>JAQQTO010000024.1:6250000-7500000 GCA_029884595.1 Ormosia semicastrata | reverse complement strand
TTGAAATTATCAACAGATCAAGCAATAAATCCAAGTTAGACTCAGATTCAAATATGGGTTAGACTCATAACAGATGAGTCTAGGGTTGCACAGCTTACCTTACTGCTGCTCACACTCACTTAAGGCAACCACTATTATAAATAGTACTTCTAAGGGGCTACTAAGACACACATATTACAGAACCCTAGCCGCACCTATAGAAAAGAGAGTGAGAGAGCGACAGGTTTCTTCTCTTTTCTTCGCAGCTAGCACTGTGTGAGAGACGTGAGCCTCCTCTTTGCGAACGTTGGACGTTTATGAGTCTGTTCGTGTGGATACCACAGAGACATCATTGCTATTACGGTGTTGGTGATTCACGTCACTTCCTTTCGATCACACTTCAAGAGGTAGATATTTTAGAACTCAGATTATGGCTTTTTCGCATGGATTCTTAGCGGGAATCCTATTTTTTGGCTGCGTGATGTATCCGCAATTCCCAACAGTGAAAGCTCTCCATCTCTGGGTATACTGCTTGAAAGCTTCCTCATTTTTCTTTTGCAATGATCCCAACTATTCTTGAGTTGGGGTCATATCTAGGTTGAACTGATACTGTCCCATGAACAAGTTTGCCCAGTCATCCCAAGAAGAGATTTTAGAAAGGTCTTGTTGGATACACTATTCCAAAGCAGGCCCAGTCAAACTTTCATGGAAGAAGCTGACAAGGAACTTCCAGTCCTTTGACCAAATTAACATTTTAGTAACGTAGGTTTTCAGATAGAAAAAAAAGGTTAGTGCTCCCATCATATTTGTCGAATCCTAGAACCTTAAAGTCCTTGCGGATGACAATGTTAGCAGTAGGGCACAACTTTTATATCCCAAGGGGATTATAGGTGCTAGAACCCTTGATTGCTTTGATTTATTCTCCCATCCTTTCCATCCATTCGTCTTCTATCTTATCCTTTTGAATTACCGCATGACCACTCCCGGTAAGAAATCCTGTTGTCATTGGGATGGATATATGTGGTTGTTCCCATGTGAATTTAACGTTACCATGAACCTCATTTCGAGTATCCTCCGAAGAACGATACCCTTTTTCGATAGGAATCACTAGTGGTACAGTATTCGATGTTCTTCCCATAACAGGCATCTCAGTGATGATCTCGGAGTTTGTTCTTATGAAAGTGATAGTTGGTAGGCGCGGATGTGCCCTAGTCACTCTTGTGCTTTCGACCGCCTTAATCAAGGTGAGAGTCTCCCTCATGGCCAACAAAATTTCCTTCATTCTTCTTTGAGACTCTGTTATTTCATCCATCCTCCCTTTAACCTCATTGACTTCCATACTCAAGTTTCTGCCTTCGCTCTCAGCCACTATTACTGCAAGCCTTGCTTGAGCCCTTGTGTTGTGAATTCAGGTTTGGTTGACGTCTTCTTTCCTAGGTCACGCAATGGTTCCTTTTGTTTGATTTATTAAAACAAAATAATATTAGACAAAGAATGAGATGAGATGAATGATATGCATGAGATGCATAAAGATGAAATGAATGAGTTTTGTGATGAAAAATTTTTCTCTTCTTTCTCTTTTTTTTTATAAAAAAAATACTAAAAATGCCATGAAAATGCAAGATGATGTATATATATTTTTTTTAATGCTAGGAATGCTATGAAAAAAGATAATGTATCTTTTTTTTTTGAATGTTGGGAATGCTATAAAAATGCAAGATAATGTATCCTTTTTTTTAGAATGCTAGGAATGCCATTAAAATGCAAAATGATGTTTTTTTTTAATACTAGGAATGCTATGAAAATGCAAGATAATGTATCTTTCTTTTTTTTAATGCTAGGATGAAAATGCAAGACATTTTTTTTAAGAATGCAAGGAAATGCCATGAAAATGTAAGATGATGTATTTTTTTTTATTGATTTTTTTTTAAGGAATGCAAGAATGAATGATATGAGAAATGGATAGATAAAGAAAAAGTACATTCTCTTTGTGCCTTAGTCAAGTGGAACTTAAAGGTTAGATTTCTTTAAGGTCACGACTCTAAATTTGGCAGCCATTATGTTCAAATTATCAATGCAAGGTTTTTCAAGACAGATCTAAACTTCTAAAAAGTAATGGTTCCCAGATTGCCCCTATCTCGAAAGATAATGGCCCAATTCATGAATTAATCACAAGTAGGGATAAACTCTCTCAATATGACTAGTCCATGATACTGGTAATAACCTGAGTGGTGTCTCAACAAATGTCAAGTGAACATAAAGCCCCTCAATAACAAAAGTTGAGACCCCTCTTATTCCTTGAGTTTGCACAAACTTGATTATAGAGCCTAAAACGTGTGTGAGGTAAGTGATAGTGACATGTGTGAGAGAGCATACAAACCTATACAAAAAATTCAAAAATACTAAATTACCCCCCAACCTGTAAAAACATTAATATAACAGCCAACCAACAATGATCTACCCTATGGTTTTAACAATCAAGCAACATAATATATGCAAGTAAATCATGTCAAAATATACACAGAATAATGTTATTAGATATTTACATAAAAATACAAGATAAAATCTATTTACAAACAAATAAGCAAAACAAAAACAAATACAAAAAAGGGTAAAATAAATAGAGATTATTAATAATTTGCACAACTAACAACAACAGGCTTGACTCTCCAAATGTCCCCAGTGGAGTCGCCATCTGTCATGATCATGATCGTGGTGAAATAGCAACCTATAGGATTTAAAAATGAAAATAAAGTCGCCACCAATTTTATTTAAATTAAGAAAATTTGGAAAACCTTTATTTGAAAATGGTCTTTGAAACCAGATTGGATTCGAGAGTCAGTTATACAAAAGGAAAGGTGGAAACTTAATCCCACAGCACCCCTAACACACTCGCCTTGAGACGGTACCTTAAGTCATCTCTAAGGCGGGTTTACGCTGAGAACGGAAGAGTGTTCGTGTCCAAACCAAAGGTGAACAACGCCCTAGCTTCTAGAGTTCGCTGCTTTTCCCAGGCCGGAGAAGGGCTTATACTGCTCGCCTTTGTTTGATATGTTCATTCAGTACCAATACAAACTAAAACTACACCAAAGTGGAAAGGCCCCTATCTATAGAAGCTAGAAGTAACCTCTAGTAGTCTTGTGTGAAGTCTTGATAATCTCAAAATATATTTATTTTTATCCTCTTAAAAACATTATAACTATTTTTTTATAAAAAAAAATCAAATTATGAAATTTTAATTTTTTGCTTGACATAATAGAGATTCTACTCCTACATATCCCTAAGTGTAATAAGGAACTCAAAGTCACGTAGTTCTTTATAAAATAAGTGTGGGTTAGTTGATTTTAGTTAAAAAGAAGAACTCCAGAAGTTCAAATCAAGTTTGATAACAATGAATTGATTTAAATAAAAAAACTCGCTAACTGACATAACAGTGAAGACAATAAACTAGATAAAATAACAAAGAGACAAAGATAAATCAAAATCAAGCCAAACTAACCCATAAACTCATTTTTATCCCTTTTAGCATTTTCAATATTTCTTCAATTTTTTCTTTTTCTCCCATTTTTTTTGCCTTTTTTTATCATTTCATTTTTTTGTATTTTTTTTTGCATAACAAGACACTATAAAAAAAAAAAATCTAACTTATTAAAAAAAACTTTGGCCTACTATGATACAAAATGAATCGCAACTTAAACTAAATCTCTAAAGCCCAAACCCAAAATAAGTAAACTTTTTTTTCTTTTTTTTTCTATATTTTCTCATTCATTTTTTTAACTAGATTCACAAAACAATACTAAGAGTATCTTCACTTAAAAAAAACTAAAATGAGGCTTTTGGCCTCTGAAACTGAGATTCTAACTAAAGAAAAGGGAAGGCTTGCGGTGGTGCACAAAACGATGGAGACCCCTACAGAGGCGCACTTTGGGTTGCGCAGCACCTCAAGCGAGTTGGCTGGTGAGTGGTGTGGTGGGGAAATCTGGGTTTCCGGTGGTAGATCTGGCTGCGCATAGGTCGCGATTCTTGCAAAAATAGAGGAGAGATGACAGTGATCTTCCATTTGGGTGGTTGCGACGGGGACGACGCTAGATTTGGTGGTGGGGGCTTGTCGCAGTGGTGTTGGGTGCTGCAATAGCAGAGCACAGAGCGAGACAGATGTTCATGATGGTTCGCGGCTGAGGGCAACGATGGCTAGTTTTGGTGATTAGGAGCTCGACTTGACGAGGTGGATGATGATGGCGGGGTTGTCATGGAGTTTGGTCAAGGCTACGAGTTATTGGTGGAGGCTCTATTTCGGTAATGCAAAATAGGGGTGATGATGGCTTCAAGGTAGCAGGACGCTCAGATCTATGGAGTTCCGGTCTGGTGCTGCACGGGTGATGCGAGGATGACGGTTGGGGTCCGCAGTGAGGGCAGTGGCTGGCTATTTAGTGGTGCGAAACTGAGATGGGAAGGCTCTGTTTCACGGTTAGGTGTTATGGGGGACGGTGGAGCTGGGTTGGGTTGAAGATGGTGAAATGGTTTTCGAAGATGGTGGTTATGGTGTGCTGGTAGTGAAGACGGTGAGGTGGTGGTTCCTTGGGTGGTTATGGAAACTTGGATGGAATGGTGGTCATGGATGAGGAAGAGGACATAGGGAAGAAGTTTGTTTGGTGGTGATTCTTTGGGTGGTGAAGTGGTGGTTATGGATGAGGAGGAAGACATGGGGAAGGAGTTTGTTTGGTGGTTGTTTTCTGGGTTGTCTTAGTTCATGGAGGCTTGAAGTTGTGTGGGTTCATGGTGGAGATGGCTGAGATGGTTAGTGGGTTTGGGTAATTGCTAATGGTGGGTTTGTGTTGTTGATGGTAGCAGCAAGGTAATAGGTTTGGGTTGTTGATGGTGGTTGTAGCAAGGTGGTTGGGAAGGTGAGATGAAAATGGTGAAGTGAAAGGTTGAAGGTGGTGGTTGATGGTGGAAAAATGGTTCTCCAAAAAAATATTCTTAGCCTCCTCCTTTTCTTTTTTGTTGAAAGGTTGGCTTTTGTGCCTTGTCGTTGCTTGTGTGTAGGTGAGTGAAGTTGTGTAGAGGGTTGCGTGTATGCAGGTGAGTGAAATTGTGCAGAAAGGTTATGTGTTACAGTGAGTTGTGTAGAGCATAAATTAACAAGCAGGCTGTAAATTTTTTTTATTTATTATTATTATTATTATTATTATTTATTTATTTTTGGAGTTCGGTCAAAATTGGGTGTTCACAAGAGGTAGAGGGTTTCTATTCATCATTTTCCTTTTTGATTCTCATTGAATGAGGTTTGGAATTTTGAGTAGAAATAGGGGTTTGGAGAGCCAAATCTAAGTTCTTGGCTTGATTCTTGATTCCAATAATTAGGTTAAGTTAGTTTAAGCTTAGAAAGTGCAAGATAGCCATTTTTATGGCTCAAGATCAACCATTAGGATCCATAGATTTAGAATAGGACAATGGTTAGAGTTATGTGATTTGGACCTAGATCTATGCCTAAGAGAATCCATAGGTTGTATTTAAGTTACAACAAGTTTAGGGACATGGATGAGTATTAGAAATCACCAAGAAACCAATTTTAGATGATTGGAAGTAAGATCTGAACCATGGAATAATGCCACGGTTCTGCAGAATTTGCTACAGTATGTCTGGTTAAGAGACATACCTGTGTCTGAAGACACCGGGGGGGTCTTGTCCCTCTCTGCTTGTTCTAATTCGTGAAACTATTCTAACAGAGCAAGACACAGGTGGGGGGCGTGTCATCAGACATGGCCCCTGTTTAGGGCTAGAATCTTCAAAAATATCATTCGTGATGTTTTTAAGTTCTTGACTAGATGAGATTATTAATATATATTTCTTAAAGTATGTTAAGGCACAAAGGGGGATATTTTCAAGAGGGAAATTATCGCTTAGCAATTATGAGAAAAGTATAGGCCTTTGAGGATCCTGAAAGTGAAGGATTGCCCTAGGTAAGAATGTAGCACCTTAGGCAACCTAGTGTTGCATTAGATATCACTCAAGATGTGATGAGATAGTGTAATGGAGAATAGATTGTAGGTTCACTCTAGTAAGGATAAGGAAGGTATAAGTCTTAGGATATCTAAGAGTAGTGGATTACCTTGGGAAGGTACCTAGAACCTTAAGCAACAAAGAGTTACAAGTAAGAACTACTTTGAGTTAGATTCACTTAAGTAGAGATAATGTTGTGTATTTGGTTCCAAAGAGGGGATGTTATGTATTAAGTCTCTAGTTAAACAGGACCTTGTGCATTGTAGAATACACAATAGGATAAATGTTGACTAGTAAGCTTCTCACATTCATTAAGCAAGTAAAGTTATAGTGAAATGCTTATTTGTTTCCTTAAGCAAGGTTAAATAAGGCATTAGCTAAGATAGACTTTTTCACTAGGATGAGTTGAGTCTATAGGAATGTTAAAGTGGTGTTTATGTAAGAGGTAAACATAACGCTACGCTTTTCACACACTAGTTAGTTAATATAGCTTGTATATGAAAGCTATGAGAACCTTAGTGTAACCAAGAGTAATAGTTTGCCATAAATGAGTATCTAACACCTTAGCAACATAGTGTTGCATAGAGATCACTTAAGAGTTATGAGTGATGAGGTGGTATTTAGATATAAGTATGTATGTATGTCTATGAAAATGGTCTAGTAATATTGATCTTAGTGAGTATCCTTTTATGCCCATTCATGAAGGCCAAGGGAGATACATGGGTGTCCAAAAGACTCTTTTGAGGAAGGACATAACCCTGATATCTCGATAGTGCTAAGGCCAAGGGAGATAAACGAGAAATCTGAAAGGCTCTTTAAGGAAGGATGAAGACCGAACTTCTCAGCGTGTCAGGATATGTGTGATGTGAGAATAAGCTTTTCCTTTATTCACCGTCGGATAATATACTAAACTAATTCCTAATAAACTTCTTTGTTTTCAAAATAAAACTCTGCATGTATTTTAAAACAAAACATTACACGACCATATCTTTAGGATCTTTCTTAGGCATAATCATATTACATATCATCTGCCTTGCATTTATAGACAATTGTATAAGCATTATCTGATGTGTTTGTAACACCCTTGTGGGAATGTCACATTTATGAATGCAATAAAATAAAATAAAATATAACTCTTACCCAAGTTGTAAAATATTTGATACATAATTAATATTTGTGGTAATTTTTTTTCTTTTATATTAATAACATTAAATAAAATAACCCAGAACACCAAATTAAACAAAGTATAATCACGCCATAATATACATATAATTCTTCTTTAGTACACATATAATTTATAACTACACGTATTTAACAAAGCAGTAAAGAGTTGACACAAAACTAAGACACAGTATTGCCCAAGTGCACCTCAGAGCTCTCTAACCCTCCGATGGATCATCCTCAGAAAGATCATCGAAAGTCAGAGCTCCTGGAGGTCCCATAGTTCTACGGACACGAGTCCGAGCTGTTGACTCGCTACTGAGCTCGCTAGGCGCATGGAATATTCCTTGCCAGTAACGCCTAAGAGTCAGCGGTAACTCTAGATGTAAATACAACATAGTAGTGAATATGACATCTTCATCATACTCTCTACATAGGGACACAGTCAAACGTCCCACGTACACAACTGTCCCTCTATCCACTCGCATATGCCAGGCCTCAAAACCTCCGTGAAACTCAAGTCTCACAAACCTGAAAAATCCTGGCAACGCCATGATCTCAAGATCAGTCTTGATGATAAGGATGATTTACCAGGTCGTCCTCCTCGTATAGCTCGCCCGGTTGTCGCTCGTTGGGATACTGTATCTCAAGAGGCTGGTCTTCTTCCTCAAACTCTTTACGAAAATAATATAATAATATCGAAAAAACATATAGAGAGGTGAGACAATCTACACCATTACCCGCATGGCAACAAAGAAAACGACAGTACAAAACAAGTATCACAACAATACATACTAATATATCATGCATAATTTTTAACAAAGTAATACATATCATTATATCACATGCATTATTGGAAAGCAATAAATCATACATTTCATCACAGATTATGGTAAGTAGTAAAATGCAAATAATGCATGAACATAATAAACATTTAAAATGCAGATGATGAATGATACACACACTGACTCGTTCCTACTCCATGGAGCTAAACACGGATATCTGAGAGAATGATCCGAATAGAAACTAAGAATACTTTATGGCTGCCCAACCAAACTATTGCACTGTCAAACATCGTGTCTATAGTCCACAGTCCAAACATCATGTAGTAGTACACAGTCAATACACCGTGCACTACAAGCATAGTACGTAATAGTCTCCTCAAGATCCCGATTAAGAATAGTGCTTGTCAAGATCATTAGTGTGTTACCCGTTACCACGGCCCAGAGGTGCTACCATTGTCCACATATGTTATTCTCCGCACACTAATGCCTCCAAGTTCATAAATGAATCACACTACGCTTATCACACCAAAACACGGTGTAATTCGCCTCATCAATCAATCACCAATTATAAACCAAATTGGCACAACACTCTAAGCATGATCTAAAAATTACAAAAATACCTTTATTATCCAAATTTTACAATAATTATGAAAATACCCTTAGTTACAAAATACCAAAGTATAGTATGTCCCACTTGACAGTACTACACCACAACATGTCCGGGTCCACCACTTTGGCACGACAACAAAATTCACTGTATCGTTCAATCGTGTAGGAATTTTATCGCATTTTCACAATCTCGTCATTTTCACAAACGTTTTAAAATCGCGTAAACATATTTTGACATTTTTGAAAATCGCGTAATGTTTTTAAATCATTTTCTCAATCGCGTAGGATTTTTAATTCATTTTCTTAACCGAATAGCTTAAAATCATTATTTTAGAAATGTGTAAAACTATATCTGGTACATTTTAAATACGTAGAGTATTTTCTTGTGTTCTAAATATAGTATGGAATCTTTTATTTTAATCATCTGATTTTAGTAAATTTCGGCAGCATTTTACCTATAAAATCAGTATAAGGTATTTTTTATGTTTTCCACTAAATATAGTTCATTTTATTTTTTCCCAATAATTATACTTTGAAACTTGCTAACGCGCTTCAAAATTCATAAAATGAGCTTTACGTTAGTATTTTTCAAACGTTTGCTTTATTTCTTACTTAAACTGAATTATGCTAATTTAGAATTCTAAGACTGAATTTATTCCTTTTGTTTTCTCAAAGATTCATTTGGAGTCAATTTATTTTGTAAATCCATTACCTAATCTATCTTAGAAAATAAAATGGCATGTTGGCCAAAATCGAAAATAAAATGGTATTCAATTATACACTAAATGGCATGTTGGCCATAATTAATCAAAATCATTCTTAAATCTATTAGTTTACCTAGATTCTTTAAATCAGTGATTTAGAAAATGGTTGAGAACATTTTGGTTCTCTGCTTTATGTAAGGCCGTGAGCCTCATTTTGTGTTCTTTGGAACACTCATGCGAATCGTTACATGCTATTCACATCCTACTTTAATAATTATACAATTATAAACACATACATATATAAACACATACAATATACATACAATTTATTTTAAAGCTATAGACATGCATAGTAAAAATAAATTGCAATTAGGAAAGTATTTAAACAATCACACAAATAATAAAAACCATAAGCAATCACACAAATCGAATCCTTATGGACTCTCCATACACAATCAAATCCATTTTTCGATCACCACTTAGGGTTGATGAGATTAAATCTCCCTCTTACCTCTTGAAGACAATTAATCGGTTAGTTTCCTCCTTTCTTTGAAATTTCGTGTGACTCCCAAATAAATTCCTAAAATTCTTAAACAATTAGTAAAAACACATACAAGTATTAAGATTGAAAAACCATGGAACAATCATGGTTAGAAAAATTAGAAATCAAATTTTGAACCATAGAATCAAAACTTACCCTTAAGAAAGTAAGCAAAAGGTTTGATTTTGGACTAGATTGAGTAGGTTTTTGGAAAAACTTTGTGAATGAAAAGTGTTTAGAATAGGATTTGGGTTTAAGAAAAGCTAAGAGATAAAATTATAGAAGTTGGTTAGTGTGGGTTTGGGGTCTTGGCCGAATAGAGAGAAAGAAATGGAAAGAAAAATAGCTTGGGTTCTTGGTAGTTTTGGAGAGAAAATGGAAGCTTGATTTAGGATAAGTGTGAAAATAAAAGTGATGAGTGTAAATTTAGGGGGCTGCTGCCGTGAGTGAGTTTTGGGTGAGGTTAAGTGTTCAATTTTGCATGGTAAATATCTAAGTGTGTTCACATGGAGGTGCACATGGTTTATGACATTTTGGAGGGTTCAAGAACCATGTAGAACTTAGCCATCCAAGCCTCCCAAGCTGCTGTCCAAACCGCGTGGCTCCTTAGTGTTTTAGGGATTTGATTGCTTTCAAATTACACCTAATTATATGCTAATTAATTAGGTAATTAGTTAGGTTAAATATCCTAATCAATCTTAATTAACATTCTAATCATATAACTAATTAGTTTAATATATATTAGCATATATTATAACCTTTAATAAATATTAGGATATCTAATTAGTATTTAGATTATAATTAATTAATAACTAAGCTAGTTTACTTAGTTAGCTAATTAAGTAATTAGATTAACCAAATTAAACTTAATTAGCTACTAACCAAATTCAAGCCTACTAATTTTGACTTAATTTTAACCATTGATTTCATCTTTAATTCTTAGCCCTAGATTACATCTAAGGTAGATATTAATTAGTCATAAAACTAGAATTCTAATCTCACCATTGATTTAATCAACGGTTGAAATCAAAGGCTTCCTAACTAAGTCTTCATCCAACGGTCCAAATTAAAGTCTACGCTCCTTTTGTTGACCTATTCTTATTGGTTTAAAAAGTCAAGCCACTTTCATTGACTTGCTCTCATTGGCTAGAATCATTCCAACAAGATAGTTGATCAAGTTTTCCTAAACGCAGTCCCACAAGATTTTTTAAAGATCCGTGGTCAAATCGAAGCATTTCTACTATTTTTGAGACAAGAGGGTATTGTAATATAAAATAATATTATAATAATATAAAATTATTTTATTGCACAGTTAAATCCTAAAAATTACGAGGTTAATATATATAACAATCAGAGTTGGGTTTAGTAAGATCCCTCAGCTCTAATTAATTAAAATAAGATTTTTCCGGTCAAAAAATTATTATTTTCCTAGCTAGGAGCAAATCACATACAACAATCAAATACACTCACGGAACAGTCAAATTTAATTTACTGCTCACAGAATTCACAAAACAGTACATTTCAGGACGATATTGTAATTAACCCAAAAGTTGGGGTGTTACATTGTTGGTATTTACAGTTGTATGGGCAGTTGTTTATATTTAACAATGTAGGCTATTGGTTTAGACCACACTACTTAGTAGTGTGAAGTTATGAGAATTAGTGGAGGAAACTCCTATGTTAGTAGTTATAGCAATTATTATATTAGATATACAATGTTATAGCTAGTTGAAATTAGAATTGCTTTTACTGAGAATTGTAATTCTCACCCTAGTTATTCTTCCATGTAAATCCAGGTACAGAGGTATAGACCCTGTTAAGGGGATGAATGTGAAGCTTGAAGACTTGTATAGTTTTATATGCTTTTCTATCCAGAACTTATGTATACAGTTTACATTTGTTTTGTATGTATTACAATATTCCCTCATGTGGCTAGTGTTGTGTGTGTGTGTGTGTGTATGAGTTTAATTTTTTTCGCATTCTCTCAAGGCTTTCTATAATTACTCAGTTGTGATTATGGATATGTGTTGCTATGTAGTATGTAGAAGTGACGTCTCTAATGCTGATTATCTTTATATATCTTAGTATATCTAGATATCTGTATTAGAATGTTTCATTAAAAAATTTAGGTTCATAACTACCAGGATTAGCAACAGTCAACTTATACCAAGCATGCTCCTGACGAAAATCAAAGGGAATACGATTGTGCCCCACAGGAAAGCCAAAGATGGCGCTAAACTGATGAATGTTTAATTCATAGGGGGTTCCTAAGAATTTAAAAGTTATCTCCCCTAGCCAACCAGTTTGATCACTTAGGGGGTACAGTTTGCAGGCAAAAGTAGAAAGAAACTCTCTAGTCAAATCAGCATAGGTAAGCCTACGCATGTTGGCAAACTCAACTCATCCTATTCTACGCAATAACTCGAACACCTCCTCATATAAATCAATAGCTCTTAATGTATCCTCATCTAGATACTGAGTAGGTACTATCTCCTTCCTGTCTAAAGGATGCACATGTACCTGTCGAGGTGACTCTGTAGGTGGAGGTGGGGGAGGTGCCCTTGCTCGCCTTGACAGTTCGCTGTTGGGGTAATTAGAGTATGAAGTCCCTGTCGTAGTCTTCATTCGTTTCTTTGGAGCCAAGGGAGATGAAATTAAAGGAAATAGAGGTGAGTAGCGAGGACAATATGTAAGGAGAGAATTTAGGGGCTATTAGGGGTGGATGAGAAAGAAAAGGGAGTGTTTGGTGCTTGGGAATGGATGAAAGGAGGAAACATGAGCTTTATTGGTGCTTGAATGGAAGAAATTGGAGAAAGGAGGTGGGGGAAGTGGGTGATGGCGCAAAAAAAAAAGGAAAAATTTTGGGATTGAAAGTAGCCTAGAAACCCTAAGTTAGGGTTTAAATGAATTTGTCACACGAACATGGGTCGTGTCTTATCGGCTCCCCTGTGTAAGGCTCTGTGAACAAGCGTAGCTACAGGGTTCGAAGACATGTGTCGTGTCTTATGACACGCCCTCCCCCCTATGTAAGGCTCTGTGAACAATTTGGGGCTTCCGTGTTTGAAGACACGAGTCATGTCTTGTCACACAACCCCCCTCGTATAAGGTCTTGTGAGCAATTGGGGCTCCTTTATTCAAAGACACGAGCTGTGTCTTATGACACGACCCTCCCCGTGTATGGCTCTGTGAGCAATCAGGGCTTCACCTTGTTGGAGACATGGGGTGTGTCTTGAAACACCCTCCTTGTTGTCCATTGACTTGGCAACTCTGTAACCTACACTAATTCCCCACTAAATTACTAATCCTGAAAAGTTCTCATCAACCTAAAACTCTTATCATGACCTCAAACACTCATCATACAAAAAAATCATGCATTCAATCATAATTCTAGCATTACAAAACATGATTTCTAGGGATTCCTGGGTAATCATTCAAGAAACACACCAAGTTCTACTTAACCTAAGAAACTGATCAAGAAAACAATAAAGAAACATAAAATAAGAAGGACAAAGAAAGCAAATATGGTTTTCTTGGTGATGGGTTGCCTCCCATTAAGCGCTTGGTTTATTGTCCTCAGCCCGACATTGTGCTACTCTTTAATGTTCTTCATAATGTGGATAGAGTAGGGTCATCTCCTCCACTTCTTCACTATCTGGAAGCTCATGGTAAGGCTTAAGGCGGTGTCCATTAAACTTGAATGTTTTTCCAAATGCCTCATTCATGATCTCCACTGCACCAGAAGGAAAAACATAAGTCACCACAATGGTCCAATCCATTTAGAACGTAATTTACCTGGAAACATTTTAAGTCTGGATTGGTATAGCAACACTCTTTATCTTTCTTTGAAGCTTTTCCTGGAGATCATTAGATTATGGAATGCCTTGGTTTTTACCTTGTAAATAAAGGCACTCTCATAAGCCTCATTCCTTAATTCTTCCAACCCTTGCAATTGGAGCTTCCTTTGCTTTTTAGGACCTTCCAAATCCAAGTTGACTTGCTTGGTAGCCCAATAAGATCAATGCTCCAGCTCCACGGGTAAATGACAGGGCTTCCCATATACCAACCGGAATGATGACATGTCAATTGGGGTCTTATATGCAGTCCTATAAGCCCATAATGCATCATCAAGTCTAGTACTCCAATCTTTACGTGTTGGATTCACTGTCTTTTCAAGGATTGACTTAATTTCCCGGTTGCCCATTTGTTTGTGGATGGTAGGGAGGAGAAGTCTTGTGCATCACATCATATCTTTTCAAGAAAGCCTCAAATGTTCTGGTGCAAAAAATGTGTCCTTTGATCACTAATTATGGCCCTTGGAATTCCCAACCTACAAAAAATGTGAGACTTCACAAAATCCACAATAATTTTAGAGTCATCAGATCTGGTGGATTTTGCTTCTACCTATTTTGATACATAATCAACAGCTAGGAGAATATATGAAAAACCAAATAAAAGGGGGAATGGTCCCATAAAGTCAATGCCCTAAATGTAACACTCCCTCCGAAGGGTATCACATTTCAAACAATATCCTTATAAATAATTAATTACCCAAGTTATAACATAATTAATATAATTTAAATACGGGTTTTTAAAAAAAAATTCATAGAAACATCAATTGATTAAATTAAAGTAACTCAAAATATAATAATTGAATAAAATACTTTTCATTTAAACAGAGTTTATTAAAACTACACATTCATTATCTTTACATACCCAAAGATATAACACCTAAGATATGAGCCCTTGTTAGAAGACAAATTCCCTAGTTGGGAATGTCTCGACCGATAGAAATTCGACCCAAAGATATATCGAAGTTCTCTCTAGGAGTATAGTGAAATTCATTCCACAACTCCCTGATAAGTAAAACAAACTCTACATATGCAATCGTAAAAGTAGAAGTAATAACCCCATGGTGGGTCCTACTTACAGATAGAGTAACGTCACTACAGTGCTCTATATACTCTGAGTCCCAATGGACACTCCAAGCAGTAGCATCTTCAAGAAACTGTAGTCTAAAGAAACTTAACTGATCTCTCCTTGAAGTCATCACCGTCTTCACAGACATAGACATAAAATAGAAATAGACAAAATAAAATAGCAAAGAGGTGAGATCCCCTACATCGCATACCAATATGGCAGCAAAGAAACGATACGAACAACAATGTCATTCCATACATACAATCCATAAATTAATATAAAATCAGCAGATATATTCAGGATATTTAATTGATAAACAATCCAAGAAACTTGCAACACAATATTAGGCATAGTGATAATACCACAATCATAGTATATTACAACAGTATAAATGCTGACTATGCATATTCTCAATGCAATCAATTCCTACTCTATGGAGTTTACTTAAATTCAGAGATGAATGCCCAGAAGATTTGTCCCCCCTAATAAGACAGTCTATGCTGGATAATGAAAAGCAATAGTGTTTGTCGGGATGTCAATGCATTGCAATCAATGTCCACAGGCCAGGGGTATTACGTGATGTAATAATTACGGGTGGTAAACACTCCACCATGTGAATCACCGCGCCCTGACGTCCCCAGGATCCCTCCCACTATCCTGTAAGTTCACGTCCATTCCTTAGGCATAAAACGCCACAACAAATACTGTCATTGATCACACAGTATTTGTACACAGTATGCATTATAAATGATTTAAACATAAACTGTCATTGATCATATAGTATTTCATATTCACACACCATCACATAGCTATATCACAGTATATTACTCAAAAACATTTTTAATCAAAACAAAGTACCGTTATACTGTTCCCAATGATATTAACGCAACCGCACATGCACAGACAGTTGTCCAATACTATTAGTATCTATGGTATTATATAACCGCTCATACAATCGATAATACCAAAGATCCACTCGGGTCCAATACTTCAGTTTCACAATTTACTTGGTTCAATACGTTGGCCCTATAGCAAAACCCTCTATTCCTCTCAATCGCGTAGCAGTATTATCGCGTTTTCACAATCGCGTAACACTTTTGTTACTTTTTCAAATCACATAAAGATTTTTCAACGTTTTCTAAATGGCGTAAAGATTTTAAAACATTTTCTCAATCGCGTAGCTAAAAATCACTATTTTTAAATCGCATAAAATATTTTTAACATATTTTAAGTCCAAAATAAGATTTTTCTCATTTAGTACCAAAAATTGACTTTATTTTCATTATTTACATAATAGTCCTTGTATAAAATAATATTTACATAATAGTCCCTCTTTAAATCAGTATTTCTACTGTTTCTCAGAAAATTGTGTTTCTTTAATTTACTTGGGACATAACAACTCAATTTCCTAACGCACTTCAAAACCCATAGGGTGAACTATACGTCAATAAATTTGAAGTATTCACTTTTATTTTACTACATAGCTTAATTAGGCTAATTTTAATTCTAAAAATTAAATTACTTTCATTTTAAATTCCTAAACTTACCAAATTAAGTTCTTACTATTAAAACACCTAAGTTTACACTTAGTAAAATAATTTTGGATCTTGAACATCAAAAATTGGCATGTTGACCGAATTTATATAATGCTTAAAAATTCCTATATAAATCATTTTCTAACTCTTTAATCCTTATAAACTCATTTAATTAAATTTCTTGTCACAAAATCATTTAATCCTCAATTTGGAAAATAATTTAGAATCCTTAGTCCTCTTTGTAGTGATGAGGTCGTGTGCCTCTAGGCTCTTTGGAGCTTTCATACAAAATTTCTCATCATGTAATTCACATCCAAAATTACACAAGTATCATCATGCTTCCAAATTCACATAGGCAAGTATACTATCAAAACTATAAGCATATCAAACACATATACAAATCATGCATACTTATCAAAGCAATAAAACACTCACACAATATAATCCAACAAGCACAAACCAATGATTACACAATCGAGTGAATAAATCCTCACATAAATTTTTCACTCACAAACAAAAACAATTCCATTCCTTCACCGCCACATATGGTCGATGAGGTTAATCTCCCTCTTACCTTAAGGAAGATAATAAACTTCAAGCCTCTCCTTCCTCTTGAATTCGTGTGGCACCAAGAAAAATCCTAAGAAACCTTAAACAAATCTAAAAGTCATAAACAATGCTTGAAAACAACAAACCATGGATCAATCATGGTATAAAAAATTAGAAATCCAACTTAGAATCAAAGATTCAAGAAATTACCTTTGATGTAGGAAATCAAAGCTTGCCTTTTGAAACACTTAGAGAGAGATTTAGACAAAACTCACTAAAGGAAAAGTGTTTACAATGATATTCGGGTTTAGAAAGTAAGGTTAGATGAAATTATAGAAGTGAGGAGGTATGATTTAGGGTAGGAGGCCGTGAGCTTCTTCAAGAAGAAAAACAAGAGCTTTTTGATCTTTAACTTGAAGAACAAGGTTGAAGATAATAGAACTAGGCTTAGATCTCAACTACAAAGTATCTTAGAATTGTGTCTAGGTTCTAGATCTAAGGTTGTATAAAATTATTGAAGTTTGGATGTGAGGTTTAGGTGTTGGGACCGAATGGTTCAAGAAAGGAAGAAGATGGAGTTCTTGGTGTTCTTGAATGATTGGAAGAGAGAGAATAGAGAGAAAGGCTTTTGTGTCACAAAGTGTGAAGAAATGTAATAGAATAGGCTATTTCCTAAGTGTGCAGCCGTGAGGTGAGTGAATGGAGAGATGGAAATTTGTTTAGCAAGATAGAAAGCTATCACATGCATGCACATAGCCTATGTCACTTGGTGTCATCCATTGGTCATAAAAAACTATTCAAGAACCTTTGAGAAGGCCTTGTGGCCGTGTGAATCATAGGAAAATGGAACTAAATTGGTTCTATTTTAATTCCCTAGTTACACCTTAATTAAATAGTTAGTTCATCTAGTTTCTCTTAAACTAATTTAGTTAGGATTTCTAATTACATTCTAATTAGTTAGTTACATTATTCTGTCATTGTATAGGTCATTATTATGTCATGTTTTTAGATAATAGATATTTATCTAGTAACTAACTTCTAAATATTTAGTAGCTAAATTAGTTTATTTAGTTACTAATTTAGCTATTAGAGTAACTAAGTTAGATTATCTAGTTTCTCAACTAATAAATCTAACCATTAAAATTAACTTCATCTCCTAACCATTGATTAAATCTAAGGTGGATATCATAAGCTTCTTTATTAAAATTGCTCTCACACCATTGATTAGATCAATGGTGATGATCTAAGGCTTTTCCATCAAGTTTTCCATCCAACGGTTCATAATAAAGTCCAGCCACTATGTTTGACCAATTCCTATTAGTTAGTTATAAAGCTTAGTAATGATGGCTCATGATTACCCTTAAGATATTTAACTTAGATATTTTCAGCTTTCATGATTACACTTGAGATATTTAGCGTAGATATTTTCTGATTAGAAATATCTTAGATATTTTCTGCTTAGATATTTTCACCTAGATATCTGTATTCAGATATTTGTCTAAGATATTTTTCTGTTAGATATTTATAACTAGATATTTACTAGGTGAGTCATCACAGAATTTTCTAGAACAGCTGAGTCAGCATGGTGAGTCATAGGGTGAGTCAGCATCCTACAAGCTTCTAGAATGTGGCGAGTCACCATGGAGAGTCATCGTTTCTAGAACATGGCGAGTCATCACGCTGAGGTGTCACGCAAGGTGTCGAGCTTCTATTGGTCTGTCACTTTCACCATCAAGATATTTTCTAACAGATATTACCTAATGGACAATAGCTACTGCTATTATTACACAATGGATAATAGAAAACTCAGATAAAAAAAATCTCTGTCAACTGTTCCCAGTATCGTGTTTAGTAAGATCCTCCGATCCTGCCTTGACAGTTTGAAACTTTCTGGTCCAGGAAAAAAATTTATTTTTCTGGGCCTGCCTCAAACACACATACAACTTAAAATAATATTAAAATAATCACAAACACAGAAAATTTCACAAAAATTCCCAAAATTTCATAAAAACTCTTAAATATTATAAAACTTATTTGTTTCAAGAAAAATGAAAAATTATGGTGTTACAACTTTGCATGTGTGTCCCGGGGCCGACGAGGGCGGGGATTGATCGCCGGTGCAATGAAGCACGGACAAGGAGCGGCTTCTGGCAGCCTTCTAGACGAAGGGTAGCATGAATGAATTGAATACGCCCCGGAATGAGAGGGATTCAGAGACTGTGCAAGTATGAGACTGCATAGTTGAGGATGGCTTAAAGGAATTGATTTGGCGTAGCCATATCAACAAGTTGCAACTTCTTTTCGGGAGCCTAGAACATAAGAACTCCATGGTTAAGCGTGCTTAACTTGGAGCAATTGTGGGATGGATGACCTCCTGAGAAGTTTCATAAAATACGTGTGAGTGAGGACAAAGCACGCTGAAAAGACCCGTGTTAGTTTGTGGAGACACTCGTCAATCCTACAGGCAGTCCCGGGACGTTACAAATAGTATCAGAGACGGGACCTCTCCCAGTACGGTGTGGTTCGGGGACAAACCAAGTGGAAGTTGGTGGGCATGTGTGTCCTGGGGCTGACGAGGGCGGGGAGTGATCGTCGGTGCAATGAAGCATGGACAAGAAGTTGAAGCACGGACAAGGAGTGGCTTCTGGCAGGCTTCTAGGCGAATGGTCGCATGAATGAACTGAATACGCATCGGAATAAGATGGATTCAGAGACTGTGCAGGTATGAGACTGCATAGTTGAGGATGGCTTAAAGGAATTGATTTGGCGTAGCCATATCAATAAGTTGCAACTTCTTTTCGGGAGCCTAGAGCATAAGAACTCCATGGTTAAGCGTGCTTAACCTGGAGCAATTATGGGATGGGTGACCTCCTGGGAAGTTTCCTAGGATGCGTGTGAGTAAGGACAAAGCACGCTGAAAAGACCCGTGTTGGTTTCTGGAGACACTCGTCAATCCTGTAGGCAGTCCTGAGACGTTACACCAAACATCAAAAACTTTCACAAAAAATTATCGGAGTTTGAGGCATTTGATTTCTAGGACCAATATTACCTGTCCTTTGATAGCGGTCACAAGACTTACAAAAGTTGTAAGCATCCTTGAAAATTGTAGGCTAGTAGAAACCACTGTCAAGCACCTTGTTGGTTGTCCTCTTCATGCTGAAATGCCCTCCACATGCATAGGTGTGACAAAAAGAGAGTATGGAGTGAGTTTCTGAGTCCGGAATACACCTCATAATCACTTGATTTACACAATGCCTCTAGAGGTAAGGATCATCCTAGATATAATATTTGCAATTACTCCTCAGTTTATCCTTTTTTGCCTTGTTCAAGCCCTCCGAAAAGTCCTTAGTGACCAAGTAATTGGCAATATCAGTATACCAAGGAATTGTTGTCTTGATGACTATTAGATGCTCATTCCGAAAACTCTCTTTGATAGGCATCTCCTCCTCCTCGGTCACTAACCTACTCAAATGGTTTGTCACTAAGTTTTCGCTCCCTTTTTTATCTTTAATCTCCAAATCAAACTCTCGGAGCAGTAGAATCCATCGGAGCAATCTAGGCTTTGCATCCTTCTTCACAAGTAAGTACTTCAAGGCTGCATGATCAGAAAAAATAATTACTTTAAAACCAATTAGATATTATCTAAATTTTCCTAAAGCAAAAATCACAGCTAGAAGCTCTTTTTCAGTTGTAGAGTAATTGAGTTGAGCATCACTTAAGGTCCTTAATGCATAGTAGATAGCATTAGGCACCCTATCAACTCGCTATCCTAGGACAGCCCCTACCGCGAAGTCACTCGCATCACACATCAACTCGAATGGCAGCTCCCACTTTGGTGGCCTACTGATAGGCCATAGTCATCAACTCCTTAAGTTTGGTGAAAGCCTCCATACACTTCTCATCAAAATGGAATGGAACATCCTTTTGAAGTAGTGTGCAAAGGGGCAAAGACATCTTGGAGAAATCCTTGATGAATCTCCGGTAGAACCCTGCATGACCAAGAAAAGAATGAATTTCCTGCACACTAGTGGGCGGGGGTAAGGAACGCATAAGCTCTACCTTAGCTCTATCAACCTCGATTCCCCTAGTAGAGACCACATGACCTAACACTATACCTTCTTCTACCATGAAGTGGCATTTTTCCCAATTCAACACAAAGTTAGTGTTAATGCATCATTTTAGTACCAATTTCAAATGTTCTAGACAATTCTAAAATCTATTCCCAAATATACTAAAATCATCCATGAAGACCTCTATAATGTTCTCTATACAATCAAAAATATGCTCACCATACATCTCTGAAAGGTTCCTGGTGCATTACAAAGTCCAAAAGGCATTCGCCTATATGCAGAAGTGCCAAAGGGACAAGTGAAGGTGGTCTTGTCCTGATCTTCTGGAACGATAGCAATCTGGTTATATCCTGAAAATCCATCCAAAAAATAATAGTGAGTATAACCAGCTAATCTCTCTAACATCTTATTAATAAAAGGCAAAGGAAAGTAGTATTTTCTAGTGGCAGCGTTTAATTTTCTATAATCTATACAAATATGCCACCCTGTTTGTAACCTAGTGGGAATAAGCTCATTTTTAGCATTCCTTACCACAGTGATTCCATATTTCTTTAGTACTACTTAGACCCTGCTTACCCATTTACTGTCAGAAATAGGGTAGATCACCCCCACACTCAGGAGCTTCAGTATCTCCTTCTTTACAACCTCCATCATAGGAGGATTCCTCCTCTGGGAATCTCTCACTGGCTTAGCCCTCCTCCTCAATTAAGACTCTGTGCATGCAAATGGAGGGGCTAATGTCCTTGATGTTTGCTATAGTCCAACCAATGGTTGTCTTGTGCTCCTTCAATACAGACATCAATTTCTCCTCTTGTTCTTGGGTGAGTAACTTAGCAATTATCACTAGGAGTGTTTCCTTCTCTCCCAATAATATATAATTAAGATGATTAGGCAATTCCTTCAATTCCAACTCTAGTACCTACACAACAGAAGGTTTAGGTGCATTATTAGTAACTGGTAGCTCAGCATAAGAAACCTCATATCCTTCAGAAGTGGAAGAAAGCTCATGCAAGGCTGCTACTACATCATTAATGTCTTCACTTCGTGGCTTTCCTTCATCATCCTTCTTCTCTTCTTGTAAATTTAAGCTATGAGTCAATATTGTGTCTAGAACATCAAAATGATTAGACTCAAAAGCTATAGAAAATAAAAAGTCAAAACCATTAAAAGAGTCAATCAAACAAGCAGAGTGCACATCACTCGGGTATCTCATAGCCTAAAAAATGTTGAATCTGATTATCTCCCCATCAAATTCCATGGTTAACGTCCCTAAGTGCACATCAATTTTTGTTCGTGCAATCTTTAAGAATGGTTTCCCTAATAAAATAGGAGCCGAGTTAGGAGATTTATCCTCCTCCATATCCAACACATAGAAGTCTACCGAAAATACTAGTTCATTCACCTACACCAATGTATCCTCAACAACCCCCTTTAAGTATGTGTTAGATCTATCTGCCAGTTGAATAATAACACCAGTTGACTCTAAAGGACCTAGATATAAGACGCATAAATGAAGTAAGGAATGATATTTATGGATGCACCTAAATCTAGCATGACCCTCTTAAACCTTGTGTTACCTATAGTGCATGGTATGGTGAATGTGCTGGGGTCCTTGCACTTAGTTGGAAGTTTCTTTTTAATTACAGCCTATACACTCTCTCCCACTTGAACCTTCTCATTACCTTTTAGATTTCTTTTGTTAGTGCACAATTCCTTTAAGAACTTGGTATACCTAGGCATTTGCTTAATGACATCTAATAAAGGAATGTTAACTTTCACTCTCCTAAAGGTCTCTAAGATCTCTTTATCTACTTCATCTTTCTTATTCTTAACCAACATCTTTGGGAATAGGGCCTTAGTGATATACTTAGGAATGAGTTCAGGAATACTTACCTTAGGGACCTTAGAGTTTTGCCCCTCCCCATTTACCTCATTAGGCTCTTGATCTTTCTCTTTAGTGACTTGTGGAGAATATGTAGATTCATCTAACACCTTCCCACTTTGCAATGTGACAGCACTAGCATTTTCCCTCGAATTCACTTCCAGTTGTGAGGAAAGTCCCCCAAAAAGTTGGCTCTGAACCCTGTTGAGGTCTGTGGCTAACTGCCCTACTTGGTTCTGCAGGTTACTGATAGTGACCCTTGTTTCTTGTTGGAAGCTTTACATAGTGGCCTTTTGCTGCTGCTGAAATTGAATATTACTAGTGGCCATTTGCCTCATTAACTCCTCCAGTGAGGGCTCAGATTGACTAGGAGCTAGAGCTTGTTGTTGTCTTTGAGGAAAATGTGCTTGCCGTTGTTGAAATCCTGGAGGTCCATAGGCTTGAGGTTGATTCTGGGGCTACTTTCCATAGTTCAAGTTAGGATAATCCCTCCACCCCGATTATATGTATTGGAGTAGGGGTTGTAATTTTTGGAAGGTCCATAATATCCTCCTACAGCCTTTACCTCCTCATTTGTGTCCTATTGTAGAGTGGGACACATATCAGTGGGATGTCCAGAAGAGTAACAAATCCCATAAGCATTTACCAGTGCTTTACCATTATCCATCAGCCGCTGAACCATAGAAGTCAACTGGGCCATTTGTTGCTGCAAACTGGTTGTTTCTGCCTCTTTAACCGCTCTCACTCCGGTGTCATTCCTGATGAAAAATTATTGAGTGTTTATGGCCATTCTTGATATCAAGTTCCAAGCCTCTTGAGGAGTCTTACTAACCAAAGCTCCTCCACTAGCAACATCAATCATGTTACGATCTATCCCTAATAAACCCTCATAGAAATACTGAATCAAAAGTTGCTCACTGATTTGATGCTGAGGGTAGCTAGCACATAATCTCTTAAATCTTTCCTAATAGCCATGAAGTGACTCCCCATGCCTTTGTTGGATGCTGCAAATTTCTTTTTTGATGTTTGCGGCCTTTGAGGCAAGGAAGTATCTATCCAGGAAAGCTCGAGCCATATCTTGCCATGATTGGATGGATCCGGGTGATAAATAGTATAGCCATTCCTTTGCAAAATCTTTCAGTGAGAATGGGAAAGCTCTCAGCTTGACTTGTTCTACTGGAATTTCCATGGGCTTCATGCAAGAACACACCACATGGATCTCCTTCAAATGCTTGTTGGGATCCTCCCCAACTAATCTATTGAAAGATGGCAAAAGATGGATTAAGCCGGACTTCAACTCAAATGCCTCCTCATTTTTAAGAATCTCTATGCACATAGGTTGTTGGTCCAAGTTTGGAGCACCCAATGCCCTTAGAGTATTTTCTGCTATCACCTCATCTTCAGATGTCTTAGAACTTGATAGATCTAGCAGGTATGAATTAGAAATTAGATGGATGGAAGGGGAACTAAGGGTGTGAGCTGACTTAATTAATGTAGTGCCTTAAATTTCTCAATTTCTCGTCCAATCTTTCAATGAACATAAACATCTGCACAACAGTCAAAAAGAACTAATTAAAGTATAAAAAAAATTGAAACAAAAATAAAGTGAAAAATAGGAAACAGATTAATAGCTCAATCAAAAAATTAGTTCCCCGGCAATGGCGCCAAAAGTTGGTGTAGTATGGATTGTGAATAAAATTAATATCAAAATCAGTTGCCAAGTTCCACCAAAAATATAAATACCTTACAACTAGTTGTAGTAAGCAAGGGTCGATCTATAGAGAATTAATTTGATTAACACTATAAACCAGTTTCTAAATTAAACTCTAAAGAACAATAAACAAAAAAAAAGGTATTTTGTTTATTAAAACTAAGAATAGAAATTAAGTCTAAAGCAACAGCAGTAAACACGATTTGAATTACCAATTTAAAGGTAATGGTTAAGAGATGGAATCCACTATTAGATTTACATGATAATGTTAACTTATATATCCTTTATCCTAACATGATCAATTATGTCTTTATGCGATTGTGAGATTTATTCTATGTTTCCTTAGGTTTTGGTTAATTTAGCAACCGCTCAAATTAAGCCCTAATCACTAGTTAGCTATAAAGTAACTGCTCTTATATCTACCTAATGATTGCATTAAGATTTAGAAAACCAATCATGCTAAGGTCCAATCATACACTAAGATTGAATTACTTAGATCATATGTTTCACTAGTCTTACCACCGTAACCACGCATACCAATCCTAGTTTTACCACTTTCGAAATTAGTAAAGAGTATAAAAACCTTTATACTAAATTAATATAAAAAACATATGAATAAAAACACAATTGTATTGAAATAAAGAACTATGTAGGATTCACAAAATCAAAACTAAGGTTTCATCTTCCCTTAACTAAATAAGAAACTTAGCCACACATGACAAATTCAAAATCAAAAGAAAAATGAAAGAAAACATTGTCAAGAATGCAAATGCGAAAGAAAACTAAAGATCAAACTAGTTTCCAATGATTGAGGTTAATTTATCGTCGATGGTTCGAACCCGAATCTCCAATCTTTGATCGAATCCCCCTCTCTCTTCTTCTTTTAATTCTCTTCAGTTGTTTGGCGGCTTCTATCTCAGACCCCGCTTTTGAAACCTAAACAATCTTATTTATATCTTTGGGCCCATAGCTCATTATTCAAATTTAAAATTGATTTTTTGAGCCGAAGATACGGGTCGTGTCTGATGACACGACCCCCCATGTCTTAGTCTGTTAACATGATTCTCATGGGAATGAGCAGGCAGAGAGGTACACGCCCCCTGGTCTCTTGGGACACAATCTATGTCTTCGGCCACACTCAGAACTGGGTCTAATTGAGGTGCCAGAGAAGGACATGACCCCCTATGTCTTAGAAAACGAGCTGTGTCATTTTATTTCTTCATGTTCAGCTCTGATTCTTCACATATGATTTTCTCTCCTTGCTTCTGGAGGTGATGTTGATCTCCTTGAGTCTTTAGCTTTCTCCTCAAGTAGATAGCAAGCTTGGTTTGATGCTGATGGACTCCATCACTCCATCACTCAAATTTCTCCTGAAAGGCACAATTCAATTATGAGTGCTTATAATCACACTTAAGCATAATTTCACAATAAGGATTCGATTAAGCTTCATATCTAGAAACTTAGCTAAATGTTAACAATTAAGCACATATGGAGTCCAATTAGATCAAACATAAGACACTTAAGATGTAGAAATAATCGATAGATCAACTAGTCCGCTGATTTAAGAAAATAAAGTTCTTTGCTCTATGGAAACCAAATAAGATCTGCCTATGCTATGTAGTGTGATGTGATTTGATTAAGTTCACTAAGTAAAGTGACTTATGTCTATATATTGTGACTTGATATATTTATGAGATGATGATATTGTACACTTAATATATTTATGAGATAATGAAATTGTGCACTTGATATATTTATGAGATGATGATATTGTGCACTTGTTATATTTATGAGATGATGATAATGTGCACTTGATATACCTATGAAATGAATTAAAATGTAAAGTGCTCAAAGTTTAAAAGATATTGGATATGATCCTTGTACCTTGGGGTGATCCTTAGATGTTATTCCCTTATAAAGGGTAACCTATAAATCTGATAAAGGAAATGAAAGTGATCCTAGATTTGGCCAGTGATGGATTTTGGAAATGATTCACGTACCTAGGGGAGATCCTAGATCTGATAATGGAAATGATCCTTGTACCTGGGGGTGATCCTAGATGGAACTCCTTTGGATATTTTATCCAGGGTTACTTAGGATAGTGTTGTGTAATGAAGCACTGTTATATATAGGCTGAGTGCATTGGCCTGATAAGTAGACTATCACCTAGTGTTTGGAAGATTGAGGAGGTGACATGCCCTCTTTACCTGGGTGGATTGAGTATGTGACATACCCTCTCCACCTATTTGAGATAAAAGGACAAAAATATGGGGAATAAGTTGTGAAAATTGATAATTAATGAGCACTAAAGAAAAGATTGGTGGCATTGCTTGAGTATTTGCACATCTTCATGAATTTGCTATATAAATCATATATTTGATCATGAATATTTGTATTTTGAGTAAATTGTAAATATTCTAAAGATAATGTGAAATGATTCATATGTTCATATATTTCTAATGTATCCTATGATTTATTAGTTGATGTGTTTGTAAAGCTATGTAATGTATGAATTTGTGATTATAAAATGTATTGTTTAATGATTAAAATTGAACTTCTACACTCGGGAAGAGAAAGGAACCATTTTAGCATTAGCCACCTTTCTATGAAATATTTTAAAAATTGATTTGATTCCTCGAAGTAGCTGAAATTGTTATGATGACATATAATTGTTAGAAATACTGAGAATTTCAAGAATTCTCACCTATTTATCTTTCATTTCCCTGATAATTCCAGTATGAGATTAGCCATCTATGTAGAGATGTTGATACTGATCTAGCACTGAGTCATTCTACATTTTTTATATCAGTAGTGACTGATTTATTTTGTATCAGACAGTTAGAGATTATGACATATTTTTTACCATTGCCATGTATTATATTTATGCAGTGGTTTGTATATGATGTATATATGCCTATCAAGGCAAGATATATGCATTTTGATATTGATGTAATGGATAGTATAGGTTATTGAAATGTATGACTTATACATGTTAAATATATAATTGGGTATTACAGGTGTATATTTGTACTTGGAAGTAGTATATGATAATTTTACGATACTTGAGTAGATAAATATTCGAATTCCTAGAGTTTTATGAGGAGGGCTCAAAGGACAAAAATTGGATAATAAAGAAATAAATAAATAATGGATAGTAACTTAATGGAGGTATTCGGTTAAGCTTTCCATTTGAGCAAAAATTTACCCTCACAAAGCTTGATTAAAATATAAAATTAGTATAGATAATTACCAAGGTAGTGAGGAGATTAGCTGTGATGTGCCTAAGCCTATGTACCCAGTGTAATCCAGATATACTCAGAGTAATTAGTCTTAGGGCATTACACTAAGACGCCTATATCGTTCCCAAAGAAGTTAGATAGGATTGTGTTGGGGTACAACACATCATTCGAGGAGAGAATTGAGAATATGGCTATTGGCAAGAAAAGCGACATGGATAAGAGGAAGCAAATTCCTCATCTGAGGGAGACATTCCCAACATCGACAAAAGTGAAAATATCCGAAGAAATCATCCATCCCCAATGCCATTTCACCATCAATGTATCAGATTATGAGGATTCAAAATTGCGCAAAGTAATAATCCATCCCTCGAATGATTAGGAGCCACTCAGGAACTGGTAATTTGAACCAATGATTGATGTGATTGCTTTAAAGTAATTGTTTAGTTGTACTGAACTATGCAAATGTTTGAGTTGTATGAGTATTTTGAACTTTTGATTATGTTACTTGAGACATTAACCAAAAGAATTTACATGAATATTCAACATTTCTCCTTGTTACACTTTTAGCATGTCCTTTTATACTTTTAAATTCTTTTTACAATTCTGTATAATTTCCTCATACTAGTCCATTTATATTACTTCTTGATTTATTATCCTTGCTTTGTTTTACTTTTCTAACTCCACACAAATTGCTTTCTAGAGACTTGGTTTTGTAGAAGTATTACCTCATGAAAAGGACCTTGAAAACTTATCAATTGATTCTACTACGACGTTTGATGAAAAAAACTCTAGATCTAATGATGAGGAAAAAGTTGTTGGGAGGTTTTCAAAATTATTGGAGTATGCAGAAAAGGAGTTTGACGTGAATGATGAGATAATAAAGGTGATTAACATAGGGACTGAGGAAGAGAAGAAGGAGTTGCAAACAGTAGAAAACCCTAAGCATGCAGAAATGATTGTGCTATTCAAGGAGTATTTGAATGTCTTTGCATGGTCTTACCAAGATATGCTTAGGTTGAAACCGGAGATAGCTTCATATATAATTCCATGATATCCAGATGCCGAGCCAAATAAACAGAAGTTAAGAAGGATGTATCCTGGCATGTCATTAAAGATAAAAGAAGAGGTGATTAAGCAGTTGGAAACCAAATTTGTGGAAATGTTGAGACACCTAGACTGGGTAGCTAATATTGTGCTTGTGCCTAAGAATGATGGAAAAGTCAGAATGTGTGTGGACCATAGGGATTTGAATAAAGGCCACCCAAAGGACAATCTTCCACTCCCTCATATCGATGCTCTTGTTGATAACATTACCAAGAATCACAAGTTTTCATTTACGGATGGATACTCTGGGTATAATCAGATCTCGATGGATGTTAATGATAAAGAAAAGACCACTTTTATCATTCCTTAGGAGATATCATTCCTTGGGAGATATTTTACTACACAGTGATGATATTCATATTGTAGAATGCTAGAGCCACCTATCAGTGTGTCATGGTTACTCTATTTCACAATATGATGCATAAGGAGATCGAAGTATACGTGGATCAAATGGTTACAAAATCCAGAGAAGAGGAAAGTCATGTGGCGGTGTTGGAAAAGTTGTTCAAAAGGTTCAGGAAGTACAAGTTAAGGTTGAATCTGACACCAAGTGTGTTTTCAGAGCATCAAATAGGAAGCTGCATGGATTTATTGATAGCAAGGAAGGAATCAAAGTAGTTCCTGGCAAAATCAAAGCGATATAAGAAATGTCTACTCCCAGAACAGAAAAAGAAGTCAAAAGTTTTCTCTGGGGGCTTAATTACATTGCTAGATTCATTGCTAATTTGACTATCATCTTGTTGGTGTATGCCCTAGAGGCTAATACATTTTCTGTATTTACATACATTCTATTATGCTATTTTATATATGAGGCATTTCATTTATTGTGTTCTTTTTGATAAACATAATAAAGCCCTTAGAATAGTAAGTTTGATGCCATAGGACATCAAGTGGATGACTTGATCATGAGATCCTTTTGGTTACAACACTATTCTTAAATGTCCCTAGTCAAGTATTATTGTTAATTAGGACAACAATAATACATTGAGACTAGTATGTGCGAGACCGATGACCACATCTCACGGGTCATGGATATGAGATATCAAGTCTTCACATGGGTACATATTAGAGTAATGATGTACTTGGATCCTACCATGAGAACACTACATGGATAGTTATGTGAGTGTCATAAACGATTCTCATAGTGACAATGGTGTTTGTGGTCCTTTGACTTGAAATCACTACGATTCCTACATGAGGAGTTGTGTGTTTTAATGCCATCAAACGTCATCTGTAACAAGGTGATTATAAAGTTAGTTATTGGACATACCGTAAATCATGCGAGAGGGATGTGAGTGACCTAGATGGAATTTGTCACTCCTACATAACAGAGCGATATCTTCGGGCCCCACGATTGAAAGTGAGATGCGAAATGCATGGCCATGCTCAAATGAGTCAATATGAGATATTGATCTCATTTATTGTTACAAAGTCTACTCGAGTATCAGGAAACGAATGATTGGACTATACAAGGGTGACGCATTCTATGCCTTGTGTTCAATCTAGATATCTTGACAAAGGGACTAAACGACACGGAAACATTGGTCACGAAAAGGTTATGTCAAATCACTGACATTCTTATTACTTGGGTAACAGCGATGTGTTGCTAGATACCGCTCACTACTTGTAATATTAAAATGGGATTTTAATATTACTGCCAACGTAATAAGAACCTGCAGGGTCACACACATAGAGCAGACTAAAATTGGAGCAATGGATCCAAGTTGGACTCGGATTCAAATATGGGTCAGACTCATAACAGATGGGTCTAGGGTTGCACAGCTTACCTTGCTGCTGCTCACACTCACTTAAGGCAGTCACTATTATAAATAGTACTGCTAAGGGGGCTGCTAATAGACATAATTCTGAACCCTAGCCGCACCTACAGAATAGTGAGTGAGAGAGAGCGACAGGTTTCTTCTCTTCTCTTCGCAGCTAGCACTGTGTGAGAGACGTGAGGCTCCTCTTTGCGGACGTTGGACGTTCGTGAGTCTGTTTGTGTGGATACCGCAGAGACATCGTTTCTATTACGGTGTTAGTGATTCACGCTTCAAGAGGTAAATCCTTTAAAAACTCGGATTATGGCTTTTTCGCATGGATCCTCGGTGGGAATCCCTGTTTTCCGCTGCGTGTTATATCCGCAAAAATTCCCAACACATCTGCAAGCCAATCTTTAAGTTGTTAAGGAAGCACTAACTCGACAAATAAGATGAGGAGTGTCAAGAAGCTTTTGATAATATAAAGGCCTATTTATTGAACCCTCATGTTTTGGTACCACCTACATTAGGTCGTCCATTGATTCTATACCTTACTGTGCTACCAATGTCAATGGGAGCAATGATGGGGTAGCATGATGAATCTGGAAAGAAAAAGTAAGAAATTTATTATTTGAGTAAAAAGTTCAATGATTATGAGGCTCAGTATATGGCTATCAAGAAGACCTATTGTGCTTTAATGTGGACCTCGAAAAGGCTAAAACAGTATATGATGTATTACACCACCTAGTTGATCTCCTGAATGGATCCATTGAAATACATATTTGAAAGTCCTCACATATCTTTAAGGATGTCAAAAATTAATATTATCAAAATTCGACATTGTAATACCCTTTTTTGAGGAGGGAACATTACACCATAACCACAAAACGGAAACAAAATGTATAAACTAAGACCTGGTTCATTATAATATAGATAAGCCTGTTTAGTTGTAATCGTACAAATGATTTGGTGAATTTTTTTTTTAATAAAATAAGATGATAATACATAGTTACTGCAGAAAGTAATATGAGAAGTAAACCATACATTCATACCTCATAGATATATATATATATATATATATATTTATATCATACTTGTTTAGGTACATCATTAGATATACAAAAAGCAAAAGCTTTACATGCTCCAAAATGATTACACATATACAGCCCACCAAAAGACAAAACATCAGGCCCCCAAAAAGATTTACAGACAGCCATCAGCGGCCATCAATAGTATCATGCCCTAAAACGAATGAAAAGGAACCATAGTTGGATCATCCTCAGGGTCTTCCTCGTCAGAGGAAATCCTCATCGGAGCAACCGAGTTATGAGCGAGGGCTCATCCTCTTGTGAGGAGTAATAGCGATCACCCCACGTATCACGTATCGGCAAGTAAAACTCTAAATACAAGTGAGCATTAAAAGTAAAGACAGGTGGATCATAACGTCCCCAAGCCAGAGACACAGTCACGTCTCTGAGGTAAATGCAATGATCCGTACTCAGATTGATGTGCCAGCAGTCCAGACTTCCATGAAAAGTCAATCTCACATAACCCAAAAAGCCATGCAGGTGGGACGCCATGTCCAAACAGGAAACTAATCAAAATCAGGCCAAAAGCCAGGGAATTCGTGCACTTCCCCTTCTTCATTGATGTCTTCAGAGACACATAAATAAATAAAATAGTAGAAATATAGAAAAGAGGTAAGACATCCTACATTCAGTACTAATTATGGTAGTAAAGAAACAGAACGGCACAAAATGCCCACATAGCATTTCAGGAATAATAATCAGCATCAAGAAGTAAATAGTAAACAACTTAACAAATCCAAGCAATTATAACATCAATTAGGCAACAGTTCCAATCATCGTATAAACGAATGCCAAGTAATATGTTGACTCACTATGCACGTGCACATGACACCAAAATCCTACTCCACGGAGCTAGGTACAAACATCGGAGAGAATGATCAAGGAGACATGCTAGTATCTCGTCAGCCTAAAATGAAGTACTTTCCAGAAAATCAATAATTTTGCACAACAAGGCTTTATATAGCCACAATCTTCACAAGATCGCGATATAGGACAGTATCTCGGTCCGGATCATCGGTACGTTTGCATCGGTCTATCCCACGACCCAGAGGAGCTACCAACTGACCATTGTGAGACACTCGCACCCCGATGCCCCCAAGGTCAACATTATGACCTACACTAGTCTATTCGCACCCGCACTAAGGTGTGATTCAATCTCCTAGGCAACATGGCCTTAACAATAGTCCACTGGACTTTCACAATACATGATGACCCAATGTATATTCAAGTATATTCAACAATAATATACTTTTCCAAAACGTGCCACAATTTGGCCAAGTTAAACATCAACAGATTTTTGGTCCCACTCATGGACCCACAATAACATATTATCAAGTTCTCAAACGTGACAATACACTTTTTAAGGTTTAGGTTTACCATGAAGTTTCACTTTAATTTAACATTTCTTATGAAATCTTTCTCTAGAGAAATTCTTTTGTAATTCTCATTAGATCTTTATTTCTCTTAATTAGCTAAGTTCTTTACTTAAATTTAATCATATTCACTTAGAACATTATTCTAAGGTTCTCAAGTCTCACACTCACTCTTGTTCTTTCCTTAAGTTCAAATATCACTCTAGGTCATCAAATAAATTTCTTTCCATTATATTATTAATTATTTAACACTTAATTACTTAATTTCCAAGGTTACCCAAAAATTACATATTTGAACCCCAAAAAAAAACACCCTAGAGGCTATGAGCCTCCCAAGGGGGTAAGAACCCAAAATTTTCCATTGCTTCATTAATTGTTATTCACTTGATTAGTTATCTCTCCAACTTGTTACAAAATTTTAACTATGAACACCCTATTGAAGGGGGTATGGCTGTGAGCCTCATTAAGGAGAGCAAGGAACCCTTGCTTCTAATTCATATTTCCAATCCATCAAAATCAATCTAAGATCATCAACATGCACAAATACAACCAATAAAATCACATAAGAGAAAATTAATACAAAGATCATTAGAAAAACATACAACCAAGAGAGCAACCCTAACATGGGTTTCTCACAACTAACATACAAACAAGCTTTCCACTACCAATAGAGGTTGAAGTGGATAATCTTCCTCTTACCAAGAGAAGCAACAATGAAAGAAAGCTCCTTTTTCCTTGGGAATTCGTCCTCCACCACCTCAAAGCCCTAGAATATTCAAACTCACAAAAATCATAATCAAAGCTTGAAAAAGGTATCCATGATCACCAAAGTGACCATGGATCACTAAAATGAGATGAAAAAATGAAAATGCTATGAACTTTTACCTCAAAGTTTCAAGCTTTAAAGCTTGGTGGAAGAAGATGAAAATGGTGGATTCAAAAGATAGTCACAAAAGAGAAAATGTTCTAGGTGATGAGAAAAGGTAGGAAATAAGGTTGGTTGGGTGAAAATGCTTGGAGGGCCAAAAATGGAGTCTTGACCGTGGGGGTGGTGAGAAAATGGAGAGGAAAGTTGAGTTCTTTATAGGTGATTTCAATAAGAAAAGAAAAGTTTCAAGGAAGAAATTGGATTCAAGCAAGATGGTTGCTTGAAATCAAGAAACAATGGAGGAGGAAGAAGGTATGGCTGCAGTGGGAAGAAGAAGAGAGAAGGAAGAGAAAAAGCTTGAGAGAAAATGAGAGAAGAAGTGTAGAAAGAGGAAGTGTTAGAAAAGTGATGATAGCTTTTTGGGGTTTGAAATTAGAAATGGAAAAAGTGATAAATGAAAAGCATAATTTTGGCTCCCAAAATAGCCATTGCCGTGGAACAAAAGAGGGGAGAGAGGAGAGAAAAATGTTCTAGAAGCTTAAGGAAAGCTTCCTTGAGAAGCTTGGTAGGAAGCTTACTTGAGAAGCTTTGTTAGTTTTGTGTAAAAGTCAACTTGATGTGACATAAAGTTGACACTTTTGAAAATATGACAAGCATTTTAATACAAGCTATTATCTGATGGACAAATGTTACAGTTAACAGAAATCAGTATTTATTATTCAATGGGTAATAAAATGTACAACGATTTTTATTTATTAGATAAAAATCTTGAAAAATATAAACCTTGTAAACTGTGTCCGACCTTGGGTTTAGTAAGATCCCCTGTCAATATTTCCACAGTTCAGGGTTTACCAGCCTAGGGAAAAATATTTCATTTTCTCGGCTCCGCTCAACATGCACGCAAAATGAAGAACATATTAAAATATTCAAGTTTTCCTGAAAAATCCACAAAAATTCACAAAAATCACAAATATTATAAAATGACTATTTATCACAAAACAAACAAAAAAAATTTTAGGGTGTTACAACTCTCCCCTTCTAAAAAGAAATTTCATCCTCGAAATTTTCATACCTTAGAATAGTTGTGGATGTTGCTCCTTCATCTTGTCTTCTAACTCCCATGTTGTATCTCTAGTTGTTTCATTCTAGATCACTTTTATTAACGGGATTTCCTTCCGTCTGAGTTGCTTTACTCTCCTATCTTCAATCCTTACAAGAGGTGCCTCATAGGTTAAGTTCTCTTTCAATTGTACTGTGTCCGGTGCTATGACATGGCTCGAGTCAAGAATATATTTTTGCAATTGTGACATATGAAAGACATTGTGAAGGTTAGAAAGAAAAGGTGGTAGGGCTATTTGGTAAGCTACTAGACCTATCCGGCGAAGAATTTGGTAAGGTCTAAGGAATTTGGGAGTAAGTTTTCTAGATTTTAGAACTCGGCCGACCCTAGTCGTAGGCGTGACTTTCAAAAACATATGCTCGTCTTTCTCAAACTCAATAGGCTTTCTCCTTTTGTTCGCATAGCTCTTCTGTTGACTCTGAGCCATCCTCATCTTTTCCTGAATCATCTTGACTTTCTCAGTCATTTATTGTATAAGATCAGGTCCAATAGTAAGGCGCTCTCTGTCTTGGTACTAACACAAAGGTGTTCTGCACTATCATCCATATAGAGCTTCATAGGGTGCCATCCCTATGCTCGAATGAAAATTGTTATTGTAGGTGAACTCTACCAATGGTAAAACTTCATCCCAACTTCCAGTGTATTCCAAAGCGCAAGCTCTGAGCAAATCCTCCAATGATTGAATCGTCCTTTCCGATTGACCATCAGTTTGAGGATGATAAGAAGAACTCAAACTTAGCTTCGTTCCCAACGCTTCTTGCAAACTTTACCAAAACTTTGATATGAACCTTGGATCTCTATCAAAAATAATACTGGTAGGCACACCATGCAGCCTAACGATCTCACCAATATACAGCTGAGTCAACTTCTCCATGTTGTACCTTATGTTGATTGGTAAGAAATGTGCTGACTTCGTGAGTTGATCAATGATTACCCATATTAAATCGTAACATTTTCTGGTCTTTGGTAATCTAACCACAAAGTCCATCACAATACTATCCCACTTCCATTCAGTAATAGTCAGGGGTTGCAACATTCTTGATGGTCTCTGGTGTTCAACCTTTGCTTTCTGAAAAACCAGACAAGACGACACACATCTGGAAATATCACTCTTCATTCCGTGCCACCAAAATAACCGTTTCAGGTCTTGATACATCTTGGTTATTCCCGGATGCATACTCAACTTGCTCGTGTGAGTGTGTTCAAGAATATACTTTTTAAGTTCTTGATCCCTGGGTATACAAACTCTACCTCTGAACCTTATGATTCTATCAGTTCCTTCCTCAAATGTTATCACACCGCCTTGCTTCATTAGCTCCTTTTCTTCTTGCAAAAACTTATCAACTTTCTGTTTCTCTCGGATATCTTCCATTAGGTCATTTGAAATAGTGACCATGTTCATACAAATCTTCCCCGGTGCCAATTCCACAAAGGACCATACATCCCTGAATTACTCTATTAAATCTTTTTCCTTTACCATCATAGTAGAGATACTGAGCATCTTCCTACTCAAAGCGTCTGCCACAACGTTTGCCTTTCCGGGGTGATATAGAAGTTGAAAATCATAATCTTTCAGAAATTTCAACCACCTTCGCTGTCTCATATTCAACTCCTTTTAGTCATACAGGTACTTCAAGTTCTTGTGGTGGCTAAAGATATTGAATGTCGCCCCATAAAGAAAATGTCTCCATATCTTCAAAGCGAATACCACAGCTGCTAACTCCAGGTCATGAGTTGGGTAGTTCTTCTCATGCACTCGCAACTGTCTCGAAGTGTAAGCCACTGCTTTTTTATTTTGCATAAGCACACATCCTAATCCTTGGTATGAAGCATCGCAATACACTTAGAAGGGTTCACTTGGATCAGGTAGAACTAACACTGGTGAAGTAGTTAGTCATCTTTTCAATTCTTGGAAACTTTCTTCGCAAGCATTAGTCCACTCAAAGGCTTGATTCTTTCTCGTGAGTTGAATAAGAGGGCTTGATATCTTAGAGAATCTCTCAATGAATCTCTGATAGTATCCAACTAATCCCACAAAGCTCCAAATTTCTATCACTGTCTTCGACCTTTCCCATTGTAGAATTGCTTACACTTTTGAAAGATCAACTGCAATCCCTTCCCTTGAGATCACATGACCCAAAAACTTAACTTCTTCCAGCTAGAATTCACACTTTGACAATTTGGTGTACAGCTTCTTCTCCTTCAGAATCTGGAGAACTATACTAAGGTGTTCAGCATGATCCTCCTAATTTTGAGAATAGATCAGAATGTCATCAATGAAGACAACAACAAATCTATCCAAGAAAGGACGAAAGATTCTGTTCTTGTAATCCATGAATGTGGCAAGTGCATTCCTTACACCAAACGACATCACAAGATATTCATAATGACTGTAACGGGTACGAAAAGTTATTTTAGGAATATCCTCGACCTTCACTGGGATCTGATGATAGCCCGATCACAGATCGATCTTAGAGAATACTGCTACTCCTTTCAGTTGATCCATCAAGTCATCTATCCTCAGAAGTGGATACTTATTCTTGATTGTGACCTTACTCAACTGGCAATAGTCCACACACAATCGCGAAGTCCCATCCTTCTTTCTGACTAGCAACACTGGTGCTCCCCATAGTGACACACTAGGTCTAACAAACTGTTTTTCCAAGAGTTCTTCTAACTGCTTCTTAAGCTCAACTAACTCTGATAGTGATATCCTGTAGGGCGCTATAGATACAGGAGCATATCCAGGCATAAGATCAATGGTGAACTCTATCTCCCACTCTGATAGTAAACCAGGTACGTCATCAGGAAAGATTTCAGGAATTTCATTAGCTACCAGAATAGCATCCAAATCTATCTTGCTCTCGACTTCTAAGGAAGACAATAGCATGTATCCCTGAGCTCCTTTTTTTAAGAAAGCTCGAACTTGGTTGGCCATCAAAAATCTAGAAACTTCATCCATAGGGAAAATTATGGTTCTATTAGAATAGTCTAATATGATATGGTTAGAAGACAACCAATCCATTCCTAAAATTATGTCTAATTGGGAAAGAGGTAAGCAGATCAAATCAACAGAAAAGATTTGACCCTCAACAATTAAAGGACAATTTAAACAAACTTTGGTGGTAATAACAAGTTTAGCAGTAGGGGTAGAAACAGTCAAGTCAAAAGGTAAGGAAGACACACGTAAACTAAGTCGTCGTATATAGTCATAAGAAATGAAAGAGTGGGTTGCCCCAGAGTCATATAGTACAGTCAAAAGACTACCTCTTATGGTACCCTCTCCTTGTATCAGATCTTCAGATTCGAAGGCTTCTGCTCCACTCATAGTGTAGACTCGGCCTCCTACCTGCGATTTTGCAGTTCGTGCAGTGTTGACTGAAGGCTCTGGCTTATCTTGATTGCAGTCCCTAGAGACGTGTCCAGGTTTTTCACATTGAAAACAGATAATTCCCTTGATGGTGCAATCCCTCGTTAGGTGGTCTTTTCCACATTTCATACACTTTGGCGAAGATGCCACATTCTGACCAGTTCGATTTCCACCAGAACCTCCGCTGAGACCTCCACCAGGTGACTGTTGCTGACTTCCCAATGGTCGAGAATAGGGTTTATTTTGAAAGCAGTTTGCATTGTTGCCACCTCCTCTTTAGAACCTAGTAGGTCCAAAGTTACGATTCCTCGTGTCCCGCACCTGATCCAGATCTTCCACTCGGCGACACGTGTCCAACAGCTCTGAAAACTGATTGATCCTCAAGGTTATGACCGCCCTTTTCACATCATGCCTCAATCCTTCCTCAAATTTCTGACACTTTCATACCTCATCCAGCTGGTGTTAGAAATACGTTGAAATTTTGGACAAGCTCTCGAACCTCGCGGCATACTCGCTGACAATCAAGTTCCCTTGCCTCAACTAAGGAACTCTATCTCTTTGGCATGCCTTGCACTTACTGGGAAATACTTCTGCAAGAATTTATCCTTGAATACCTCCCAGGTGATTACTCGACCTTCAGCTTCTAGTAATCTTTGTGCTCCGTTCCACTAATCTTCCGCGTCTCCAATCAGCATAAAAGCAACATAGGTTACCTTCTTATCATCGGCACAGTTCATGCCATTGAAAATTTTCTCCAGCTCCTTAATCCAAAGACTAGCCTTCTTTGGATCAAATTCTCCCTTAAACTGAGGAGGGTTGTTACGATGGAACTCTGACAGATTTTGAGCATCAGCTGAAGCTTCTAGTTGTCGTGCAGCCCTTTCGTATTGTTGAGCAGCTTCCTCAGTTTGTTGTGCAATGACGTCTGCTATTCATTGCATTGCTTCGATTGCTGCGGCCATGCCTTCACCGCGTGCCATTTCACTTTTTCAAGGTATACTAAATGAAAAACACAAGGAAGAATTAGATGTATCCTTTCAGAATACCAAACACAGAGAATCACACAACACAAACAAAACAGACCTAACCACAAAGACCCAAAAGAAAACTTAAACTGGGGCTCTGATACCAAACTAGTGTAACACCCCTTTTTAAGGAGGGAACGTCACACCATAACCACGAAAAGGAAACAAAATGTATAAACTAAGACCCGGTTCATTATAATATAGATAAACCTGTTTAGTTGTAATTGTATAAATGATTTGGCGAAACTTCTTTTTTTTTAATAAAATAACATGATAAGACATAGTTACAGTAGAAAGTAACATGAGAAGTAAACCATACATTCATACCTCGTACATATATATATACTTATATCATACTTGTTTAGGTACATCATTAGATATACAAAAAGTAGAAGCTTTACATGCCCCAAAATGATTACACATATACAACCCACCAGAAGACAAAACATCAGGCCCCCAAAAGATTTACAGACAGCCATCAGCAGCCATCAAAAGCATCAGCCCCTACAGCGAATGAGAAGGAACCATAGTTGGATCCTCCTCAGGGCCTTCCTCGTTAGAGGAAATCCTCATCGGAGCAACTAAGTTACGAGCGGGGGCTCGTGCAGAGGATAAGAACGAATCCTCTTATAGGGAGTAATGGCGATCACCCCATATATCATGTATCGGCAAGTAAAACTCTAAATACAAGTGAGAATCAAAAGTAAAGACAAATGGATTATAACATCCACCGTAGGGTGTAACACCCCAAACTTTCTATGTATTAAATAAGTAATTTTAACAGTTAGCAGAATTCTACTGTTTAGTGATTTCTGTGCACTGTAAAATTATTTTAAATATTACATCTGCATATTTGACCATTTTGAGTGATTTGTTCTATGTCAGGAAAATAATAATTTTTGGGCCAGAAAAATTTACGTAATTTAATTTTTACTGCTTAATCAAAATTAATTTACGTAATCTGTTTGGATATTTGTGAATTTTTAATTTTTATGATTTTATGTGTGATTTTGAAATTTTTACGGCTTGTGGGCCCCACGAGATGTATGTGGGCCCAGGTAGCCATACGTGGGCCCAGGTGGGTCCCGCAAATGTGAAAATTTTTCTACGCATAGAAAAATTTGTCTTTGTTTAGACGGAGACAGGGGGATCTTACTAAACCCGAATCCGAAAATAGTTTTAAAAAATTTTCTTTCTGGTATTTTTACTTGTATTTATTTATTGTGATGGTAAAAATACAAGAAATGTATGTTTTGTGGGGTTACAGTGAATCAAAATAATATTCTATATTATTAAGTTAATATTGGTGGATTGGATATCCACCATTAATTTAATTAACATTGGAGATTTAATCTTGATTTAATCAACGGTGGAGATTTAATCTTGAAAATAAATAGGATTAATTATAACCATTGGATGGAAAATTAAATCAAGGGTGGAGATTTAGTCTTGTAAAATAACTTTGACCATTATGAACCCTTGGATGAAGATTAAATCAATGGTTGAGATGGACCATTAATAACCATTGGATTTGAATTAATGGTGTAGATTTAGTCAACAAAAATTTACTACAACCATTTTGGACCCTTGGATGTAAAGTTTGAAGGTGTAATCTTGACTCTCCATTTTGAAGACCCATCTAAGGGCTAGGAATTAAAAGAGAAAGATCCAATGGCTCAAAAGAAGTCTTCCATCTATAACCTAAACCTAATGGCTATTTTAATCCAAACCATCCTTTTAATCAAGGGCTAGGATGGCTTAGGAAAGATGACCATGCAAATTAATCACATGTTGTATGCAAGGAGAAGGGGGGACGGTTTTGCATGCATTTTGGAGAGAAGACAAAGCTAGCATAGCTTTTTAGTAAGGAAAAAGATGAAGACAATTGCTTAAGTGTCTAGACCATTTCCTATTGATCATTAATGCTTATGTTCTTCAAACTTCACTTTACATTTCTCTCCTATGCATGCTACGGCTATGCAGCCCATTTAGAGACAAAATAACTCATTTCCTCACTTCACCTTCTCACTTCATCATTCCTTCTCATTTTCACCTCAGTGCCAAGAAGAAAAACCAAAGAAAACACCATCTTTCTCTCCTACAAGGCCATTCGGCCAAGCTCTCCAAATTCATTTCCATCACTCTTTAATTTCATACAATCAAGTTTCTTAAATCCTCACCTTGTTCTAAACAACTTTCTTGTTGAGAATTTTCTCAAATTCTTACATCTTGAAGGACTTTTTCTAAGATCAAGCTTAAGGATTCTTGAAGTGAAGAAAAGTTGTGTTGGTGGAGATCTTGTTCAAATTTCAAGCAAGGAGCTCTTGTGGTTCTTCAAGAGGTAAGAGGAAGATTTATCTCACCAACCAACCATGGTGGTGAGAGATGGTTATATTTGATGGATGATGAATCCATGTGAGGATTCATATCCATGGTCATGTAATAAATTATTTGTGTTATGTGTTTTTAATTATTTTGTTTATGCTCTATATGATTTGCATGAATTAATTGTGTATGCATGCTTAGTATGATTTTTACTTATTTATATGGTATGCTTATAATATGCATGATGATATATGTTAAATATATTATGATGGATGTATGTTGAAATAAGTAAAATTTTGGCTCCAATGGCCAAAAGAGAGGTTCGGTTTTGATGCCCAAAATTAGGGTTCATGTTGAAAATTTTTCAAGAACAAGGAAATTGATTTTTGGGTCCCTAGAACAATAAGATTTTTGGCCAAAACACCTCAAATTAGGTGTTCACCAAATTAATATTTTCATGAATAATAAAATTTTATGATTTGAGAAGTAAAGGAAATAAACAAAAGGATTTTGGTTTTTGCAAAAGAGAATGCACACGTTTTCTTTTTAGTTATGTTGATATTAATTAATTTTGCGTAGAAACAAAACGTAATTCATTTAAGTTATAAGAAAAATCCTTCATGGTTCCAATGGCCATTTTTAAGGTCTTGATAATTTAGAAAAAAAAAAATGTTTTGATGTTATAAAATATAAGAATTTTCAAAATAAGGATTTTGAAAAGAGAATTAAAGTGTTGTCAAGTGGAATTTTCATAAATAAAAGAAAAAGGAGATTGAAGGTGCTAAACTTCAAATTGTTTTCAAGAAGAATTAATTTTTGAAAGTGATTTAAAAATATAAAAAAACGTTTGTAACTTAAATTTACTAAGTAGAATTTATTTATTGGGTTTTGGAAAACGTTATGAAATTTAAAATTAGAAATAGTAATTAAATCAACTAAATGTGATTTTGTAAAATTAAATCAATAAAAAGTGATGTTTAGAAAATATATTATGGAAAAGAATTTTTTTAAGAATCGGAAGAAAATAAAGTAAGAAATTATATTAAGAAAAGTCTAAAATAATATTTTAAAGTTAAGAAATATTTTACGAAGGGTAAAAACGGTGAAAAAAAGGATTTATGTAACTCAAAAACGTAATTTTTAAATTATGCGATTTGAAAAATGTTAAAATATTTCTACACAATTTTTAAAGCGTTTAAATATTTTACACGATCGAAATGTTGTAGAAAAATTGCTATGCAATTTAAAAATTAAAGAATATTTTTACGCATTTTAGAATACAGTAGAAAATTGTTACGTAATAGAAATGTTACAAATCGTTGTTTACGTAATAAAATATTACGTGACCATAAAAATGTGACAAAAATATTTTATGAATGAGAAAAATGCAATAATATAAGGTTGCTGTTAATTATACAATAAACTTTACAGTTAAAAATCAGTATGTGAATACTGTACAAGAAATTGGGCAATTTGCTTATAATTGGCATGAATCCATTTTATGAACGTAAAATAGTATTTGAACTTTGTATGAGAAATTATGTGATTTACCTTTGGTTGGTAATTGGTGCATTACACATGCATTGAAAATGGTCCGATGGACTGGATATGGCTAATTGCCTAGGAGAAACGTACACCTCTTGAGTGGGTGCGATACGCGTAGTGTAGGTCACTTGTGGACCTTGGGGGCATCGGGGTGCGGGTTGCTCACAATGGGCGGTTGGTAGCTCTTATGCACCGTGGGTTAGACCGATGCAACACACCGGTGATCCGGCCGAGACACTATTCTTAATCGAGATCGACAAAGATCATTGTATATGTGCTAGATGTGCAAGATATAATTATAAGCACTTGGTCTGAAGCACGAAATACCAGCAGCTCTTTTCGATCAATTTCTCCGACTTGAGTATTAGCTCCATGGAGTAGGACATTGAGTCTATGTGCGCATGCATGAAACTGAGCATCTATATCTATATGATGGTGTTGCTGTAATTGTTGTATGATTTAAACAGTGATAGTGGTATAATGATAATTATTATTTTGCACTATGATGATGGTATAATTGTGATCATGATATGATATTTTTGCATGATGTGTTATTTGTATTATCTCTGTACTATCATGCTTGTATTGGCGTAGATAATCTCACCTCTTTGTGTGTATATTTGCATATTATATTTTTAATTGAGTAAAGACGTTGAGAAAGAACCAGTACAAGAAGCAGAAGAAGAATTACTTCTCACGTCTGGGAACGCAGAATTTTGATAAGATGACATCAAGACCCGGTTTCTTTGGTTGCGTGAGGTTGCAGTTCCATGGGGGAGCTGAAGCATGGAGGACTAGTCCTGATGAGAGAGGACTAATTTACGAAGGAGAATTGACGGTCTTTATAAGTAGAGATTATCGTAGGAACCCGTTTCTTACTGCAACTATCTTTGTTCATATTGAGTTTCCTTTGCACATTAGGCGACATTGGGACACTAGGTATTATGTCCCAACAGAGATTAGCATCGTGTCGTCTGCTCGAACACCTGTCCGTAGGCCTTCACATCATAACGGATTCCTATCTGCTGAGGAATCTGAGGAGGACCCGTCTGAGGGTTCTCTTTGCTTAAATAGACTTGGGCGAGTCTAAAACTCTATTATAAACAAGTCTGTAATATTATTTTAAGTGTGCCATTTACTTTTGGAAGCAGGGTCTGTATTCTAAATAATGTTCTGATATTGTCTATGTAAAATATGTATGATGTATGATTATGTGTGAGTTTGATATGATCTTTTATTTTCTCGCTAAGTTTATTTTGTGAAAACAAAAGAAAAAAAAAATTTACTGACCGTAATTTTATGACTACATTACATTATTATAACTTGGGGTAATTCGGTAATAATAACATATACATGTGACACCCTACGGTGGGTGTTACATTAGTTGGTATCAGAGCCCAAGTTAGAGTCTTTTGGGGTTGTGGTTAGGTCTGTCTTGTTTGTGTTGTGTGATTCTCTGTTTGTGGTTTCTTGGTCTGAAACTTGAATTTGACTTTCTTGTGTTGTTCAGTTTAAATAGGAAAGAATAATGGCCGGACGTGGACGTGGACGTATCAATAATAGAAACGATATGGAGCTTAATGGGAGCGATAATGGGAATGGTAATGGGAACATGGCTGCAGCTGTAGCAGCAATGCAGAGAATGGCGGAAGTGGTTGCACAACAAAATCAACGGGCTAATGAAAATGTGCACAGTTTGTCTGAGTTTCGAAGGAATAATCCACCGAAGTTTCGTGGAGAGTTTGATCCGGAGAAAGCTGAACTTTGGATCCAAGAACTTGAAAATATATTTGATGATATGGGTTGTGCTGATGAACGGAAGCTTACGCTGGCAACGTTTATGCTGGTAGGAGATGGTGAACGTTGGTGGACAGGAGCTAGAAGACTGTTGGAAGCCGAAGGAAGGATGGTGACATGGCAAGTTTTTAAGCAAAAGTTTCTGGAGAAATATTTTCCAGCAAGTGTGAGGCATATGAAGGAAATGGAATTTCTGAGCTTACGACAAGGATTGATGTCCGTAAGTGAGTATGCGGCAAAATTTGAAAGTCTGTCTCAGTTTTCGAGATATTTGCAGATGAATCCAGATGAGGGCTGGAAATGCAGGAAATTTGAGGAAGGATTAAAGTTGGATATTAAGAGAGCTGTATCAATGTTGGAGATTAATCAATTTCCAACTTTGATTGAAAAATGTCATAAAATTGAAGAGATTGATCATCAACGAGCGACAAGAAACAAGAATTTTGGACCTGCAAGGTTTCAAAAAGGAAAGAGTACTCAAGCAAGTCGCTCTCAGCAAAAGCCATATATGAAACCTACAGGAAGTCAGACTAAGAAGCAATTTGTGGGTGGAAGTTCTAGCGGCAATAAGACAAGTCAAGCTGGGACTCCTATTCGATGTTTCAAATGTGGGAAGGATCATCTCACGAAAGATTGTCAACATAAAGAAGTTGTTTGTTTTAAGTATGGAAAGCTTGGACACTTCTCTAAAGACTGTGATCAGATAAAGAAGGAATCCTCTGTGGCAAATGTTCGAACTGCAAGACCACAGGCGGGAGGTCGTGTCTATACAATGAGCAGAGAAGTAGCTGCTAAATCTGAGAACTTGATAATGGAGGAGGGTACTATTGGAGGTAATCCTTTAACCATACTCTATGATTCAGGGGCAACACATTCTTTCATTGCATGTGATAGTGTTGAACGTTTGGGATTGATTGTGACTGCCTTGCCATATGATCTGAATGTTGCTACTCCTACTGATAAGTCTGTAGTTACATCAACAGTATGCCTGAATTATCCTGTCTGTGTTAGGGATAGAATCTTTTATGTGGACTTGATCTGTTTGCCTCTTTCCAAAATTAATGTAATTTTGGGAATGGATTGGTTGTCTTCTAACCATATCCTAATTGATTGTTCGAATAAGATGTTAGTGTTTAGTGTTTCCTGAGGCTAAGGATCCTAGATTCCTAACGGCCACTCAAGTGGAAGCTTATTTGAAGGAAGGAGATCATAGGTATCTATTGTTATCTTCTTTAGAGGTGCAATGTGAAGATGCCTTGAAGGATATTTTCGTAGTTAACGAATTTCCTGAAGTGTTTCCTGAAGATATACCAGGGACTACCACCCAGGTAAGGGAAATCGAGTTTGCCATTGATCTTGTACCTGGAGCTGGACCGATATCTATAGCGCCCTATCGGATGTCGCCGGTAGAATTAGCCGAACTAAAGAAATAGCTGGAGGAATTATTAGAGAAACAATTCGTGAGACCTAGTGTGTCACCATAGGGAGCTCCAAAGATTATTGGTCAAGAAGAAGGATGGAACTTCACGTCTATGTGTAGACTATCGGCAACTAAATAAAATCACGATTAAGAATAAATATCCACTTCCAAGGATAGATGATCTGATGGATCAATTGCGAGGAGCCGCAATATTTTCCAAGATTGATCTACGTTCTGGGTATCACCAAATACGTGTGAAAGTGGAGGATATTCCCAAAACAGCTTTTTGAACTCGTTATGGGCATTATGAATATTTAGTGATGCCGTTTGGTGTGACAAATGCACCAGCCATATTCATGGACTTCATGAACAGAATTTTCCGTTCATACTTGGATAAGTTTGTTGTTGTCTTTATAGATGACATTTTAATTTATTCTCGAAGTCAGGAGGAACATGCTGAACATCTCAGGGTGGTTCTTCAAATTTTGAAGGAGAATAAGTTATATGCCAAGTTGTCCAAATGTGAATTTTAGTTGAGCAAAATTCAATTTTTGGGACACCTGATATCGGAGAAAGGAATTGAAGTTGATGCTTCAAAGGTGAAGACAGTTTTGGAATGGGAAAGACCAAAGATCATGTAAAATCCGTAGTTTTGTCGGATTAGTGGTTATTATAGACGTTTCATTGAGGGGTTTTCAAAGATTGTAGGACCTCTTTCCCAACTTACACGAAAGAATCAACCGTTCGTGTGGTGATGCATGCGAAGAAAGTTTTGAAGAATTGAAAAGACGATTGACTACTTCACCAGTGTTGATTCTACCTGATCCAAACGAACCTTTCGAGGTATATTGTGATGCTTCATACCAAGGATTGGGTTGTGTACTTATGCAAAATCGTAAGGTGGTGGCTTATGCTTCAAGACAGTTGAAAAATCATGAGAAGAATTATCCGACTCATGACTTGGAGTTGGCAGCTGTGGTGTTTGCGTTGAAAGTATGGAGACATTTTCTTTATGGAGCTACGTTCACTATTTTTAGTGATCATAAAAGCGTGAAGTATCTGTTTGACCAAAGAGAGTTGAACATGAGGCAAAGGCGTTGGTTAGAATTTTTGAAGGACTATGATTTTCAATTGCAGTATCATCCCGAAAGGCGAATGTCGTAGCGGATGCGTTGAGTAGAAAAGTACTTAGTGCTTCTGTTATGGTGATCAAGGAGAAGGAGTTGATAGAAGAATTTCGGGATATGCGATTATCTGTAAAATTGACGCTGGGCAAGATGCGTTTAAATATGATCACCATTTCAAATGATTTGATGGATAGAATTTGTGAAGGACAGAACAGTGACCAGTACTTGCGAGAAGCAAAGAGCCAAGGTGCAGAGGTAGAATTTAGCGAAGGTGCTAATGGAATCCTAAAGTTTAAAGGAAGGATTTGTGTGCCTAATGATCAAGAACTTAGAAAGATGATTTTGGATGAAGCTCATCGAAGTAAACTGAGTATGCATCCAGGAGCCACAAAGATGTACCAGGATTTAAAACAATTATATTGGTGGCAAGGAATGAAGAAAGATATTGCAGAATATGTATCATCCTATTTGGTTTGTCAGAAGGCTAAGGTGGAACATCAAAGACCTTCGGGAATGTTACAACCTTTGCCTATTCCTGAATGGAAGTGGGATGACATAGCAATGGATTTCGTGACGGGACTACCAAAGACTCGGAAGGGTCATGATGCCATTTGGGTAATTGTTGATCGGCTTACAAAGTCGGCGCACTTTTTACCGATTAATATTAAGTACTCAATGGAGAAGTTGACCCAAGTGTACATCGGTGAAATCGTCAGACTTCATGGTGTACCAACCAGTATTCTTTCTGATCGAGATCCGCGCTTTACATCAAGGTTTTGGAACAGTCTACAAGAAGCAATGGGGACAAAGTTACGTCTAAGTTCTGCTTACCATCCACAAACAGATGGTCAATCAGAAAGAACAATTCAGTCTCTGGAAGATTTATTGAGAGCTTGTGTTCTGGAGCAAACTGGAGGTTGGGATGAATTCTTGTCATTAATAGAATTCACATATAATAACAGTTTTCACTTAAGTATAGGGATGGCACCCTATGAAGCATTGTATGGAAGATGATGCAGAACACCATTATGTTGGTATCAAGACGGAGAAAGTGCTATGTTAGGACCAGAAATTGTACAACAGACAACTGAGAAAGTGAAGATGATTCAAGATAAGATGAGGGTGACCCAGACTCGACAAAAGAGTTATGCTGATAAAAGGAGAAAAATTTTTGAGTTTGAAGAAGGTGACCATGTATTTTTGCGAGTGACGCCTATGACGGGTGTTGGGCGAGTGCTTAAGTCCAAGAAGCTCACTCCAAAATTTATTGGACCATATCAGATTTTACGCCGGGTAGGTCCGGTAGCATATCAGATTGCATTACCACCTTTTCTGTCAAACCTTCACAATGTATTTCACGTATCACAACTACCAAAATATATTTCTGATCCTACTCATGTCATTGAGCCAGACACGGTTCAGTTGAAGGAGAATTTAACCTATGAAACCTTTCCAGTGAAGATTGAGGATCGAAGGACAAAACAACTTCAAGGTAAGGAAATTTCACTGGTTAAAATTGTTTGGAATGATGTAAGCGGAGAAGCCACATGGGAACTAGAGGAAAAGATAAAAGAACAATATTGGTATTTATTTTGAAGGTGTGAAATCGAGTTCATCAAGTTTCGAGGATGAAACTTTTGTAGAGAGGGAGAATTGTAACACCCCAAACTTTCTATGTATTAAATAAGTAATTTTAACAGTTAGCAGAATTCTACTGTTTAGTGATTTCTGTGCACTGTAAAATTATTTTAAATATTCCGTCTGCATATTTGACCATTTTGAGTGATTTGTTCTGTGTCAGGAAAATAATAATTTTTGGGCTAGAAAAATTTACGTAATTTAATTTTTACTGCTTAGTCAAAATTAATTTACGTAATCTGTTTGGATATTTGTGAATTTTCTAATTTTTATGATTTTATGTGTGATTTTGAAATTTTTACGGCTTGTGGGCCCCACGAGATGTATGTGGGCCCAGGTAGCCATACGTGGGCCCAGGTGGGTCCCGCAAAGTGAAAATTTTTCTACGCATAGAAAAATTTGTACTGTTTAGACGGAGACAGGGGATCTTACTAAACCTGAATCCGAAAACAGTTTCAAAAAATTTTCTTTACCGTATTTTTACTGTATTTATTTACTGTGATGGTAAAAATACAGTAAATGTATGTTTTGTGGGGTTACAGTGAATCAAAATAATATTCTATATTATTAAGTTAATATTGGTGGATTGGATATCCACCATTAATTTAATTAACATTGGAGATTTAATCTTGATTTAATCAACGGTGGAGATTTAATCTTGAAAATAAATAAGATTAATTATAACCATTGGATGGAAAATTAAATCAAGGGTGGAGATTTAGTCTTGTAAAATAACTTTGACCATTATGAACCCTTGGATGAAGATTAAATCAATGGTTGAGATGGACCATTAATAACCATTGGATTTGAATTAATGGTGTAGATTTAGTCAACAAAAATTTACTACAACCATTTTGGACCCTTGGATGTAAAGTTTGAAGGTGTAATCTTGACCCTCCATTTTGAAGACCCATCTAAGGGCTAGGAATTAAAGGAGAAAGATCCAATGGCTCAAAAGAAGTCTTCCATCTACAACCTAAACCTAATGACTATTTTAATCCAAACCATCCTTTTAATCAAGGGCTAGGATGGCTTAGGAAAGATGACCATGCAAATTAATCACATGTTGTATGCAAGGAGAAGGGGGGACGGTTTTACATGCATTTTGGAGAGGAGACAAAGCTAGCATAGGCTTTTTAGCGCCAAGGAAAAAGATGAAGACAATTCCTAAGTGTCTGACCATTTCCTATTGATCATTAATGCTTATGTTCTTCAAACTTCACTTTACATTTCTCTCCTATGCATGCTACGGCTATGCAGCCCATTTAGAGACAAAATAACTCATTTCCTCACTTCACCTTCTCACTTCATCATTCCTTCTCATTTTCACCTAAGTGCCAAGAAGAAAAACCAAAGAAAACACCATCTTTCTCTCCTACAAGGCCATTCGCCAAGCTCTCCAAATTCATTTCCATCACTCTTTAATTTCATACAATCAAGTTTCTTAAATCCTCACCTTGTTCTAAACAACTTTCTTGTTGAGAATTTTCTCAAATTCTTACATCTTGAAGGACTTTTTCTAAGATCAAGCTTAAGGATTCTTGAAGTGAAGAAAAGTTGTGTTGGTGGAGATCTTGTTCAAATTTCAAGCAAGGAGCTCTTGTGGTTCTTCAAGAGGTAAGAGGGAGATTTATCTCACCAACCAACCATGGTGGTGAGAGATGGTTATATTTGATGGATGATGAATCCATGTGAGGATTCATATCCATGGTCATGTAATAAATTATTTGTGTTATGTGTTTTTAATTATTTTGTTTATGCTTGATATGCTTTGCATGAATTAATTGTGTATGCATGCTTAGTATGATTTTTACTTGTTTATATGGTATGCTTATAATATGCATGATGATATATGTTAAATATATTATGATGGATGTATGTTGAAATAAGTAAAATTTTGGCTCCAATGGCCAAAAGAGAGGTTCGGTTTTGATGCCCAAAATTAGGGTTCATGTTGAAAATTTTTCAAGAACAAGGAAATTGATTTTTGGGTCCCTAGAACAATAAGATTTTTGGCCAAAACACCTCAAATTAGGTGTTCAACAAATTAATATTTTCATGAATAATAAAATTTTATGATTTGAGAAGTAAAGGAAATAAACAAAAGGATTTTAGTTTTTGCAAAAGAGAATGCACACGCTTTTTTAGTTATGTTGATATTAATTAATTTTGCGTAGAAACAAAAATGTAATTCATTTAAGTTATAAGAAAAATCCTTCATGGTTCCAATGGCCATTTTTAAGGTCTTGATAATTTAGAAAAAAAAATGTTTTGATGTTATAAAATATAAGAATTTTCAAAATAAGGATTTTGAAAAGAGAATTAAAGTATTGTCAAGTGGAATTTTCATAAATAAAAGAAAAAGGGAGATTGAAGGTGCTAAACTTCAAATTGTTTTCAAGGAGAATTAATTTTTGAAAGTGATTTAGAAATATAAAAGAAAACGTTTGTAACTTAATTTTACTAAGTAGAATTTATTTATTGGGTTTTGGAAAACGTTATGAAATTTAAAATTAGAAATAGTAATTAAATCAACTAAAATGTGATTTTGTAAAATTAAATCAATAAAAAGTGATGTTTAGAAAATATATTATGGAAAAGAATTTTTTAAGAATCGGAAGAAAATAAAGTAAGAAATTATATTAAGAAAAGTCTAAAATAATATTTTAAAGTTAAGAAATATTTTACTGAAGGGTAAAAACGGTGAAAAAAATGATTTATGTAACTCAAAAACATAATTTTTAAATTATGCGATTTGAAAAATGTTAAAATATTTCTACACAATTTTTAAAGCGTTTAAATATTTTACACGATCGAAATGTTGTAGAAAAATTGCTATGCAATTTAAAAATTAAAGAATATTTTTACGCATTTTAGAATACAGTAGAAAATTGTTACATAATAGAAATGTTACAAATCGTTGTTTACGTAATAAAATATTACGTGACCATAAAAATGTGACAAAAATATTTTATGAATGAGAAAAATGCAATAATATAAGGTTGCTGTTAATTATACAATAAACTTTACAGTTAAAAATCAGTATGTGAATACTGTACAAGAAATTGGGCAATTTGCTTATAATTGGCATGAATCCATTTTATGAACGTAAAATAGTATTTGAACTTTGTATGAGAAATTATGTGATTTACCTTTGGTTGGTAATTGGTGCATTACACATGCATTGAAAATGGTCCGATGGATGGATATGACTAATTGCCTAGGAGAAACGTACACCTCTTGAGTGGGTGCGATACGCGTAGTGTAGGTCACTTGTGGACCTTGGGGGCATCGGGGTGCGGGTTGCTCACAATGGGCAGTTGGTAGCTCTTCTGCACCGTGGGTTAGACCGATGCAACACACCGGTGATCCGGACCGAGACACTATTCTTAATCGAGATCTGACAAAGACTGTTGTGTATGTGCTAGATGTGCAAGATATAATTATAAGCACTTGGTCTGAAGCATGAAATACCAGCAGCTCTTTTCGATCAATTTCTCCGACTTGAGTATTAGCTCCATGGAGTAGGACATTGAGTCTATGTGCGCATGCATGAAACTGAGCATCTATATCTATATGATGGTGTTGCTGTAATTGTTGTATGATTTAAACAGTGATAGTGGTATTATGATAATTATTATTTTGCACTATGATGATGGTATAATTGTGATCATGATATGATATTTTTGCATGATGTGTTGTTTGTATTATCTCTGTACTATCATGTTTGTATTGGCGTAGATAATCTCACCTCTTTGTGTGTATATTTGCATATTATATTTTTAATTGAGTAAAGACGTTGAGAAAGAACCAGTACAAGAAGCAGAAGAAGAATTACTTCTCACGTCTGGGAACGCGGAATTTTGATAAGATGACATCAAGACCCGGTTTCTTTGGTTGCGTGAGGTTGCAGTTCCATGGGGGAGTTGAAGCATGGAGAACTAGTCCTGATGAAAGAGGACTAATTTACGAAGGAGAATTGACGGTCTTTATAAGTAGAGATTATCGTAGGAACCCGTTTCTTACTGCAACTATCTTTGTTCATATTGAGTTTCCTTTGCACATTAGGCGACATTGGGACACTAGGTATTATGTCCCAACAGAGATTAGCATCGTGTCGTCTGCTCGAACACCTGTCCGTAGGCCTTCACATCATAACGGATTCCTATCTGCTGAGGAATCTGAGGAGGACCCGTCTGAGGGTTCTGCTGCTTAAATAGACTTGGGCGAGTCTAAAACTCTATTATAAACAAGTCTGTAATATTATTTTAAGTGTGCCATTTACTTTTGGAAGCAGGGTCTGTATTCTAAATAATGTTCTGATATTGTCTATGTAAAATGTGTATGATGTATGATTATGTGTGAGTTTGATATGATCTTTTATTTTCTGCTAAGTTTATTTTGCGAAAACAAAAGAAAAAAAAAATTTTACGACCCGTAATTTTATGACTACATTACATTATTATAACTTGGGGTAATTCGGTAATAATAACGTATACATGTGACACCCTACGGTGGGTGTTACATAGGGCACCACATTTAAGACTAATCCTAATATAACTTACCCAGTTGTAAAAGAATTAATCTTGTAAAAAATCATTTATTTTAAAATTTTGTTTGCGGAATAAAATAAAAATAGTTAAATTAAATAAACCGTAAGTATATCTTGTAATTGAAATCACATCTATATTATACATAAATACTGAAAGCCTTGTTTACAAATAATTTATATAATACCCTTACATACCAAAAGATAAAACGTACAATAGACACTCCAAAATATAACTACTAAACTTAAACTCCTAAAAACTAACCTAAGGATTTGGGTCCTCAGAAGGATCCTCCTCCAAATCATCATCAAAGAACCCAGGCAGATATAACATTCGCCTCACAGGGGTCCTTGCAGAAGACACCACAGGGTCTTCACGCGGTGTATACACAATGCCACCCCAGAGTTCACGAATCGGCATCATAAATTCTAAGCTCACAGATGCGTGTTGCGTCAAAACAGGAATCCCATCGCGGGTTCCATTTAGACTCAGAGTCAAGTCCCCAGTATATACAAAGCGTTCATTGCCAAAATCAAACCTCCAAGCATCAACCCCACCATGGAAGTTTACTTGGACAAAACTCAAAACTTGGCGCCTTGCCTCCATCTTAATAAACACAGAATGACATTACTGATAATAAAAAGAGTTATCAGCTCCTTCATCTTCCCAGTCTTCATCAGACATATAGTAAAATAGATATAATACAACAAAGAGGTGAGATCCCTTACATCAATATTAGTATGGTAGTAGAGAAAATGACAACAAATAAACAGAATATAATATCAAGACGGTAAATCATATTATCATATATCAGATAAAATAAATCAGATAAGTATAATCATCATATCAATATGCTGACCAACTATGCATATGCACAACGACCAATTCCTATTCCATGGAGCTAAACACAATTTCGGAGAGAATGATCTAGAAGACATATCTGTAACTCAGCTACCGTGGCTAAAAGTGCTATCAATTTATCAACATGCACATCAAGGCATTGTACAAGACATTCTATGCCAGATCGTGATATAGGACAGTGTCTCAGTCCGGATGATCAGTGCGTTTGGTCTGCCTCACGAACAGAAGAGCTACCAACTGTCCATTGCGATGTACCCGCACCCCGACGCCCCCAAGGTGAATAAGTGACCTACACTTGTCTACTCGCACTTGCACATAGGTGTGATTCATCTCCTAGGCATACAGCCTTAACCAAATAAGTCGACACACTTTTCAATGCATAATGTATGATTCAAATACACATACAATCATTATTATTAAAGTATTTCACATACCCTCGTCTTCTCTTAGCGATATCACTATTCAACATCACCGGGCCCACCACAACAGCCCGACAGTGAACTACTATTACTTTCAATCGCGTAGCAATATTATCGCATTTTCACAATCGCAGAATACTTTTCTTACGTTCTCAAATCGCGTAAAGATTTTCCAATATTTTCTCAATTGTGTAATTATTTTATTGCATTTTCTTTATTGCATAGCCAAAAATTACTGTTTTTAAATTGCGTAAAATATTTCTAACATATTTTGAGCTCAAAATAAGATTTTTCTCATTTAATATCACAATTTGATTTTAATTTCATTATTTCCATAACAATCCCTCTTTAAATAATATTTCCTATATTTCTTTGTTAAAATCGGTATTTTCCATTTGTTTTCCAGAAAACTGCATTTCTTCAATTAAATCAAGATATTACAGCTCAAAATTTTCTAACGCGCTTCAAAACCCATAGGGTGAGTTATAAGTTAGTAAATTTAAAGTATCAACATTTATTTTACTTCGTAACTTAATTATGCCAATTTTAATTCTAAAAAGTAGATTACTTTCATTTTAGGTTCAAAACCTACCAAATTAATTTCTTACCATTTAAACACTTTAAGTCTACACTTAGCAAAATAATTTTTGGATCTAGGTTATCAAAAGTGGCATGTTGGCCGAATTTCATATTAGGTTTCCTAAAGCATGTTTAATTATTTTCTATCATTTATTCCTTGCAAAATACTTAATTTAATTTCTTATCATAAAATCATTTAATCCTTGATTAGGAAAACAATTTAGAACACATGGTTCCCTTGGTGGTGTTGAGGTCGTGTGCCTCATAGGTTCTTTGGAACCATCATGCAATTCTTCCATCATGTGAATCACATCCTAAGTTACACAATAATCATCATGCTTTCCGAATCATATATGCAAGCATACTATCAAGGCTATAAGCATACCAAACACATATACAAGCATATTTTTAAAGCTATAAACACATCAATCACAAATAAAGAAAGCTTAAACAATCAAGTGAATAAATCTTTATAGATTTTTCACCACAAACAATCCATTTCCTCACCACCAACACATGGTTGATGAGGTTAATATCCATCTTACCTCAAAGAAGACAACAAACTTCAAGCTTCCTCTCCTCTTGATTTCGTGTAGCACCAAGAAAAACCCTAACAAATCTTAAACAAATCTAAAAGTCATAAACCAAGCTTAAGAACAAGAAACCATGGATCAATCATAGTCTAGAAAATTAAAAATCCAACTTAGGATCAAAGAATCAAGAAGTTACCTTAGGAGTAGGAAATCAAAGCTTGATTTTTGAAGCACTTAGAGAAAGATTTAGATAAAACTCACTAAAGGAAAAGTGTTTAGAATTGTGTTTGGGTTTAGAAAGTAGGGTTGGATAAAATTATGGAGGTGTGGAAGTAGGGTTTGGGTATGGAGGCCGAAACTTCAAGGAAGAAGAAGATGAAGTGTTCTTGGTGTTCTTGAAGAGAGAGAATAGAGAGAATAGCTCTTTGTGTCACAAAGTGTGATAAAATGAAATAGGATAGCTATTTCCAAATGCATGGCCATGGGATGTGCTTGATAGAAAACTAAAGACTTGTTTAGCAAGATTACAATGATCACATGGTATCACATGCTTCCCACATGGCTTATGTCACCTAATGATCATCCATTAGTCATTAGATGAATCAAGAACATGGTAGAATGGGCCGTGTGACTCAATGGTGAGTGTAACTAAGTTTGATTTCAACTAGTTTCTAGTTACACCTTAATTAGATAGTTAGTTCATTAAGCTAGCTAAGTTAGGTTATGTAGTTACATAACTAACTATCTAGTTACATGCTTAAGTCATTGCATAGGTCATGCATTGTCATTGCTTCTAGATGATCTTAGATATTTTCCTAGTAACTATAGCTTCTAAGTCTTAGTAACTAAGTTAGTTCCATTTAGTTACTAGTTAAGCTATTAGGGTAACTTAGTTAGTTTATCTAGTTACTTAGTAACTAGTCCAACCATTTTCGTTGACTTTCCTATTGGCTAAGAAAAGTCTAACTATCAATATTGACCATTTTCTATTGGCTCCTCAAGAATGAGTCACAAGGACTATTTCCAGTACAAATTTTGACAGATAAAAGATACTGGGTCTATTACTCGATAAGCAGAAGCTGCTGTTAATAAAACAGCAGATATTTTTTTGCAAAATATTTTTATTTCACAGATAAATTCTAAAAATTAAAAGATCGATTAAAGTGTCTCTCGGATTCGGGTTTAGTAAGATCCCTCGGCTCTGAATAAATCAGTAAAGATTTTCCCTGACTCAAAAATTATTATTTTTCTGACTCGGAACAAATCTTACACAATGATCAAAAATAGTCTCAGAATAGTCAAAATACTTTTATACCACTCAGAAAATATAAAACAATACAATTTAGGCATTACTGTAAAATAGCAGAATTTGGGGTGTTGGACGACGAGGGCGGGGAGTGATCGCCGATGCAATGAAGCACGGACAAGGAGCGGCTTCTGGCAGGCTTCTAGGAAAAGGGTCGCATGAATGAACTGAATACGCGCCAGAATAAGAGGGATTCAGAGACTGTGCAGGTATGGGACAGCATAATTGAGGATGGCTTAAAGGAATTGATTTGGCGTAGCCATATCAACAAATTTTAACTTCTTTTCGGGAGCCTAGAACATAAGAACTCCATGGTTAAGCGTGCTTAACCTAGAGCAATTGTGGGATGGGTGACCTCCTAGGAAGTTTCCTAGGATACGTGTGAGTGAGGACAAAGCATATTGAAAAGACCCGTGTTGGTTTGTGGAGACACTCGTCAATCCTGCAGGCAGTCCTGGGATGTTACATAGATCATAACGTCCCCAAGCCAGAGACACAGTCACATCTCTGAGGTAGATGCAGCGATCCGTACTCAGATTGATGTGCTAGCAGTCCGGACCTCCTTGAAAAGTTAATCTCGCATAACGCAAAAAGCTACACAAACGGGACGCCATGTCCAAACAGGAAACTTATCAAAATCAGGCCAGAAGCCAAGGAATTCGTGTACTTCCCCTTCTTCACCGACGTCTTCAGAGACACATAAATAAATAGAATAGCAAAAATATAGAAAAGCGGTAAGACATCATACATTCAGTACCAATTATGGCAGTAAAGAAAGAAAATGCCCACATAGCATTTCAGGAATAATAATCAGCATCAAAAAGCAAATAGGAAACAACTTAACAAATCCAGGCAGTTATAACATCAATAAGGCAACAGTTTCAATCATCGTATAAATGAATACCAAGTAATATGTTGACTCACTATGCACGTGCACATGATACCGAAATCCTACTCCATAGAGCTAGACACAAATATCGGAGAGAATAATCAGGGAGACATGCCAGTATCTCGTCAACATAAAATCAAATGCATTCTAGAAAGTTAATAATTTTGCGCAACAAGGCTTTATATAGTGACATTCTTCACAAGATCGCAATATAGACAGTATCTCAGTCCGGATCGTCAGTGCACTTGCATCGGTCTATCCCATGGCTTAGAGGAGCTACCAACTGACCATTGTGAGACACTCGCACCCCGACGCCCCCAAGGTCAACATTATGACTTACACTATTCTATTCGCACCTGCACTAAGGTGTGATTCAATCTCCTAGGCAACATGGCCTTAATAGTAGTCCACCAGACTTTTACAATGCATGATGACCCAATGTATATTTAGGCATATTCAACAATAATATACTTTTCCAAAATGTGCCACAATTTGGCCAAGTTAAACATCAACAGATTCTTGGTCCCACTCATGGACCCATAATAACATATTATCAAGTTCTCAAGCGTGATAATACACTTTTTAAGGTTTAGGTTTACCATGAAGTTTCACTTTAATTTAACATTTCTTATGAAATCTTTCTCTAGATGAATTCTCTTGTAGTTCTCATTAGATCTTTATTTCTCTTAATTAGCTAAGTTCTTTACTTAAATTTAATCATATTCACTTAGAACATTATTCTAAGGTTCTCAAGTCTCACACTCACTCTTGTTCTTCCCTTAAGTTCAAAAATCACTCTAGGTCATCAAATAAATTTCTTTCCATCACATTGTTAATTACTTAACACTTAATTACTTAATTTCTAAGATTACCCAAAAATTACATATTTGAACCCCAAAAAAATCCTAGAGGCTGTGAGCCTCCCAAGTGGGTAAGAACCCAAAATTTTCCATTTCCCCATTAATTGTTATTCACTTGATTAATTATCTCTCCAACTTGTTACAACATTTTAACTATGAACACTCTATTGAACGGTGTATGGCTGTGAGCCTCATTAAGGAGAGCAAGGAACCCTTGCTTCAAATTTATATTTCCAATGCATCAAAATCAATCCAAGATCATCAACATACATAAATACAACCAAAGAAACCACATAAGAGGAAATTAATACAAAGACCATTAGAAAAACATATAACTAAGAGAGCAACCCTAACATGGGTTTCTCACAACCAACACACAAATAAGCTTCCCACTACCAATAGAGGTTGAAGTGGATAATCTTCTTCTTACCAAAAGAAATAACAATAAAAGCAAGTTCATTTTTCCTTGGAAATTCGTCCTCCACCACCTCAAAGCCATAGAATATTCAAACTCACAAATATCACAATCAAAGCTTGAAAAATGTATCCATGATCACCAAAGTGACCATGGATCACGAAAATGAGATGAAAAAATGAAAAAGTTATGAACTTTTACCTCAAAGTTTCAAGCTTTAAAGCTTGGTGGAAGAAGATGAAAATGGTGGATTCAAGAGATAGTCACAAAAGAGAAAATGTTCTAGGTGATGAGAAAAGGTAGGAAATAAGGTTGGTTGGGTAAAAAAGCTTGGAGGGCCAAAAATGGAGTCTTGACCGTAGGGGTGGTGAGAAAATGGAGAGGAAAGTTGAGTTCTTTGTAGGTGATTTCAACAAGAAAAGAAAAGCTTCAAGGAAGAAATTGGATTCAAGCAAGATGGTTGCTTGAAATCAAGTAACAATGGAGGAGGAAGAAAGTGTGGTCTTTGTGGGAAGAAAAAGAGAGAAGGAAGAGAAAAAGCTTGAGAGAAAATGAGAGAAGAAGTGTAGAGAGAGGAAATGCTAGAAAAGTGATGATAGCTTTTGGGGTTTGAAATTAGAAATGGAAAAAGTGATAAATGAAAAGAATAATTTTGGCTCCCAAAATGGCCATTGCCGTGGAACAAAAGGGGGGGAGAGGAGGGAAAATGTTCTAGAAGCTTAAGGAAAGCTTCCTTGAGAAGCTTGGTAGGAAGCTTACTTGAGAAGCTTTGTTAGTTTTGTGTAAAAGTCAACTTGATGTGACATAAAGTTGACACTTTTGAAAATATGACAAGCATTTTAATACAAGTTATTATCCAATGGATAAATGTTGTAGTTAACAAAAATCAGCATTTATTGGTCAATGGGTAATAAAATACACAGCGATTTTTATTTATCAAATAAAAATCTTAAAAAATATAAACATCGTAAATCGTGTCCAGTCTCGGGTTTAGTAAAATTTCCTGTCGGTGTTTCCACAGTTCAAGATTTACCAGCCTCGGGAAAAATATTTCATTTTCCCGACTCCGCTTAATGCGCACGTAAAATGAGAAATATATTTAAATATTCAACATTTCTGAAAAAATTTACAAAAACTCACAAAAATCACAAATATTATAAAATGACTATTTATCACAAAACAAATAATTTTCAGGGTGTTACAGACATCAAGTGTGTGACTAAAAAATCTATTAAAGGAAGTGCAATTGCTGATCATTTAGTTGAAAACCCTCTTGAGGGTAGACAACCAATAACATCCAAGCTCTCTGATGGAAAAATACTGATAATAGAAGGAGAAGAAAATGACTACGAGTATGTATGGAAATGTATTTTGATGGGGAAGTCAACATGAATGGCAATGGTATGGGAGTTGTAGTTATTTCACCAAGTAGAAAACAATATCCCAGTTGTAATCAAGCTAGATTTTGAATATACCAACAACATTGTAGAATATGAAGCTTGTGCAAGTGATTTATAAGTTATAATTGACTTGCGAATTAAGCAGTTAAAGGTATTTGGAGATTCAACACTTATTATCTACTAAGTGAAAAGTGAATGCAAACCAAATATTACCCTCAAAAGTACCTGATTCAGCTGAATGAGAAGTTTGAAGAGGTGACTTTGTCACACTTGACTCAAGATAAGAATCAATTTGCATATGCTTTGGCCACATTATCTGCAATGACCAAGTTGGATATTCACACTAATGTCTAACCCATCCAAGTGAAGATATAAGAAGAGCCAGCGTATTGTACCAATGTAGACGACGAGCTAGATGGTAAACCCTAGTATTATGACATTAAACAATACATTCAGCATAGAGAATGCTCAACTAGGACAAATAAGGTGAACAAAAATACTATTTATCGATTGGTAATGGCCTTTTTCTTAAAAGGGGAAGTTATGTATAAGAGGATCATGATAGCACTCTCCTTAGATGTGTGGATGCTCATGAAGCATGCTTAATCATGACTAAAATCCATAAATGGATCTATAGAACTCATGCTAATGGTCATATAATGTCATGTAAGATCTTAAGGAGTGGCTATTATTGGTCTACCACGTAAATTGATTGCATGAAGTATGCTCGAAAATGCCAAAAATGCTAAATATATGCAGATCGAATCAATGCGCCTCCATTCCCATTGCACAATTTGGTATCTCTGTGGCCTTTCTCGATGTGGGGAATATATGTCATTGGGCCAATTAATCCCAAGGCTTCCAATGGCCATTGATCTATCTTAGTGGCGATAGATTATTTCACCAAATGGGTAGAAGCCTCTTCATATGCTAATGTCTCTCAAAAGGTTTTTCTCAGGTTCTTCAAAAGAGATATCATCTGTAGGTATGAGATTCCAAAAAGGATTATCAGTAATAATGCTCTCAATCTCAATGGTGCTAAGATTTAGAAGTTTTGTGAGAAATTCATAATCAAGCATCATAATTCAACATCTTATAGACCTCAGATGAATGGTGCTATCAAAGCAGCAAATAAGAATATCAAGAAAATCATTGCCAAGATGGTTTTGAATTATAAAAACTGGCACAAAATGTTACCCTATGCTTTGCATGCGTATTGTACTAACATACGATCAAGCACTAGGACAACATCTTTCTCTTTGTTGTATGGAATGAAGTTGTCTCTTCCATAGAAGTTGAAATTCCCTCATTGAGGGTTTTGATGGAAGTAAAGTTGGATGAATCTAAATGGGTAAAGACTCGGTATGATCAATTGAACATGATAGAAGGGAAAATATTAGTAGTTATGTGTCATGGTCAATTGTATTAAAGTAGAATGGGCAAGGCCTTTAACAAGAAAGTTCACCCTAGAAAATTTTGTTCAGGATATTTAGTTTTAAAGAAGATTCTTCCCAATCAAGAAGATGTTCAAGGGAAATGGGCTCTAAGTTATGAAGGCCCTTACATCGTCAAACAAGCAGTTTCAGGAGAAGCCTTGATTTTGTAGAATATAGATGGGAAAGATCTACCAAGATCGATCAATGCTGATGCCGTTAAGAGATTCTATGCCTAAAAAAAGGGGGGAAAAGAAAGCAAGCTAAAAAAGGAAAAGAAAGAAAAAAAGTACATTAGAATGAAAACCTAAAAAAAAGGCATTCTAAGCAAAAGTTAGGGCAAAAAAATGAAAAGGCTTGTCAGGATGAAAACCCAAAAAGGCGGTCTAAGCAAAAGTTAGAGCAAACAAAAATTGAAAAAAATGAAAAAGCTTATTAGGATAAAAACTTGTGAGGGCAGCTTAAGCACAAGTTAGGGCAAATAAATAAGCAAAATCTCAAGAAAAGTTAGCCTAAACCTCATGGAAAGACCCATACTAGGGCAATTTTTGTTTGCATTCAACTGGCCACACTGGGGCAAAACTCCTAAGAATTGAAAGGAAGATGTGTTGGAGGAAGTGACAACAAAGACAGTGTTTGAACCATCAAGCAATCACAGGGAATCAGTTGGATAAGGGACAAGGAGCTAACATTGGGGCAAATTTTTATGAAACCCATATAGCCTTCTTCCTTTACTTTTCTCCTAGTTTCATTGTTCTTGATTTACCAAAATTTTCATGTACAATCAAGTTCCCAGGTCAATAAAAAAGTTTATTCATCTAATGAATTCCTTTTCATTTATGAATGCGTGTTTGTTTATTAAGTTATATCTTAAGTAAGATAAATTTATGTTCACCTGTGTGATATGATAATTCTTGCAGTGATTTTTTTATCATTGAGTTGAACCAAAAAAAAAACTCAACAATTCTAAATCAAGTTTATAGTGGGAACGTTCATTCGGTATGATCAATACTTAGTGCATGAGATTTTCATTATTCAAATGAGGATAATTGAGGTTGGAATGAGGAAAGTGAGTAAGTTAAGAATACTCCAAGTCAGTCAAAAGGTCCAATGAAAACATGTGAACAAGGGTTTGATCGATAAAAAATTTGCTAAAAAGTATTTGGTTTCGAATTTCTTAAAAACAGAGAAATTTTTTTATTTCATTTAGTTTTGGTTCAGAGGCCCAATGCATTTAGTTTCAAGGCTCAAAGGCTTGTTATATTTAGTTTCATGACTCAAAAGTCCATTACATTTAATTTAGGCTCAGAAGCCCATTACATTTAATTAGTTTCATGCTTAAAGGTCCATTGCATTCAATCTTAGGCTCAAGGCTCATTGCATTCAGTCTTATGCTCAGAGACCCATTATATTTTGTTTCAAGTTCATAGGCCTATTGCATTTAGTGTCAGGTTCATTGGCTCATTGATTTTTAAGTTTTTGTTCTCTAGATCATCCTTTGCATTTGTCTTTGTGCACTTCGACTCATTACATTCAATTTTCCTTGTCATTTAAATTTTTTGTCTTTTGTTTTAAGCATATAAGTTCCTATCATTTTAATTTCCTATTTTTTATTTTGAGTGCATTGGCTCTTATCATTTTAATTTTCTATCTTTTATTTTGAGCGCATTAACTCTTGTCATTTTAATTTCTTGTCTTTTATTTTGAGTATACCAGCTCCTATCATTTTAATTTCCTATCTTTAATTTTGAGCGTATCAGTTCCTGTCATTTTAATTTCCTATCTTTTATTTCTAGCATATTGACCCCCCGTCATTTTAATTCCATGTCATTCAGTTTGAGCGCATTGACTCTCTGTCATTTTAATTTCCTGTCTTTCATTTTGAGCATATTGCCTCCTGTCATTTTAATTTCCTGTCTTTTATTTTGAGTGCATCGGCTCCTATCATTTTAATTTCTTGTCATTTTCTTTTGAACGCATTGACTCCTTGCAAAATTATTTTTTCTATCATTTAATTTTGAGTGCATCGACTCTTTGCATTTCATTTTATTATCATTTTGAGCACATCATTAGCCCCATTCATTTTTACTTTCCTGCCATTTATTTTTAAATACTTTGGCTCATTACTTTTTCTTAACTTCTAGTCATTTGATTTTATAAAAAAAAATGTCTACATTGTCCACATTAATTTTCTTGAGCATTATCTAATGTATTCCCAGACAAAATTTAAATTCATGTCTTTACTTGTTTCTTACAACGATGATATGAAAAACTACGATTAATCTTATTATCTAGCAAGAAATAATTAAAGAGGGACAACTGTAAACACCCAATTTTATCCGAGTAAAAACATTTGTTGCAAGTTTATGTATTCAAGCTTCACATATAAGACTTTCTTTGTTTCCTTTTTGTTCCAAAACTTGATTATTTGCCCTTGTGTGACATGAAGTGGAGTTTTCTTTCATTTGATTTTGGTTGAATAAAAAAAGATTTGCATTCTGCTTAAATGCACCAAACATGTAGAAACTCCACCACAATCCCACACACCTAAATGAACCCCGTTAAACCTTGACCCATTACTTGGTAGTGTCCGTAACGTCTCTCCCAGAACTACACAACCACACTACCTTCACAAAACTCGCTCAACCACAAAACCTGACCACTCAAATGTAGGATGAGGATCACTTGTCCTTATTTCTTGTCTCCTTCCCTGTCTCTCCACTTAAATTCTGATTAGTGTTCTAAACTTAATTACATGTTTCCTTCTCACTTAATTTATTTTACACTTATCAAAATTTAAGTGAAGAGACAGGGAATGAGACAGGAAATGCGGACAAGTGATCTCCTCCTCAAATGTAACTCATAGCCCCCATGAGCTTCTGACAAGTCACCCATACCTCACTTTCACTCTCCAACATTTCACCAACTCACACACCATAACTACCTTCCCACTTAATTTATTTTACACTTATTAAAATTTAAATGAAGAGATACGGAAGGAGACAGAAAATGCGAACAGGTGATCTCTATCCTCAAATGTAACCCATAGCCCCCATCACTACAAGAAATTCATAAATTAGCAACGAAATTTTGCGAGGAAAATTTTTTCTCGCAACTTCCTCGCTAATCAGAAAGGGAGCTGCGAGGGATTAGCGAGGGAAAAATATTCCCTCGCTAAATTAAAAAAAAATTCAAGAAGGAAACAACCACTGAATAGCAAGGTAATTGCGAATGAATTATTTTTCTCTCTAAACTCAGCGAGGGAATTGCGAAAGGTAATATATTCCCTCGCTAAATCAGCGAGGGAATAGCGAGTAGAGATGTTCCCTCGCCAAAATCAACGAGGGAATTGCAAGGAAGTATGTTCCCTCGCCAAAATCAGCGAGGTAATAGCGAAGAAATATGTTCCCTCGCCAAAATCAGCGAGGGAATTGCGAGGTAAGTTTTTCCCTCGCTAAATTGACGAGCTAATTAAGAGGGAATTGCGAGGGAATAACTTCCCTCGCAAAGAAAAGGACTGTCCCGCTCAGTTAAGAGCCAAAACATTTTGTTTAGGTTAGAAATCAAATCCCCTTTCCCCTCCACATCTCCTTCCCACCCACAGCACCCGAGACGTCCTTCCCCTCCACATCTCCTTCCCACCCACAGCACCCAAGACGGCCTTCCCTCCACCACCTTCCCCGGAGCTATGCACAACAGCCAAGCGACGCGAGTGAAATCCCCTTCTTTTGCAGCGGCGCCAGTGACGAGCAACCACGTAGCCACAGCAATGTGACTTCTTACTGGTAAGCCTTCTTCCATTTGTCTTCTTTAATTTTCTTTTTTCTTCCACCTGTTCCCTCATGTGTTTTCTGCAGAATCTCACACTCACGTAGAAATCACTCTGCACAGATTAGAAATAGCCATTTTCCCTAATAATTATGTTAGAAATAGCAAATATACAGATTAGATGGTTTTGGTGAGGAAGAGTGCATTTAAAAGGTGTTTACTTTGACATTAGACTGGAAAAAATGCAGAGAACTAGGTATTTATGTGGGTTCTGAGATTGTATATCGTTACTGCTTTATTTCTGTGGCTATGGTAGCACATTCGATGGACAATGAGGTCCCATTTGCATGTGCACGAAATGGACAAAATTAAGCATGCGTTTGTCAGAGGTCTATAATTTAATTGTGATAATTATGGAGTTCGTAAGGACTGCTGAGTAGACACTAATATAGGTCCAAAGTTCTGCACTATAATTCTCAGGAAATGAGAAGAAAATGATTTCAGTACTTCTAATTGTATGGACAAGTACTTTGTCCTATATGTGGGGTGGAATTTGCAAATGAAACATTATTAGTGATTGGATTTTAGGCACAGTGTAGCTTTTTAGCTGAGATAGCAATAAGCCAATGCTTGATGTAGTGGTTAAGGATAAAACTTTTCCCATGCAAGCCAAATCATGACATTGCTTGTGCTATTTGCATTATTATTCCTTCTGTGAATAAAACTTATTTCATTGAGAGATAATGGAGCAAGTATAAAATAAGAATAACACAACAATGGTATCTGGTGCCACCCAATCTTGTAGGCAAATGTGTACACACTACATAGGCAAAACCTACTGCCCCACGATTTCATAGGGTTGCTTGTCCCCTGATTCCCCAAGACTCTATAATAATTATGCATTATGAGGTTAATGGATACTAAGATCCATGCTAATCCACCAACTCCCCTTTTCATTCTCCTATGCTTCTGATGTGATAATATAACAATAATAATACTGAGGCCAAATAACCTTTTTGTTCCTTCACTTCTTTTAAAGTTGTAATCCATTTACATTCATCCTTCTCGAAAATTAATTTGGTCATTCATCAGTAATTTGCTATTAATAGTAATTTCCTAACAAACTAGAAATTTTGACTTATTACCTCCAAGCTGTCGTCTCTTTACTCTCTCTTTTCCCACTTTTAGAAATCATATAAAATCTAGACTCAGAATTCATGATGTGGTAATCTAGTTCCATTTGAAACAGATGGTCCTTTTAGTCTGACATTTGATCTGTATCTTCAATCTTCATATCCATCTTTACAATCTGCAAATAACAAATTGCCCACACAGTCATACCATTGTTGCTGCAAAATTAGTACAGTTGAGCCCCATCAATAGGTTCAGGAGAGGTTGCCTTATCATTTTCTTGTACAAAGCTGTAAACTGATTCCTAAACTACTTATTGTTTTTATTTTGAGAATTTGATTGGCCTTGACCTACTGCTGTTTCTTGGTTCTCTTCAAGATATGCTCGCCTCAAATGATTAAGTTGTAGTAGTGGTTTTGTCTTTCATAAAATGTTTAGTTTTTGGCAATTTCAGTGTTGCATTAGTAATTCATGTTCACTGCTGTTCCAACTCCAAGAAGTCAAGGTGGTCTCAACCGTGGGCCCCATTCCATGTCCCAAAAGTAACAACAATCTCATGCTTTAACTGTAACCCAACCCATGATGGTTGCTCCTTTACATCCTTGACGACCTTAATTAATTTTCCAAATTATCCTTTGCAGATTGCAGTTGTCCGTCTAACAACGTGAGCCCCAATAACACACATCCTAAATTTGATGAATCATTGAATTCAACCATCATGTTCCAAATCATTGTTCAGAACCTGATATTGTAGTATAGAGTGTAATCAATTAAAAAACACGTAATCACTCTTATGCCAGAATAAGAAATAATCTCATATTCTGAGTATGAAATATCTCGTAATCTTATAAAAAAAATTCTAATTCTATTAACGTCTCTACACTTTAATATACCATATCATATATCCTACTCAAGCATCATCTAAATAATTATCTTAATATTTAATAAAAATATTAAATTAAATATATTTAATATCTTAAAAATATAAAAAGCATTAATACTTGCTTCTATGATTATTTGAAAAATTGGTTAGGACTTAGGAGGACTTAGAATTCTTTTACCATATAACCTCATCAAAGGATCTATTTTTCCTGTTTTTGTTAATCTCTTTTTTTGTCCTTATCATCTCCTTCTGAGTTAGTTAAGCTCTTTCTTCCTTTATCAGCAACTAAGGACTCGTACAAGACAACTATTATTGGACTACATGAAGCATATCAACTACAAGCATTAATACAAAACCCAAATACAATTGTACCCTGTCTAGTCCCTTTCCTCTTTGTCCTCTTTCTGTCATAATTTTTTTTTTCAAAAAAAAAAGTAAAAAAAGATTGGTAATCCTAGAAAAGCCCACAAGAAACAATAAAAACATGCATGCCTTTTGTGATTTATTTAAAATTTGCATGGTTATGTTGAGGATAATAAGAAAAGCAAGAGACGAAGCTTACGCTCAAAGTTTATGTTGGGCCTCTTTCTTCTTCTTGTATATATTTAAAATTGTACTTACTTAAAGAAGGCTTTTGCGTCATAAACTTGCTTCTACTATTCTCTCTCTACATGGTTGAGTTGAGCTTATCTTGTTTGATTGTATATCTGGCTGAGTTGTCAGATTAGTGATCTTACTATTAAAGAAGCTACTAGTATTTCTAGGATTCAAACCATTCCAAAAGTACTTCAATTCTAGCCTAAAAAGGCTGATTTTCATGGACTCACCAAATGTACATTGTAACTCATAAAATTCTAAAATTTTATGAGAAGATAGATCTCTCTCATATCTTTCCAATGCCATAAACCTCACCTCATTTGACTAAGCGTATCTAAAGTTATGCGACATTTTGCAGAAGCAAAAATAGGGAATTCACTGATTCACCCGTTTCTGCGCTGAATTAAAACTGCAATTGGGAACAAACTACACATTGGAAAATTCTGAAATTTTCCAGGAAAGAAGCCTTATATGTTAGCTTCAAAATGCCACTGGTTTCACGTAAAACGGACATTGGAGCAGGAAGTTATGCAATCTGGTTTATTGTCTACCAGAATGCATTTTCTACAGAATCCAACTCTGATTCAAACAGAAACTGGTGCAAATTGGCTATGTGGAAAATTCTAAAATTTTTACCACACGTAACTCTATGTCTTAGCTTTAAAATGACACAAAAATCATGTCATTTCGATGTCTGTAGCTCAAGTTATGCGACAAATATCACCAGCTGTCAGGATAGCTCGTTTTTCTTGTTTAAGGGGAGTCTTTGTTGGTTTTCTGCATCATGTTACATAAAACAACCGAAAATCACATTCCCAAACCTCCCCAAAGGTTTTCCACCTCTAACCATAATTAGTTCTCTAGCCGATTAGAGCTCTTCAATAATCAGTTAAAGTCCCTAATAATATATTTTCTAAAGATGCCTAACTCTAGGTTCGACCTGTAGGGAACCAAGTCTAGGTTCAACCCGTAAGGAACCAACTCTAGGTTCGACCTCACTTGCTTGAGGGAACCAACTCAATAGGCTCAACCTCACTTACTAGAGAGAACCAACTCACTAGGCTCAACCTCACTTACTTGAGAGAACCAACTCACTAGGCTCAACCTCACTTGCTTAAGGGAACCAATTCACTCTTGCTACTACCCCATTTCAACTCAACTTATCGAGAGAGTAAAGTATTTGCCACAAAACTTGCCTATGTAACTCAACTTTAACTATTAAAGGAGTTACTAGTATTTATAAGATTCAAACCATCCCAAAATATCTACAAAACTTGCCTTAAAAGGCTGATTTTTAAGATTGCACTAAATATGCATCTTAACTCATAAAATTCTAAAATTTTATGGGAAGATAGCTCTCTCTTATATCTTTCCAATGCCGTAAACCTCACCTCATTTGGATAAGCGTATCCAAAGTTATGCGACATTTATCAGAAGCAAAAACAAAGGATTTATTGGTTCACCTGTTTCTGCCCTGATTTAAAACTGCAACTGAGAACAAAATACACACAGGAAAATTATGAAATTTTGCAGGCAAGAAGCCTTACATGTTAGCTTCAAAATGCCACTGGTTTCATGTGAAACGGACACTGGAGCAAGAAATCATGCAATCTGGTTTACTGGCTGCCAGAATGCATTTTCTGCAGAATCTGCCTTGGATTCAAACCGAAACTGGTACTATTGGGCTTGGTATAAAATTCTGAAATTTTTATCACATGTAGCCCTATGTGTTAGCTTTAAAATGACACAAAAATCAGGTCATTCCGATGTCTGTAGCTCAAGTTATGCGACAAACATCACCAGTTGTCAGGATAGCTCATTTTTCTGGTTTAAGGGAGTCGTTACTGGTTTTCTGCATAATGTTGCATAAAACAACCGAAAATCACATTCCCAAACCTCCCCAAAGGTTTTCCACCTCTAAGCATAATTAGCTCTCTAACCGATTAGAGGTCTTCAATAATCAGTTAAAGTCCCTAATAATCTATTTTCTAAACATGCCTAACTCTAGGTTCGACCCGTAAGGAACCAACTCTACGTTCGACCTCACTTGCTTAAGGGAACCAACTCAATAGGCTCAACCTCACTTACTAGAGAGAACCAACTCACTAGGCTCAACCTCACTTACTTGAGAGAACCAACTCACTAGGCTCAACCTCACTTGCCTTAGGGAACCAATTCACTCTTGCTACTACCCCATTTCAACTCAACTTATTAAGAGAGTAAAGTATTTATCACAAAACTTGTTTATCTAACTCAACTTTAACTATTAAAGGAGTTACTAGTATTTCTAGGATTCAAATCATCTCAAAATACCTCCAAAACTTGCCTAAAAAGGCTGATTTTCAAGATTGCACCAAATGTGTATCTTAACTCAAAAAATTCTGAAATTTTATGGGAAGATAGCCCTCTATCATATCTTTCCAATGCCACAAACCTCATCTCATTTGGCTAAGTGTATCTAAACTTATGCGACATTTTGCAGAAGCAAAAACAGGGAATTCACTGATTCACCCATTTCTGCCCTGACTTAAAACTGCAACTGAGAACAAAATACACACAGGAAAATTATGAAATTTTGCAGGCAAGAAGCCTTACATGTTAGCTTCAAAATGCCATAGTTTCATGTGAAACGAACACTGGAGCAGGAAGTTATGCAATCTGGTTTACTGGCTGCCAGAATGCATTTTCTGTAGAATCCAAGTCTGATTCAAACCAATACTGGTACTGTTTGGCTTGGTGTAAAATTCTGAAATTTTTACCACATGTAGCCCTATATCTTAGCTTTAAAATGCCACAAGAATCAGGTCAATCCGATATCTGTATCTCAAGTTATGCGACAAGCACCACAGGCTGTTCGGGTGCTGTCCTGATTCTGCAAATTCGGGTATTGCATAATCTTGGTTTCTAACCAAGTTCTAATCCTCAAATCATGGATTCTAAGTGTTTTCCAACCCTAATCATGGTCTCTAATCACGTTAGGATCATTAAACACTAATTTAACTCATCAATGATGGATTTAAACTCAAACTTCCAACTAAAACCCTACCTTTTTCCAACTAACCATTAAAAAGGAAACTATGGATTCTAAGGCCTCCAATCCATCAACTAACTAGTATCTAACTTATTAAACTTAGATTATGATCAAAGTCAATCAATCACAACCTAATTCTCATTTTTCTTCAATCCATTTCTAAGATTCTCTATCATGTACCAAAATGGTTGGTTTGACCCATAAATGACTATCTAATACTTATTAGACTAAAATTATCCTAACTTAATTCTTCGAAGCAAGAATCAAGCTAAGAGCTAGGATTTTGCTCTCCAAATCTAGTTTTCCATTCCAAATCTCTAACACTCATTCAAAAGAATAAAGAGGGAAAAAGAATAGAAATCTCCTACCTTTAGGTGATGACCAACCTTGGAGCCTTGCTGTTCTTCTTTTCCTCTTCCTTTCCTTTCTTCTCCTTTCTCTCTTTCTCCCCTTCGTTTCTCTATTTCTGTTCTATTCTATTCTTTTCTTTTGTTTTCTGCTGGGGGTCGTGGGTTAAGGGGAATATTAGAACTTAAGTTCCAGTGTTATAACTTCTATATGCTACGAACACTTGAATTATACTAATTCAAGTTTTTCAACTTCCCAACAACTTTAAAATAAATATTAGGATTCATTTAAATTGCTGATTCACTTTTATTCTCATTTTCCATATCTGCTACTAGTCAATCGGTATTAAAATACACAACCAATATACTTAAAAATACCTAACTGACTCTGATTTTTCTCAAATTTTAACTGTATCTTACTTAACTCATTTGTGACCTAAAAATAATTTCTCTATACTTGTTTCTCTCAACTTAGCCTTTAAAGCTATTTCCTAAGTCATTTTAAGCTATTTTCAATTTCTATGTTGCAACTAAGTGTCTAAACTAATTCAGTTTGTCACAAAACTGAACTGACATGCTAAGCAAGTATTAGAATACCTTTGTAACCTGCTTATAAGCCTAACATGATACTGAGGGTGTGACACACTGCTTCACCACATTCAAAACAACTTGGTTCATTTCTTCATCAGGCGACTAAAATTCACGAATCAGAATGATCATGACTTCCTTAGTATTGCAACTGTGTATAGGGCTTCCAATTCCTTACACACTGCTTCACCTTCTCAATCTGTTGCACAATCTTAATCCCAGTGTGTCGAGCTTGCCATGATTTCTTACTCTTATAAACAACCTTCAAGAAGGGTAAGAGTGCAGGTATACCAAGAGCAAAGGCAACAACACTGAAAGCTCTAGCAGTAGTGTTCCTAACATATTCATCAATGTTGTCTATGTCAGGCCGCATAGCAGCAATTATTGTGGCCAGTGAAAACTTAGATTTTATTTATACTTTTCTCTCCTATGAGGTATATTTAGGACTATCTAAATATGACATCAAATTTTGGATGTTGAAAATAAAAGTTATGAATTTCTAACGAATTATGTGTTAAGAATATTGGTTTCATTTAACTTTTGATTGTACTTTAACATATGCTTAAAGTTTTGTTTTCTTATTCGAGTGAAGATTTGAGCAAAACCTTAGTTTCCCGTTTGAGATTCAATATGAATGAGCACACATACTTATTGTTTGTACTGCTCATTGTATTGAATCTTGAATTGTCCAAGTGAGACAATTTGGTAAGAAATTTTTCCTTCACTTGGTTAATAGTTATTATTTAAATCTCAGATCTTATACTTGTTGAACTTTCGGTCTGCTACATTTCCTTTTGTTCTCTGGGTGTATACTTAAACGTGGTAGATCTCACTGCGTTATAGTCATGCACTTGGAGACCAATGGGAAATGCTGCCAAAATTTCATCAAGTATAAAATATGAGATTTAAGGAATAACTATTAACCAAGTGTTGAAAAAGTTTCTTATCGAATGGGATAGGGTCATACCATGTTAAGAAGGATCAGTTGATATAAGGATTTGTATTAATGTGCTAAACCAATTTCAGCAATCATGAGACCCGATCGAAGTTGGATGTTACGAAGAAATGATCCTACTGGCTATGTAAGTGAAGAATTCAAGGATGGAGTTGATGATTTCATTAGGGTTGCTCAAGGAGACCCGACAGTTAGTGATGCATTAAATCGCATCCTTTGTCCATGTGCTAGATGTAAGAATCATGCTTGGAGGGAGGTATTTGGGGTAGAACAACATCTGTATAAGTACGGATTTATGGATGGTTATGTAAATTGGACCATTCATGGTGAGGACATATGGGGAGATAGCAGCTCAACATCCATTGTCCATGATGATAAAGTGGAGCCTAGGAATCCATACGTGGATATGGTTAGGATGCCGCAGGTGATAGATTAAATCCAGAGACTCAAGATTTAGAAGAGGATCCAAATACATCAGCTGCGAAGTTTTATGACTTGCTAAGAGACGCTGACGAACCTTTATAGGATGGTTGCCATAAGCACATGAAATTGTCAGCTGCAACTCAACTTTTGAACTTGAAGTCAGAGTTTAACATGAGTGAGAGTTGTTACGATAGAATGATTGTCATAATTAAGAGTATGCTTCCAGAGCCTGAAAGGTTACCCAAAAACTTCTACAAATCGAAGAGAATGGTTCGTGAGTTAGGATTAGGATATGAGAAGATAGATGCGTGTCTTAATCAGTGCATGTTGTATTACAAAGAATACAGTGACAAGAGACTCTACTCAGTTTGCTTAGTATGTGGACACCCACGATTCAAACTGAAGGCGGGACGTTCATCGAATGAGAAGGATATGCCGCACTCAGTGTTGCGATATTTTTCCATTATGCCAAGACTCCAACGTCTGTTTATGTCCAAAAACACTGCACAGTATATGACTTGGCATGCGGATGGAGTGCATCAAGATGAATCAGTGATCAGGCATCCAGCTGATGCTGAGGCTTGGAAACGATTTGACGCTACCCATCCTACATTTGCCCTAGATGCTCGAAATGTTAGGCTTGGCCTGTGTACAGACGATTTTAATCCATTCAGTGGTTCAGCCACACCATATTCATGTTGGCCTGTTTTTGTCACACCGTACAATCTACCTCCAAGTATGTGTATGAGAAAGGAATATATATTCCTCACTCTTGTGATTCCTGGACCAAAGTCACCGGGTCAAAGTTTAAATGTCTATCTTAGACCCCTAATTGACGATCTGAATATATTATGGGATGATGGCGTGCAAACTTATGATGCCTGGAAGAAGCAAAATTTTGATATGAAAGCGGCTTTGTTGTGGACAATAAGTGACTTTCCAACCTATAGAATGCTGTCTGGGTGGAGCACTCATGGAAAACTTTCTTGTCCGCTTTGTATGAATCACAGTAAGTCATTTGTGTTGAAACACGGTAGGAAATGTTGTTGGTTTGATTTTCATCGCCAATTTTTGCCCTTTGATCATCCATTTCGTCGTGATCGAAACTCTTTTAAGATATCAACAGTGAAAAAATCAAATCCACCGCAACGGCTGAGTGGGACAAATGTCTTGAATAGAGTGACTCAACTTAAGGAAATCATTTTCGGCTTGAATTCAGGTAAACAAAAACAAGATGGCTTTGGTATACACCACAATTGGGTGAAGAAGAGCATATTTTGGAAATTGCCTTATTGGTCGACTAATCTAATACGACATAATTTAGATGTTATGCATGTTGAGAAGAACGTGTTTGATAATATCTTCAACACTGTCATGGACATCAAGGGCAAGACAAAAGACAATGCAAATGCAAGAGAAGATTTGAAGATAATATGCAAATGTCCTACCTTGGAGCTAATAGTTGACAATGGCAAGTGTAAAAAACCAAAAGTGACGTATGTCTTGCATGCCAATAAAAGAAAGATGGTGTGTGAGTGGATAAAATAGTTGAAATTTCCTGATGGGTATGCGTCGAATATCGCACGTTGCGTCAATGTAGACGGCGGGAAGATATATGGAATGAAAAGTCACGATTGTCATGTTTTTATGCAAAGGTTAATTCCTTTGGCATTTCATGATATCTTGCCAAAACTTATATGGGGACCGTTAACAGAACTAAGCTTGTTCTTTAAAGAAGTTTGCGCAACTGAAATTCGTGCTTCCACTATTAAGAATGCAGAGCTTTCTATCATTGAAATAGTTTGCAAGTTAGAGAAGATTTTCCCTCCAGCATTCTTTAACGTGATAGAACATCTAGTCGTGCATCTCCCTTATGAAGCTAAGGTTGGAGGACCAGTGCATTACAGGTGGATGTACCCCTTTGAGAGGTGTATGTTGTACTTGAAAAGAAAGGTCTGAAATAAAGCGAAAGTCGAATGATCTATTTATGAAGCGTATATTTTAGAAGAAATTTCTAATTTTGCTTCTATGTATTTTGATCCCCACCTACAAACCAGGCGCACTCAAGTTCCTCGGAATGACGACGGTGGGGAAGATACAATTAATGAATGGTTGTCTGTTTTTAAACATCCATGTCGTCCTGTCGGGAGAGGTCGAAATAGATTCTTGACGGATGTGGAACTTCAGATTGCTGAGACATATGTGCTTGTAAATTGTGGAGAAGTAGAACCTTATCTCCAGTAAGTTTACTCTCTATCTAATGAATTTGTTATTAATGTGCTAAATTTATGCTAAATATTAATTATTGTATTGATTAGACAATTCGAGGATTCGTTAAGGGATATAGATCCCAATATAACTGATGATCAAATATTGGAAGCTCGAGATAAGGACTTCAGTAGGTGGCTAAAACATCTAGTGAGTCTTTTTATCCATAATAGTGATCTATCATATTAAATTCAATGTGCATTATGCTAGATGTTACAACTATCTACTGTCTATGTAATGATACAGGTTAATATAGGCCAAGTCGAGGATCAAATGATACGAGAGATAAGTTACGGTCCATCCAAGTCCGTGACTTCTTACTGTGGCTTAATAGTTAATGGGTACAGATTTCATACCAAGGTGTACGGGCAAAATAAAGTTACCATGAATAGTGGCGTATGTGTTAGAGGTAGTATATATGGTGAGAATGACTTCGACTATTATGGCATAATTGAAGATACATTGGAATTGTCATATGTAGGAAATCAGAACAAAGTATTTCTTTTACAATGTCATTGGTTTGACCCGATAAATGGAGTCAATGTTGATGAGAGATATGGGTTGGTTGACATCAAGCATAAATCAAGACTTCACTCAAATGAGCCATTCGTCTTATCCGAACAAGCACAACAAGTGTACTATACAAGATACCCACAAAGCAAGAATAGAGCTAATGGTGAATGGTGGGCAGCTTGCAAGGTCAGAGCAAAACTCTTCGTGGCTGAGACATTGAATGAGGAAGGTGATGAATTGAATGACTTAACTGCCACTGATTATTATCAAGATGATGGATCCCTTGGAACACACAATCCTGTGATAGATGATGAAGCAGTCTCCTTGTTTGATGCACATGCCCAAATGGAAGAAGTTAACATACGTGATATACATTATCCAATGGACGATCTAGTTGATGATGAGTTCATTGATGACAACAAAAATAATGAAATTAATGAATTCTTAGATGAAGATGAGGAATCTTTTGCTTCAGACTCAAGTAGTTAAAATTGAAGCTTGTTCAATAAATTTCGTTAATGGTATTTACACTGGATTATCATTAGTATATTTTGAGGTTTTTATTGACATATAGTTGCTTAAATGGAGTCATGTTTCATTATGTTTCCTTGTGCAGATATCCATCATGACCCTTCGAGGTAGAGGTGCTGGACGCAGTCGTGGGAGAGGCCGTAATGTTGCATCTACCTATGATTCTCCACCAGTACAATATTCTCAGCCCTCTCCAGGTATACCTATAAGATAATCTTTTTAATTATTATTAACTCGTGGTTTATATAAATGTAATATATATGTGATTTTTTATGTATAATTATATTAGGTGCAACTTCAGCTACTGGCCTATCGACCAGTGCAGGCCTACCAGCGTCTAGTCCATTGACCATTGGAGGCGCATCGCTTCAGTCCCACCCTTACTGACCCAGCGATTTCTATGCCACCCCCTGCTGACCCACCCACTGGCGGCCCGAATGTGGTGCCTTCATGTGGAGAATCCAATGTAGAAACAGATAGCAGGGAAATTATATATGTGGCGCCTGTCCCTAAACCATAAGTACTAGTGACATCATATTTTATTACATGTATTTACTTTCAGATAACTCTCTTTTTATCTTATTGTACTTACAAGAGGAGGTTTCTCCCGTCGAGGGTGACACGTGACATTATGTACAATGTCATGACATGGATGCCTGTTCCGGCTAGTACGTGGCGAGGTTATCCAGCTGAGATGAAGGAAATACTATTTACCGACTTCATGGTAAGTAATTGTGTTTATAGAATTATATATTATACGTTTATTGAAAAATAAATATACATACATATCCTTTGTGTAGGCTAAGCATCGGTTCACATCTGATGCTGATCGCGGCATGGCAAAAACTGTCTGGGAACGGACTATCTTGGATCGTTATCCAGACCATTTGAACAAAGCACGAGATAAGGCCTTTGAGAGGGCAAATTCAAACAACTTGGCTGATATTAAGGGCCATGGGCCCAGAGGAATGAGGACGGAAGTGTGGGATAGCCTGGTCAACATTTGGCTGACAGATAAATGGATGACGAGGTCTGTAGCTGCCCGAAGGAACAGGGCAGCCATGCCTGATGCCTTGAAGCATACAGGCGGGTCGATAAGCTTTGGTCAACACAAGAGCAAGATGCTAATATAACTTCCGCATTTAAAGTTTTAATGATAAGCATCTGTATATGAACATGTTGTAATTACTTGAGTTATTTGCTTATCTTGAGTATGACATAGTATTTTAGAGGGATTGCCTTACTTTTGATATATGTTTCTTATATAATATTCTTCCATATGGGATTACAGGAGGCAGAGTTAAAGCATTCGGTTTCTTACAGAGATCTGTATGCAAAAGTTCATAAGAAGAAAGACGGAAGCTATGTTTCTGAGCGCTCGAGGAATTTTATTGTAAGTGTCTTGTTCCTATTCAAAAGTCATATATATTTTAGGTTGTTTTTTTTTTTTGTTAATATTTTTCTTGTTTTGTTATTTTTAGGAGTCATATGACACTGCAATGACAGAAAAATATGGAGAAAACTCTTCTTCTCACCCTATGGTTGACCCAGAGGTCTAGTTGGATGCGGCGGGTCCCAACAAGAAGGGACGTGTGCATGGCATAGGTAACAGCTTGCACATTGGTAATAACACCAGGCCAGCTTCATCCTCCTCGGTTGCAGGTCCTTCCCACTATACACCGTTGACACAAGACATATCTGAAGCTGTAAACACAGCAGTGGTAGCAGCAATGGCTTCGTTTGTCCAGACTCAATTTGTCCCTATGTTGGCACCCTTCTAATCGTTCCTATCTACGATCGGATCAACAAATGTTGCTCCACAACCACCATCGCAAGATTTAGGCAGGGAGAGTTGAGAGGAAGACGAAGACGAAGACGAAGATAACTTAGACTGATTGTCATTTTTTTTCTTATTGTCAAATTTGTATAACTTTCAACTATATTGATTGATTATTTATATAATAACTTTTAACTATTTATTGGATTATTTTGTACAAGTTATTTGTTGTAGCATTTTACAATTATTGGATTGTTGTTGGATTTTTGTTTGCTAGATTTCTGTTTGCTGGATTGTGGTTTGATATGCAGGTTTTGGGAAAGTTATATATACAGATAGGTTATTAAAAAAACTAGCTCAATAGCAAGGGATTAGCGATAAAAACATTGTAAATAGCAAGGGCTTAGCAACCACATAGCGACGGACATATTACCGAGGGATTAGCAAGGACATAGCGACGGATAAATTAGCGAGGGATTAGCGAGGAAATATCGACGAATAAGTAACCGAGGGATTAGCGAGGAAATAGCGACGGATAAGTTAGCGAGGCATTAGCAAGGAAATAGCGACAGAATAATATAATCCATTAGCGACTGATTAGTGAGGTATTAGCGAGGGAATTTAGAGACGGTTTAGCGAGGGAATAGAGAGGGAATAGCGAGGGAAATTGACAAAATTAGGAATACCAATTAATTAATTAACTTAATTAAATTAAACAAGAAAAAATATGATTGTTGATTGATAAGAACTTAGTAACAAAATAATTAAATAAAAATTAAGAAAACAGAATTTAGAATAAAAACAGCAAGTTATCAAGAATGGGGTTTTCAGAATTAAGAAAGCTTCCAAGATTGGGATACCACAATGATACAAGACAAATCCTAATCGACAACCCTTTTATTAAACCTGAAATTCAATTGAAGGTGAATTACCCAAAATTAGTTAATGTTCTCTTTCAAGATACAAGATCCGTGCCCAATTAAACCAATTCCTACTTTCGTGGTAATTGAATTTAAATTGAACCCATTACGCTTTGTGGTAATTCATTGATTCCTCGAAAAGCTAAAACTACTCTCGTGATTTAGACCTTAAGTTCAATTCTAATGGTTCCAACACTTAGGTTCACCTCTCAGTACGTCCCTAAATGCCTATGAGATGCAAATAAGTGGCCAACAAATTCACATGAATAAAAGCAATAAGAATTGAATCAATGAACAATCAAGATTAATAAAAGGGGAAAACAACGTCAATTAATCATTATCAATGTATCAAAGGGCATTGCCCAATCCTAGAAACAAAAGAAACTACTCAGACATAGAGAAGAAGGAAACAGAAATCAAACTTAAAAACATCCCAAACCCGTAACAATGGAAGAAGAAGAAGAAGATGAAGAAACCAAGCCTCCTTTGTGCCTCCTTTAGAACTAGGTTTTAATCAAAGCTAGAATACCCTAATAGCAATCAGAACATCTATTTATAACTTAGGGTTTTTATAGGCTAAAAGCCCCCAAAAGAAATAAAAATAGAAAACTAAAATCTGCTGCGCGCCCCGAACCACGGCCGTGGTGGCCACCACGGCCAGGCCGTGGTTGGTTCTGAGTTGGAGATTTCATTGCTGCTGTCTTCAAACCACGGCCGTGGTGTAGACCACGGCCGTGGTGTAGACCACGGCCAGGCCGTGGTTGGTTCTGGAATGGCCTTCCAAGCTCAATATGACCCATTAGACCTTCGAATATGGAAAAGTGCTCAACATGAAAGTTGTAGATTTGGATCTTAGCTATCAACCATCAAAATTTCAGCTCATTTGACAACTTGTAGCTCGAGATATGTCATGAATAGTATACAAAGGTCAAGCTGTCAGGATCAGCACCCTAGTTCTTACTTCAACTCCAATTTGAGTTATCCAAACGTGTGATCGGGCCATTGAGGTCTTCATGAAAGTTGTAGATAATTGTCTTATCTTTCCCTAAATTAGTTCCATAAAGCTCCAACTTCAACCATGCAAGCTTCCATTCATTCCAAGGCCAATTCAACATTAATCCTGCACAAGAACACCAAAAACACCGCAGATTATCCGAACTAAGGGAAAAACAAACCAAAAGGAAACTAAAATGCCTAAAATGCTCAAGAATGCATGCAAAACAAGAACAAAATATGATGTTATTTCACACACATCAAATCCCCCAAGCTTAAGACTTTGCTTGTCCTCAAGCAAAAATTAAAGTCAAACCAAGACGTGGGATCAAAAGACAATAAAGAATAAGGAACCCGAGAAAATAATATCCAAGCAATAGGCTAAGGCAAGCAAAGAATCTGAGAGGTAATCAAAATCAAGTCCAATTAGAGGCTAAGTTCTCAAAAATCATGCATTATCACTGATTGTATTAAGTTCACTCCATTAACCACACTCAGAGTGTTTAAGGGTGAAGACAATGCGCTCAAAATCCATCAAAGAAAATGCACTTCCATATGCTTGATAAGAAACCGATTTCCACTAATAATCAACATGCATGCAAGAATCAAAAGGTCTTTCAAGGGTTATAATGGGGCCATGGGAATGATGATAGGTAAGGTAGAGAAAGGAAGGTATTACAAAGGCTAATCAAGATTTTCAATAAACACAAGTAATCTAATAGAACATAAATGGAGTAAAGACAATTTTTCAATCTAAAACATAACTCCACATTTCAAAAAATTTCTTCCTTGCTTTTCCTTCTCCTCTTTCTCCTCTTTTTCAAGCTTTCAACTCATGATGTTTCTTTTGTTTTCCTTTTCTCTTTTTTTTTTTTTTTTTTTTTTGAGAAAGAGGAAGCTCAAATACATATAATTCTCAACACATCTTTACACAACTTTCAAATCCAAATTGCTCCATTTAATATTCTAAATGATTACCAACAATGTATCATCATAGGCATCAAGAAAAACAATTATGCAATAGGCTCAAAATGGACAACTAGTGGATGAAAGTGTAACAAATTCAAGGCCGAAAAAATACCTAAGATGCCTTAATCATATTCAAGCATGCAACTAAAATTTTCGCCTCAAAAAGGTTTCAAATCAAGTTCTAGAGCACAAGATCAATGAGGAATATCACTCAACACAAAGAATGGGAACAAAATCATATAGTGCATATATCCCATACAGGCTCAAAACTCACATTTAGAGGTTTAAAAATTCAATGAGAAGCACAAATTCAGAGAACATTATGCTAATTATCAACTATCAAAAGATCACCTCTACTATCAATTAAAACAATGCACTCGTAGCCAATTACAAGAATTAACAAATTGGGCTCCAAATCAATATCATCTCAAAATCCTTAAAAGAGAGGAGCACAAGTTCAACCAAAAACCCAAGAGATATGATGGTGTGAAAATGCAACATGAAAATGCAATGCAAAACAAGATATGAGAATGCATGAAACTAATGAGAATGAAAATAAGAAAATGAAGATGAAAATACCCCCCAAGCTTAGAACTTACATTGTCCCCAATGTAAAAATCTATAACAAGAGAAGGGAGAAAAGAAAAGAACTCATCATGGTGGTGAAAAATCTCCTGGTGTTCAATCCATGGCCATGGAATTTTCCATGGGTTTGGTGTGAAATTTCGACTTCACTCTTCTTCTAATTTGAGTTCTAAAAGGGTCAAACCTAAACAAGATCCATGAGATAAAGATCAAACCAGTAATCCAACACACAAATTCAAAAGAAAAAGAAGAAATTAAAAGGAAAAACAAAAACAAAGAAACTTGGGCTGCCTCCCAAGAAGCGCTTGTTTAAAGTCATTAGCTTGACTTTGGTCTGGTTTTTGTGCTCAAGTGATGTCAATGGAGTGATTACCTGCAGAGAGTCAAAGAGAAACAAGAACGTAATAATATGGTAAAAATAAAAAGGTTTAAAATAATTAAATTAAAAATTAAATTGATATTCAAGAAAAACACAATCCCGAAGAATTAATATTCCAAAAACTTGATGGGTGAAATCCGCAAGTGTATGCGTTTCGTCGTCAAGTAATAAAAGATCGAATCCACAGGACTGTGTGTATGAATACCAATTAATTAATTAACTTAATTAAATTAAACAAGAAAAAATATGATTGTTGATTGATAAGAACTTAGTAACAAAATAATTAAATAAAAATTAAGAAAATGAATTTAGAATAAAAACAAACCTGAGTTATCAAGAATGGGGTTTTCAAATTAAGAAAGCTTCCAAGATTAGGATACCACAATGATACAAGACAAATCCTAATCGACAACCCTTTTATTAAACCTGAAATTCAATTGAAGGTGAATTACCCAAAATTAGTTAATGTTCTCTTTCAAGATACAAGATCCGTGCCCAATTAAACCAATTCCTACTTTCGTGGTAATTGAATTTAAATTGAACCCATTACGCTTTGTGGTAATTCATTGATTCCTCGAAAAGCTAAAACTACTCTCGTGATTTAGACCTTAAGTTCAATTCTAATGGTTCCAACACTTAGGTTCACCTCTCGACGTCCCTAAATGCCTATGAGATGCAAATAAGTGGCCAACAAATTCACATGAATAAAAGCAATAAGAATTGAATCAATGAACAATCAAGATTAATAAAAGGGAAAACAACGTCAATTAATCATTATCAATGTATCAAAGGGCATTGCCCAATCCTAGAAACAAAAGAAACTACTCGGACATAGAGAAGAAGGAAACAAATCAAACTTAAAAACATCCCAAACCCGTAACAATGGAAGAAGAAGAAGAAGATGAAGAAACCAAGCCTCCTTTGTGCCTCCTTTAGAACTAGGTTTTAATCAAAGCTAGAATACCCTAATAGCAATCGAACATCTATTTATAACTTAGGGTTTTTATGGGCTAAAAGCCCCAAAAGAAATAAAAACAGAAAACTAAAATCTGTTTACATACCAACCACGGTGGCTGTAGTGGCCACCACGGCCAGGCCGTGGTTGGTTCTGAGTTGGAGATTTCATTGCTGCTGTCTTCAAACCACGGCCGTGGTGTAGACCACGGCCAGGCCGTGGTTGGTTCTAGAATGGCCTTCCAAGCTCAATATGACCCATTAGACCTTCGAATCTGGAAAAGTGCTCAACATGAAAGTTGTAGATTTGGATCTTAGCTATCAACCATCAAAATTTCAGCTCATTTGACAACTTGTAGCTCGAGATATGTCATGAATAGTATACAAAGGTCAAGCTGTCAGGATCAGCACCCTAGTTCTTACTTCAACTCCAATTTGAGTTATCCAAACGTGTGATCGGGCCATTGAGGTCTTCATGAAAGTTGTAGATAATTGTCTTATCTTTCCCTAAATTAGTTCCATAAAGCTCCAACTTCAACCATGCAAGCTTCCATTCATTCCAAGGCCAATTCAACATTAATCCTGCACAAGAACACCAAAAACACCGCAGTTATCCGAACTAAGGGAAAAACAAACCAAAAGGGAAACTAAAATGCCTAAAATGCTCAAGAATGCATGCAAAACAAGAACAAAATATGATGTTATTTCACACACATCAAATCCCCCAAGCTTAAGACTTTGCTTGTCCTCAAGCAAAAATTAAAGTCAAACCAAGACGTGGGATCAAAAGACAATAAAGAATAAGGAACCCGAGAAAATAATATCCAAGCAATAGGCTAAGGCAAGCAAAGAATCTGAGAGGTAATCAAAATCAAGTCCAATTAGAGGCTAAGTTCTCAAAAATCATGCATTATCACTGATTGTATTAAGTTCACTCCATTAACCACACTCAGAGTGTTTAAGGGTGAAGACAATGCGCTCAAAATCCATCAAAGAAAATGCACTTCCATATGCTTGATAAGAAACCAGATTTCCACTAATAATCAACATGCATGCAAGAATCAAAAGGTCTTTCAAGGGTTATAATGGGGCCATGGGAATGATGATAGGTAAGGTAGAGAAAGGAAGGTATTACAAAGGCTAATCAAGATTTTCAATAAACACAAGTAATCTAATAGAACATAAATGGAGTAAAGACAATTTTTCAATCTAAAACATAACTCCACATTTCAAAAATTTCTTCCTTGCTTTTCCTTCTCCTCTTTCTCCTCTTTTTCAAGCTTTCAACTCATGATGTTTCTTTTGTTTTCCTTTTCTCTTTTTTTCATTTTTTTTTTTGAGAAAGAGGAAGCTCAAATACATATAATTCTCAACACATCTTTACACAACTTTCAAATCCAAATTGCTCCATTTAATATTCTAAATGATTACCAACAATGTATCATCATAGGCATCAAGAAAAACAATTATGCAATAGGCTCAAAATGGACAACTAGTGGATGAAAGTGTAACAAATTCAGAAGGCCAGAAAAATACCTAAGATGCCTTAATCATATTCAAGCATGCAACTAAAATTTTCGCCTCAAAAAGGTTTCAAATCAAGTTCTAGAGCACAAGATCAATGAGGAATATCACTCAACACAAAGAATGGGAACAAAATCATATAGTGCATATATCCCATACAGGCTCAAAACTCACATTTAGAGGTTTAAAAATTCAATGAGAAGCACAAATTCAGAGAACATTATGCTAATTATCAACTATCAAAAGATCACCTCTACTATCAATTAAAACAATGCCTGTAGCCAATTACAAGAATTAACAAATTGGGCTCCAAATCAATATCATCTCAAAATCCTTAAAAGAGAGGAGCACAAGTTCAACCAAAAACCCAAGAGATATGATGGTGTGAAAATGCAACATGAAAATGCAATGCAAAACAAGATATGAGAATGCATGAAACTAATGAGAATGAAAATAAGAAAATGAAGATGAAAATACCCCCCAAGCTTAGAACTTACATTGTCCCCAATGTAAAAATCTATAACAAGAGAAGGGAGAAAAGAAAAGAACTCACTGCGGTGGTGAAAAATCTCCTGGTGTTCAATCCATGGCCATGGAATTTTCCATGGGTTTGGTGTGGAAATTTCTGACTTCACTCTTCTTCTAATTTGAGTTCTAAAAGGGTCAAACCTAAACAAGATCCATGAGATAAAGATCAAACCAGTAATCCAACACACAAATTCAAAAGAAAAAGAAGAAATTAAAAGGAAAAACAAAAACAAAGAAACTTGGGCTGCCTCCCAAGAAGCGCTTGTTTAAAGTCATTAGCTTGACTTTGGTCTGGTTTTTGTGCTCAAGTGATGTCAATGGAGTGATTACCTGCAGAGAGTCAAAGAGAAACAAGAACGTAATAATATGGTAAAAATAAAAAGGTTTAAAATAATTAAATTAAAAATTAAATTGATATTCAAGAAAAACACAATCCCCAATGGCGCCAAAAACTTGATGGGTGAAATCCGCAAGTGTACGGTTTAAATCGTCAAGTAATAAAAGATCGAATCCACAGGACTTTGTGTATGAATACCAATTAATTAATTAACTTAATTAAATTAAACAAGAAAAATATGATTGTTGATTGATAAGAACTTAGTAACAAAATAATTAAATAAAAATTAAGAAAAAAGCAAATTTAGAATAAAAACACAAGTTATCAAGAATGGGGTTTTCAATTAAGAAAGCTTCCAAGATTGGGATACCACAATGATACAAGACAAATCCTAATCGACAACCCTTTTATTAAACCTGAAATTCAATTGAAGGTGAATTACCCAAAATTAGTTAATGTTCTCTTTCAAGATACAAGATCCGTGCCCAATTAAACCAATTCCTACTTTCGTGGTAATTGAATTTAAATTGAACCCATTACGCTTTGTGGTAATTCATTGATTCCTCGAAAAGCTAAAACTACTCTCGTGATTTAGACCTTAAGTTCAATTCTAATGGTTCCAACACTTAGGTTCACCTCTCGATCGTCCCTAAATGCCTATGAGATGCAAATAAGTGGCCAACAAATTCACATGAATAAAAGCAATAAGAATTGAATCAATGAACAATCAAGATTAATAAAAGGGGAAAACAACGTCAATTAATCATTATCAATGTATCAAAGGGCATTGCCCAATCCTAGAAACAAAAGAAACTACTCAGACATAGAGAAGAAGGAAACAAAATCAACTTAAAAACATCCCAAACCCGTAACAATGGAAGAAGAAGAAGAAGATGAAGAAACCAAGCCTCCTTTGTGCCTCCTTTAGAACTAGGTTTTAATCAAAGCTAGAATACCCTAATAGCAATCAGAACATCTATTTATAACTTAGGGTTTTTATGGGCTAAAAGCCCCCAAAAGAAATAAAAACAGAAAACTAAAATCTGCTACATACATTAAACCACGGCACTTGGTGGCCACCACGGCCAGGCCGTGGTTGGTTCTGAGTTGGAGATTTCATTGCTTTTGTCTTCAAACCACGGCATGGTGTAGACCACGGCCAGGCCGTGGTTGGTTCTAGAATGGCCTTCCAAGCTCAATATGACCCATTAGACCTTCGAATCTGGAAAAGTGCTCAACATGAAAGTTGTAGATTTGGATCTTAGCTATCAACCATCAAAATTTCAGCTCATTTGACAACTTGTAGCTCGAGATATGTCATGAATAGTATACAAAGGTCAAGCTGTCAGGATCAGCACCCTAGTTCTTGCTTCAACTCCAATTTGAGTTATCCAAACGTGTGATCGGGCCATTGAGGTCTTCATGAAAGTTGTAGATAATTGTCTTATCTTTCCCTAAATTAGTTCCATAAAGCTCCAACTTCAACCATGCAAGCTTCCATTCATTCCAAGGCCAATTCAACATTAATCCTGCACAAGAACACCAAAAACACCGCATATTATCCGAACTAAGGGAAAAACAAACCAAAAGGGAAACTAAAATGCCTAAAATGCTCAAGAATGCATGCAAAACAAGAACAAAATATGATGTTATTTCACATACATCAAATCCCCCTAATAGCTTAAGACTTTGCTTGTCCTCAAGCAAAAATTAAAGTCAAACCAAGACGTGGGATCAAAAGACAATAAAGAATAAGGAACCCGAGAAAATAATATCCAAGCAATAGGCTAAGGCAAGCAAAGAATCTGAGAGGTAATCAAAATCAAGTCCAATTAGAGGCTAAGTTCAAAAATCATGCATTATCACTGATTGTATTAAGTTCACTCCATTAACCACACTCAGAGTGTTTAAGGGTGAAGACAATGCGCTCAAAATCCATCAAAGAAAATGCACTTCCATATGCTTGATAAGAAACCAGATTTCCACTAATAATCAACATGCATGCAAGAATCAAAAGGTCTTTCAAGGGTTATAATGGGGCCATGGGAATGATGATAGGTAAGGTAGAGAAAGGAAGGTATTACAAAGGCTAATCAAGATTTTCAATAAACACAAGTAATCTAATAGAACATAAATGGAGTAAAGACAATTTTTCAATCTAAAACATAACTCCACATTTCAAAAAATTTCTTCCTTGCTTTTCCTTCTCCTCTTTCTCCTCTTTTTCAAGCTTTCAACTCATGATGTTTCTTTTGTTTTCCTTTTCTCTTTTTTTCATTTTTTTTTTGAGAAAGAGGAAGCTCAAATACATATAATTCTCAACACATCTTTACACAACTTTCAAATCCAAATTGCTCCATTTAATATTCTAAATGATTACCAACAATGTATCATCATAGGCATCAAGAAAAACAATTATGCAATAGGCTCAAAATGGACAACTAGTGGATGAAAGTGTAACAAATTCAGAAGGCCAGAAAAATACCTAAGATGCCTTAATCATATTCAAGCATGCAACTAAAATTTTCGCCTCAAAAAGGTTTCAAATCAAGTTCTAGAGCACAAGATCAATGAGGAATATCACTCAACACAAAGAATGGGAACAAAATCATATAGTGCATATATCCCATACAAGCTCAAAACTCACATTTAGAGGTTTAAAAATTCAATGAGAAGCACAAATTCAGAGAACATTATGCTAATTATCAACTATCAAAAGATCACCTCTACTATCAATTAAAACAATGCTTCTGTAGCCAATTACAAGAATTAACAAATTGGGTTCCAAATCAATATCATCTCAAAATCCTTAAAAGAGAGGAGCACAAGTTCAACCAAAAACCCAAGAGATATGATGGTGTGAAAATGCAACATGAAAATGCAATGCAAAACAAGATATGAGAATGCATGAAACTAATGAGAATGAAAATAAGAAAATGAAGATGAAAATACCCCCCAAGCTTAGAACTTACATTGTCCCCAATGTAAAAATCTATAACAAGAGAAGGGAGAAAAGAAAAGAACTCACTGCGGTGGTGAAAAATCTCCTGGTGTTCAATCCATGGCCATGGAATTTTCCATGGGTTTGGTGTGGAAATTTCTGACTTCACTCTTCTTCTAATTTGAGTTCTAAAAGGGTCAAACCTAAACAAGATCCATGAGATAAAGATCAAACCAGTAATCCAACACACAAATTCAAAAGAAAAAGAAGAAATTAAAAGGAAAAACAAAAACAAAGAAACTTGGGCTGCCTCCCAAGAAGCGCTTGTTTAAAGTCATTAGCTTGACTTTGGTCTGGTTTTTGTGCTCAAGTGATGTCAATGGAGTGATTACTGCGAGAGAGTCAAAGAGAAACAAGAACGTAATAATATGGTAAAAATAAAAAGGTTTAAAATAATTAAATTAAAAATTAAATTGATATTCAAGAAAAACACAATCCCGACAGCGGCGCCAAAAACTTGATGGGTGAAATCCGCAAGTGTATGCGGTTTAAATCGTCAAGTAATAAAGATCGAATCCACGGGACCGTGTGTGTATGAATACCAATTAATTAATTAACTTAATTAAATTAAACAAGAAAAAATATGATTGTTGATTGATAAGAACTTAGTAACAAAATAATTAAATAAAAATTAAGAAAACAGAATTTAGAATAAAAACAGCAAGTTATCAAGAATGGGGTTTTCAGAATTAAGAAAGCTTCCAAGATTGGGATACCATAATGATACAAGACAAATCCTAATCGACAACCCTTTTATTAAACCTGAAATTCAATTGAAGGTGAATTACCCAAAATTAGTTAATGTTCTCTTTCAAGATACAAGATCCGTGCCCAATTAAACCAATTCCTACTTTCGTGGTAATTGAATTTAAATTGAACCCATTACACTTTGTGGTAATTCATTGATTCCTCGAAAAGCTAAAACTACTCTCGTGATTTAGACCTTAAGTTCAATTCTAATGGTTCCAACACTTAGGTTCACCTCTCAGTACGTCCCTAAATGCCTATGAGATGCAAATAAGTGGCCAACAAATTCACATGAATAAAAGCAATAAGAATTGAATCAATGAACAATCAAGATTAATAAAAGGGGAAAACAATGTCAATTAATCATTATCAATGTATCAAAGGGCATTGCCCAATCCTAGAAACAAAAGAAACTACTCAGACATAGAGAAGAAGGAAACAGAAATCAAACTTAAAAACATCCCAAACCCGTAACAATGGAAGAAGAAGAAGAAGATGAAGAAACCAAGCCTCCTTTGTGCCTCCTTTAGAACTAGGTTTTAATCAAAGCTAGAATACCCTAATAGCAATCAGAACATCTATTTATAACTTAGGGTTTTTATGGGCTAAAAGCCCCCAAAAGAAATAAAAACATAAAACTAAAATCTGTGCACATGGATGCCCAGAACCACGGCTGTGGTGGCCACCACGACCAGGCCGTGGTTGGTTCTGAGTTGGAGATTTCATTCTTCTTGTCTTCAAACCACGGTGGTCTACACCACGGCCAGGCCGTGGTTGGTTCTGGAATGGCCTTCCAAGCTCAATATGACCCATTAGACCTTCGAATCTGGAAAAGTGCTCAACATGAAAGTTGTAGATTTAGATCTTAGCTATCAACCATCAAAATTTCAGCTCATTTGACAACTTGTAGCTCGAGATATGTCATGAATAGTATACAAAGGTCAAGCTGTCAGGATCAGCACCCTAGTTCTTGCTTCAACTCCAATTTGAGTTATCCAAACGTGTGATCGGGCCATTGAGGTCTTCATGAAAGTTGTAGATAATTGTCTTATCTTTCCCTAAATTAGTTCCATAAAGCTCCAACTTCAACCATGCAAGCTTTCATTCATTCCAAGGCCAATTCAACATTAATCCTGCACAAGAACACCAAAAACACCGCAGTTATCCGAACTAAGGGAAAAACAAACCAAAAGGGAAACTAAAATGCCTAAAATGCTCAAGAATGCATGCAAAACAAGAACAAAATATGATGTTATTTCACACACATCAATTAGCGAGGAAATAGCAATGGATAAGTTAGCGAGGCATTAGCGAGGAAATAGCGACAGAATAATATAATCCATTAGCGACTGATTAGTGAGGTATTAGCGAGGGAATTTAGAGACAGTTTAGCGAGGGAATAGAGAGGGAATTAATAGAGAGGGAATAGCGAGGGAAATTGACAAAATTAGGAAATAATTCAGCGACGGAATAGCGAGGGAAATTCCCTCGCTATTTTGCGAGGGAATATTAGCGAGGAATTAGAGAGAAATTAGCGAGGAACTAAATTTTCTAGAGACGGATTAGAGAGGGAATACTTTCCTCGCTAATTAACGATGAAAAAAAAGTGAGGAAAATTTCCCTCGCTAATCCCTCTCTAATCCCTCTCTGATAATATTAGCGAGGGATTAGAGAGGGATTAGCGAAGGAAATTTCCCTCGCTGTTTTCTTAATTTCTTGTAGTGAGCTTCTGACAAGTCACCCATACCTCACTTTCACTGTCCAACGCTTCACCAACTCACACACCATAACTACGTACAAAAACCTCCCCACAATTCTTGTGCACAAGAGTACACCGCCCCAACCGGATATCACCTCAACGGTAAGCCATCATTTCCTGTAACCAGCTACCCACGAGAGCCTGTCAACCAACACCAAATCAACCTGCAACTTGTCCCCATGAACTAACTTGCACCCCAGTGAAATTGGACCCATCCGCTAGTAGCCACACACAGCCATCACTTAATTTTCCACACCTAGCCGGGACCGGTCAACCGGATAACAGCCACATCCAGATACTATACAGGGGGTGTCAAATGGATGGATTGGTTTGATTTTGGATCGGATTGTAATGGATGGATTCAAAATAAACCATTAATCCATTTAAGATCCATTACAAAATGTTTAATATTATCCAATCCATCCATGACTTAATTTTATGGATGGATATTCAATCCATCCATTAATCCATTTTAATGGATTGGATAGATGGATATCCAAACCACTCATTTAAAAAAAATGTTTCTCTCTCTAAAAAAATTTATTCTCTCTCTAAAATATGTTTCTCTCTCTAAAAAAACATAAAATATATTGGATATCCATTGGATTGGTTTTAATTGGATATCCATTGGATATTCAATATATGTTTTGGTTGGATTACTAACCATCCATAATTAAATTTAAATCATTAGATCCAATCCAATAAAATATATCATTTTAATTGGATGGATTGGATTGATTTTAATATAAATGGATTGGATGGATTAAAAATTAATGGATTTTATTGCCACTCCTCCATACCAATCGAGAATCCCATGAGTTCATACATGGTAGCCCCACAACATTGAACCAGAACCTGCTACTATTCTCACCATGGAACCGCAATTCTGGTAGAGATCACGCCACTCCCAAACCACTATCACTAACCACCTGAGAAACGCCGCTGAACCAGAACCTGTCATAACCATGCAATTGCTCCTTGCCCCCACTATTGAATTTCATCACCGCCCAAACACTGCTCCATCACTACAAAGTTCATAACCCTGTCAAGCCCTTACCTCTACATAGCTCCATCGCCAAAGACAACCATCAACCTAGTCTCTGTTCCCACCATCCTCCGCCCAACGAACCTAAAAAAAATCATCACCCGTAGCCTGAAAACCATTCCTCGCCAACACTGCATACAACTCTTAACCACTTGTTGAACACAACGACCAACCTCCCAACCAGAAATAGCTACAGCAACTTGGAATCGGATACAAACCATCCCGGCAATTGGATGTCTCCCATCCATAAACCAGAAGTCACCTTCTGGGAATCACCTTAATCGGATACCACTCATCCGGGAATCAAACTCCCGAAATCGGACACATCTTATCCAATAACGCTTTAGCCGGAACCCACTCCCAGAAATGGTGAGTCTTCCTTCGTGAATCGGATGTCATTTTTCCAGAAATCGTCCCCATCTTTCTAGAAACCAGAACTGCTTTCCGAAACCTGAACCTTCCATCTAGTAACTGCTTGCACCCGGAAAGCCATCCCTATCCGTAAGCCACCAACAGCAGTGTCACTAGGCCCTGTCTGAACCAGTTCCTGCCTGCAACCTCCAAGTCAGAGATGAACCAGAACGGTGAACCTCACCTCGCCGTCAAGTGCAACCATATGTCGTCATCTTTCTTTCCATCATCGTCAACCACCAACCTGCAAAGTACCTACAAGCCACCGAACCAACACCCTAACCACCACCAAACCTCTGCTATCACTCACGCGAACTTGTCAAGTAGCCCAACTCACACCCACCGTTCATGGTCCGAACCCAACCATCATCCACAGGTCGAATCTAATTCCACTGGACACATCCTGCCACTGCACCAAAACCTGCCACCAACTCACCCCTATACCAAACTCGATTGCATCGTTTCCTCTGGTGTCTATCTGGTTCATGGATATCTTCCTGTTTCTATCTTTAGTTTTGTTTTATTGTCATTGGTTATTCATGTATTTAGATGTTTAAGTTTCTTTGGGTTGTTTTAAATCAGTATCTTAGGCTTCACTTATTGGGCTAGATCATGTCAAGAAAAAGGAGAGTAATAGCTAGTTAGATACTCAAGTCGAGGTTTTCTTAAACGAAAAAAAAAGGTTTAAAAAAAAAGAAAATATGAAGAAGGACTAATTGAGTGAATAAAGGAAGTGAGTAACAAAAAACAAAAAACAAAAAACAAAAAAAGGCAATTAAAAAAAAAATTGATGTTTTTCTTTCTTTAACCTTTTCTTGCTAGATCTTGTTCATTCTTTATCCATGGTATAAGTTTGTATGGGCCTTGAAATGTTGTTTGTTTATGCATGCTTCTTGCTTTCAATACAAAAAAAAAATAAAAAATAAAAAGAAAAATTAAAAGTAGTAAGTATTTGTTCATCTTTGCTTGATGGAGTAAAACAAATATTTTAAGGTTACTATTAATTTATACAATTAATTTAAAGTAATTGTCTTATGACGAGTGTATTAGGGGTGTTGTGGGATTTAATTTCCATCCTTTCTTGGACACAATCAACTACCGAGCTCAACCTGGTTTCACAGACCATTTTTAATCATAAAAGTGCTTTCAAATTTGTCTTAATTGAAATAAAATTGATGACGACTCCATTTCTTTTTACAAAATTTCATTTTTCGTCGTCCATGCCACAATCTCAATCGTTACAATTACAATTAACGGTAATTTGGGAAAAAATATATGATTGATCTTGATTAAGGTAATGGGCCTTGATTGTACAAATCTACCCTAATTGATTGATTTAATGGAGATTAGGGTAGTCCATTTTATAAGAACAACAACAATGTTATTCTTACACATCATTTTCTATACTTTTATTCTACACCTCCCTTTATGAACAAAATAAGAGAGAGAAAGAGAGAGAGAGAGAAATTTACCTTTTTATCTCTTCTCTCTCTTCCTTTTCTAATAAAAAGAAGGTGTAACATTATTATAAGAACAAATAGGAGAGAACAATGGGGAAGGACTTATTCTCACCTTCTTACACTTGGATTTGTTTTAGTCATCTACACACACAATCAACCAGAGGAAGAGGCAGTAAGATCAGAAAGGGTATAATAAGGAGCAAACAATAATAGACAAAAAAGAAAAAGAAAGAAAAGAAAAGAAAAGAAAGCTTGAGACTTAGAACTTGGAGGCAAGCCACCTATGTACATGTTTTGTATTTCCTATATTGCTTTGTCATATTTTCATAGTTGTTTAAAATACTTTCTTTTTAGTTATTTTGTTTCCAATATCAAGCTAGAACAACCATTTCAAACCATAGTAGAAAATGCTTATAAAAATTCCCATGGGATCAAGCCACTTCAAATCCACACGCTCATTGTAAACTTCAATACAAAATTCATCCTAAACCAACTTCCACCATCATCTTGAAGTTGCACAACACCATACCTCACAAAATCACCACCACACCATAGTACGTTTAGCCACCATACTACACCATCACAGCGCACCACAACCATCAAAGCTACCACACACCACCATACCCATGCACCACCCACCTCCATCGTTGGACCTCCACCATCACATATCCACACTTTCCACCCCACAGGCATCAAACACAACCTAAACCACTTGTTGCACCCATATTGTAACACCCTAACCTTAGTACAGTAGTATATTCACAATATACCAGAGTAAAGAGAGTTAAGCATGTCACTTTCTAATCTAAAAACATTAAACTAGATTCATAATAACCTTACACATTATTATAAAGAGACGAGAAGGAAAGAAAAAGATTATATATGCAACCTTAGCCTCAATAGGGCATATTGTTGATGATCACATATTTGATACATTAATAAGCTTTCATTCTTAGTCATTTACACTCTCTATGTACTTAATTGATTGAGTTTTATTATGTTTTGTAAGTTTGGACTCAAATTGAACTTAATTGAATTTTTCAGCATGATTCATATCTTACACTGTTTCTGTATTTGGGTCATATCTTGGGCTGTAGGTGGTATTTGGAGGTGATTCTAGTGGCATTTGAAAGATAACAGAGAGTTCTATAACTTTCATGAAGACCTCAAAGGCCTAATCATACGAGTAGATAACTCAAATTGGGATTGAAGCAAGAACCAGAGTGTTTTTCCTGACAGCTTAACCTATGGGTACTGTTCATCACATATTTCGGGATAGAAGTTGTAAAATGGACTAAAATTTGGATGCTGCATAGTTAAGACCAATATCTACAACTTTCATGTTGAACACTTTTCCAGAATCGGGCTCCTTGAAGGTGATATTGGGCTTGGAAGTCAGAACAAAGGAGCTGTGACTGGGCCTGGGCAGTGTTCAGTAAATTGAACGTATCTGGAGTTAAAGAAATGATATTGGACTAAAACAAAAGCCATTTGAAAGCTAAGATCCAGGCCTACAACTTTTATGAAGACCACTTGGTTCAAAAATGACGAATGCAATGACTTCAGAGCTGTATGATTTCGAAGACAAGGAATCTCCATAATTTCCCACTCACCCAAAGTCATTTGGCATTTTCCACTCATTTTCCACTCATCCAACCACTAATGACTCAGCCCCCTTGTCATTTTATATCTCTAATCCTCTATAAAAGGGGGCCTTGGCAGATCATTAAGGGTGTTAGGTGTTAGTTACCAAAATGATGCCATTTTGTTACTAGGTTTTCTTGTAGTAATTTTCCTTTGTTCTAAATTAAAGTCATGTTCTTCTTCTTCTTCTTCTCTCTTTCTTTCTTCTTATCTATGAGTAACTAAGTTTCATTTTACTTGGGTGAAAAGGTGAAGCTCTTGGTAATAAAGTAAGGTTAGATTTATTCTTCTCTTGTGCTTAAATGATTTATATTTTCTAGTAACCATTATACGTATTATAATTTGTTTCTTATAATTTAGAAACCATCTTTGTAAATAGGAGTTCTTGATTTGTTGTAGACAAAATATTGGCACAATGAATGCTTTAACCCATTTATAAGTGGTGGTAATATTTTTAGGAAACATAATATAATTACGTATATTATTTTAAATGGACTTTTAATGTTGTATTTTCCGATTGGAACCTCCATGTTGCGAGGATTCTAATTGAGTTATAAAAGAAATTAATCTTACCTTTACTTTATTTACCAAGAGTATATCTTTTAACCCAAGTAAATAATTTTTACCATAGTAACAAAATATTTACTTCACCTTAATTAATCTTCAACAATTCCCTATGGATCGACCTCGGACTCTCGAGAAATTTATTATTTAAGACAACCTGCACTTGGGTTCGCAAAGCAACAATTAATCCCGCATCAAGTTTGTAGACTTGTTTGAAACTAAAAATTGTGCATCAAGTTTTTGGCGCCGTTGCCGGGGACTTGATTTGAAGACTGAATTTCTGGTGTAAAAAAAATTTTTTTTGTATATATACTAACATACTAACTTGGTGAGGGAATCTCTCCTTTTACTTATTTTTTTTCTTTAAATTTACTTTCCGCACTTTATTTTTTGCATTTTAATTTAAATACGCAGTGGGGTAATTCTCCATTTTATTTTCTTGTACATTTTAACTTAGTGGGGGTAACTCTCCCTTTTTTTTTGTACTTTATTTTCTGTCATTTTTTTTTATTTATTTTTGTCTTTTTTTTTGTTTACTAACTTACTAATTCTCTTACTAACTATCTAACTTTTTACTTTTTTTTACTTCTAACATTTTAATTTATCTCGTATACTAACTTTTTAATTTTTATGCTTATTAACTTATTTGGTGGTTGGTTTATACCACACCTTTGTTAATATTTAATGGACAGTTTATATTGCTATCTTGTACATTTTATTTTATACTATAAGTTACTTGTTTATGCTTAATTGGTATCGTGATTTAAATTCTGGTCGTTTGGTTAGAGTTAATCCAGGTACTTTACATATTGATTTGTTTGAATCACAATCACACACATTAAGCACAATGGCTGAAAACGAAAGTGTGCATGATGAACATGAAAATCAACCGTTGCGAACCATGCGTGAGTATTTGCAACCATCCCGAAATTCTAGTCCATCATGTTTTATCTTTCCAGTCAATGCCAACAATTTTAGATTCAAGCCAGGTATGATTTCTTTACTTCCTAATTTTCATGGTTTAGAATCTGAAAGCCCATATTTACATTTAAAAGAATTTGAGGAAGTATGTACTGCTTTTCATGATCAAACTTGCACTGAAGAGGTTGTTAAGCTTAAATTGTTTCCTTTTTCTTTGAAAGACAAAGCAAAAACTTGGCTTAATACTTTGAAACCAAGATCAATTGGCACATGGCAAGAAATGCAATGTGAGTTTTTGAAGAAATTTTTTCCAACACATAAAACCAATGCTTTGAAAAGACAAATCCAAAATTTTTCTCAAAATTCAAATGAAGCATATTTTCAAAGTTGGGAATGTTTTAAAGATTTGTTGAATTCTTGCCCACATCATGGTTTTGAAAAATGGCGCACCTTAAGCTTCTTTTATGAAGGGTTAACACCTGAAACCAAGCAATTTGTGGAAACAATGTGCAATGGTGAATTTCTTGATAAAGAACCTGATGAAGCTTTAGACTATTTAGACCATTTGGCTGAAAATTCTCAATCTTGGCATGGTACTAATCCTTCTGAAAATTCAATTAGATTTAACCTTGCAAATGCTAATAAAGGAAAATATCATCTTAGTCAAGAAGAAGATCTAAATGCAAGGTTTGCTAGTTTTGCTAGAAAGGTTGAAGCCATGGAATCCGGGAAAGTAAAAGAAATCAAATCTGTGCAAAATGAAGAAATTTGTGGCATTTGTGATGAATTAGGACACTTAACAAATGAATGTCCAAAAATTTCTATTTTTAAAGAAGTTGTGCATGAGCAAGTAAATGCAATGAATAATTTTAAAAAGCCATTTACTTCTTCTTTTTCAGATACATACAATCCGGGATGGAGAAATCACCCGAATTTCAGTTGGAGGAATAGAAACCACCACAATTCATGCAACCACCACCTCCTCAAGCACAGCAAGATTCTCAAAATCCTCAAGGATATGCACCCTATGTCCCACCATATAGGAAAAACCTTGAAGGAACATTGCATGCATTCATGGAAAAATAAGAAGCCATCAATAACCACAACACTCAAGTCATGATTGACATAAAAGACACTCTTGCTAAACTTTCTTCTGCACTTGCCATTCATGAGAAAGGAAAGTTTCCCTCTCAACCTCAACCAAATCCTAAGGGTCAGTTTAGCCTAAATGAGGGTAGTTCAGAAAGTCAAAAAATAGATCAAGTCAACTCAGTGATAACTCTTAGGAGTGGAAAGGTTGTTGAAAAACAAATTCCTGAACTTTTTGAAAAAGATGATGAGTCAATTCCCAAAGATGAGGAAGGAGTTGATAAGCCACCTAGCCAAAAGGATATCAAACCCTCGTCTTCACCCCCATTTCCTCAAGCATTAAACAATTCAAGTAAAGTGAATCATAACAGTGACATTTTTGAAATCTTTAAACAAGTGAAGGTCAATATTCCTCTGTTAGATGCTATCAAACAGATTCCTTCTTATGCCAAATATTTGAAAGACTTGTGCACTGTTAAAAGGAAACATAATGTGAAAAAGAATGCATTTTTGACTGAGCAATGTAAGCTCCATTATTCAAAACAATAATGAGTTGAAATATAAAGACCCTGGTTGTCCTACAGTTTCATGCATTATTGGTGAACATAAAATTGAACGAGCTTTACTTGATCTTAGTGCTAGTGTTAATTTGCTTCCATATTCAGTTTATCAGCAACTCAACCTTGGTGAGTTAAAACCAACTTCTATAACTCTTCTACTTGCTGATAGATCAATTAAAATTCCAAAAGGAATAGTAGAAGATGTGTTGGTACAAGTTGATAAATTCATATATCCTATGAATTTTATTGTCTTGGAAACTGAACCTATGGTTGATAGTTCTAAGTCAGTTCCTGTTATTCTTGGTCGCCCATTTTTAGCAACATCTAATGCTTTGATAAATTGCAGAAATGGAGTGGTGAAGCTAAGTTTTGGAAATATGACACTAGAGCTTAATGTTTTCAACATGTGCAAGCAACCACATGAAGTTTATGATGACAATGAAGAGATTGAAGGGATTGAGGCCATTATAGATGATCATCTTCAAATCAGGAGTTCTTCGACCCATTAGAAATCTGTTTAATTAATTCATTTGATTCACTACACAATTAGATGATGATGTTTCGAAATATGCTATTTGCTTGATTTTACACGAAATGGAATACAAAGGATGGAAGCCAAGATTCGAAGAGCTAAAATCCATGAATGATGATACCCATGAAGAAGTACCCACACTGGAACTGAAGCCATTACCTGATGGGTTGAAGTACACATTTTTAGGAGAAGAACAAAGCTCTCCAGTGGTAATTTCCTCTTCCTTGACCAAAGAACAAGAAGGTAAGTTGATAGAAGTACTTAAAAGGCATAAAAATGCAATTGGATGGACATTAAAGGATATAAAAGGCATTAATCCATTAATCTGTACACATAGAATACATTTAGAGGATAATGCTAAAACATCTCAACAACCTCAAAGAAGATTAAATCCACACATGAAAGAGGTAGTTAGAGCTAAAGTTCTTAAATTACTTGATGTTGAAATTATCTATCCTATCTCTGATAGCCAGTGGGTAAGCCCTACACAAGTTGTGCCTAAGAAATCTAGAATAACAGTGGTTGAAAATGAAAAAGGAGAATTAATACCTACCCGAGTCTCATCTAGTTGGCGTATGTGTATTGATTTCGAGAAAATTGAATGAAACCACTAGAAAAGACCATTTTCCTTTCCCTTTTCTTGTTAGATTCTAGAAAGAGTAGCAGGACATCCCTACTATTGTTTTCTTGATGGTTATTCAGGGTATAATCAAATACCAATTGTATTAGAGGACCAAGAAAAGACCACTTTTACTTGTCCCTTTGGCACTTTTGCATATAGAAGAATGCCTTTTGGTCTTTGTAATGCTCCGGCAACTTTTCAAAGATGCATGCTAAGTATTTTCAGTGACATGATTGAGCATTATTTAGAGGTTTTCATGGATGATCTAACAGTTTTTGGAAATTCTTTTGAAAATTGCCTTAATAATTTGGAAAAAGTTCTTAAAAGATGTGAAGAAAAAGGATTTGTGTTAAATTGGGAAAAATGTCATTACATGGTTACCTCAGGAATAGTGTTAGGTCATGTGATATCTTCTAAAGGAATTGAAGTTGATAAGGCCAAAGTTGAATTAATTGCTCATTTGCCTTTCCCAAAAACAGTCAGAGAAGTTCGTTCTTTTTTAGGACATGCAGGATTTTACAGAAGATTTGTAAAGGACTTTAGTGCTATATCTAGACATTTATGTAATCTTCTAACAAAAGATACACCATTTGATTGGACTCAAGATTGTCAAAAATCTTTTGAAAAATTAATCAGCCTTTTGACTTCTGCTCCTATCATGCAATCTCCTGATTTGGTCTTTGCCTTTTGAGTTGATGTGTGATGCTAGTGATTTTCTTTGTTGGCGCCGTGTTTTAGGCCAAAGAAAGGAAGGTAAGCCTCATGTAATTTATTACGCAAGTCGAACTTTGAATAGTGCACAAATGAATTACACCACTACCGAAAAAGAACTACTTGCGTAATTTTTACATTGGACAAATTTTGAGCTTATTTAATTGGTTCATCCACTTGTTGTTTTCACTTGATCATCTTCTTGTTAGATATTTAATGTCTAAACAGGATGCCAAACCTAGGTTGATACGGTGGATCTTGTTGCTTCAAGAATTTAACATCACAATAAAAGATAAGAAAGGAGCCAAAAAATGTTGTTGCAGATCATTTGTCAAGGTGACAACAAGCTCATCTTTTGATAGCACACCTATCAATGATTCTTTCCCGATGAATTTTTATTTTCTGTCAATTCTATGCCTTGGTTTGCTAACATTGTCAATTTTCTTGTAACAAAGATGCCGCCTTAGTGGACACACCAAGACAGAAAAAAGTTTTAGATTGAGGTGAAAAATTTCTTTTGGGATGACCCATATTTGTTCAAATATTGTCCTGATCAAATCTTTCAGAGATGTGTACCCGACAATGAGGTAAGTAGTGTCATTAAATTTTGTCATTCAGAAGCATGTGGAGGTCATTTTTCTTCAAAAAAAATAGCTGCGAAAATCTTGCAGCGTGGATTTTATTGGCCCACTTTATTCAAGGACAGTTATACTTTTTGTAAAAGTTGTGAAAGTTGTCAAAAATTGGGGTCCATTTCTAAAAGAAATATGATGCCTTTGAACCCTATCATTGTCATTGAAATTTTTGATTGTTGGGGAATTGATTTCATAGGTCCATTTCCATCATCTTTTGGATTTGTGTACATTTTGGTTGTAGTTGATTATGTCTCAAAATGGATTGAGGCAATTCCATGTCGGCACAATGATCATAAAACTGTTCTAAAATTTTTAAAAGAAAATGTTTTGAGTCGATTTGGAATTCCTCGAGCTATCATCAGTGATGGGAGAACACATTTTTGTAATAAACCATTTGAATCTTTAATGAAAAAATATTACATTACCCACAAAATTGCAACCCCTTATCATCCTCAGACAAGTGGACAAGTTGAATTAGCAAATAGGGAGATTAAACAAATTTTAGAAAAAATGGTTAACCCAAATCGTAAAGATTGGTCTTTAAGACTAAACGATGCACTTTGGGCTTACTGCATCTTGCTTTTAAAACATCTTTGGGCATGTCTCCCTATCGGTTAGTTTATGGAAAACCTTGTCATTTGCCTGTAGAATTAGAGCATAAAGCATTTTGGGCCATTAAAGCTTTCAACTTAAGTCTTGATGATGCTTCCAAGTTACGCAAATTGCAATTGAATGAACTTGAGGAATTAAGAAATGATGCATATGAAAACTCAAAGATTTATAAAGCTAGAACAAAAGCTTTTCATGACAAATCAATTTTCAGAAAAACTTTTGAAATTGGTCAAAAAGTTCTGTTTTATAATTCTTGCCTTCACCTATTCCCTGAAAAATTGAGATCCAGGTGGATTGGTCCTTATATTGTCAAACATGTGTATTCTTATGGGGCCATAGACATTGAGAATCCTAGGAATGGTATTGTATTCAAGGTTAATGGACAAAGACTCAAACCATTTCTGGAACATCAAGTTGTTGAGGTAGAATCCATTTCTCTTTCTAATTCTTGTTATGAGTAGAATTTATTTTAATGTTGTTTCTTTCTTTTTGCAGTTCTTTGTGTTCCCGGTTAAATGGCGAATAACGGTACTCCGTGACTCTCAAGTCGGTTTGTTTTTCAGTTTCCCATAATAACTGATTTCTTCTCCTTTCAAAATGGATGTCATTCTCTCAAATCTAAGAAAACATTTTCCTTCTCTCCCTCTAAATGCTCTAACAAAAGTCTATGAAGCTAGGTGTGAAAGACTGAGATTGTTAATGTATAAGGGCATCCCGGAAGATATACGCTGGATAATCGAAGCAAAGGTTCGTTTAGCTGGTGAATCTTCAGATTCATTTGTCCCATACATGCCTGGTCTCGGTAAAAGTTCATTTTCAAAAAGGAGAAGAGCAAAAAGAATGAAAGTTTATTACAAGTGTGCACGATGGAATTGCAACACGCGATGTCACTCTTTGGGGATGGTTTTACGTAAATAGAGAAGATAAAATATTCTTCATTAAGAATGGATGAGTAAGAAGTCATTAGATAATATCTTATTGACTCTTGAGACGCATTCTTGTGGAGTTGTGCAAATGTGAACTTCTTAGTTTGTGGAATCTCTTCAAGGACGAACAAGAGCGTTATAGTCTTGGGAATCGACTCAAAAAGACCACATTTTGCCAATTTATAAGAAAATTAGATGGGAAGCTTATCCTCGACTCATAGAAGGCGTTTAAGCCGTTTCGGACGTGAAACGAGAGGAAAATGTGAGCCACAATCACAACAACATGTATATATTATCTTGTACATTTTCAAAAAATGAAAAAAATGAAAAAAAAAAAAAAATGAAAAAAATGAAAAAAAAAAAAAAAAAAAAAAAAAGGGCGAAACTTCGGTTGTACTTGGTCTTTAATTAGATTAGAGCCCCCAGGTGGAGTGGCGGACCCGCCATTGACTCGGGTGGACCTTCGCACGCCGGTCGGTAAATAAGGTTCGTGTGCCATGCTCTCTGAGAGAGCCGCGCAAGCATTCCCAGGTTTTAACCAAAGGCTCTGCTTATTGATGGACAGAAAGAAGCGTCCCGTGTTTGCATTCTCGCGTGACAATGCCTCTGAGCTGAATCCTATGATTTAATGCCATGGGCTCTTCAGCGACCTCTCACTGGCTGTGGTCGTTGGTGGTAACTGTCAGATTTACGCACTTTAATTAGTGGCGTCGTAGCTTAATCCAAAATATCCCACAAGCGGGAGGGAGAAGAATGCCCAGATTGGCTGAGCCGTCTTGGTATTACTGCACTCATGACGCGCAGTATAAAGATCTTCCATGAAACCTGTACATAAAGGTATGTAATCATTTGTTATTATTATTTTATCTTTATATGATTTTGTTGAATTTTGGTTTTAGACAGACGATCCTTTGGATGAGATCCTTCGGGGGTTTCTAGACTTCTTTACCCTGATGGTTTTCTTGAAGTAAAAAAAAAAAAAAAAAAAAAAAAAAACAAAAAACAAAAAAAAAAAAAAAAAATTATTATTATTATTATTATTTCAAACTTTTCTGACACCAGCCAACCTACCTGTATAGGAGCTATTATTACTTTTTCTATTCTCTTCCCTATTTAAACACTCCATTTTCTTTACTTTTCTGCAACTCTTAATCATTCAAAGAGAGTGAGTGTAGAAATGGAGGGAGCTTCTTCTTCAGTTCGTAGATTTCTCAGTATTGGTGTATTTTGTGGGACAAGTTATGGGAATGGTTTAGAGTTTGTAAATGCAGCAAGCACTGTTGGTAGAACACTTGCTGCGAGGAACATTCATGTAGTATATGGGGGAGGTTGCATTGGGTTAATGGGGGCTGTATCACTTTCTGCATTTGTAAGAGGTGATCAAGTTTTAGGTGTCATTCCTGAACCTTTAACTCGAAGGAACATCGTTGGAAAGACAGTTGGACTGGAAATTAAGGTATCCTCTATGCATGGAAGAATGAAGGCGATGCTTGACAACTCTGATGCATTCATTGTCTTACCTGGTGGTTTTGGTACTTTGGAAGAAGTCTTTCAAGTTGTCTCTTGGGCCCAATTGAACATCCACCATAAACCCATAGGTTTATTGAATGTTAATAATTTCTTTGATAATTTGCTTTCTTTTGTTGACCATGCTGTGGAACAGAAATTTATCACACCTTCAGCAAGACAACTCCTTATCTCTGCTTCTACTGTTGATGAATTGATTGATAAATTAGAAGCATTTGTTTATGAACTGATCCAAGAATGACTCGAGATAGATTGGTCTCAAGGAAGCGGTGAAGGAAGTGGTGAAGGAAGCAAAATGAAAAGAAAGCCAAGAAGACACTCTAACTATTTAAATAATTACAACCTTTAGTTTTATTTATCATACTTTGTTTCTGATTTGTGTGAGGTTTTTCTTTTCAAATGCAGCAACAGGTAATATATTCTATCCTTTTTCCTATCTATGTTTTGACATTGAGGACAATGTTGTGATCTGGTTGGGGGAAGGATGGTTGTAAAAAAAAAAACCCCAAAAAACCCAAAAAAGAAAATTAAATTAGGAAGTGTGTTTGTTAATATGTTTATTGTGTTTATCATTAAAAAAACAAAAAAAAATTCAAAAGTGTGTTTGTGAATATGTTTGTTGTGTTTGTCATCAATTTATTAACAACAAAAGTAATTAGGGATGGCAGAGTAAAGAGTAAATTATTTACTCTTGAGACGCATCAAAAATTGGTGGCAGAGTAAGGAGTAATTAGGGTAGTAACTAATTTATGTGGAAGTAGCAATTCAAATTCAGGGAAATTTGCATGATTGAGTAAATTGTCTTCTTTCTTAAAATTCACATGCTTGGTTATGGATGTTGAATTGGTGGACTGAGAATGATAGAATTATGCCTTGTGAGATTTTGAGCTTATTGATGAATGGATTGAACATTTGTACCATTCTTTTCTTTCTTGTGTGAATTTCACTCATGGAATTGTTGCTCTAGAACTTGCTTTGATTCTTTTTGAGACTACATTTTCATATGCATACATGAATATGATTGAGGCATTTTTTTTCAAATAGCTACTTTAATTAAATAGCCAGCCTTGTTTAGCAGCATGTTGTCTCAATATGATATCAAGCACTCTTATGACTTCTTGGAAATTCTCTGATTCCTGGTAACATAAAGCATTAGAAATGACCTATTTCCCCTTGCTTAACCCCTTTGAGCTTATTTGACTATTCTTTGTTTCGAACTCATTATGTGCCTTAAATGAAAAACCATGTTCTTACTTGACCTTAGGGAATAAGAGAACATTAGTTTTGTCATTCAATGAGTTCTTGAACAAGTGTGGGGGTGTGTGTGCAGAATTGTTAAAAAAAATGTATATATGATGTTCTTCTTCAAAAAAAAAAATCAAAAAAATCAATAAAAAAATCAATAAAAAAAATTGTAAAAAGAAGAGGGTCAACAAGGTAATAAAGGAAAGGAAAAGAATATGTAAAGGAAATTTGTATTAGGTGGAGTTGGGATGAATTTTCATGCTTGTTAATTGAACTCAGCTCTCATGTTCTTTTATTCGCTGGTGTTTATCTTGTCATATCTATATTACCTCCTCCTTTACCTTGACCCCATTACAACCTTGAATAAAGTCCTCATGATTTGTGTGTGCATGTGTTCTGAGTAGTGGAGAAGTAGAAGATAAGCAAGCTTATGGTAGTGCAATTTCCATGGGTTGAATTGAGTGAAATACCTACCTTTTAAACACTTGAGGGATTGAGAGTGAATCTTGTGAAAATCTATCATTCTTGACTCATGCTTTTCAATTCAAATATCCTTGCTTGTTGATTTGAGAAGTGAAGATATGTTACCTCATGAATGTTTTGATTACTTGAATGATTGCTCTTCATTTTTAAATATTATTAGAAATTGAGTCTTTTAGAGTGTTTAGCTTTTGAGTCTGTTTCGTTTTTTTTTTTTGTGAGTGATCTTATGTGTTTTGCTCAGGAGTGCAAAAAGCTAAGTGTGGGGGAGTTTGATGATCACATATTTGATACATTAATAAGCTTTCATTCTTAGTCATTTACACTCTCTATGTACTTAATTGATTGAGTTTTATTATGTTTTGTAAGTTTGGACTCAAATTGAACTTAATTGAATTTTTCAGCATGATTCATATCTTACACTGTTTCTGTATTTGGGTCATATCTTGGGCTGTAGGTGGTCTTTGGAGGTGATTCTAGTGGCATTTGAAAGATAAGAGAGAGTTCTATAACTTTCATGAAGACCTCAAAGGCCTAATCATACGAGTAGATAACTCAAATTGGGATTGAAGCAAGAACCAGAGTGTTTTTCCTGACAGCTTAACCTATGAGTACTGTTCATCACATATTTCGGGATAGAAGTTGTAAAATGGGCTGAAATTTGGATGCTGAATAGTTAAGACCAATATCTACAACTTTCATGTTGAACACTTTTCCAGAATCGGACTCCTTGAAGGTGATATTGGGCTTGGAAGTCAGAACAGAGGACCTGTGGCTGGGCCTGGGCAGTGTTCAGTAAATTGAACGTATCTGGAGTTAGAGAAATGATATTGGACTAAAACCAAAGCCATTTGAAAGCTAAGATCCAGGCCTACAACTTTTATGAAGACCACTTGGTTCAAAAATGACGAATGCAATGACTTCAGAGCTGTATGATTTCGAAGACAAGGAATCTCCATAATTTCCCACTCACCTAAAGTCATTTGGCATTTTCCACTCATTCTCCACTCATCTAACCACTAATGACTCAGCCCCCTTGTCATTTTGTATCTCTAATCCTCTATAAAAGGGGGCCTTGGCAGATCATTAAGGGTGTTAGGTGTTAGTTACCAAAATGATGCCATTTTGTTACTAGATTTTCTTATAGTAATTTTCCTTTGTTCTAAATTAAAGTCATGTTCTTCTTCTTCTTCTTCTCTCTTTCTTTCTTCTTATCTATGAGTAACTAAGTTTCATTTTACTTGGGTGAAAGGGTGAAGCTCTTGGTAATAAAGTAAGGTTAGATTTATTCTTCTCTTGTGCTTAAATGATTTATATTTTCTAGTAACCATTATACGTATTATAATTTATTTCTTATAATTTAGAAACCATCTTTGTAAATAGGAGTTCTTGATTTGTTGTAGACAAAATATTGACACAATGAATGCTTTAACCCATTTATAAGTGGTGGTAATATTTTTAGGAAACATAATATAATTACGTATATTATTTTAAATGGACTTTTAATGTTGTATTTTCCGATTGGAACCTCTATGTTGCGAGGATTCTAATTGAGTTATAAAAGAAATTAATCTTACCTTTACTTTATTTACCAAGAGTGGATCTTTTAACCCAAGTAAATAATTTTTACGATAGTAACAAAATATTTACTTCACCTTAATTAATCTTCAACAATTCCCTGTGGATCGACCTCGGACTCTCGAGAAATTTATTACTTGAGACAACCTGCACTTGGGTTCGCAAAGCAACAATTAATCTCGCATCAAGTTTGTAGACTTGTTTGAAACTAAAAATTGTGCATCAATTGTAATACATAAATTTTATACAAACCAAAGCAAATATAAATAAATACAGAAGTTTTGCCTCTAAAAGCAAAAGAACTACACTAGTCTTACCGCTTTGTCTTCTTTTCCTTTGAAGGGTCTCGACTTGGATTTATCATGGAATTATCAAAAGGGGTGAGAATTTACAATTCTTAGTAATTAGTTTGTAAAACATGACATCATGATACCTCCAGCTACTTCAGGCAAAAACAAGTTATACACAAATAACTAGAAATATGGCATAAGCCAAAACCAGTCCTTTCTTTTCCCGAGGCAATATATTCATTCATTTACGAAATATGGTTTAATCATCACACAATTAACCAAATTCTATAAATAGAACTAACAACAACAGATTATGTTCGCAATAGATAAATGAGACTTTACTCATTACTATAAGAATATATACATACTCACAATGTAATACTCATAAGGCAACCATAAGCTTATCACACTTCGATACCAACAAGAGAGACAATTGTCCATACAATTGTCAAATAATACAATGTATAATATGTCATATGATTATGCCTAAGAAATGTCTTAAGAGTATGCTTGTGCAATGCTTGTGCATTTTTTTGTTTTAGAAAACACATGATACTTGCTCAATCTCAAGAATCGCATCCCATTGTATATTTCTGGGTAGTAGGGCTATTACCACTTAACACTACCTGGTAATCAGTGGATTCCTTCCTCTCATAAAGGTAAAAGTACTATTATCACCCTATATATCAGTAACCCTGACCTTAATAGCATTGGCCACTATAAGAATTTAGGATCTCATATCCCATTCTTTGGGCAAATGGTTGTGCACACCATATAAGGTCACAATATATAGGAATAGCAAGTTTAAAAACATGAAAAGTTATTTTCAAATCACATTTGAACATCACAAAAGGATACTCTCCTACATGAGTTTATATCCAACACTCATATACAATGGATACTCTCCTACACTAGCCTATATCCTTCACTCATACACGAGTCTATCCTCCTTCACGAGGTTACCCCTCATTTACTATAGGAATATTCACATACTTACTCTATGTAATACTCCCATCACATAAACAACATCACAAGGTCCACACTAACCAAGTGAAAAAGCAAAATCTAGTAAATATGTACTCTCAGCTTACTTTACATCACAAAGGAGCTATTCATGTTTCTAGGTTACTCTCACAGCTCAATCTTAGCAAATAAGAGTAACAACTATCATTCATACACCTTAAGTTCAACTTTCACCTTAAAGGAACAACTCATGCATTATGATAAGCTAACCATGTCCAACAAACTCAATATACTACACCTAGTACATAATATAATCACATCACAAGTGATATCGAGTGCCACATCATTGCTCCTCAATGATTAAGACCCTACATATGTCAATCCACAACCATTGGATGTACAAAGTCCTATTCTTTTACACATATACTAGGTGCTTATTTCCTCAATAAAATATCCCTAATAGTGCATTAACTTACACTAAATAACATGCATAAAGGATCCCAACTAATAGGGAACCCCATTCCCTTCATAAGGAACACATAATGTGTTTTGCCCTTTGGGTGCTCAAGCGATCAACATTGGGCGCTCAGGTACTCCAGGAACAAAAACTCAATCATGTTTCCCTCAGCTGCTAGTGCTTAGGCGCCAAACACCTGGCGCTTAGGCATTCAACTATGGCGCTTAGGCACCTAACACTGGCGCCTAGGTGCCTAACTCTCTGCCTCATGCTGGTGACACTCTAGTCAACTGACGCTCAGGTGCCCAAAGCTCCACGCCCAGGTGCCACACTTGTAGCAACTCGTAGAATTTAACTTTGGACAGTGGCCGCCTAGGCGCCCAACTCTAATGCCTAGGTGCCAGATGCACCATAAAACTTGTTTCCTATTCCATTGGTTCTCAAACTAATTTCTAACCCTCAAAACATGGGTTCTAAGTGTTCTCCAACACCATTCATGGTCACTAAAATCAATGAAACTATCATACACCCTATCAACACATCACCTCATAGGAAATTATCCAAACCAATCTTTCACAAAATACCTATTTTCTCAACTCATGGATATGAGATTTCAAGGATGCAAACAAGTTTCAAATCAGCCACCATGCACTTATGAACACAAAAGGAACCACAAAACAAGTTCTTAACCAGTTCAACCATCTCAAACCATGGAAAAACCATAAAAACCCATTTTTCCAACAAGTTCATGCATAACTCAAGCATGAAGTGAAAAAAAGGCAAAGGTTAGAGTTGAGAACAAGCACCCCTACCTCTTGTAGCAAGAATGAACTTCAAGCTTTGGATTTTTCCTTTAGCTTTCCTCCTCTTCTTCTATTCTTCTTCCTTTTTTTCCTATTTTCTTTTCCCTGTCTCTATTTCTGCTACTGCTTCATGAGAGAGAAATGAGAGAATGAGTGAAAGTGAGGAAAATATCCAAGGAAAGTCAAAGAAAAGGGCTGCAATTATGGAAGACTTAAGTCCATTGAGATATTTTGTTGCAACATTATATCTCTTAAGAATACTTTAATATCATAGAATCAAGTTTCCTAACTTCCATAAGAATTATAATAAATCCTAGGATTCATCTCAACCCTAGTTTTATCAATACCATAAATTTTCATATCCCAGTAAAGTCAATCTAGTATTAAAACACTCAATCAGTGTACTTAAAAATATCAAACTAACTCAATTAACTCTGAAAATTTAACTACATGAGATTTCACACATTTGTGACCTAGAAACAAATTTTTCATATTTATTTTTATTAACTAAGCAGTTTAAGTCATTTCTTAAGCTAATAATAACTTTTTTTCACATATAATGTTACAACAAAGTAACTAAACAAACTCAGAGAGTCACACAATTAAATAGGCATGTTAAGCAAGTATTATGCTACCTTTGTAACCATATACAAGTCTAACATGTTTAAGAGGATGTTACATTTCTTCCCTCCTTTTTAAAATTTTGTCCCCAAAATTTAGCCTCTCGCTATTAAAAGTCATGAGGTCTCTGATAAATCCATATTTTGTAGTCTCAAACCGGAAGAATTATGGTGATTTACTTGTGTTTATTGGTTAATTTTAGATTGGTTCTTATCATTTTCTTCTATTTTTGCATATTGAAAGAGATTTATCACATTTGGAGTGAAAGCAAACGAAGACACCGCGTTTTCAGAGCAAAAGAATATCATTTTGGCTTAGACAGGGTCTTGTATAAACTCAGGAGCGATTCTTGAGTTAGACACGGCTTGTCTAACTTAGGGAACACCTCTGACTTGGACATGTTTTCTTGTTCACATGGCCGTGTCGACACGGCCGTGTTAGGTCTCCTGCGCGTGAAAACATATGTTTTGCCCCTCACTAATATAAATAGAAGCGAATCGCTAAATCAGAGGCACTTTGGCAGTAGCAGACTTTTGGAGAAACCTTTTGGGAGATAGATCACAACAAAGGACTGCCACGAATCTCTGGAAGATGGCTACAAAGAGAGGACGTAATTCTTGAAGGCTTGAAGATCACAATCTTCATTAAAGGAGTTTTGATTTCACTTCCCTCTAGTTTTCCCCTTTCTTTAGGTTTCTCTTTCCATGGATTTGTATTAGGATTTGAGTTTGTTATTGAACATGAATAGCTAATCTCATAACTAGGGATATAGGGAATCTTGTTTTCTAATTAATTAGTTTTGAATTCGAATTTGATTAAGGTAATTTCATTGAGTTTATTGTATTACTTGATTTCTTGTCAAGACTTTATCACTTTTAGCATGCTTTAATTCATTGTTTGAATAGTGACCATCCGCAACCAATGAGTGGACTCATATAATAAACCTAGGATTAGGTTGGTGAATGATCAACCATCAATTTATTCAACTAATTGAATTGATAACTAGATTAGTTCATCTCTTGAATTGTGGCATAATGCATTCCTACTTAATTCAACTAATTGACCAAATAGGTGATTAATTGGGAATAGAATATTGTTTATCCATGACCATTGGGACTCAATAGCAATTAAGAGAATTTGACAAGAGAATTACCTTACATCATAAATGAGTAAAAATCTGATTAATTGGATTTAAGTGAACCTTGCACCCTAATTTCTCTCAAAGTGATTTATCTCTATGTTGTTTAATCTTCCATCTTTCTTCTTTATTTGTTGTCTAATTTTATTTTGAGTTTCTCTTTACATTTACGATTATTTAAATAATCAAGGGTTTAGCGAATCTAATAATTACCCATTATTCTTCGTGGAATCAATAATTGGGACTCAAGTCCTATATTACTATACGATAGAGTGCACTTGCTCTTCATGTATTTTACGTGTAACATCCCGAAAATTCTTTATTTCATTATAAATAATCATTTTATAATATTTATGATATTTAGGAATTTTTGTGGATTTTTCTAGAAAATGATGAATATTTTAATATATTCTTCGTTTTGCGTGTACACTGAGCGGAGCTGGAAAAATAGAATATTTTCCCTGAGGCTAGTAAACATTGAACTGTCAACGTGTCAACGAGGGATCTTACTAAACCCGAGGCCGGGCACAGTTTGCGAGATTTGTATTTTTTGAGATTTTATCTGCTAGATAAAATCGCGGTATTATAAAATTATTCGATGAATAATAAAATATTATTTTCATCAATTGTAACTTTTATTCACTGAGAAAATAATTTTAACAGTGTAATTAATCATCTGTCGGATGTATTCAATTTGGAGACAAGCTTATTATACACTTTATCGAAAAACGCGCGAAGCTTCTCAAGGAAGCTTCCTCCAATAATTATTTTTATTATTTCTCTCTCCTCCCATTTTGTGCAGCACGTTTGAATTAAGGGGTCTAATTCATTTTCTTTCTCACATTTCCCCTCCTCCCAATACGTAGTTACTATTCACTCATCTTTCTCTCTTCTCTTTCACCCCACAAAGAAGAACACCATCCACCCACACCATCATTTTGTTCTTCAAAATTGTCATACTCCTTGCACCATTTTGTGTTTGGAGGACCACCATCATTGAGAAAATCATCTTCAAAGTTCTACATTTCCTCTATCTTCATTCTCTTACGTCTTTGAAACTTAAAGGTTGGAGCTTTAAGGTAAAGCTCTTAGCTTTTTCTTCCACTCTTCTCATTTTCGTAACTCACTGTCATTTTGATGACCATGGGTATTCATTTCAATATTGGGTTCTGATTTTGCAAGTCTAAATGTTTAAGGATTTCCTGGAAGCTGAAAACGAAATCCTGACCAAAAAGGAGCAACCTTTCTTTGTGCTTCTCTAAGGTAAGAGGAAGACACTCCTCCTCAACCTCTTTTAGCATTTAGGGACATTGTTTGTGATTGGTACTGAGAGTCATCTTTGTTTGCATGCTGTTGGTGATGTATATATGCTAGTTGATTGTTTTATGTGTTTTGATATATCTGTATGTACTGGAACGTATAATCTGGAAGGAACGTCGTCGGGCTGGCTCTCGGATGGCCACGCTTTGAGACTAAAATTTTGGGATTCTTGGTAAGAAATTGTAATAACTTGAGTTTCTGACCATTAAGTGTAATGTCAAAATCTGTCGTGTATGAACCTGGCCAAACCCGTCGAATTTGATATCTTGATCACTTAGTAAAATGTTAAAATCCGTCGAGTATGAACTCCAGGCCAAACTCGTCGAATTTGATATCTTGATCACTTAGTAAAATGTTAAAATCCATCGAGTATGAACTCCTGGCCAAACCCGTCGAATTTGATATCTTGATCACTTAGTAAAATGTTAAAATCCGTCAAGTATGAACTCCTGGCCAAACCCGTCAAATTTGATATCTTGATCACTTAGTAAAATGTTAAAATCCGTCGAATATGAACTCCTGCCCAAACCCGTCGAAATTGATATCCTGATCATTTAGAAACGTTAAAACCCGTCGAGTTAGAATGACAGATCCGTCGAATTAGGGTTTCTGACCAGTGTTTTCATCGGTTCGACACTTGGGAGATTTCTCCAACGTCGACACCCATGTCCGTCGAATTAGGACTTCTGCTGATCTTCTGGAATAATTTGACAATTTTGATCTCCGTTTGACAGAACCTCCATCCGACGGAAATTGATTTTTAGCCAATCTTCTTATAAAATGTTCCCCCATCTTTCATCCTTCTGCCATGTCATTTTTCATCGAATGGCAGCCTCAATTTTTCACCAAATACCTTGTCTCTGTCAAATTCAACAGTATAGTTTATCACCCAACACTTAGCAATTAATTTCGTGGCTTTGCTGGTGATTCCGGCCGTGTATCTTCTTGGACTTAAAACCTTTGGATTAATAAAAGTATATTAATCATAAATAATTGGATGACTAGAAATTAATTAGGGATTCATAAACAGGGAAGAACATGAGTATGGGTGAGCTTGTGAGGCACATAATGAATTTAATGGTTGATTTCTATCATGATTTTGAATGAGATTGTGGTTACCCTTAAAATGTGCTATTGGTTTGATGTGGATCTGTGAATGGGTTCAAAACTTGTGGATAAATCATATGACATGCATTTGAAGCATGATTGACCGAGTTGTCATGAGAAGCATGATTGAGTCATGCATTGCACAAAAAGAAAGAGAACATCCGTTGGACTTTGTTAAGGCCGAGTTACCTAGGAGATGATCACACCTTAGTGCGGGTGCGAATAGACAAGTGGGGTCCTGTAGTTGGCCTTGAGGGCGTCGGGGCGCGGGTGTCACGCAGAGGGCAGTGGTAGCCCCTCTGGATCGTGGGATAAACCGATGCAAACACACCGACGATCCTGACTAGCCACAGTCCTATATCGAGATCTTGTGAGAATGCCGCTGTATAAAGCCTTGACGCGCAAAATGATTGATTATTTTCTAAAAAGCACTTATTTTATGGCTGACAAGATACTGGCATGTCTCCCTGATCATTCTCTCCGACTGTTTTGTGTCTAGCTCCATGGAGTAGGATCTTGATTATTGAGGGCACATGTGCATAGTGAGTCCATGAATTATCTGCATACATTGTTATCATAATTGGAATTGTTGTATTTTTGAATATCTATATATATATGACCGCCTAGAAGCTGTTTGGTTGATTATAACTGCTACTAGATGTTTATTACTACTATTGCTGTCATAAATGCTATGTGGGCGCTTTGCGCCGTTTGGTTTCTTGATGCTATAATTGGTAATGAGGGTAGGATGTCTTACCTCTTCCCTGTCTTTTTATTATTTTCCATCGGTATATGGTGTTCCATCGAAGACGATGGCAAAGAGGGTGAAGCACCTGATTTTCCCGGCGTCTGGCCTTACCTTGATTAGCGACTGCTGAAGAGTATGGAGGCACGCCCGCGCAGGTTTTTGGGAGATGTACGCCTGACCTTCATAGGAGGGCCGGAGTGCTGGCATATCAACTTTGATGCTGAGCACTGTGTATATTTGGGGGGGTGTATCGATATCTCTAGCCTAGAGGCGCCACGAGCCACCTGTTTTCACCTGCTGTCTTAGCCTACGTTTGGAGTTTCACTTTCCTATACGCGAGATGTGGGGTGACCGTTATTACACCCCGCAGGAAGACTCTTTTCATTCCACAGCTCGGGCCCCATCCTGTAACTCTGCTATTCCTATGGTGATTTCCTCTGATGATGAGGAAGATCCTGAGGAAGATCCCGAGGAAGTCCCTGAGGACGACCCCGAGGAGGATCCTGACACGATTCCTCCTCACTTGAGGGATTGACTTTACTTGTAGCTACTGAGGGCTACCAGATTTTATTTTTGGGGCCCGATGTCTTGTCTGTAGTGGGTCGTATATTTTGATACCGTGGGGATTTGTATGTATAATCATGTGGGGGCGGTATAGTTTTACTTTTGATATACCGGGCTTTGTAACTAAACAGTTTGATAATTATATATATATATATATATATATATATATATATATATATATATATATATATATAAAATGAAATGTTAATTTCCCATGTATGTTTCGTCACCGTGGATATTGATTATCGTTAACGTTAATGTAACAAAAAAAAAATATACTCGCCAATTTAATTACCCAACTATAATCAAGTAAATATACATATTATTAAAATGAACTGGGTCTTAACTCATATAATTTTATTTCCGTATTGTGATTGACAATGTGACGTTCCCTTGGGAAAAGGGGCGTTACATTAAGTTGGTATCAGAGCCCCGGTTTATGTTTCTTTGGGTCTTGTGATTGAGTCTATCTTGTTTGTGCTGTGTATTCTCTGAATAGCATACGTAAAGGTGTGTTGTTTGGTGTTCCTAGTGAATGCAACTGACTTTTCTATGTTTTCAGTTAATCTGATCTAAGAAAGTAAGATGGCGCGAAGGGAAGATATGGCAGCAGCTATAACAGCGATGCAGAGGATGGCTGAGGCCGTCGCACAACAAACCGAGCAAGCTGCTCAGCAGCAAGAGAGAGTTGCAAAACAATAAGAGCGAGCTGCTCAACAACTAGAGGCTACTACTGATGCTCAGAATTTAGCGGAGTTTCGACGCCATAACCCTCCTCAATTCAAAGGAGAATTTGATCCAGACAAGGCTAGTCTGTGGATCAAGGAGTTGGAGAAAGTCTTTAGAGGAATGAACTGCGCTGAGGACAAGGTGAACTATGCTACTTTTATGCTGGTAGGCAACGCTGAGAATTGGTGGAATGGAGTGCAGAGAATGCTGGAAGCTGCAAACCGAGAGATCACTTGGGAGTTATTCAAGGAAAAATTCTTGGACAAGTATTTTCCTGCGAGCGCAAGGCATGCGAAGGAGTCAGAATTCCTCAACCTGCGACAAGGAAATATGACTGTTAGCGAGTACGCCACGAAATTCGAAAACTTGTCACAGTTTTCGACGTACTTCCAGAATCAACCAAACGAAACATGGAAATGCCGAAGATTCACGGAAGGACTGAGGTACGAAGTGAGGAAGGCTGTGATCACCTTGAGGATCAATGAATTCTCAGCATTACTGGATACCTGTTGTGATGTAGAGGTTCTGGAGCAATCTAGAGATACCAGGAACAGAAACTTTGGGTCTGCGAGGTTCCAGAGAGGCGACAGTAATAGTGCTAACCGTTTCCAGAAGAAACCATACTCCCGACCAACGGGGAATCAGCAATAAGCCATAGGTGGAAGTTCTGGTGGAGGTTTTACTGGGAACCGAACTAGCCAAAACGTGGCGTACCCTTCCAAATGCCGGAAGTGCGGAAAAGATCATCTGACAAGGGATTGTTCTATCAAAGGGATTATCTGCTTTCGATGTGGAAAACCTGGACACATCTATAGAGACTGCAATCAAGCGAAGGTTGAACCTTCAATGAATGCTGCAAAAGCCAAGAAGCCACAAGTTGGGGGACGAGTTTACACTATGAGCGGAGCTGAAGCCTCCGAATCCGAAGATTTGATACAGGGAGAAGGCATCATAGAAGGTAATCTTTTAACTATACTGTATGACTCTGGGGCAACCCATTCTTTCATATCATATGACTGTGTGCAAAGACTGGGTCTATCTGTGTCGTCTTTACCTTTTGACTTAATTGTTTCTACCCCTACTGATAAACCAGTAGTTACTACCAAAGTCTGTCTAAATTGTCCATTGGTTGTTGAAGGTCGAACCTTTTCGTCGATCTGATCTGTTTACCCCTTTCCCAACTAGATATTATCTTAGGGATGGACTGGTTGTCTTCCAACCATGTTCTGTTAGACTGTTCCAGAAAGACCATAGTTTTTCCTATAGAGGAGAATTCTAGATTTTTGACGGCCAACCGAGTTCAAGCTCTCTTGAAAGAAGGAGCTCACGGATACATGCTACTGTCTTCTTTGAAAGTCGAGAACGAGGTTGATGTGAACACAATTCCAGTGGTGAATGAGTTTCCCGAAGTCTTTCCTAATGATGTACCTGGTTTACCACCGGCTCGAGAGATAAAGTTTGCTATCGACCTAGTACCAGGAGCTGGTCTCGTGTCTATAGCACCGTATAGGATGGCACCGACAGAGTTAGTTGAGCTCAAGAAACGGCTAGAAGAGCTTTTGGAAAAGCAATTTGTCAGGCCAAGTGTGTCACCATGGGGAGCACCAGTGCTGTTAGTTCGTAAGAAGGATGGCACCTCAAGATTATGTGTGGACTATCGGCAGCTGAACAAGGTAACGATTAAGAACAAGTATCCACTCCCGAGAATTGATGACTTAATGGACCAACTAAAGAGTGCAGCGGTGTTTTCAAAGATCGATCTGCAATCTGGGTATCATCAGATACGAGTGAAGATGGAGGATATACCCAAGACAGCTTTTCGTACCCGATACGGTCATTACGAATACCTCGTGATGCTGTTTGGTGTGACGAACGCACCAGCTATCTTTATGGACTACATGAACCGAATCTTTCGTCCTTACTTGGACAGATTCGTTGTGGTCTTCATTGATGACATTCTGGTATACTCTCAAAATCAGGAGGACCATGCTGAACACCTCAGTATAGTTCTTCAGATTCTGAAGGAGAAGGAATTGTATGCCAAATTGTCAAAATGTGAGTTCTGGTTGGAAGAAGTTAAGTTTCTGGGTCACGTGATCTCGAAGGATGGGATTGCAGTGGATCCATCGAAGGTGGAGGCAGTGCTGCGATGGGAAAGATCAACGTCCGTGACGGAGATTCGAAGCTTCGTGGGTTTAGCTGGATATTACCGGAGGTTCATTGAGGGATTCTCCAAGATTGCTGGACCACTTACACAACTCACGAGAAAAAACCAAGCTTTTGAGTGGACCGACAACTGTGAGCAAAGTTTCCAAGAGTTGAAGAATCGACTGACTACCTCACCGGTATTAGTGCTACCCGATCCGAATGAGCAGTTTGAAGTGTACTACGACGCTTCATACCAAGGGCTAGGATCTGTACTTATGCAGCATGGAAGAGTAGTGGCTTATGCTTCAAGGCAGTTGCGAGTGCATGAGAAGAATTACTCGATGCACGACTTGGAGTTAGCAGCTGTAGTTTTTGCTCTAAAGATATGGAGGCATTTTCTCTACGGAGCAACATTCAACATTTTCAGTGATCACAAGAGTCTGAAGTACTTGTATGATCAGAAGGAGTTGAACATGAGGCAACGAAGGTGGTTAGAATTCCTGAAGGATTACGATTTCCAACTTCTGTATCACCCTGGCAAGGCAAATGTTGTGGCAGATGCTCTAAGTAGGAAGATGATCAGTGTCTCTGCCCTGATGATCAAGGAAAAGGATATGCTAGAGCAGTTTAGAGATGTGTGGTCTTTTGTGGAGTTAGAACCTGGAAAGATTTGCATGAATATGGTTACCATCACAAGTGAGCTAATGGATGACATAAAGGAAAAGCAGAAGATTGACAAGTTCTTACAAGAAGTGAGAGAGCAAGTGGAGCAAGGAAATGAAACAGAGTTTGCGGAAGGAACAGATGGAATTCTGAGGTTTCGTGGAAGAGTTTGTATTCCCCGTGACAAAGAGCTTAGAGAATACATCATTAACCATGCTCATACAAGCCAGCTGAGTATGCATCCAGGCATAACAAAAATGTACCAAGACTTGAAGAAGTTGTTCTAGTGGCATCGAATGAAGAGTGACGTCACTAGACGTGTATCGACTTATCTAGTTTGTCAAAAAGCTAAGTTGGAACATCAGAGACCAGCGGGATTGCTGCAACCATTGTCTATTCCGGAATGGAAGTGGGACAGTATTGCAATGGATTTTGTAGTCGGATTGCCAAGGACAAGAAAAGGTCATAATTCGATTTGGGTAATTGTGGACCGACTCACGAAATCGGCACACTTTCTCCCGATCGACATAAAATACAAACTGGAGAGATTGACTCAGATCTATATTGGAGAAATTGTTAGACTACACGGTGTGCCTACGAGTATTGTTTCGGATAGAGATCCGAGATTTACTTCAAATCTCTGGGAGAGTTTGCAAGAAGCGTTGGGGACGAAGCTACGTCTGAGTTCTGCTTATCATCCGTAGACCGACGGTCAATCAGAAAAACGATCCAATCTTTGAAAGATTTGCTTAGAGCTTGTACCATAGAGCAAACTGGAAGTTGGGATGACATTCTACCCTTGATAGAATTCACCTACAACAACAGTTATCATTCGAGCATAGGAATGGCACCCTATGAAGCTCTGTATGGACGACGGTGTCAAACACCTCTGTGTTGGTACCAAGACGGCGAGCGCCTTACTGTTGGACCAGAGATTATACAGCAGATGATGATCACATATTTGATACATTAATAAGCTTTCATTCTTAGTCATTTACACTCTCTATGTACTTAATTGATTGAGTTTTATTATGTTTTGTAAGTTTGGACTCAAATTGAACTTAATTGAATTTTTCAGCATGATTCATATCTTACACTGTTTCTGTATTTGGGTCATATCTTGGGCTGTAGATGGTCTTTGGAGGTGATTCTAGTGGAATTTGAAAGATAAGAGAGAATTCTACAACTTTCATGAAGACCTCAAAGGCCCAATCACACGAGTAGATAACTCAAATTGGGGTTGAAGCAAGAACCAGAGTGCTTTTCCTGACAGCTTAACCTACGTGTACTGTTCATCACAGTTTTCAGGCTAGAGGTTGTTAAATAGACTGAAATTTGGATGCTGAATAGTTAAGACCAATATCTACAACTTTCATGTTGAACACTTTTCTAGAATCGGACTCCTTGAAGGTGATATTGGGTTTGGAAGTCAGAACAGAGGAGCTGTGACTGGGCCTGGGCAGTGTTCAGCAATTTGAACGTATCTTGAGTTAGAGAAATGATATTGGACTCAAACTAAAGTCATTTGAAAGCTAAGATCCAGGCCTACAACTTTCATGAAGACCACTTGGTTCAAAAATGACGAATGCAATGACTTCAGAGCTGCATGATTTCGGAGACAAGGAATCTCCATAATTTCCCACTCACCTAAAGTCATTTGGCATTTTCCACTCATTTTCCACTCATCCAACCACTAATGACTCAGCCCCCTTGTCATTTTGTATCTCTAATCCTCTATAAAAGGGGACCTTGGCAGATCATTAAGGATGTTAGGTGTTAGTTACCAAAATGATGCCATTTTGTTACTAGGTTTTCTTGTAATAATTTTCCTTTGTTCTAAATTAAAGTCATGTTCTTCTTCTTCTTCTTCTTCTCTCTTTCTTTCTTCTTATCTATGAGTAACTAAGTTTCATTTTACTTGGGTGAAAGGGTGAAGCTCTTGGTAACAAAGTAAGGTTAGATTTATTCTTCTCTTGTGCTTAAATGATTTATATTTTTCTAGTAACTATTATACGTATTATAATTTGTTTCTTATAATTTAGAAACCATATTTGTAAAGAGGAGTTCTTGATTTGTTGTAAACAAAATATTGGCACAATGAATGCTTTAACCCATTTATAAGTGGTGGTAATATTTTTAGGAAACATAATATAATTACGTATATTATTTTAATTGGACTTTTAATGTTGTATTTTCCGATTGAAACCTTCATGTTGCGAGGATTCTAATTGAGTTATAAAAGAAATTGATCTTACCTTTATTTTATTTACCAAGAGTGAATCTTTTTACCCAAGTAAATAATTTTAATCGTAGTAACAAAATATTCACTTCACTTTAATTAATCTTCAACAATTCCCTACGGATCGACCTCGGACTCCCGAGAAATATATTACTTGAGACAACCTGCACTTGGATTTGCAAATGCGACAATTAAGAAGTGTGCATCAAGTTTTTGGCGCCGTTGCCGGGGACTTGATTTGAAGACTGAATTTCTGGTGTAAAAATTTGTATATATACTAACATACTAACTAGTGGGGGAACTTCTCCCTTTTATTTTACGCACTAACTTAGTGGGGGAATCTCTCCCTTTTACTTATTTTATTTTTTTGTAATTTACTTTCTCGTACTTTATTTTCTCGCATTTTAATTTACGTACGGTGAAGGTAATTCTCCATTTTATTTTCTTGTACATTTTAATAGTAGGGGTAACTCTCCCTTTTATTTTTTTGTACTTTATTTTCTGTATTTATTTTCTCGTCATTTTTTTTTGTTTACTAACTTACTAACTCTCTTACTAACTATCTTACTTTTTACTTTATCTGCTTCTAACATTTTAATTTATCTCAGATACTAACTTTTTAATTTTTATGCTTATTAACTTATTTGGTGGTTGGTTTATACCACACCTTTGTTAATATTTATTTACTAAGTGTTAATATATATTTGGTAGTTGGTTTATACCACACCTTTGTTAATATTTAATGGACAGTTTATATTACTAGCTTGTACATTTTCTTTTCTATTGTAAGTTACTTGTTTATGCTTAATTGGTATCGTGATTTAAATTCTGGTCATTTGGTTAGAGTTAATCCAGGTACTTTACATATTGATTTATTTGAATCACAATCACACACATTAAGCACAATGGCTGAAAACGAAAGTGTGCATGATGAACATGAAAATCAACCGTTGCGAACTATGTGTGAGTATCTGCAACCATCTCGAAATTCTAGTCCATCATGTTTTATCTTTCCACTCAATGCCAACAATTTTAGATTCAAGTCGTATGATTTCTTTACTTCCTAATTTCCATGGTTTAGAATCAAAGCCCATATTTACATCTAAAAGAATTTGAGGAAGTATGTACTGCTTTTCATGATCAAACTTGCACTGAAGAGGTTGTTAAGCTTAAATTATTTCCTTTTTCTTTGAAAGATAAAGCAAAAACTTGGCTTAACACTTTGTAACCAAGATCAATTGGCACATGGCAAGAAATGCAATGTGAGTTTTTGAAGAAATTTTTTCCAACACATAAAACCAATGCTTTGAAAAGACAAATCCAAAATTTTTCTCAAAATTCCAATAAAGCATATTTTCAAAGTTGGGAATGTTTTAAAGATTTGTTGAATTCTTGCTCACATCATGGTTTTGAAAAATGGCGCACTATAAGCTTCTTCTATGAAGGGTTAACACCCGAAACCAAACAATTTGTGGAAACAATATGCAATGGTGAATTTCTTGATAAAGAACCTGAAGAAGCTTTAGACTATTTAGACCATTTGGCTGAAAATTCTCAATCTTGGCATGGTACTAATCCTTCTGAAAATTCAATTAGATTTAACCTTGCAAATGCTAGTAAAAGAAAATATCATCTTAGTCAAGAAGAAAATCTAAATGCAAGGTTTGCTAGTTTGGCTAGAAAGGTTGAAGCTATGGATTCAGGGAAAGTAAAAGAAATCAAATCTGTACAAAATGAATAAATTTGTGGCATTTGTGATGAATTAGAACACTCAACAAATGAATGTCCAAAAATTCCTATTTTTAAAGAAGTTGTGCATGAGCAAGTAAATGCAATGACCAATTTTAAAAAGCCATTCACTTCTTCTTTTTCAGATACATACAATCCGGGATGGAGAAATCACCCGAACTACAGTTGGAGGACTAGCAACCAGCCACAATTCATGCAACCACCACCTCCTCGTGCACAAAGAAGATTCTCAAAATCCTCAAGGATATGTACTCTATGTCCCACCATACAGGAAAAACCTTGAAGGAACATTGCATGCATTCATGGAAAAACAAGAGGCTATCAATAACCACAATAATCAAACCATGATTGACATAAAAGACACTCTTGCTAAACTTTCTTCTGCACTTGCCATTCATGAGAAAGGAAAGTTTCCCTCTCAACCTCAACCAAATCCAAAGGGCCAGTTTAGCCTAAATGAGGGTAGTTCAGAAAGTCAAAAAATAGATTAAGTCAACTCAGTGATAACTCTTAGGAGTGGAAAGGTTGTTGAAAAATAAATTCCTAAACTTTTTGAGAAAGATGATGAGTCAATTCCCAAAAATGAGGAAGGAGTTGATCAGCCACCTAGCCAAAAGGAGATCAAACCCTCGTCTTCACCCCCATTTCCTCAAGCATTAAACAATTCAAGTAAAGTGAATCAAAACAGTGATATTTTTGAAATCTTTAAACAAGTGAAGGTCAATATTCCTCTGTTAGAAGCTATCAAGCAGATTCCTTGTTATGCCAAATTTTTTAAAGACTTGTGCACTGTTAAAAGGAAACATAATGTGAAAAAGAATGCATTTTTGACAGAACAAGTAAGCTCCATTATTCAAAACAATAATGAGTTGAAATATAAAGACCCTGGTTGTCCTACAGTTTCATGCATTATTGGTGAACATAAAATTGAACGAGCTTTACTTGATCTTGGTGCTAGTGTTAATTTGCTTCCATATTCAGTTTATCAGCAACTCAACCTTGGTGAGTTAAAGCCAACTTTTGTAACTCTTCTACTTGCTGATAGATCAATTAAAATTCTAAAAGGAATAGTAGAAGATGTGTTGGTACAAGTTGATAAATTCATATATCCTGTGGATTTTATTGTCTTGGAAACTGAACCTATGGTTGATAGTTCTAAGTCAGTTCCTATTATTCTTAGTCGCCCATTTTTAGCAACATCTAATGCTTTGATAAATTGCAGAAATGAAGTGGTGAAGCTAACTTTTGGAAATATGACACTAGAGCTTAATGTTTTCAACATGTGCAAGCAACCACAAGAAGTTTATGATGAAAAGAAAGAGATTGAAGGGATTGAGGCCATTATAGATGATCATCTTCAAATCAGGAGTTCTTCTGACCCATTAGAAATCTGTTTAATTAATTCATTTGATTCGACTATACAATTAGATGATGATGTTTCTGAAATATGCTCTTTGCTTGACTGTACACAGGAAATGGAATACAAAGCATGGAAGCCAAGATTCAAAGAGCTAAAATCCATGAATGATGATACCCATGAAGAAGTACCCACACTGAAACTAAAGCCATTACCTGATGGGTTGAAGTACACATTTTTGGGAGAAAAACAAAGCTCTCCAGTGGTAATTTCCTCATCCTTGACCAAAGAACAAGAAGGTAAGTTGATAGAAGTACTTAAAAAGCATAAAAATGCAATGGGATGGACATTAAAGGATATAAAAGGTATTAATCCATTAATCTGTACACATAGAATACATTTAGAGGATAATGCTAAAACATCTCAACAACCTCAAAGAAGATTAAATCCACACATGAAAGAGGTAGTTAGAGCTGAAGTTCTTAAATTACTTAATGTTGGAATTATCTATCCTATCTCTGATAACCAATGGGTAAGCCCTACACAAGTTGTGCCTAAGAAATCTGGAATAACAGTGGTTGAAAATGAAAAAGGAGAATTAATACCTACCCGAGTCTCATCTAGTTGACGTATGTGTATTGATTTCAGAAAATTGAATGCAGCCACTAGGAAAGACCATTTTCCATTGCCATTTCTTGATCAGATTCTAGAAAGAGTAGCAGGACATCCCTACTATTGTTTTCTTGATGGTTATTCAGGGCATAATCAAATACCAATTGCATTAGAGGATCAAGAAAAGACCACTTTTACTTGTCCCTTTGGCACTTTTGCATATAGAAGAATGCCTTTTGGTCTTTGTAATGCTCCTAAACTTTTAAAGATGTATGCTAAGTATTTTCAAGTGACATGATTGAGCATTATTTAGAGGTTTTCATGGATGATCTAACAGTTTTTGGAAATTCTTTTGAAAATTGTCTTGATAATTTGGAAAAAGTTCTTAAAAGATGCGAAGAAAAAGGATTTGTGTTAAATTGGGAAAAATGTCATTACATGGTTACCTCAGGAATAGTGTTAGGTCATGTGATATCTTCTAAAGGAATTGAAGTTGATAAGGCCAAAGTTGAATTAATTGCTCATTTGCCTTTCCCAAAAATAGTTAGAGAAGTTCGTTCCTTTTTAGGACATGCAGGATTTTACAGAAGATTTGTAAAGGACTTTAGTGCCATATCTAGACATTTATGTAATCTTCTAACAAAAGATACACCATTTGATTGGACTCAAGATTGTCAAAAATCTTTTCAAAAATTAATCGGTCTTTTGACTTCTGCTCCTATCATGCAATCTCCTGACTGGTCTTTGCCTTTTGAGTTGATGTGTGATACTAGTGATTTTGCTGTTGGCGCTGTTTTAGGCCAAAGAAAGGAAGGTAAGCCTCATGTAATTTATTACGCAAGTCGAACTTTGAATAGTGCACAAATGAATTACACCACTACTGAAAAAGAACTACTTGCTGTAATTTTTGCATTAGACAAATTTTGAGCTTATTTAATTGGTTCATCCACTATTGTTTTCACTGATCATGCTGCTGTTAGATATTTAATGTCTAAATAGGATGCCAAACCTAGATTGATACGGTGGATCTTGTTGCTTCAAGAATTCAACATCACAATAAAAGACAAGAAAGGAGCCGAAAATGTTGTTGCAGATCATTTGTTAAGGCTGACAACAGGCTCATCTTTTGATGGCACACCTATCAATGATTCTTTTCCCGATGAATTTTTATTTTTTGTCAATTCCATGCCTTGGTTTGCTAACATTGTCAATTTTCTTGTAACAGTAAGATGCACGCCTCAAAGGGACACACCAAGACAAAAAAAGATTTTGATTGAGGTAAAAATTTCTTTTGGGATGACCCATATTTGTTCAAATATTGTCCTGATCAAATCTTTCGAGATGTGTACCCGATAATGAGGTAAGTAGTGTCATTAAATTTTGTCATTCGTAAGCATGTGGAGGTCATTTTTCTTCAAAGAAAACAATTTGCAAAAAATCTTGCAAAGTGTGGATTTTATTGGCCCATTTTATTCAAGGACAGTTATACTTTTTGCAAAAGTTGTGAAAGTTGTCAAAAATTGGAGTCCATTTCTAAAAGAAATATGATGCCTTTAAACCCTATCCTTGTCATTGAAATTTTTTATTGTTGGGGAATTGATTTCATGGGTCCATTTCCATCATCTTTTGATTTGTGTACATTTTGGTTGCAGCTGATTATGTCTCAAAATGGATTGAGGCGATTCCATGTCGACAATGATCATAAACTGCTCTAAAATTTTTAAAAGAAAATGTTTTGAGTCGATTTGGAATTCCTTGAGCTATCATCAGTGATGGGGGAACACATTTTTGCAATAAATCATTTGAATCTTTAATAAAGAAATATTGCATTACCCACAAAATTACAACCCCTTATCATCCTCAGACAAGTGGACAAGTTGAATTAGCAAATAGGGAGATTAAACAAATTTTGGAAAAAACGGTTAACTCAAATCGTAAAGATTGGTCTTTAAGACTAAACGATGCACTTTGGGCTTACCATACTGCTTTTAAAACATCTTTGGGCATGTCTCCCTATCGGTTAGTTTATGAAAAACCTTGTCATTTGCCTGTAGAATTGGAGCATAAAGCATTTTGGGCCATTAAAGCTTTCAACTTAAGTCTTAATGATGCTTCCAAGTTACGCAAATTGCAATTGAATGAACTTGAGGAATTAAGAAATGATGCATATGAAAACTCAAAGATTTATAAAGCTAGAACAAAAGCTTTTCATGACAAATCAATTTTCAGAAAAACTTTTGAAATTGGTCAAAAAGTTCTGCTTTATAATTCTCGTCTTCACCTATTCCCTGGAAAATTGAGATCTAGGAGGATTGGTCCTTATATTGTCAAACATGTGTATTCTTATGGGGCCATAGACATTGAGAATCCTAGGAATGGTATTGTATTTAAGGTCAATGGACAAAGACTCAAACCATTTCTGGAACATCAAGTTGTTGAGGTAGAATCCATTTCTCTTTCTAATCCTTGTTATGAGTAAAATTTATTTTAATGTTGTTTCTTTCTTTTTGCGCTTTTTGTGTTCCCTAAGTTAAATGGCGGATAACGGTATTCGTGACTCTCAAGTCGGTTTGTTTTTCAGTTTCCCATAATAACTGATTTCTTCTCCTTTTAAAATGGATGTCATTCTCTCAAATCTAAAAAAACATTTTCCTTCTCTCCCTCTAAATGCTCTAACAAAAGTCTATGAAGCTAGGTGTGAAAGACAGAGATTGTTAATGTATAAGGGCATCCCAGAAGATATACGCTGGATAATCGAAGCAAAGGTTCGTTTAGCTGGTGAATCTTCAGATTCATTTGTCCCATACATGCCTGGTCTCGGTAAAAGTTCATTTTCAAAAAGGAGAAGAGCAAAAAGAATGAAAGTTTGTTACAAGTGTGCACGATGGAATTGCAACACGCGATGTCACTCTTTGGGGATGGTTTCGTAAATAGAGAAGATAAAATATTCTTCATTAAGAATGGATCGAGTAAGGAGTCATTAGATAATATCTTATTGACTCTTGAGACGCATTCTTGTGGAGTTGTGCAAATGTGAACTTCTTAGTTTGTGGAATCTCTTCAAGGACGAGTAAGAGCGTTATAGTCTTAGGAATCGACTCAAAAAGACCTCGTTTGCCAATTTATAAGAAAATTGGATGGGAAGCTTATCCTCGACTCATAGAAGGCGTTTAAGCCGTTTCTGACGTGAAACCAGAGGAAGATGTGAGCCACAATCACAACAACATGTATATATTATCTTGTACATCTTCAAAAGAAAAAAAAAAAAAGAAGAAAAAAAAAAGGAGAAAAAAATGAAAAAAATGAAATAATTTAAATTAAATAAAAAGGGCGAAACTTCGATTGTACTTGGTCTTTAATTAGATTAGAGCCCCCGCTGGAGTGGCGGACTGTCATTGACTCGTGGACCTCGCACGCCGGTCGGTAAATAAGGTTCGTGTGCCATGCTCTGTAGAGAGCCGCGCAAGCATTCCCAAGTTTTAACCAAAGGCTCTGCTTGCTGATGGACAGAAAGAAGCGTCCCGTGTTTGCATTCTCGCGTGACAATGCCTCTGATCTGAATCCTATGATTTAATGCCATGGGCTCTTCAGCGACCTCTCACTGGCTGTGGTCGTTGGTGGTAGCTGTCAGATTTATGCACTTTAATTAGTGGCGTCGTAGCTCAATCCAAAATATCCCACAAGCGGGAGGGAGAAGAATGCCCAGATTGGCTGAGCCATCTTGGTATTACTGCACTCATGACGCACAGTATAAAGATCTGCCATGAAACCTGTACATAAAGGTATGTAATCATTTGTTATTATTATTTTATCTTTGTATGATTTTGTTGAATTTTAGTTTTGGATGACGATCCTTTGATGGGATCCTTCTGGGTTTCTAGACTTCTTTACCCCGATGGTTTTCTTGAAGTAAAAAAAAAAATAATAAAAAATAAAAAAAAAACAAACAAAAAACAAAAAACAAAAAAAAAATTACTATTATTATTATTTTTAAAATTTCAAACTTTTCTCGACACCAACCAACCTACCTGTATAGGAGCTATTATTACTTTTTCTATTCTCTTCCCTATTTAAACACTCCATTTTCTTCACTTTCCTGCAACTCATAATCATTCAAAGAGAGTGTGAGTGTAGAAATGGAAGGAGCTTCTTCTTCAGTTCGTAGATTTGTCAGTATCTGTGTATTTTGTGGGACAAGTTATGGGAAGTGCTTAGAGTTTGTAAACGCAGCAAGCACTGTTGGTAGAACACTTGCTGCGAGGAACATTCGTGTTGTATATGGGGGAGGTAGCATTGGGTTAATGGGGGCTGTATCACTCTCTGCACATATAAGAGGTGGTCAAGTTTTAGGTGTCATTCCTGAACCTTTCACTCGAAGGAACATCGTTGGAAAGATAATTGGACTGGAAATTCAGGTATCATCTATGCATGGACGAATGAAGGTGATGCTTGAAAACTCTGATGCATTCATTGTCTTACCTGGTGGTTTTGGTACTTTGGAAGAAGTCTTTCAAGTTATCTCTTGGGCCCAATTGAACATCCACCATTAGGGATGGCAATTTTACCCGCCCCCGTGGGTACCCGTGACGGGGGCGGGTAATACCCGTCAAATTCCCCCCGCGGATATAAATACCCGTTTAGTATTATCCCCGTTTAATAAACGGGCGAAGGGGCAGGGTGGTTCCCCCGTGCACTGCGCTAGTACCCGCAAAAAATTTTATATAAATATTTTATATAAAATTATTAAAAAACTTAATTATATAAATTAAAATATTGTAAAGTTATATAAATTAAAAGTATTTTAGGTGTTTGATATTATTTTTAAATTAAGTTGTGTTAGACAAATTTTAAAAAATTATAGTATTATACTTTTTTTTATTTTTTATTTTTTTATTTTGATTTTTTTATTTTTTATTTATAATTTATTGGGTACACGCATGATATCCGCGGATACTTGCTTACCCCGGGGGAAAGATAAACGGATACCCGCACGAGATATGGAGGCGGGGCGGGCGGATATTATTCGTGGGGCCGGGACGGGGCTACTACCCGTCTCCGCCCCGCCCCGTTGCCATCCCTATCCACCATAAACCCATAGGTTTGTTGAATGTTAATAATTTCTTTGATAATTTATTATCTTTTGTTGACCATGTTGTGGAACATAAATTTGTCACACCTTCTGCAAGACGACTCCTTATCTCTGCTTCTACTGTTGATGAGTTGATTGATAAATTAGAAGCTTTTGTTTATGAACCCGATCCAAGAATGTACTCGTATAGATTGGTCCGAAGGAAGCGGTGAAGGAAGTGGTGAAGGAAGCAAAATGAAAAGAAAGCCAGCCAAGACACTCCAACTATTTAAATAATTACAAGCTTTCGTTTTATTTATCATACTTTGTTTCGATTTGTGTGAGGTTTTTCTTTTCAAGAATTGCAAAGAATGTGTAATATATTCTATCCTTTTTCCTATCTATGTTTTGACATTGAGGACAATGTTGTGATCTGGTTGGGGGGAAGGATGGTTGTAAAAAAAAAAAAAAAAAAATCAAAAGTATGTTTGTTAATATGTTTATTGTGTTTATATTAAAAAAAAAACCCAAAAAAAAAAATTAGGAAGTATGTTTGTTAATATGTTTATTGTGTTTGTCATCAATTTATTAACAACAAAAGTAATTAGGGATGGCAGAGTAAAGAGTAAATTATTTACTCTTGAGACGCATCAAAAATTGATGGCAGAGTAAGGAGTAATTGGGGTAGAAACTAATTTATGTGGAAGTAGCAATTCAAATTCAGGGAAATTTGCATGATTGAGTAAATTGTCTTCTTTCTTAAAATTCACATGCTTGGTTATGAATGTTGAATTGGTGGACTAAGAATGATAGAATTATGCCTTGTGAGATTTTGAGCCTATTGATGAATGGATTGAACATTTGTACCATTCTTTTCTTTCTTGTGTGAATCTCACTCATGAAATTGTTACTCTAGAACTTGCTTTGATTCTTTTTAAGACTACATTTTCATATGCATACATAAATATGATTGAGGCATTTTTCTTCAAATAGTTACTTTAATCAAATAGCCAGCCTTGTTTAGCAACATGTTGTCTCAATATGATATCAAGCACTCTTATGACTTCTTGGAAATTCTCTAATTCCTGGCAACATAAAACATTAGAAATGACCTATTTCCCCTTGCTTAACCCCTTTGAGTTTATTTGACTATTCTTTGTTTCGAACTCATTATGTGCCTTAAATGAAAAACCATGTTCTTACTTGACCTTAGGGAATAAGAGAACATTAGTTTTGTCATTCGATGAGTTCTTGAACAAGTGTGGGTGTGTGTGTGCAGAATGGTTAAAAAAATGTATATATGATGTTCTTTTTGTAAAAATAAAAAAATAAAAAAAAGGCAAAAAAAAATCAATCAAAAAAAATTGTAAAAAGAAGAGGGTCAACAAGGTAATAAAGGAAAGAAAAAGAATATGTAAAGGGAATTTGTATTAGGTGGAGTTGGGATGAATTTTCATGCTTGTTAATTGAACTCAGCTCTCATGTTCTTTTATTCTCTGGTGTTTAACTTGTCATATCTATATTACCTCCTCCTTTACCTTGACCTCATTACAACCTTGAATAAAGTCCTCATGATTTGTGTGTGCATGTGTTCTAAGTAGTGGAGAAGTAGAAGATAAGCAAGCTTATGGTAGTGCAATTTTCATGGGTTGAATTGAGTGAAATACCTACCTTTTAAACACTTGAGGGATTGATAGTGAATCTTGTGAAAATCTATCATTCTTGACTCATGCTTTTCAATTGAAATATCATTGCTTGTTGATTTGAGAAGTGAAGATATGTTACCTCATGAATGTTTTGATTACTTGAATGATTGCTCTTCATTTTTAAATATTATTAGAAATTGAGTCTTTTAGAGTGTTTAGCTTTTGAATCTGTTTCGTTTTTTTTGTGAGTGATCTTATGTGTTTTGCTCAGGAGTACAAAAGGCAAAGTGTGGGGGAGTTTGATGATCACATATTTGATATATTAATAAACTTTCATTCTTAGTCATTTACACTCTCTATGTACTTAATTGATTGAGTTTTATTATATTTTGTAAGTTTGGACTCAAATTGAACTTAATTGAATTTTTCAGCATGATTCATATCTTACACTGTTTCTGTATTTGGGTCATATCTTGGGCTGTAGGTGGTCTTTGGAGGTGATTCTAGTGGCATTTGAAAGATAAGAGAGAATTCTACAACTTTTATGAAGACCTCAAAGGCCCAATCACACGAGTAGATAACTCAAATTGGGGTTGAAGTAAGAACCAGAGTGCTTTTCCTGACAGCTTAACCTACGTGTACTGTTCATCACAGTTTTCGGGCTAGAAGTTGTCAAATAGACTGAAATTTGGATGCTGAATAGTTAAGACCAATATCTACAACTTTCATGTTGAACACTTTTCCAGAATCGGACTCCTTGAAGGTGATATCGGGCTTGGAAGTCAGAACAGAGGAGCTGTGACTGGGCCTGGACAGTGTTCAGTAATTTGAACGTATCTTGAGTTAGAGAAATGATATTGGACTCAAACCAAAGCCATTTGAAAGCTAAGATCCAGGCCTACAACTTTCATGAAGACCACTTGGTTCAAAAATGACGAATGCAATGACTTCAGAGCTGCATGATTTCGGAGGCAAGGAATCTCCATAATTTCCCACTCACCTAAAGTCATTTGGCATTTTCCACTCATTTTCCACTCATCCAACCACTAATGACTCAGCCCCCTTGTCATTTTGTATCTCTAATCCTCTATAAAAGGGGGCCTTGGCAGATCATTAAGGATGTTAGGTGTTAGTTAACAAAATGATGTCATTTTGTTACTAGATTTTCTTGTAGTAATTTTCCTTCGTTCTAAATTAAAGTCATGTTCTTCTTCTTCTTCTTCTTCTCTCTTTCTTTCTTCTTATCTATGAGTAACTAAGTTTCATTTTACTTGGGTGAAAGGGTGAAGCTCTTGGTAATAAAGTAAGGTTAGATTTATTCTTCTCTTGTGCTTAAATGATTTATATTTTTCTAGTAACTATTATACGTATTATAATTTGTTTCTTATAATTTAGAAACCATATTTGTAAAGAGGTATTCTTGATTTGTTGTAGACAAAATATTGGCACAATGAATGCTTTAACCCATTTATAAGTGGTGGTAATATTTTTAGGAAACATAATATAATTACGTATATTATTTTAATTGGACTTTTAATGTTGTATTTTCCGATTGGAACCTCCATGTTGCGAGGATTCTAATTGAGTTATAAAAGGAATTGATCTTGCCTTTATTTTATTTACCAAGAGTGAATCTTTTTACCCAAGTAAATAATTTTAATCGTAGTAACAAAATATTCACTTCACTTTAATTAATCTTCAACAATTCCCTGTGGATCGACCTCAGACTCCCGAGAAATATATTACTTGAGACAACCTGCACTTGGGTTTGCAAATGCGACAATTAAAAAGTGTGCATCAGCAGACAACTGAGAAGGTTAAGATAATTCAGGAAAAGATGAGGACGGCTCAAAGTCGGCAAAAGAGTTATGCAGACCGAAGGAGAAAACCTCTTGAGTTTGAGGAAGGCGAGCATGTATTCCTGAAAGTCACACCTACGACTGGGGTAGGCCAGGCTTTAAAATATAGAAAACTCACTCCTAAATTTCTTGGACCATACCAAATCATTCGTCGTGTAGGTCCTGTAGCGTACCAAATATCCTTACCTCCTTTCCTTTCAAACATTCATAATGTTTTCCATATGTCACAACTTCAAAAATACTTTCTTGACCCAAGTCATGTCATAGCACCAGATGCAGTACAATTAAAAGAAAACTTAACTTATGAGACGTCTCCTGTAAGAATCGAGGATAGGAAGATAAAGCAATTAAGAGGCAAGGAGATCGCATTGGTGAAAATAATCCGGAACGAAGTGACTGGAGATACAACTTGGGAGCTGGAAGACAAAATGAAGGAGCAACACCCACAGTTGTTCTAAGGTATGTAAATTTCGAGGACGAAATTTCTTTTTAGAAGGGGAGTGTTGTAACATCCCGAAAATTCTTTATTTCATTATAAATAATTATTTTATAATATTTATAATTTTTAGGAATTTTTGTAGATTTTTTTGGAAAATGATGAATATTTTAATATATTTTTCGTTTTGTGTGTACACTGAAGGAGCCGGGAAAATAGAATATTTTCCCCGAGGTCAATAAACCTTAAACTGTCAACGTGTCAACGGGGATCTTACTAAACCCGAGGCCGGGCACAGTTTGCGAGGTTTGCGTTTTTTGAGGTTTTATCTACTAGATAAAATCGCAATATTATAAAATTATCCGATGAATAATAAAATATTATTTTCATCAATTGTAACTTTTATTCACTGAGAAAATAATTTAAACGGTGTAATTAATCATTAGTCGGATGTGTTCAATTTGGAGACAAGCTTACTATACACTTTATCAAAAAGCGCGCAAAGCTTCTCAAGGAAGCTTCCTCCAATCATTATTTTTATTATTTCTCTCTCCTCCCATTTTGTGCAGCATGTTTGAATTAAGGGGTCTAATTCATTTTCTTTCTCACATTTCCTCCTCCCAATACGCAGCTACTATTCACTCATCTTTCTCTCTTCTCTTTCACCCCACAGCAGCAACACCATCCACCCACACCTCCATTTTGTTCTTCAAAACTGTCACACTCCTTGCACCATTTTGTGTTTGGAGGACCACCATCATTGAGGAAATCATCTTCAAAGTTCTACATTTCCTCCATCTTCATTCTCTTACGTCTTTGAAACTTAAAGGTTGGAGCTTTAAGGTAAAGCTCTTAGCTTTTTCTTCCTCTCTTCTCATTTTCGTAACCCACTGTCATTTTGATGACCATGGGTATTCATTTCAATATTGGGTTCTAATTTTGCAAGTCTAAATGTTTAAGGATTTCCTAGAAGCTGAAAACGAAATCCTGACCAAAAAGGAGCAACCTTTCTTTGTGCTTCTCTAAGGTAAGAGGAAGACACTCCTCCTCAACCTCTTTTAGCATTTAGGGACGTTGTTTGTGATTGGTACTGAGAGTCATCTTTGTTTGCATGCTGTTGGTGATGTATATATGCTAGTTGATTGTTTTGTGTGTTTTGATATATCTGTATGTACTGGAACGTATAATCTGGAAGGAACGCCGTCGGGCTGGCTCTCGGATGGCCACGCTTTGAGACTAAAATTTTGGGATTCTTGGTAAGAAATTGTAATAACTTGAGTTTCTGACCATTAAGTGTAATGTCAAAATCTGTCGTGTATGAACCTGGCCAAACCCGTCGAATTTGATATCTTGATCACTTAGTAAAATGTTAAAATCCGTCGAGTATGAACTCCTGGCCAAACCCGTCGAATTTGATATCTTGATCACTTAGTAAAATGTTAAAATTCGTCGAGTATGAACTCCTGGCCAAACCCGTCGAAATTGATATCCTGATCATTTAGAAATGTTAAAACCCGTCGAGTTAGAATGACAGATCCGTCGAATTAGGGTTTCTGACCAGTGTTTTCGTCGGTTCGACACTTGGGAGATTTCTCCAACGTCGACACCCATGTCCGTCGAATTAGGACTTCTGCTGATCTTCTAGAATAATTCGACAGTTTTGATCTCCGTTCGACAGAACCTCCATCCGACAGAAATTGATTTTTAGCCAATCTTGTTATAAAATGTTCCCCCATCTTTCATCCTTCTGCCATGTCATTTTTCGTCGAATGGCAGCCTCAATTTTTCACCAAATACCTTGTCTCTGTCGAATTCAACAGTATAGTTTATCACCCAACACCTAGCAATTAATTTCGTGGCTTTGCTGGTGATTCCGGCCGTGTATCTTCCTGGACTTAAAACCTTTGGATTAATAAAAGCATATTAATCATAAATAATTGGATGACTAGAAATTAATTAGGGATTCATAAACAGGGAAGAACATGAGTATGGGTGAGCTTGTGAGGCACATAATGAATTTAATGGTTGATTTCTATCATGATTTTGAATGAGATTGTGGTTACCCTTAAAATGTGCTATTGGTTTGATGTGGATCTGTGAATGGGTTCAAAACTTGTGGATAAATCATATGACATGCATTTAAAGCATGATTGACCGAGTTGTCATGAGAAGCATGATTGAGTCATGCATTGCACAAAAAGAAAGAGAACGTCTGTTGGACTTTGTTAAGGCCGAGTTACCTAGGAGATGATCACACCTTAGTGCGGGTGCGAATAGACAAGTGGGGTCCTGTAGTTGGCCTTGAGGGCATCGGGGCGCGGGTGTCACGCAAAGGGCAGTGGTAGCCCCTCTGGATCGTGGGACAAACCGATGCAAACACACTGACGATCCTGACTGGCCACAGTCCTATATCGAGATCTTGTGAGAATGCCGCTGTATAAAGCCTTGACGCGCAAAATGATTGATTATTTTCTAAAAAGCACTTATTTTATGGCTGACGAGATATTGGCATGTCTCCCTGATCATTCTCTCCGACTGTTTTGTGTCTAGCTCCATGGAGTAGGATCTTGATTATTGAGGGCACATGTGCATAGTGAGTCCATGAATTATCTGGCATACATTGTTATCATAATTGGAACTGTTGTATTTTTGAATATCTATATATATATGACTGCCTAGAACTGTTTGGTTGATTATAACTGCTACTAGATGTTTATTACTACTATTGCTGTCATAAATGCTATGTGGGCGCTTTGCGCCGTTTGGTTTCTTGATGCTATAATTGGTAATGAGGGTAGGATGTCTTACCTCTTCCCTGTCTTTTTATTATTTTCCATCGGTATATGGTGTTCCATCGAAGACGATGGCAAAGAGGGTGAAGCACCTGATTTTCCCGGTGTCTGGCCTTACCTTGATTAGCGACTGCTGAAGAGTATGGAGGCACGCCCACGCAGGTTTTTGGGAGATGTACGCCTGACCTTCATAGGAGGGCCGGAGTGCTAGCACATCAACTTTGATGCTGAGCACTGTGTATATTTGGGGGATGTATCGATATCTCTAGCCTGGAGGCGCCACGAGCCACCTGTTTTCACCTGCTGTCTTAGCCTACGTTTGGAGTTTCACTTTCCTATACGCGAGATGTAGGGTGACCGTTATTACACCCCGCGGGAAGACTCTTTTCATTCCACAGCTCGGGCCCTGTCCCGTAACTCTGCTATTCCTATGGTGATTTCCTCTGATGATGAGGAAGATCCCGAGGAAGATCCCGAGGAAGTCCCTGAGGACGACCCCGAGGAGGATCCTGAAGAGGATCCTGACACGATTCCTCCTCACTTGAGGGATTGACTTTACTTGTAGCTACTGAGGGCTACCGTATTTTATTTTTGGGGCCCGATGTCTTGTCTCAGTAGGGGTCGTATATTTTGATACCGTGGGGATTTGTATGTATAATCATGTGGGGGGGCAGGTATAGTTTTGCTTTTTGATATACCAAGCTTTGTAACTAAACAGTTTGATAATTATATATATATATAAATGAAATGTTAATTTCCCATGTATGTTTCGTCACCGTGGATATTGATTATCGTTAACGTTAATGTAACAAAAAAAAAATATACTCGCCAATTTAATTACCCAACTATAATCAAGTAAATATACATATTTTTAAAATGAACCAGTTCTTAACTCATATAATTTTATTTCCATATTGTGATTGACAATGTGACGTTCCCTTGGGAAAAGGGGCGTTACATTACGCGTATCGAGTTTTTGACATCGTTGCCGAGGAATGAATTTGGTAATATTTGAGATGAAAAGCTCTGGTTAATTTAGATGAAATTTTATTTTATTTCTTATTATATTTTATTTTTATTTTTTTTTTATTCGTTTGTCACTTCATCTCTCTACTTATATTTCTTGTTTATACTTACTCGTTCTCAATCTTCTAATCTGCAATTTGATCCAAAAATTGAGAAAATAACTCACAGATTAAGGAAGCAATCTCAAACTCAAGCTATGGCTGAAGAAGTAATAAGGAGGATGGAGAGACAAACAGTTGATGGGACTCATGAAGCAATCTCCATGATTGAAACTTCTGTTCATTTTGGTGGATTACTTTCGAATGATCCAAATCAACATCTGGCCAAGTTCTTACAGTTGTGTAACACCATCAAATATAATGGGGTGATAGATTATGCAATTTGATTGCAACTCTTTTCTTTCTCTCTTAGGGACAGAGCAAGTCAATGGTTAACGTCACTACCAAGGGGTTCTATCACCACATGAGATTAGTTGACACAATAATTTTTAGCTAAGTATTTTCCTCCTTCTAAATCTGCTAAGTTAAGGAATGATATTTCTACTTTTGTGTAGCTTGATATGGATACTCTTTATGAAGCTTTGGAACGTTTTCAAGAGTTGGTGAGGAGATGTCACACATCATGGATTGCCCGTATGGTAGTAAGTACAAACTTTTTACAATGGTTTGTCACCTGCCAACCGTTTACTCATTGATGCTGCCACAAGATGTACAATATGGAGGAAAACACCGGCTGAAATCCATGGACTGATTGACGAAATGGCGCTTAATGGTTATCAATGTCAAAATGAGCGTCAGGTGACTAATAAACAAGTCGATGTACATGTTGTTGACTCCGCTACTGCCATTTTGAGTCAATTGGAAGCATTGACGAAAAAGGTTGAGACTCTGATGGTGGCAAATAGTTCAGACCCACCAATCATATGTGAAGTATATGGCAAATAGGGACATAAAAGTTCAAACTGTCAAGTTGGTAGTCCCTTTACCCCCGAGCCCGAAGGAGCAAATTTTGTTGGCAATTTCAATTGGATGCAATACAATTCATATTCCAATACGTACAATCCCAGTTGCAGGAACCACCCCAATTTCAAATGGGCAAATCAATAAGGCAATCAACAGAGCCATCAGAGAGCTCTACAACCACCCCTAAGTTTCCAAGCACTTGAAGAGAAGCCAATTTTTGAAAATTGTGTAATGAAATACATTCAGAATTCAGAGACCCGAATGAAGAGCATGGAAACTTAGATTAGCCAGTTAGCTACCTTGATGTCAGAAAGGGCACCGGGGATATTGTCTGGCACTATCGAGCCTAATCCGAAGGAACATGTCAAGGCAATTACCTTAAGAAGTGGTAAGGAGCTTGGGGAGCTCTCCAAGAAAAAGGAGAAGTAATTACAAGAGCATGGAGATACTCTTGATAAGTTAGTTAATGTGGAAAACGAGAAGATAAGTGAAGCATCATTCACGGTACATGTAAGTGAGCCACAGAAGCCCTCTATTCCATTTCCTCAGAGGCTCAAGAGCACTAAGCAAGACAAGCAATTTGCTAAATTCTTAGATATGTTCAAGAAATTGTAAATTAACATTCCGTTTGTTGAAGTCATCTCCCAAATTCCCAAGTATGCAAAGTTCTTGAAAGAAATACTTAAAAAAAAGAAAGCCAGCTTGAGGAATTTGAAACGATAAGGCTAAGTAAGGAGTGCTCCTCCATTCTCTTGAAGAAGTTACCCCCAAAATTAAAAGATCCAAGGAGTTTTACTATTTCTTGTTTTATTGGTAACTCTTATTTTGAGAAAGCATTATGTGATTTAGGTGCTAATATAAATTTGATGTTTTTCTCTATTTTTAAGAAATTAGGAATGCAGGAACCAACACCTATTAACATTTCACTACAGTTGGCCGATAGATCCATCACTTACCTTCGTGGTGTATTAGAGGATGTTTTGGTGAAGGTGGACCAATTTATTTTTTCAACAGACTTCATTGTGTTGGATATAAAGGAGGATGTCGAGGTCCCAATCATACTTGGGCATCCATTCCTCGCCACTGAAAAGACCAAGATTGATGTCTATCAAGGGACGTTGACCTTGTGACTAAATGATGAGAAAGTGGTTTTTAATGTTTTTAATTTTGTCAAAAATCCTAATTCCTTTGATTCATGTAATTGCATAGTTGCTACTGATGTTGCAGATAGTGCTGTGTTTTCATATCTGCAGGAATCTGTGACAGATGATGTGCTAGAGAATATCTTGACTATGGTCGCCACCGACTTTGTGGGTGATGAAGAGGTCATGGGAATTATAATGCGATTGGAAGCTGGCATGTCCTCAAGAGGAAGAACAACGTGTGGGCATTATAAGGATTTGGATGGGGAAAACATCCCTACACTAAAGCCCTCAATTAGGGAGCCTCCCGGACTTGAGCTCAAGGCCCTTCCCTATAATTTGCTTCTGGGTCCGATGGAGGAGAAGCTCAAGAGGGAGAGAACAAAGAAGTGCCACGAAATGTGTATCAAGCAGCGTGAGTTCAAGATTGGGGATAAAATTCTTGTTTATAACTTACTTCTCCATCTATTTCCCGATAAGTTGTGGTCAAAATGGTGCAGACCATATGAAGTTGTTCAAGTCTTATCGTACGGTGTGCTTGAAGTAAAGAAAGAAGGCCAAAAGACATTCAAGATAAATGGCCAAAGAGCGAAGCATTATGAAGAAGGAGTGAGGACTGAGCAGCACTTCATCCGCCTCACTTAAGCATGACACCGACCCATAGTCAAGATAATGATTATAACTTAGTGCTTCATAGGAGGCAACCTATGTTTCTATCCTTTCTCATAGCAGTCTTAGTTCTTGAATTTGGTTTTTCAATTTTTGCTTTGTTTTTACCATATAAAAAAATAAAAAAAAATGTTTTGACACTTTTTGTTTTTCTTGTGCAAGTTTTCGACAGCACGTCACCGCTCAATTAGACTAGATGTTAGAGCTCGTGGCCACACGCCTCCCCCAGGCTCCACTCCCCCCACCACCTCTATGACTTTTTCTTATGTGATTTCCATCTTATATTAATTTTCAGGAAAGTTCCATTGTCCTTTATTCTATTTTTATTTTCCTGTCGTTTCTTTATTATTTTTCTATTTTTTTTTCACATTGAGGACAATGTTCATCTTAATTGTGGGGGGGTACTCTTAAAATTTTTGTGCAATCGATGAACATTTGAGTATTTCTAGTAATTAAGTACGAATTGTGTGTTAATTACCTGAATTAATACTGAGTTGATAGAAATATGTTTAAGAAGGGAATCCATTACTCATAAGCTAATTTTGTACAAAGCAACCTTTTTTGATTAAGTAAAGAAAAATTTAGCATCTTACTTGAAAATTAGTCATGTCTGTTTGTACCTATTCTCTATATTAACTAAGTCAGAAAGTGAGTTTTGAGCTTTAATGATTGGATTTTTCATAAACAAAATCCTATTTTCTTCTAGAGTGAGATTTCTCTTGATTAATGTGCACTAGAACTTGCTTTGATATCTTGTTGAGACTTTAATAGTTCACATACATACTTGAACATGATTAAGGCAATTAGGTTTAATTATTTCTTGACTTCCAGAGTTGTATCGAGAGAATAACCCCTTAGTTGCCTCATTTGAGCCTGAAATTGATTTCTTTGGTTACCTAATTGAATAATCAGGTTGGATTCATTAATATTTTTTTAGAATAACAGAGCAACTAATGTGTTAATTGAAAAGTCATTAAGGGTTTATTGTAAAAAAAATTAGAAAAGGAAGAAGAAAGAAAAGGATTGTTGGTGAAAAATAATGAGAATATTGGGTTGAAATTGAGAATCTGTTACACCCTTGTGCATTATGTTCTATTTATCATCTTTTCAACTTGATTCTGTTTTGTATCAATTTATTTATGAATATTCTTTACATTTATTTATCTTTTTCCTACCTTTCATTGTTCCTATAGCCTTATTACAACCAAAGGAAACCCTTTTGATTCTTGTGTAGTATGTGAACTTGGAAGTGGAGATGAAATTGATAACCAAGCCTATGGTAATGCATTTATCAAAAGAAACTAAAGTGACCTCTTTGTCCTTAAACACTTGATCGATGGAAAGATGAGTGACTTCAACTGGTTGATAAGGAGAAAAGATGCAAGCTAGACTCAAGCCTCTAATTGTATTAAGTGCTAAATGATTTTGCTAAATTGGATTTGATTGCTAAACTTGATTGAATTCTTAAACTCTTGAATTTCCCTTGATTCATGTTTTTGAATGTTGAGTTTAATCTTGTTTTTTATGCCTATTCTTTGCTTGAGGATAAGCAAAGCTCAAGTGTGGAGGGTTGATAAGTCCATATTTTGTAGTCTCAAACCGAATGAATTATGGCGATTTACTTTGTTTATTAGTGAATTTTAGATGGGTTCTTATCATTTTCTTTGATTTTTGCAGATTGAAAGGGATTTATCACATTTGGAGTGAAACCAGGAGAAGACGCCGCATTTTCAGAGCAAAAGAATATCATTTTGGCTTAGACAGGGCCCTGTGTCAACTTAGAAGCGATTCCTCAGTTAGACATGACCCTGTCTAACTTGGGGAATGCCTCTAACTTGGAGACATGACTGTGTCTCTGGAAGACACGCTTGTTTCTCTAGGAGCCACGCCCGTGTCTCCCTGACATTAATTTTACGCATTTTCTTGGTCACACGGCCATGTCGAGCCTAGATACAGCCGTGTGAGGTCTCCTGTGCGTAAAAACGTACGTTTTGCCCCTCACTAATATAAATAGAAGCGAAAACCAGAGGCACTTTGGCAGCAGTAGACTTTTGTAGAAACCTTTTGGGAGATAGATCACAACAAAGGATTGCCACGAATCTCTGGAAGACGGCTACAAAGAGAGGACATAATTCTTGAAGGCTTGAAGATCACAATCTCCATTAAAAGGGGTTTTGATTTCTCTTCTCTCTAGTTTTCCCCTTTCTTTAGGTTTTTCTTTCCATGAATTTATATTATGATTTGAGTTTGTTATTGAACATGAATAGCTAATCTCATAGCTAGGGCTATAAGGAATCTTGTTTTCTAATTAATTGGTTTTGAATTCGAATTTGATTATGGTAATTTCATTGGGTTTATTATATTGCTTAATTTCTTGTCAAGACTTGATTACTTTTGGCATGTTTTAATTCATTGTTTGAATGGTGGCCACCCGCAACCAATGAGTCGACTCATATAATAAACCTAAGATTATATTGGTGAATGATCAAACATCAATTTATTCTACCAATTGAATTGACAATTAGGTTAGTTCATCTATTGAATTGACGCTTAATGCATTCCTAGTTAATTCAACTAATTAACCAAATAGGTGATTAATTGGGAATAAAATATTATTTATCCATTACCATTAGGACTCAATATTAATTAAGAGAATTTGGCAAGAGAATTACCTTACATCATAAATGAGTGAAAATCCAGTTAATTGAATTCAAGGGAACCTTGCACCCTAATTTCTCTCTAAGTGATTTATTTCTACGTTGTTTAATCTTCTATCTTTCTTCTTTATTTGTTGTCTAATTTTATTTTGAGTTTCTCTTTTCATTTACAGTTGTTTAAATAACCAAGGGTTTAACGAATCTAATAATTACCTCTTATTCCTCATGAGAATGACAACTAGGACTCAAGTCTCATATGCTCTTAGTGTATTTTATGCGCATCAGTCTTTATTAAATATCACACTCAAAGGATTCTCACCTCCCTTAATGATATCTAACTTATCATTTCCAAACTCTAAGAATATCCCAATGAGTTCCCATCTATTGGTACACACAAAAGGATACCTTATAAAAGATCAAAAGATTGAGCATCCTCTTTGCCGCTAAGAATATATACCCTACCTATAGCTTACGGTCCAACACTACAAGATATTAATAGATTAGCTACGGAATAATCCATAGCTAATCTGTAGCTGATCAAATTAGTTACAGATTAGCTATGAATTGATCCGTAGTCAAATTCTCGTAGCTAATTAGCTACCAAAAATTTCTGTAGTTAATCTGTAACTAATTTTTAAAATTCTATAGCTAATCTGTTGCTAGTTTTTATTCAAAACCTCCTCCTTTTTCGTAGCTAATTAGCCAAATTTTGTAGCTAATATCTGTAGCAAATTTGTAACAAATCCGTAGTTATTATGTTCCTAAATCCATAACAATTCCATAACTATTTCCTAACTATTATGTTACTAAAATATGTAATAATTCCGTAACTATTTCCTAACTATTATGTTGCTAAATCTCTAACAATTCTGTAACTATTCTAAAGCTAATCCAAATTAATTTTATAGTGATAATTAGTATTTTTTGTGGTTGTAAATAATATATTTTAAAATTATACCTGTATAAATATTTCAATCCAAACAGAAAAACTCAACAAATAAGTTGTGCAAAGCAATAAAATACCATAATTGCATAAATAAGTTCAAAACATGTTCTACAAAGTTGTAGCATTTCCTATTGTATATATACCTATTAAATATTGGCATTTCTCCACTAATATAACTTCAAATGAACAAAATTAATGGGATTAAATTACAAAATTATTTCCAAAACATTATAGCTCTTTACAGTCTTAGAAGAGTATGTTTAGATATAGAACAATCCATCCAAGTAGTAGGGGTGGCAATAAAATCCATTAATTTTTAATCCATCCAATCCATTTATATTAAAATCAATCCAATCCATCCAATTAAAATGATATATTTTATTGGATTGGATCTAATGATTTAAATTTAATTATGGATGGTTAGTAATCCAACCAAAACATGTATTGGATATCCAATGGATATCCAATTAAAACCAATCCAATGGATATCCAATATATTTTATGTTTTTTTAGAGAGAGAAACATATTTTAGAGAGAGAATAAATTTTTTGAGAGAGAGAAATATTTTTTTTTAAATGAGTGATTTGGATATCCATCCATCCAATCCATTAAAATGGATTAATGGATGGATTGAATATCCATCCATAAAATTAAGTCATGGATAGATTGGATAATATTAAACATTTTGTAATGGATCTTAAATGGATTAATGGTTTATTTTGAATCCATCCATTACAATCCGATCCAAAATCAAACCAATCCATCCATTTGACATCCCTCCAACCATTGAGATTACAACACAGATATGAAACCAGAACAGTATGGCAACTGCCTCCCTTCCACAACCTCTTAAATTAGCAGCACCACCTGTGAACAAGTAAAACTTTTATGCATAAAAACCGACACCCAAAATAACTCATGTCCAACTAAAGTCCAGCTTAACATATTTTGTTATTTATTAACTACTGATATTTGATATAATAACAATCTTGTTTACTAATAAGAAAAATCCTTGAGTAACTTGAGACTAAAAGGCCAAAGCAGCAACGATTTCCCGACTTTCCACCCACTTTGCCAACCCAAGAAAAACTTGTATTGTGCTAGTGATGTGAAAATGGATGAGTCAATTCCAACAGATGAAGAATTATATACAATAGGAAATACTACATGTTAATAACTAATAAGGTCTTAATAGAAAGATTCAACTATCGAGAACAATAGGAAATACTACATGTTAATGACTAATGCTGTCTTAATTTAAAGATCCACCATTATTCAGAATATGTTTACCCCATGTCGATCTGGAAATGAAAAAGTGCTTAGGCAATAGCATTGTGTCAGTTTACCTTAAAGATAAACGCAGATCTTGTACTTAAGTACTTAACCCAAGATGAAAAATTAACTAGGAAAAGCTCTTTATGTTGACTTTATAAATCAAGTCAATAAAGGTTATGCCATTCATGTACAGTTTCTCACGGGTGTGAAGGAGGATGAACCTGAGACTAAATAATCTCAACTTGAAGTTTACTGGCACCAATACTTGTTCTTGGGCCCAACTACATACAGTACAAAAGTTCCAAAATAAGACCATCAACGCACCCACCAAACAAAGATATAATCAATAATAATAAAAAATAAAGGCTCAAAGTATGGAGATATGTTTGTAAACTTCAAAATTTTAAAGATTCACCTCTTTGAATGATGATGGCTTTGCCTTCCAGAACTGGTGATGTAGAAGCTGCTCTGCAAATAGAAATAATTGCAAACAATAAGTGTATGTTTGGATATATAGGGACTGTTGCATATTTTATATATATGTAGGGACTACCTTGGCTGTTCTAAAACCATCATAATTGGTTTTACTTACTTGTCAGGTCTTGCAAGATGTGGAAAGAGCAGACATAGGTGGCTGAATTACCTAGGGCCAAACCTCAAAAGAGGGAACTACACTTAAGAAGAGGAGGAAACTATTATAAAGTTGCACCAACATCTTAGTAAACAGGTGTGAAACCTTCTCTAGTAAGCTTTTGCAAACCAAAAACTCATGCTATGAAATAAGAACTGTGATAAATAAATGGTGGTTTTTTTAGCAACTTTCAACTTTTTGTAGTGCTTTTTTGTATTCTGTTATTGGATTCCGCATCTAAATACAATTTTGTTATTTGCACCACATTTATGTACAATATTTTTACACTTGGTTGGCATGTATTATATAGGCAATAGCCCGTTAGCCACATAATACACCTTAACCAAAATTTTGTACATACTAGGTGTAAAAATGGTGCACAAGCATCATTTCCATCACAATATATCCAATAATCATGCAACCACCAATAATGTACAACTAAACACTGCTAATTGGGTAAAAGATACTAAACCATAAAGAGTGTCATAAAATGTCTCCAAAAATTAAAAATGTACTTAACTAATAATTTGTTTGCACCATTAATAATCACAGTTGATTAATGTGGAGTGCTAATTCTAAGTTTCTTTCTAGTTGTACATAATGAGGTAATACTTAAGAGGTTTCTCTTCACTAGCAGATGGTCTGCCATTGCGGCTTAGATGCCAGGAAGAACGGACAATGAGATAAAAAACCACTGGCACACAAACTCAAGAAGCGATTTCAACAGAACTCAGTCACACAAGCTCAGGTCTCCAAGTCAAAGGAGCACTCCCCAGTTGAAACAATGCCAAACAACATAACTGATCCATTCCACTTGCTTATTCTATAGATAGATCAATTATAAGATTATCTAGAACATTGTAGAAGCACTTAATATATTATTTTATGGAGAGATAAAAAGAAAACAAAGGAGATGTGTGACGAACAGAAATACACATCAATAGTTTGTTATGTACTTAAAGTAAACAAAATATTAGGATATCATGTCAGGTCTTTTTTTGCTAGATGTAATACCTTTACTTCATCATAGAGTTTTCTCTCCCATGCATACAGTCTGTCAAGGGTGCACGAATGGCTTCCAACTATCATGCAGGATTCTTCAACAAAGTCACTTCCACTCTCATCAATATCTTCCTTAGATTTTGAAGCAAATGGGTTCACGGATGAGGATGATTGAGAAGATACTGTCTATTTCCAACTTATAAATTTTTATGCAGGTTCTACACAAAGGGTGACATATTAGTCCATCCTATATATTCATCTTTCGTGAATCAAAGTTCAGTGTATCAACAAGGAAATGAATCAGCAACCTGATTGCTAAAGCTTAAATTAGTAACTGAAAAAAAAAAGTGAGAGAATTGCAGCTCAAGCTAAAGAATCAAGAGGAAGATCTGATTGCTTCAAACAACACTATATAGCTCTTTTATTTCCAAACTTCTTAGAAGGGAAAACTTTATGTGAAAATATTGCTTACTTGAACCATATAACTTAAAACATGTTATATCAAAATAATAAGCATAATTATATCAAAAGCATTTTAACTTGAGTACTATTTAAACATGAGTCCAGTCTCCAAGCTCATTGACAAAAAGATACTCATTTTAGTGGAGATATATATCCTATTCCTATTGCTAAGCTCATAATTGGATGTATCAAAAGTATACAAAGTTCCATATTGATAAAACCATTACAATAGGACATAACATATAGTTGTGTGAGTTTTCAGTTAACAGAAAATAAAAACATTGAAAATTTTGTGATACAGAAGAACACAAAATGAGAGAAAGATCAAAAGCATTACCTGGGAATGAGATGAAAGTGGCAAGCGAAAACAAGAATGAGGAGCAGCAAAGCAACAACAAGGCCACAAACAAGAAGCACAAAATCAGTAAGATATTAAGCAGAGTATATGAGAAACTCTAATGGAGAAAAAATACTTGACACTTTTATTCAGCAAGCTGTACACACAATGGATAATGACTAACAATAAAATAAAGTTAGCATTGAACCCAACATGTAAAACCCAGTTAGCCCATTTGGCCTCATGGCCTTTGATGGTGAACCCAATATCTGATATTGGTTGAACCTGAAGTTCATCTTGGCCCCATGCATACTCCTCATAAGATCCCCAAGCATGAAGCATTGCTTCCTTTACTTTTTCCCTTCTCTGGATGTCAATGGGATCATCTTGGACCTCTGTACTAGACTTGCTACTTTTTCCCCTCAGGTCAATCTTCCCGACTGTACCACCATGGGCATTATTTAACTCTTCCAACTGAAACAAGTCCAATTTCTTAGCCTCCAAAGAGCTGATTAATAAAAAAAAAAATTTCATAACACAATATTACATTCATCAACTAAGAAGCCTGTGCTGTAAAACAGCCACAAGGAAAGGAATCACTAACTAAAATCAAGAGGGGAGGATTTAGCTTAATGTGAGATAAAATGGGGAATGAGAATTCACGCCAGAGAATTTCAATCAGTTCGAAGCAGGATTCAAGTAGATGATGCCAAATGTATTCAGGCCATTTTGTTGCTTGCGTTTGTTGCTCGTGAAATAAAATGAAATGTTTGGGGGAACTAAAGGATGGAGTAAATATAGCGAAAGAAACATCATATACATTGATAGTGAAAATAAGCTATTCAAATGCCAAAAATATCATAAAAAGATCTCACCCTCAATGGAAACAAAGGTCTACTGAGAAATCATTATTTTGTAGATATGAAAGAAGATGGAATACGCCATATTCTCATCCTATAGTTTGATTTTTGCTAAACCCCCAACCCTTTCAATTTTAAAAATATGACCATATTACTTAGTAATGGACCATCCTGATCAGTTTACTTTTATTACATGGAGCAGAGAGAAGGGATTACTTATAGCACAACAAAGTACAAAGAAAGCAGTGGTAGTTAGGGGCAAAACAAGAGAATACCTATGAGCTCCTTTAGCACAATAACCGAGCAACCTCACTAAATTCTTGTGACGATTAGCTTCCGCTTCAACCTTAAAACTCTTTTTGAGCTTGTCCCCAAGCGTTATCAATATCAGTTATTCACACACCAATCTCATTATTAGTAATTAATTTATGTCATACGTAGAAAACTACTTCAATGTATAAAAAAAAAAGGTCACCTATTATTGAGCAAGTTCTTAATAGCAACATGAGTTTTTCCGTTCGAGACTAGAAACATAATCACGATCTCCAAACACAACACTGAATTTCCATACAAGTGTTGGCAAAATTATCCATATCATATTTATCGAGGGACTAAAAAAATAAAATAAAAATTAGATCCAAAAACAAAATTATATGTAGTAGTAGAAAAAGCTTGAAATGGAGCATATACAATTAAGAAAATTGAAGTGAGATAGTAAAGTACAATTGAAGGGGGTAGTGCCTTTGATGGGCCCATTTTATACTAATGTAGCTCACTTGATTTATACCAGTCTCATAGAACAATGACACAAGGAATTAGACCAATGAGTACAGATGCCAGCCATTGGATTCCTTTGCTCAGACTAGCAAAGACATAAGAGGAAATTAAACCAATGAAGAAGCCAAAGGAAACCATATATCCCATAGTCCCTCTGCTTATATCCTTCTCTAGCATTTTGTCAAACACCAATATGCATAATTACAACACCTCAACAAAAACCCGGTATTTCCTTTCACATTTCCATTGTCAAATCTCACAGAAATCAAACCACTCCGATTTACCCAACAAGAAGAAGGATAACAGGAATGCATAATGTGATATGTGAATTGATAACACGCAAAATTCGGTTTTGATTCAGTTGAGCACCTAGCATGATGAAATCAATTCTATAACGATGCCATGATGGAAGTGTAGGCTTATATTTGTGCGTCTAGGCCCCTTGTGCCCAATCTTTCCTAAAAAACTATCAAACACCCTCCACTAGTAGCCCTATCTTTGGTGTTGTGGAACAATGCCTGAATCTTAGATTGCTTCAAAGCCTTCCATGGATGTGTCCAACTTGGGAACTGTGCGTACAACCAATTGGGAGGTTTTGGTTTTGGCCTAAGATGGTTGACACTAAGGTTGAGACGATGGCCGTGGAGGAGGAGGTTGAAGGTATCAGAACAATGATGGGTTCTGTGTGTGGTGGTAGATGGTGGGGGTGTTGCGGATCTGCGCGGCTGGGGAGGCAGTGGTGAGTCTTTGGGTGGAGGACGGCGGTTATAGGTTGAAGATGGTGGTGTGGGTTCTGTGCGGTGGCAAAGGCAGCAGACGGCGAGCTTGTGGAGGGAGAGAGCGGACGCAGATAGGTCAGAAGGGATGGTGTGGGAGTTGGAGCAGTTGTTGCGGTAAGAGCTCCGTAAAGAATGAGGGAGGGAGGGAGAGGAAGAAGAATTTGAGATTTTGGAAAGTGGGAGGGAGGGCTAGGGGCGTAAAGAAGAGTTATTTGGTAAAGTTATTTTTTTATACAATTAAAATTTAGCTATGAAAATATTTTGTAATTAATTTGTAATTATTTAATTACTGATTAGCTACCATATAAGTTTTTTTAGTTAAATTTTGTAGTTAAATTATAACTATTTTATAGCTACTTACTTGATATTTTTTTTCTTTGTGCATTCAAAAATTAGCTACTAAATTTTTTTTCATAGCTACAAAAAAAATTTGTAACTAATTTTCGTAAATAAATCGTAGTTATTATATAGTTATTTGCTTGATAAAAATTTTCTTTTCTTGCATTTGAAAATTAGCTACGAATTAGCTATAAAAAAATTTCGTAGCTAAATTTGATAGCAAATTTGTAAAATTCGTATAGTGTGGGATTGAGTATAATTCCTTGTATGTGTGGACATTTTCTACCAAAGTGTCCTGATTGACCATACACAAAACACACCACACAAGATTTGTCTCCATGTGGCCTTACACACTTAGAGCATTCAAACTCCATAATTTTCATCTGATCTTGCTCATCTTCCTCTTCATCATCTTCATCTCGTGAAGAGCTAAATGTAGAAAAATCTTCCTCATACTCTTCTTACTCCTCTTGAGATTTACCTTCATAACCCTTTACAATTCTGCATTTGTTTATCAGGGTTGGAAAGTCCCAAATCTGTAAAGTTCGAATGATCTTATTAATATCATCTCTCAATTCGAACTCAAATTTCAAACACTTCCAGTTTTCATCCGGGTTGTATCTAAAGTAAGAAGAAAACTTGGACAGTTCCTCAAACTTAGCTACATATTGTTTAACTGACAATCTTCCTTGCTCAAGCTTTAAAAACTCTACCTCCTTCTCATCTTGTAAAGTCTTTGGAAAAAACTTCTCTAAGAAAGTTGTCCTAAATACCTCCCATGAAATTAGGGTTCTCGCGGCTTCCATTAGCCTTCTCTTACATTTCCACTAATGTTTATCTTCTCCTTTTAACATATAAGAGGCAAAGGAAACTTTCTAGTCATTTGTGCAAACCATCACCTCAAAGATTTTCTCTATTTCACTCAATACTCCTCAGCTTTCACTGGGTCGTACTCTCCTCGGAAAGATGGAGGGTTCACCTCTATAAACTCTGAGAGGTCATGAAAATTCTTATTCCTGACTGGTACCTCAAGTACTGGTTGTACTGGTGGATTGGCTTCCATCATCTTTAGCATCTTAGCATTCATAGCAGTCTGCTCCCTCATAGCATCTGTTATAGCCATAAAGGCTCCATCCATATATGGGCCCTCACTAGATGACTTCCTATTCTCCCTAGTTCGCCTTGGAGGTGTCATAGTTTCCTGTGCACATAGAACAATACATATTGAGTTGATCTGTCTCAATATCATGTAACAGTGTGACAGTAGCTAAGAACAATTATACGAGAGGCAAGTCATGTAATTCTTTTCAAATATCCCCCATAAGAGATAAGAAAATGCACAACACCTACATAGGAACTCCTAAACATGTCTAAGCACAGACAGTTCATACCCCGGCTCAATAGGATGAACTGCTCTGATACCATAATGTAACACCCTAACCCTAGTACAATAGTATATTCGCAATATACCAAAGTAAAGAGAGTTAAGCATATCACTTTCTAATCTAAAAACATTAAACTAGATTCATAATAATCTTATACATTATTATAAAGAGCCAAGAAGGAAAAAAAAGATTATATATATACAACCTCAGACTCAACAGGGCATATTGTAATACATAAACTTTATACAAACCAAAGCAAATATAAATAAATACATAAGCTTTGTCTCTAAAAGCAAGAGAACTACACTAGTCTTTCTGCTTCGTCTTCTTTCTCTTTGAAAAGTCTCGACCTAGATTTAACATAGAATTAGCAAACGGGGTGAGAATTCACAATTCTCAATAATCAATTTGTAAAACATGATATCATGATACCTCTAGCTGCTTCGAGGAAAAACAAGTTATACATAAATAACTAGAAAAATGACATAAGCCAAAATAAGTCATTTCTCTTCTTGAGGTGGTATATTCAGTTATTTATGAAATATGGTTTAATCATCACACAATTAACCAAATTCTATGAATAGAACTAACAATAACAGATTATGTTCGCAATAGATAAATGAGACTTTACTCATTACTATAAGAATATATACATACTCACTATGTAATACTCATAAGGCAACCATAACCTTATCACACTTCAATACTAACAAGAGAGACAACTGCCCATACAATTGTCAAATAGTGAAATGTATAATATGTCATATGATTATGCCTAAGAAATGTCCTAAAAGTATGCTTGTGCAATGCTTGTGCAAGTTTATGTTTTAGAAAACACATGATACTTACTCAATCCCGGGAACCGCATCCCATTGTATTTTTTAGGTAGTAGGGTTACGACCACTTAACACTACCTGGTAATTGATGGATTCCTTCCCCTCACAAAGGTAAGAGTACTATTACCACCCTATATACCGGTAACATTAACCATAATAGCATTGCCCGCTATAAGAATTTAGGATCTCATATCTCATTCTTTGGCTAAATGATTGTGCACACCATATAAGGTCACAATACGTAGGAATAGCAAGTTTAAAAACATGCAAAGTTATTTTCAAATCACATTTGAACATCACAAATGATATTTTCCTACACGAGTTTATATCCAACACTTATATACAAAGGATCCTCTCCTACACGAGCTTATATCTTTCACTCATAGACGAGTCTATCCTCCTTCACGAGGTTACCCCTTATTTACTATAGGAATATTCACATACTTACTCTATATAATACTCCCATCACATAAACAACATCACAAGGTCCACACTAACCAAGTGAAAAAGCAAAATCTAGTAAGCATGCACTCTCAGTTCACTTTACCTTACAAAGGAGCTATTCATGTTTCTAGGTTACTCTCATAACTCAACCTTAGTAAATAAGAGTAACAACTATCATTCATACACCTTAAGTTCAACTTTCACCTTAAAGGAACAACTCATGCATAATAATAAGCTAACCATGTCCAACAAACTTAATATACTACACCTAGTACACCATATAATCACATCACAAGTGATATCAAGTGCCACATCATTGCTCTTCAATGACTAACACCTTACCTATGTCAATCCACAACCATTTAATGTACAAAGTCCTATTCTTTTACACTTGCACTAGGTGCTTATTTTCTCTATGAAATATCTCTAATAATGCCTTAACTTACACTAAAAAGTATGCATAAAGGATCCCAACTAATAGGGAATCCCATTCCCTTCATAAGGAACACATAGTGTGTTCTGCCCTTTAGGCGCTCAAGTGGTCAACACTGGGCCCTCAGGCGCTCCAGGCACAGAAACTCAACCTTGTTTCCCTCAGCCACTGGCGCTTAGGCACCTAACTCTCTGCCTCATGCTACTGACACTCTGGTCAGCTGGCGCCCAAAGCTCCACACTCAGGCGCCACGCTCGCAGCAACACACGGGATTTAATTCTGGACAGTGGTCACCTAGGCGCCCAACTCCAGTGCCAATGCACTAGAAAACTTGTTTCCTATTCCATTAGTTCTCAAACCAGTTTCTAGCCCTCAAAACATAGGTTCTAAATGTTCTCCAACACCATTCATGGTCACTAAGCTTAATGAAACTATCATACACCCTATTAGCACATCACCTCATAGGAAATTATCCAAACTAATCTTTCACAAAATTCCTATTTTCTCAACTCATAGATATGAGGTTTCAAGGATGCTTTCAAATCAGCCACCATGCACTTATCAACACAAAAGTAACCACAAAATAAGTTCTCAACCAGTTCAACCATCTCAAACCATGGAAAAACCATAAAACTCATTTTTCCAACAAGTTCATGTATAACTCAAGCACGAAGTGAAGAAAAGGAAAAGGTTAAGAGTTGAGAACAAGCACCCCTATCTCTTGTAGTAAGGATGAACTTCAAGCTTTGGATTTGTCTTTAGCTTTCCTCCTCTTCTTCTCTTCTTCCTCCTTCTTTTCCTTCTTTCTTTTCCCTTTCTCTATTTCTGCTACTGCTTCACGAGAGAGAAATGAGAGAATGAGTGAAAGTGAGAAAAATATCTAAGGAATGTCAAAGAAAATGGCTAGAATCGTGGAAGACTTAGGGTCATTGAGATATTTTGTTGAAACATTATATTTCTTAGGAATACTTTAATATTACAGAATCAAGTTTCCTAACTTCTATAAGTATTATAATAAATCCTAGAATTCATTTCAACCCTAGTTTTATGAATTCCATAAATTTTCATATCTCAGTAAAGTCAATCCGATATTAAAACACTCACTCAATGTACTTAAAAATACCAAACTAACTCAGTTAACTCTCAAAAATTAACCACATGAGATTTCACACATTTGTGATATAGAAACAAATTCTCCATATTTATTTCTATTAATTAAGCAGTTTAAGTCATTTCTTAAGCTAATAACAACTATTTTTCACATATAGTGTTACAACAAAGTGACTAAACTAACTCAGAAAGTCACAAAATTAAACAAGCATGTTAAGCAAGTATTATGCTACCTCTGTAACTATATACAAATCTAACATATTTAAGAGGATGTTACACACATCACACAGGCACTCACCCACTCAAGCATCTTGCACGCTCAAATTCACCACCACATCACAGCACATTCAGCCACTGCACTTCACCATCACCATTGCATCAACACAGTGCACCATAACCATCAAAGCTGCCATACACAACCACACTCTTGTACTATTCACCTAGCCACCATAGCCAAGCTTGACGAGCCCACATCCCTTATTCCACTATGAATCCCAAACAACCGCACTCCCTATGATAGAGCCACAAACCTAAAACTACTATGGAGATCACAAGAAAACTGAACCCACACCAACACCCGTAATCAACCACTCATGCCTACAAACTGCGCCATCGCCAAGGACCATCCATTGATCTCGCACCTTTACCTTACTCTACTACTAGTCTTGCTCGCAAAGTTCAAAAGACCTTTTTTTCCTCTTCCTTTTTTGGGTTAATTTTGGTTGTTATTCACTTGAATTGTTTATTTTATTTGTTTGGGCCTAGTTGCTTCTGTTGATTTGGCCTTATTTTATGCTAATTTGTATTTTAAGCTTACTTCTATCTGGTTAGATATGTTTTAGTTTTGTTTAAAGTCGGTTGTTTAATTGTAGGCTTGAGCTTCTTCTTTTGGTGTTTGTCAACTATTTATTTCTTTATGTTTTTTATTGGGCTGATCTATTTCATGATAATTTGGACTTAATTTTTTTTAATTATATCTCATTCATTTTTTATGGCATGCTTTTTTTTTTTTGCGTTGTTGGAATATATTTTTAATTTATTATTGATTTTGTAATGATTTAGAAAATAAAGTGGGTAAAGAAACCTTATCGTGTATAGCATCAATTCCTTTTTTTAAATCCATGCAACAGTCGTTGATGTTGATTTGATAGCCTTGTGGTATCTTTAAGTGTCATTAACTCTATATGGATATTGTATGGCCATGTGCCTTCATGAATCCTGCATAAGAGTATATTAAAATTGTAAATATTTATTTAATTTCTTTGGTAATTTTCTATAGTTAATTATTTATTTAAAAGGTAAAATAAATGTTTTTAAGCATATTAATAATTTGCACGATTAGCTTTAGGGCAACTATTTTAGAACTAGAGGTGGAAATAAGTTGGGCTTTGCCTAAATAGGCTTAGGTATATTTTGTAAAGTGTTAGCCTAAGCCTAGCCAGTTACCTGTCATAGACTCTTTTTTTTTTTTTACTTGACTTTGCTTATTTATAAAAACATAAAAATGACTGGCCTAACCTAGAAGTCTATGTAAAGACCTAATTATGTGAATGCTTTCATATAGGTCAAGAAACTTAAGCTTTTAAATTTTTAAATAGGTATAATCTTTAACAAAATTATTATATTCTATATATAAATATACTATACTAATATATAACTAGTAAATTACTTAAGTATTATAAATTCTATTTTATATATAAATATTAAATAAATAGGCCAGATTGGTAGGCCTAATAGGTTTTTTTTCAAAGTTCAAGCCTTAACTTATAAAGTTAAATAAGTCTTTTTAGAAGCCTAAGTCTGGTTTGTTTGATAAAAAAACCAAGCCTATGTAGGTCAAAAATAGGCTAAGTCGTAGCCCTAACGGATTATTTGACCTATTTCCACCCTATTTAGAATGAACATATTAGAAGAACATTGGAATTAAGTTTTCAACATTCCTTTGACATAATTAGACTCTCAAATCTAATCTCTTTTCAAAAGACTAGTTTTCACAATAAAGATGAAATTTCCAGTTATTTTCCCAATTAAAATAAATATCAACTACGACTTCCTAAATTTGTAATGAATTTAGTTGCCTCTGGTTCCAGCTTCCTCTAGGCACATTGTGACACCAAAGGCATGAGATGAATTGTCACTTCAAAGGTAAATAACTTTCTTCGTGGTGAAAAGCTCCAATTAGGGATGAGAAACAGCCAAGCAACTCGTCTAGAGTTATGATGTATCCTGTTTTAAGTCTGTCCTGACTTATTTACTATAAAGGCCATATCAGAGCTATTAAAAAATCCTATTAAGATAAGCAGGCCTGATAGCCTGGTATGATTTTACAAATGTACCATTAACCCTATCATTTTCTTTTCTCATCCTCTCATATTTCACTCGATCATAGCTTGCCCTAACATTTCTTCTTTTCTCATCCTTTCAAATCCCACTCTGCTGCTTGTTTCTTTCCTTTTCCTAATGTCGATTTCACACCGCAATCAATTTCACTTGCCCGCCTACTCCTTCAATTCCATATCTAAGGTACGCCTTTCCTCCTTTGAAGTTCACAGTCTACGTTTTTTTTAATGGGTTTGCATTTATTGTGTTTGTGTTTCTCTAACTCCACTTGCTTTGTTGTATCTTTTTCATGATATACATTAGTCAGCAATTGTATTTATAATTTCATAAATATAAATCTCTTTTTTTGCATTTGCATTTGTGATTTATTATTGGCATTAAGCAGCTCTGCATTTTGATTAGAAGCTTTCTGACATTTAGATTTGAGGATTTAGAACGCATTTTGTGTTGATAAGAAGGAGTTATGATTGTGAAGATTTTGTTAAACAATTTAAGAAGATTCATGTTTCCTTCCTTTTCCTTATTTGAATAAATTCAAATTGATTCTGTTCTTTATTTATTATTTATCTAGGTTTTCACATTCTAATTTTGAACTTTTGAATTAGTTATTGGATTTTTTTGGAGTTTCAATTGATTATCAAGGCACCAATAGCCTTATAAAAATAGAAGCTTACTTTTAATAAAACCTTAAATAAAAATTTTTACGTGAGGCCAAACCCCTCCTACCACCCAAAAAAAAACACCTTATATTAGGTAATAAGTTATGCTCAGGCTAGATATTTGCAATATAGACTTAGTTTATTTAAGGCAAAACCTAACTTAACTTAGCTAATTTTCACCCCTATTCATGACTCCTCTACATATGAAAAAAAGATAAAATATTAATCACATCTTCTGTAGCATAGCCACAACAATTGCAAGCTTAAAATAGTAAGTGCATTCCTTTGCTAAAAGAACTATCATTCACAACAATCATATTACTCAACTTTTGTAATGAAGATTTTAGCTTCCTAGATATGTACAACATCTTGAATTACTAGAATAACATATTCAGTAAGGTAATTAAAGGCAACAACATATGACACAAGATCTTCATTCTTCACACGATTCTTACTTTATTTAATATAAAACTATCATTCAAACTTTAAATGGGGCAATTCATTGGTTACATTTTTTGCTATAACGATCAACAAGAGTCAAGGGTAATCATTTTTCCTTGATAGATTATATATGCCTCACTCAGTTTATAGTCATGGTCATCTTTATGTTACTATCACTAGGGAAAAGAACAAGAATGCATAAAAAAAACTATGACAAGGAACTACAGTTATCTAATACTACAATTAATGTAGTGTTTCAATGAATACTTTATAATATTATATAAGCGAGTATGATAAATTATGCTAGACTATTGCGTTTGTTTCAAGTTTAAAATAAGTGTTATTGTTGAATATATATTAATAATATTTATATCAAATTCATAATTATTTATTGTAGGATTCTACAATATAATTGGTGAAAACTCATGCACCAAGGCAATGTACTAGTATTTCACTTTATCATCCATTATTTGAAGAGTCTTTATTCCATTTATTCAAACATATATGGTGCATTTGGTTCATTTTTTTTTCATTTATACGAATTCTTATATGGAAATGATGGACTCTCATTTGATACAAGATATCTAAAAATACTTCCATGTGAAAATTAATCCTAGGAATGTTTTATGCCCAACATTCCCACACTTCCAGTCCTATTGGGGGATGTGGGTTTGCCACATTCTCATGGCATGTGAATGTCCAAAATGCTCACCCTTCTATCATCACATAATCACCAACCACTGCTACATTATTGTTAGTTGTCGCTGCCAACCACCATCTACTATTACCAAATGCAAGAATAGACACCTTTTGTCGCTAGATGGTGCCCGACAAAGGTTAGAGTCACAATTGACCACCGCTTACTACCATAAAAAATATGGCCTCCCTCCGCAACCGTTAGTGGTTGGCAACGACAGGAGTGATTGGAGTCATTTATATAAATGTTTTAGTCAACCAAATGTGATAATCCTCGTTCATAGGAGTACCAATTTTAGGAATAAATTTCTAAAAATACTCATTCCCTATATATTTTTTCAAAACCTAAACCAAACGAGAGTGATGTATATATGCTTGATTGGTTGGTAACATGAAGAGTGAAGTATTTGTTTACAGAGAAGGATTTTAATATGATGGCGTATCCCTACCAAGAATACCAAATTAGTATATATACTTGGTTGGAGATGATAAAACTTAGTAATGTCTCAGTGCTTGAAGGTCCAAATCCCCCTTATTTGCATGAAGGTTAATCTTATCTTAAGTAGTCATTGTTGCTTTCCCTACATATACCATGCAAACAACCTTACTACCTCAAGGAGTTGGCAGCAAATTAGAATCCATAATAGGCATTTTTTATGGGGTTAGGTTGATGGCTAGAGACATTGTCATCAGGTGGCTTAGGTTAAGCTTTGTCAACCTAAGAAGCTTGGCAGGGTCAATTTCATAAATCTTATGTTGCTTAATAAGGCATTGTTGATGAAACTTGGATGAGGGCTTTATTAGGAATTCAAGCGTGAGTGAGATGTGAGAGAAGAAGTCACACATTGGAAAGAAATGGATAAAGTAAGGACTATATTAGTGGAAAGACACATAGACCTAGATCCTTAAGATTTTGGATCATGATGTGGTGTCGAGCCCACCATTGTGGTTCATTGCTTAATTCATTGTTGCAGATCTCATTGGCTTGTTATGTTGGATCAAGCACATACCATTAAGCCAAAAGTTATAGCTATTGTTTAGGGTGCAACTTTATTTCCTTAAAGCTTCTCAAAAACACATATAGCTTGAGGGGTTGCACCTATTACAGGAACCAAAGGCTGGGATGTTAAGCCCATTGAATCCTAAGGGACACGCTGACTAAATGAAGCTAACAATCCCCTCCAGCATCACCTATGGGATTCGAACCCATGACTTTGCTCTGATACCACTTGTTGGATCAGATGCTTACCACTATGCCAAAAACTATAGTTGTTGGTTAGGGTGCAACTTTATTTCTTTAAAGCTTCTTAGAACCGTATCTAACTTGAAGGGCTGCACCTATTAAAGGCACAATGGGTTTGGATCTTAAGCCCATTGAATCCTAAGGGAGATGTTGACCAAATAAAGCTAACATGTTAGACTCCCCTTATTGCTTATCAAGTGGTGTTAGAGCCAATGATTTGGCTAGGATGAGTATAGGAGAGACAACAGTGATTAATTGATCCATGTGCGAGTCCCTTGTGTCAAAAGTATTCTTAATAGAGTAATAACATGTATGGAGGAGAAGTGACTCTTGGAAGTGGGATTAGTGGAATGGGCTCTTGGTGACACCGTTGAATACTCGAAAGGCTTCTGCTTATATGAAGGACTCACACTTAAGGGAAATATTGTTGGCAATTCAAGTGTAAGTTGCTTGTGGGTGAAGAAGTCTCACATTGGAAAGAAATAGACTAAGTGGGAACTATATAAGTGGAAAGACCTATATACCTAATGTCTTAAGGTTTTAGGTCAAGATATAGTGTTAGGTCTACCTATTTGGTTCCTTGCTTAGTTTGTTGTTACGTATCTCCCTACCTTGTTGGGCTCCCCTTACATTTTAATAAGCTCGTGGTTAAACCAAAGGGTTTATGGGTCAAGATTTTGAGAACCAAATATAGCTATGATACTAATATTATCCTTATTGTGAACTATGTCTAAAACAATTATGCTTTATGGAAGGCCTTATGTGGTGTCTGGAAACATGTTGAGAATGGGTTACAGTGGTGTATTAGAAATGGGAACCATGTGTGTTTTTGGCTTGGTTCCTGGGTGAGATCATGTGCTCAATTACCAGATGTTACTACTGTGGAGGTTCCTAAAAACCTTTTAAACCATCTAGTGGCTAGTTTTGTTGCTGATACTAGTACGAGAAAAATGGGACTTATTCATGCATCTTCTCCTAGAGGGTGTGTGTGGGGAAATTGCTAGTACAATACCACCCTCCATGCACTTAAGTGATGATAGGGTTACTTGGGCCTGCTCTGCAGATGGCATATTCACAATAAAGTCAATGTATAATTTCATAGTTGGCCATGACGGTCCCATGGTAGATAACATGTGGAAGTTAGTGTGACATTGGCAAGGCCCACAAAGGATTCACTGTTTTACCTGGCTTTCTTTGCTTGGGAGTCTCATGACAAATCAATTTTAGCTAAACCATCACTTCTCAAGCCAATCCTCTTTCCCTAGGTGTACATTTGGTGTGGAAGACACACTTCATGCCCTTTATGATTGTCCACAAATCCATGGCCTTTGGATGCAGTTAGTCCACTCGCGATATTGGCATATGTTCTTTATTGCAAACTTGTGTGAACTAGGGGAGAGATGAAGGTAACTCTTGGAATATTATGCTCGGTTTTTTAATATGGTTTGTCTGGTTGAACATAGATCAAGTAGTGTTTAAAGGGGGAGGGCCTAGTAGATAATATCTTTATAGATAGTTTCAGAGGTTGGGAAACCAATAATGCTCGAACATAAGGGCTTCACATTGAGTGTAGCAAAAGAAGATATCAATAAATAATTATGGCTTGGCAGTTTCCTAAGTATAGGTGGGTTAAATGTAATTTTGGTAGTTCTCAAAAGTAACTCATGGATCTTAGAGCTTGTGGAGGAGTGTTTTGGAATGCCTTAGGTGCATGGATGTTTGGTTTTATAAGAAACTTAGGGTCAACTGCTATAATCACGATTGAATTATGGGGACTTGTTTAAGCCCTTGAGCTAGCATAGAGTAAGGGTATCCATAAACTTTTGGCATAAGTTAGACTTTGCTATGGTAATATCACTAGTGCTAAAGCAGTGTGTGCATACTTTGCTATGGTAATATCACGGTGTGTGCATTCTTACTTGTGGGAACCTATTGTTCGAACAATCAACTTGCTTCGTGGACGATAGTAAAAGTTAGAGTTTCACATGCTCTTTGTGAAGGAAATAAGGCGGCAAATTTCCTTGCTTTTAGCAAACATAACTTCCATATTAGGATAAATGTCCTTAATCTTCCTTTTATGATTGCACTTGCATCTTATAGGAAGATGTAACACCCCAAAATTTCCTATCCTATAAACAGTAATTTTGACAACAATGTAATTTTCTTGTTTAGTAATTTCTGATATCAAAAATTATTTTGTTTATTCCGTCAAAGTATTTGATCGTTTTGAGTGATTTACTCAGTGTCGGAAAATAATAATTTTCTAATAACCGAGGAAAATCTTTCTCGTATTTATTTCTCTTGACTGTTAATTATTTTTAACAATCGACTTGATTTTCATACATTTTCTAATATTTGTGATTTTGTGGATGATTATGAATTTTTTTGACTGTATGTGGGCCCAGGTGGTCCTAGGTGGGCCCAAGTGACCATACGTGGGCCCAGGTGGGTCCCGCAAAGTGAAAAAATTTTCTACGCATAAAAAAATTTGTACTGTTTAGACGGAGACATGGGGATCTTACTAAACCTGAATCCGGAAACAGTTTTAAAAAATTTGTTTTGTACTGTATTTATTTATCAGAAGATAAAAATACAGTAAATATATTCTTTCGTGAGATTTTTAGTAGATAAAAATAGAAATTATATTGCTTAAGTCAACATTGGTAGTTTGGATATCCACTATTGATTCAATTAACGGTTAAGAAATAAATTTAATAAAAAAACATAAGATAATCATCATTGATTTAATCAATGGTGTGAGAATAAACTTAATTAGGCAAGCTTCAATATCAACCGTAGATTTAATCAACGGTGTAAAATTATAAAGTGACCATTTACAACCATTGGATTTAGAGTTGATCAAGGGTGGAGATTTGGTCTTGTAAAGTAACAAGGACCATTTATGACCATTGGATGAAGAATTGATCAAAGGTGGAGATTTGGTCTTCTAAAAAGGTTATGACTAATTATAACCCTTGGATTTAAAGTTTGAAGGAGCAATCTTGACCCTTTATTTTGGAGACACATCTAATGGCTAGAATTTAAAGGAAAAGGATCCAATGGCTTAGATTTAGTCTTCTAAAAATTAAAAGTCTACCCAAATCCTAACCATTGAATTAATCAATGGCTAGAAATGCTTCAAATAATGGCCTAATTAACAAGCCAAGTAAACTAAATTAAATGTTAAATTGTTATAATCTAATTCTTAATTAGATATCCTAATTTTAATTAGAGATTATAATATAGGAAATAATATGTCTAATTAATTAGTTATGTAATTAGAAAATTAGTTAAGATTGATTAGGAAACTTAATCTAATGAATTAACTAATCAATTAGCAAGTAATTATGACAACTTTGGAGTGCATGATGAAGGGGGACGGTTGGAGAAGCAAGAAAGAAGAAGAGACATGTTGAGACATGTTGGAGTAGCCTTTTTAGGCCAAAGAAAAAGATGACAAAGTGGAAGACTTTTGCATGCATGTGATAGCCTTCAATTATGCTAAACAAATTTCTATCTCTCCATTCTTTCACTCCTACGGTTACCCACTTCAATTCAGCCCTCTATTTTGATTTTCTATCACACTTAGTAACACAAAGACCATTCTCTCTCTTCTCTCTCTTCCAATTGTTCAAGAATACCAAGAACAAATACCAAGAACACCATTTTCTCTATTCTTTGAGCTATTCGATCACCACCCATAGAACCACTTCCAATCTTTCATAATTTTATCTAGCTACATATCTTGAATCCTTTCATCAATTCAAAACACTTTCATGTTGGAGACTTTCTCTAAATCATTCATCTTCATGGACTTTCTTCAAGAACAAAGTTATGGGGTTTTTGAGGTGAAGTATAAGAAGACTTCATTTCTTCTCTTCTTTTTCATGATCTAAACCATGTTTGATCCATGGTTCCTCTTAATCAAGCTTAGTATACTAATTTCTATGTATTTTATTTTGAATTTGAGAAGCCCTTGGTGTTGAAGGACTTGGAAAGAGAAGCAAAATCAAGAAGCTTTGAGGATCTTCAAGAGGTAAGAGGGAGATCCATCTCACCAACCAAGTATGGTGGTGGGAGATGGTCTTATATTTGATGGATTGTGAATTCATGTGAGAATTCCAATTCATGGTCATGTAATAATTAATTGTGTGTTTATGAGCTTTGATTTATTTTCTTATGCCTTGATTTATTTGCTTATGCTTAATATGCTTTGCATGATTTTATGGCTTTGATAGTATACTTATAATATGCATGATGAGTATATGACATGTTTGTGATATTTATGATGAAATATATATATATGTATGCCATGATGTGTGGATGGAAAGAAAATTGATCTTGGTTCCAATGGCCAAGGAAGAGCTACGGTTTTGATGCCTTGATTTGGGTCAATGTGGAAAATTTTCAAGAACAAGGAAATTAAATTTTGATCCCTAGAATAATGAGAATTTCGGCCAAGACACCTCAAAATAGGTGTTTACAAATTAATATGTTTATGGAAGAATAAAATTGGATTGATTTGAGGAGTATGGAAAATGAACTAAAAGTTTGTTTTTTTTTTAAGAAAACATGAACACAAATTTTAGAATGAAATTTTATTGATTTATTTTGTGTAGAAACAAGAATGGAATTTATTTAAGTTAGAAGAAAAATATTTCATGGTTCCAATGATCATCTATAAGGTTTTGATAATTTAGAAAAATGTTTTGATGCTATGAAATACAAGAATTTTCAAATAAGGATTTTTGAAAAGGGAATTAAGTGTTATAAATTAAGTGAAGTGGAATTTTCATAAATAAAAGAAAAAGAAGATTGAAAGTATTGAACTTCAAATTAATTTAAAAAGAATCAATTTTTAGAAGTGATTTAGAAATATAAAAGAAAATGTTTGTAACTTAAATTTACTCACGAAGAATTTATTCGGGTTTTGGAAAACGTTAGGAAATTTAAAGTTAAGAACAATAATTAAAACAACTCAATATGATTTTGTAGGACTAGATCAATAAAAAGTGATTTTGAGAAAATATATATTAAGGAAAAGATTTTTTGACTAATAATGAAAAAGGATTTGCAAAGAAAGTGAAAATGAATTTGAACAAATGAGTTTGGTTTTTATAACCATCGGTACTTCGGTTTTGAAAATAAAATTTTAATGGTTTTGTTTGTGTAAAACCATATCAATTTAGAAGGAAAAATATTTAATGGTTTCAATAGTCATGTCCACGTTTTTGAAGGCTTGTAATGCCTTGATTTTTATGAACAAAGTGATTTTCAAAGTGGAAACTTAACTTGAGTTAATACAAGAATTTGAAAATGGAATTAGAGCATTTATCACTTGAGAAATTAAGTTTTTGTAAATGAAAATATTTTCAAACTTCAATTTATTTTGAAGAAGGTTGTGTTTGGAAATGCTTTGAGAAAAATGGAGAATATAATGGTGATTTGAGAATTTACTAAAGTATAACATATTTTCAAGTTTTGAAGTATGTGTGGAAATTTTAAGATTTGAAACATTGATTTATATCAATGAAAAAGTAATTTTGTGGATTATATTTGAAAAAGAATTTCTTGAGTAAAGAAACGTGCAAAAAAATTTTCTTGAGTGAAAAAATGTGAAAAATGAAATACAAAGTCATAATATTTTGAGAAAAGATGAAATGAAATTTTTGAAGGTTGAGAAATATTTTAGTAATAGAATTATGGTGAAAAATTATTTACGTATCTTAAAAATGTGTTGAAAATGATATTGACTTATTTGAAAGTCCAAAATAATGTTTGGAATATTGAGAAATATTTTACATGATTGTAAAATGGTGAAAAATAATTTACGTATCTTAAAAATGATTTAAAATGCAGTAAAATATTTCTACATGATTTGAAATATGTTAAAATATTTCTACGTGATTTGAATTACGTTTAAATATTTTATGTGAGTTTAAATATTTTACGTGATTTGAAATACAGTTGAAAAAATCACTACGTGATTAAATAATGATAGAATATTTTTACGTAATTATGAAAAATGGTAGAAAATTGTTATGAGATTTGGGAAGCGTTTACATATTTTACACTATTGAAAATATTATTGAAAAATATACGCAATTTTGAAACAGTGAAAAAATATGCGATTTGAGAAACGTATATTTTTACGCGATTGAGAAAGACATTGAAAAATTAATACGTGATTTAAAAGTGCAACAGAAGAGTTGCGGCATTTTGAAAACGTAACAAAAGTGTTCTGATTTGGGAAAATATAAAACGAAACATTTGAATTTTGAAAATGTAACAAAACATTTTGGAATTGTGAAAACATAATAGAAATGTTATGCAATTTTGTGAAAACACTATTTAAAGTGTTTTATAACTATGAAAACATGATAACATGATTTTGTGTTGAAAATATAGTATAATTATCTTGTTGAACCAAATATGGACACCGTATATGAGAAAATGACATGTTTTGCCTATGATTGGCATTTGGTGCATTATACATGCATTGGAAAGATATGTCTGTGATTAGATTTGGTGCATTATACGTGCATTGAAAAAAATATGCGTTGAAGCATATGATTACATTGAACAAATGAAATTGAAAAGATTTGGCCCTTTGGGGTTGGACTTGCACTGATATATTCGTGCATTGTATAAAATATAGCTAATAGCTATTATGGCCCTTGTGGTTGAAGAGGGAATGAGAATTAATAGTGAGGTCTATGATGGATCTTGGGGCGTCCGAGGCGCTAGCGGCGATCGATCGATGGACGGTGGCGAGTACCCCATTGCCACTTGGCGATGCATCCGTTGCAACGCATTGACGATACCCGACAAGAACACGATTCTTTTCAATGACCGGGAGATTGTCTTTGGGCTAAGGCCGACAATTAACCGAGCATTCTTCTCGAAATTGTGAAAACCTCCATGGAGTTGTTTTTGAAAAATTGAGTCTTTGTGCATATGCATAATCAACATTTATATCTGTGTGATATATTAATTGAGGAATATTGGTTATAATGATTGTTATGAATACTTGGATGATGATGATGATAATGCTGATAACATGATTATGGTATGATCTATCTCGTATGATATTGTTGGTCGTGTGTGTTATCTCCAGTCTTTACGCCATGTTGGTATTGGTGTAGGTGATCTCACCTCTTTGTTATGTTGTTTTTGTGTCTATATTGTTAAAATCAAACAATAGAAGGGTCGAGTTGTCTTAGACATAACGGGCGATAAATACTCTGAGATTGGTGACAACAATAAGGAGTGGACATTCATGACTCGAAGGTGTGCAGTGTTGACAAAGGAACAGATGTTTGATGCATCAAGATGGACAGATAAGGAATAAGTATATTAAAGTTTCTCGATAGTATTGTACCGTGCTATTAAGTAGGACCCGTCATGGGGTTTGCTACTGTCTGTCAAAAATATATAAGTCTGTTAATTATATATTTCTCTTTAAATTGTGATATTAATTGGTGTAAGTATTGTATAATGAATAGTTGAAATATGATTTTCAATGTTACCTAATATTTTCAGTAAATTTACGTTTCAGTAAAGAAGGAATTTTAAAACCCATCTTTTATAACTCAAATTTTGTGCGAACTTCTTTTCAGATTATGAGTCGGAAGTCAGAAATGTGATGCCCAAAGCTAGGGTGTTACATTAGTTGGGCCCTAGAGCTAGGGTGTTACATTAGTTGGTATCAGAGCTAGGGTGTTACATTAGTTGGTATCAGAGCACAGTTTGAGTCTTTTGGAGTTTGTGGTTAAGTCTATTTTGCTTGTGTTGTGTTCTCTGTGTTTGTTTTCCGAAAGGAAATAATGTTGTTTATAATGGATATTAGATCCATTATATTTCGATCCGCACGCCTTAAAAAAAAAAAGAAAATGACTCGGGATAGTTATACTTGTGTGGAAGTGAAACATGTTACTAGTAATGCAGTTGCAGCTACGGGAGCAACGTGGAAAGACGACTGCACGAACAAAGGACCGCTGTTCAGTGGAAACTAGAAGTTGAAGTTTAGGATCTGATGGAAGAGAATCAGTCTTGGAATATAAGATTTCGTAATTTTGGAACCTGGTATTTTTTAGGATATTGAGAAAGTAATTGATTTCGACGGAAGATGAATTTACAACCATTGATGAAACCAAAAGCAGTAAGTGATGTGAAAGAAAGTACTTAAATGAAGGAATGTACGTTAAGAAAACAATTTGCGGAAAGGTTGGACACATTTCCAAAGAGTATAATCTCTGATGTGTTCTTTGAAAATAGAGTTTTCTATTAGTAAAAATTTTAGATAGTAAGGAAAGTTGTTACTTTGAATGGAACGGGAGTGTTCTGAGTAGAAGATTTAAACAATGGAGATTGCGTCATTGGAGCTAATCTTATAAACCATACTGAATATTTCTGTGAGTGACCTATTCTTTATAACATATGATTGAGTAGATCAATTATATGTTAGAGTTATTCGTTATCCTCTGATTTGTTTACTTCTGTTTCTATTCTTAGCTAATCGAGCTATTCAAGTTATTCAAATTGTTGTTATAGATCAAATCTTTGTATTAATTTGATCTGTTGTTCAAAATTTTGTGTTAATTTGATCTGTTTCATAAACAGACGTGGTCTTTGAAAATGGATTGGTTATTTTCTAACCATATCCAATGAGATTATTTTAACAGACTGTGAGTAATCCAGAGAAAATTCATTTTTGAAAATCTAAGTTACATCCAATTCTTTCTTTGGATATGTTCGATAACGGTTCAATTCGTTTTGTTATCTTCCATGATGTTTTCTTTCATCTCCTGCAACTGAAGGAATATCTAGCAAGAAAGGATATTTCTATATTTGTATCCATGTTAATGTATCTGAGTAATGCAGCAGAAGCGTGATGAATTTTTCAAAAGATTGGAACAATTCTTCTATGGAAAAATTTAAGACGGTAATGAAAAATTGTAATTTACGAAAGTATCTGGTATAGTGCTGTGGAAAGAAGAACTCAGTTAGTGAGACATTTCCTGTTAAAAGCAAAAACTGGAATATGTAGTGATATGAGAATAAGGAAATTTTAAGTAATACATTACATTAGCTAAACATTACATTACATTAGTTGGAAGTTATCTGAGAAAAACTATTCTAGGCATGAATGAAGATCGGTTGTTGTTATGTTGATATCAGAGATATGGAAATTCTTTCTTTCTGGAGTAACATTCAACATCTTCAGTAATAACCAACAAAATCTCTATGATAGGAGTCTGAGAGATCTGTTTGATCAAGAGAAGTTGAACATCAGCAAAGAGATTTTGTGGGATTAGAATAGTATAGCAAGATGTAAGAGAGGAAGCTTCATGGGAATTGAAAAATAAGATGAAAGCACCATATCCGTATTTATTCTGAGGGTGTGAAATCATGTTTCTCAAATTTCGAGGACGAAATTTCTTTTTAGAGGGGGAGAATTGTAACACCCCAAAATTTCCTATCCTATAAATAGTAATTTTGACAGCTAACAGAATTTTACTGTTTAGTAATTTCTGGATACTGTAAAATTATTTTGTTTATTCCGTCAGCGTATTTGATCGTTTTGAGTGATTTACTTCCGTGTCGGAAAATAATAATTTCCTCTGCCGAGAAAATCTTTCTCGTATTTATTTCTCTTGATATTAATTATTTTTAACAATCTGACTTGATTTTCATACATTTTCTAATATTTGTGATTTTGTGGATGATTATGAATTTTTTTGACTGTATGTGGACCCAGGTGGTCCTAGGTGGGCCCAGGTGACCATATGTGGGCCCAGGTGGGTCCCGCAAAGTGAAAAAATTTTCTACGCATAAAAAAATTTGTACTGTTTAGACGGAGACAGGGGATCTTACTAAACCTGAATCCGGAAACAGTTTTAGAAAATTTGTTGTACTGTATTTATTTATCAGAAGATAAAAATACAGTAAATATATTCTTTCGTGGGATTTTTAGTAGATAAAAATAGAAATTATATTACTTAAGTCAACATTGGTGGTTTGGATATCCACTATTGATTCAATTAACGGTTAAGAAATAAATTTAATAAAAAAACATAAGATAATCATCATTGATTTAATCAATGGTGTGAGAATAAACTTAATTAGGCAAGCTTCAATATCAACCATAGATTTAATCAATGGTGTAAAATTAATTATATAAAGTGACCATTTACAACCATTGGATTTAGAGTTGATCAAGGGTGGAGATTTGGTCTTGTAAAGTAACAAGGACCATTTATGACCATTGGATGAAGAATTGATCACAGGTGGAGATTTGGTCTTCTAAAAAGGTTATGACTAATTATAACCCTTGGATTTAAAGTTTGAAGGAGCAATCTTGACCCTTTATTTTGGAGATACATCTAATGGCTAGAATTTAAAGGAAAAGGATCCAATGGCTTAGATTTAGTCTTCTAAAAATTAAAAGTTTACCTAAATCCTAACCATTGAATTAATCAATGGCTAGAAATGCTTCAAATAATGGCCTAATTAACAAGCCAAGTAAACTAAATTAAATGTTAAATTGTTATAATCTAATTCTTAATTAGATATCCTAATTTTAATTAGAGATTATAATATAGAAAATAATATGTCTAATTAATTAGTTATGTAATTAGAAAATTAGTTAAGATTGATTAGGAAACTTAATCTAATGAATTAACTAATCAATTAGCAAGTAATTATGACAACTTTGGAGTGCATGATGAATGGGGGGACGGTTGGAGAAGCAAGAAAGAAGAAGAGACATGTTGAGACATGTTGGAGTAGCCTTTTTAGGCCAAAGAAGAAGATGACAAAGTGGAAGACTTTTGCATGCATGTGATAGCCTTCAATTATGCTAAACAAATTTCTATCTCTTCATTCTTTCACTCCTACGGTTACCCACTTCAATTCAGCCCTCTATTTTGATTTTCTATCACACTTAGTAACACAAAGACCATTCTCTCTCTTCTCTCTCTTCCAATTGTTCAAGAATACCAAGAACAAATACCAAGAACACCATTTTCTCTATTCTTTGAGCTATTCGGTCACCACCCATAGAACCACTTCCAATCTTTCATAATTTTATCTAGCTACATATCTTGAATCCTTTCATCAATTCAAAACACTTTCATGTTGGAGACTTTCTCTAAATCATTCATCTTCATGGACTTTCTTCAAGAACAAAGTTATGGGGTTTTTGAGGTGAAGTATAAGAAGACTTCATTTCTTCTCTTCTTTTTCATGATCTAAACCATGTTTGATCCATGGTTCCTCTTAATCAAGCTTAGTATACTAATTTCTATGTATTTTGTTTTGAATTTGAGAAGCCCTTGGTGTTGAAGGACTTGGAAAGAGAAGCAAAATCAAGAAGCTTTGAGGATCTTCAAGAGGTAAGAGGGAGATCCATCTCACCAACCAAGTATGGTGGTGGGAGATGGTCTTATCTTTGATGGATTGTGAATTCATGTGAGAATTCCAATTCATGGTCATGTAATAATTAATTGTGTGTTTATGGGCTTTGATTTATTTTCTTATGCCTTGATTTATTTGCTTATGCTTAATATGCTTTGCATGATTTTATGGCTTTGATAGTATACTTATAATATGCATGATGAGTATATGACATGTTTGTGATATTTATGATGAAATATATATATATGTATGCCATGATGTGTGGATGGAAAGAAAATTGATCTTGGTTCCAATGGTCAAGGAAGAGCTACGGTTTTGATGCCTTGATTTGGGTCAATGTGGAAAATTTTCAAGAACAAGGAAATTAAATTTTGATCCCTAGAATAATGAGAATTTCGGCCAAGACACCTCAAAATAGGTGTTTACAAATTAATATGTTTATGGAAGAATAAAATTGGATTGATTTGAGGAGTATGGAAAATGAACTAAAAGTTTGTTTTTTTTAAGAAAACATGAACACAAATTTTAGAATGAAATTTTATTGATTTATTTTGTGTAGAAACAAGAATGGAATTTATTTAAGTTAGAAGAAAAATATTTCATGGTTCCAATGACCATCTATAAGGTTTTGATAATTTAGAAAAATGTTTTGATACTATGAAATACAAGAATTTTCAAATAAGGATTTTTGAAAAGGGAATTAAGTGTTATAAATTAAGTGAAGTGGAATTTTCATAAATAAAAGAAAAAGAAGATTGAAAGTATTGAACTTCAAATTAATTTAAAAAAATCAATTTTTAGAAGTGATTTAGAAATATAAAAGAAAATGTTTGTAACTTAAATTTACTCAAGAAGAATTTATTCGGGTTTTGGAAAACGTTAGGAAATTTAAAGTTAAGAAACAATAATTAAAACAACTCAATATGATTTTGTAGGACTAGATCAATAAAAAGTGATTTTGAGAAAATATATATTAAGGAAAAGATTTTTTGACTAAGAATGAAAAAGGATTTGCAAAGAAAGTGAAAATGAATTTGAACAAATGGGTTTGGTTTTTATAACCATCGGTACTTCGGTTTTGAAAATAAAATTTTAATGGTTTTGTTTGTGTAAAACCATATCAATTTAGAAGGAAAAATATTTAATGGTTTCAATAGTCATGTCCATGTTTTTGAAGGCTTGTAATGCCTTGATTTTTATGAACAAAGTGATTTTCAAAGTGGAAACGTAACTTGAGTTAATACAAGAATTTGGAAATGGAATTAGAGCATTTATCACTTGAGAAATTAAGTTTTTGTAAATGAAAATATTTTCAAACTTCAATTTATTTTGAAGAAGGTTGTGTTTGGAAATGCTTTGAGAAAAATGGAGAATATAATGGTGATTTGAGAATTTACTAAAGTATAACTTATTTTCAAGTTTTGAAATACGTGTGGAAATTTTAAGATTTGAAACATTGATTTATATCAATGAAAAAGTAATTTTGTGGATTATATTTGAAAAAGAATTTCTTGAGTAAAGAAACGTGCAAAAAGATTTTCTTGAGTAAGAAAATGTGAAAAATGAAATACAAAGTCATAATATTTTGAGAAAAGATGAAATGAAATTTTTGAAGGTTGAGAAATATTTTCGTAATAGAATTATGGTGAAAAATTATTTACGTATCTTAAAAATGTGTTGAAAATGATATTGACTTTATTTGAAAGTCCAAAATAATGTTTGGAATATTGAGGAATATTTTACATGATTGTAAAATGGTGAAAAATGATTTACGTATCTTAAAAATGATTTAAAATGCAGTAAAATATTACTACATAATTTGAAATATGTTAAAATATTTCTACGTGATTTGAATTACGCTTTAAATATTTTATGTGAGTTTAAATATTTTACGTGATTTGAAATATTGTTGAAAAATCACTACGTGATTAAATAATGATAGAATATTTTTACGTAATTATGAAAAATGGTAGAAAATTGTTATGAGATTTGGGAAGCGTTTAAATATTTTACACTATTGAAAATATTATTGAAAAATATACGCAATTTTGAAACAATGGAAAAATATGCGATTTGAGAAACATATATTTTTACGCGATTGAGAAAGACATTGAAAAATTAATACGTGATTTAAAAGTGCAACGAAGAGTCAATTTCGCGATTTTGAAAACGTAACAAAAGTGTTACAAGATTGGGAAAATATAACGAAACGTTTAATTTTGAAAATGTAAACAGAAACATTTTGAAATTGTGAAAACATAATAGAAATGTTATGCAATTTTGTGAAAACACGACGAAAGTGTTTTATAACTATGAAAACATGATAACATGATTTTGTGTTGAAAATATAGTATAATTATTGTTGAACCAAGTGTATGTATGGACAATGTATGAGAAAATGACATGTTTTGCCTATGATTGGCATTTGGTGCATTATACATGCATTGGAAAGATATGTCTGTGATTGGATTTGGTGCATTATACGTGTATTGAAAAATATGCGTTGAAGCATATGATTACATTGAACAAATGAAATTGAAAAGATTTGGCCCTTTGGGGTTGACTTGCACCGATATATTCGTGCATTGTATAAAATATAGCTAATAGCTATTATGGCCCTTGTGGTTGAAGAGGGAATGAGAATTGATAGTGAGGTCTATGATGGATCTTGGGCGTCAGGCGGTCGACCACCGGGACGGTGGCGAGTACCACTGTGCCACTTGGCAATCTGATCCGTTAAACGCATTGACGATACCCGACAAGAACACGATTCTTTTCAACGACTGGGAGATTGTCTTTGGGCTAAGGCTAACAATTAACCAGAGCATTCTTCTCGAAATTGTGAAAACCTCCATGGAGTTGTTTTTAAAAAACTGAGTCTTTGTGCATATGCATAATCAACATTTATATCTGTGTGATATATTAATTGAGGAATATTGGTTATAACGATTGTTATGAATACTTGGATGATGGTGATGATAATGCTGATAACATGATTATGGTATGATCTATCTGTATGATATTGTTGGCTGTGTGTTATCTCTGTGCTGCCATGTTGGTATTGGTGTAGGTGATCTCACCTCTTTGTTATGTTGTTTTGCTGTGTCTATATTGTTAAAATCAAACAATAGAAGGATCGAGTTGTCTTAGACATAACAGGCGATAAATACTCTGAGATTGGTGACAACAATAAGGAGTGGACATTCAGGACTCAAGGTGTGCGTGTTGTTGACAAAGAAACAGATGTTTAATGCATCAAGATGGATAGATAAGGAATAAGTATATTAAAGTTTCTCGATAGTATTGTCCGTCTTATTAAGTAGGACCACATGGGGTTTGCTTTTGTCTCAAAAAATATATAAGTCTCATTAATTATATATTTCTCTTTAAATTGTGATATTAATTGGTGTAAGTATTGTATAATGAATAGTTGAAATATGATTTTCAATGTTACCTAATATTTTCAGTAAATTTACGTTTCAGTAAAGAAGGAATTTTAAAACCCATCTTTTATAACTCAAATTTTGTGCGAATTTCTTTTCGATTATGAGTCAAGTCGAAATGTGATCCTTGGGAGAAATGAGGGTGTTACATTAGTTGGGCCCTAGAGCTAGGGTGTTACAGAAGACCTTTTATATATATAAAGACAATTGAAAAAAAAGAGAGAAAAGGAAATCAAAATATCCTATCATGCAAATTGTTCCTAGTAGGGGTGCTTAAGAACTTACTTTTTCTAATAACTTGACCTGACCTAACGCTAATTGGACCAGATTTGAGTTTTGAAAAATTAGACTTAATGCATTTTAAGGTCGAATTTTAGTCGCTCTTTAGGTTAGTCTAGCTTAGTCCAATGTTACAAAATATTTTATGACTTATAATTTTTTGTTTTTTACAAATTAAGGATAAATTTTAAAATTTAATGACTTAAGTTAATACCTTTATGTATAACATAGTAATATTTTAATAATGATATTTGTTTAAAAATATATATTATAAAACATTTTTTAATTTTAATTTCTTACTTTTAAAATTTTAAGATTTGGACATTAATTTATATATTTATTTAAATTTTAAATTAGTCTAATTTTAACCTGAGCATTAGTTAAGCTAAAATACTAAAAGAGATAATGTCATATTCGTCCTTTCGACTAACCCAATAACAGTAAGCTGCATGATATTATTGGGACTCGGAAACCCGACCCGACCGATCCGGAGTTTTCCCAGTTGACGTGGCAGTGCCACCGAAACAGAGATAAAAGAAGAAACATCAGGTTCCCGGTTTAAACGGTGCCGGTGAACAAAACCTCCCAGTCTCCTCCTAGGTTTGCTTCATTTCACGTACACGCAGACAGACAGAGAGAGAGAGAGAGAGCAAAAAGATGGGAGAAGAGAAGCGGCACCAGATGATGCAGAACCTCTTTGGCGATCAATCCGAGGAGGAAGAAGAGCTTGATTCTGAGCACGAATCCAATCCCCAACCCACTTATGCCTCTGTATGAAATCGTCCCATCCTCCCTTTCCCCTTCTTCTTCTTCCTAAAACTGATCCATATTGCAATTTCATTATCAGAACAGCTTCGCTTGACACCAAACTCTTATGCCAATTTTGTTATTTCCCCTACTTGTTCTAGCATAGTGAAATTTTAGGTTCTGCTAGGTTTTTTTTTTGGCATGTCTTATATATGCGTACGTATAATTGTCAAGCTGTTTGCTTTCTGCATTTTGAAGTTTGAATCTTGCTTGTTTTGTTTTTTCCAGGATGAGGGGGAGGGAGGAATGGAGCACGAGGGGGAAGGGGAAGGTGAAGGCGAAGTGGAGGGTCACGGAGAGGTTGAAATAGAGAGTGAAGGTGATGATCTTCCTGCTGGAGATCCTGATCCTGATCCTGGTGAGAGTGAAGGCGAGAGAGATCAAAGTTCCCAGGAGGTAGAAGAAGTTGGGGATCAGAGAGAAGAAAGTGAGGCAAGAGATACAGATAGCGATGCCAAAGACGACTATACTCAGCAGCGAGTGGTGACGAGCAAGCGTAGGGACGTGATTGAGAGTGGGAGCAAGCGTAGGAACGTGATTGAGAGTGGATCCGAGAGGTCAGAGGAGAACCATTACCCTGGCAACGATGATGAGGAAGTTGACGAAGCTAGAAGTCCCAGGTATCTTACCATATATGGCCGCCATTGTTTGATGCTTTTACTGTTTCACACTATATTGTCTATGGGTATTGGAGAAGCTAGCAGGCATGCAGGAAAGGATAAGATTTCAGGTTTTGTCAGTCCCTATTTGATTTCTTCAGTATTTCCCCAATGAATTGAAATGAGTATGTCTATGTCTGAGTCTGATTTCTGGCATGGGTTGGCTGTGCATATCTTGTTTTACGCTGTTTGTATTGATCTGGATGTTAAAAAAAAACTTGAATTAGAGTATCCAATAGAAGTATAGAACAGAGAAAATTATTGATGACTTAAGACTTAGTATGCACAATTGTTTATAACTGTTGCAAGACATTGGGACTGAAAAACTATCCTTTTTTTTATGTAGTGAGTCACCCAGAGATGACAAAGATCAGACTCGTGATTTGCATTCGGCCCCTGAAATTCGTGATGTATTTGGTGATTTTGACGATGATGAAGGGGAGGATATGGGGTATGCAGTTCAGCAGGACATTGAGCAAGATTCAAATGTGAGTGACAGGTGTCATTAGTAATATATGTTCCATTCAATTGCCCAAATTTTAAGAATTATGGATATAATTGATTTCCTTCCTTAGAGATATCCTGCGGAAGAGGAAGGGAGTTATGGAAAGAGCCTGAGACCAGAGGATATAGTTGCTGATGAAGATCCTCAGTATGAGTCAGAGGAAAACATTGAGATGAAAACTAAAGAGAAGCCACTTGGGCCCCCATTGGAGTTAGAGGTTCCATTGCGACCTCCTCCAGCTCTTCCAGAAAAGGCCTGTCTCTAATTTATATGTTTGTTTGTTTATTTGGATTAGAAGCCTGTGTTTTATATGTTATTTTCAAATTTGCTTTAACTCATGGTGGCTGGACAAGACATGTAATTGGTACTCTTCTTTTGCATAGTTTATACATTTTTTATGATTTTGAAGTTGGCATGTGCAGTGTGCATAAGTGAATGTCTGGATTTTGAAATGATTAAAGGAGGTTATGTTTTAGGACAGTTTCTTGATAACTTCCTGATGTCATGCTTGGTAAAATATTGCTAATTTGATGGGAATTGAACAATCTCGGATTATGATGACAAGGTCATAATTAATACATTTTAGTATGTGGTATCGCTTCTGAGGATCTTATCTACAAATGAAACACCTTTTATAATGATAATAAGGTCATGATGAAGTGCATTTTGGTAAGATATTTTGAATTTCTTCAACTACTCACTTTTTTTTTTCTTTCTCTCTGTCATATCTCTTTTTTGTGGCAGATGAACATGATTAAAGTTTCTAATATTATGGGTGTTGATCCAAAACCATTTGATCCTAAAACATATGTGGAAGAGGATACCTTTGTAACTGATGAATCAGGAGCCAAGAAACGCATACGCTTGGAGAACAATATTGTGCACTGGAGGACTATCAGAAATCCTGATGGCACAACATCTGTAAGTAATTGTATACTTTTGTAGTTTCTTTTTGCATGCTACACTGATCACACATGTCTAATTAACTCTTATGGATTGGAGATGAAGGACATGTTCATATTCTTGAGCATAATTTCTTTTTGCTGTCTTTTGCATCCTTGTTATTCCTTTCTACTAGCTTTACACTTTATGTATGTTATAAAAAATTGATTTTGAATATCAAGCTTCCTACTGAGATGGATTAAAAAATTAGGCCAAATGTATACTCTGAAGATTTTGGAGTTTACAACTTCTTTTGTTTGTATGGACTGAAATTGTATTTGCTTGACAACATCATATTTAGTTTTGATGCATATGGATGAACAAGATGTTATGAACTGTAGTAGGTTGAGAATTTGTTAAGGAAGTTTATGATATTGTAAGGTTTTGGTCGATGAAATTTAGAGTTCATGTTGATTAATCTTTCCTTATTTGCTGAGCTGCTCCCTGAGTCCCTGTTATACTTCTGGGTTTGACTGGGACTAATTGAGATGGTATGCCTCAGCCTTACCAAATGCGTAGGTGAAATTAAAATGGTCAAGGTTTATATGATGTTTAGTAACAAGTAACAAGTCTTCTATAGGGCTTGGTGGCTTAATAATTCAGTGAGATTCGACTGTCAACAAGGTTAATACTAAATAGAACAAACTGACAAAGTTGTTAGTACCAAGTAGGAATAAAATGCTCCATGTTCTTTGTCTGCATAATTCCTTTCAATATATTGTGTTCAAATGTTTTCAGGCCCTAAATCGTTTATGAATCATATATTGAATAGGTTTAATATTATGGTGAGAAAGTATGTTTATTGTCAAATTTCTTATGCATGCGCAAAGTCAAATTATAGTTAATTAATGAAAGGTGAACTCACAAATAACATTAAGCACATAGCAGTTAATACTTATTACTGTTGAGATGGTGCAGAAAATTTATCTTGTGAATATGCTATATGTAATCTTTTGCATTACTGGATGTAAGTAAGAATGTGGGTAAAAAGGGTGCATGTGTTCTTATTTATTGTTAGCTGTTCTTCAACCTTCAAGCCAACAATAATTTCAATTAAACTACATCACTTATTTTCTAGTATAAAATATCTTTCATGATCAAGTTGAAGTATAACCTTTTTTTTTTAAAAAAAATGAAAAAGTATCACTGATTTTATGTTGTTGCAGTATGAAAGCAATGCTCGCTTTGTGAGGTGGTCTGACGGCAGCCTGCAGTTATTAATTGGGAATGAAGTTCTTGACATATCAGTGCAAGATGCACAGCATGATCAAGCACATCTTTTCCTTAGGCATGGAAAGGTGAATTTTGTTATTCCGATAGGCTTTCTTTATGAATTATTGTTTCCCCTCACTGGACTATGCATACATGCTTACAGGGAATCCTTCAATCACAAGGAAGGTTATTAAGGAAAATGAGGTTTATGCCATCTTCCTTGTCATCAAATTCTCATCGGCTGCTGACAGCTCTTGTTGACTCAAGGCATAAGAAGGTTTATAAGGTTAAAAACTGCATTACTGACATTGATCCTGAGAGGGAAAAAGAGGAAAAAGAGAAGGTATAATCAATCATATAAAGTAGTTACATGCTTATATTTGTGTCTCCAAGATACCATTATCCAATTTCCCAATTGATTTTACAGGCTGAAAGTCAAACAATAAGGGCTAATGTACTTCTTAACCGTAAGCGTGAAAAGGTGAACCGGAAATATACTCCAATGGATAGGAGGCGTCAACTTTCTCCTGGGTTTTTGGAGGATGCTTTGGATGAGGTATAGTTTTAGGATTTGTTTCCTCTCTAGACATTGTTGTCTTTATTTGCGTATGTATTTGCTGCAATCTTCCGGAAGCATATTTGCTTGCTTAAGCTATGTCAGTTCCATTGATTATCTGTGTTCCCCCCCTTCAGGATGATGAAACAGATTATTATGATTCTCGTCATTCTCAGCGCCGTTTTGAGGAAGATTTGGAAGTGGAAGCTCGAGCTGAGAAACGAATTATGAATGCTAAAAAGGTATTATTACTCAGTCTCCAGAAATTTGTACATTTGTTGGTTATGTTTTTGCTTTTATCATTAATGCAAATTATTTTCTGGAATTGTAGTCCCAGGGACCCAAAGATATCCCTTGTAAGTCATCCTTCCCACCTGCTAAAACCTCCCGGCGCCCAATGGATTACCTAGATGATGAGAGGGAGGAGTCTGAGTATGAAACTGATGACGAGGAAGATGAGAGGCCTCTTTCACGTAAGAGGGATGAGGACTCCGAGCCAGAGTATGAGGATGAGGAAGAGGAGGAAGAACACTATGAAGAAGTGACACAAGTTAATGATGCTTCAGATGAGGAGGAGGAAGAGGAGGTATTAATTATTTTATAATAAAATAGTTGGCTTTAACTTTGGCAATAGGTCCATAGAGATTTATTTCTAATTAGTTTCAGATTGCTTCTTGTCAGTTCATCATCACTGATAATAAGGTATATAAGGGATTGCATGTGATTTGCACTTTGGTAGCTTTTTTAGTTTTTCTCTATGAAGCACTGGTACGGCTCTTAGGCCTCCGTACCAGTGTCCGGTGTGTACGGGGAACGAAGACGTATATGGCACACCGGAAAACATCTCTCCTTGCTCGAAGCTCGTCTTTCCTTGTCGAAGCTCATCCGTCTTCATGACTCTCTGTTTTGAGGCAAAACAAATACTTTTCACTCGCCTTCCCTCATCCATCTTCGTGTGACTCTCGATTACTCAAAACAGAGACCCCTCGTCGTCAATCTGCCACACCAAACCACCTCGTTATCACATCCAGATCTACGGCAATCCCGCATGCTCCATCACCAGCCACCCATCGACCAAACACAGCAAATCTGTCTCCTTCCAAGTCATCCATGGCTAAGCCACTAGTCAACCCCGAACCTGGACCATCGAACGCCCTGGTCACCAGAGCCATGATGCCACCACCATTTGTCGTCTGGCGCCGTCCTAGCCGACGCCGCCACCTACGTTGGCTCTCTGCTATTGAACCTCACATTCTTTGCCCCTGTTTGCGTGCATTTCCCTTATGCAAGCTTCCCCTTATTTTCATTCCTTTTGTTTTATTGTTGTTTGGTCTGTATCTTTTCTTTTATTTAGTTTTTTTATTTTTTAAATATTTATCAAGAGAAATGGGTAGTTTAATTTTTGTCTTGTCATTCGTGAGTGACTTTGTGACTAGGCTATTCAAACATATTTATTTTGTTTATAAAATATTCGTGACTTTGTAAATTTTTGAATTTTTAAACTATTTATTTTGTACTTTGGATATGATTTATCTGCTGATATTTAATACAACAACAACAACCAAGTCTTTTCCCACTAGGTGGGGTCGGCTACATGGATCAAACGACGTCATTCTGCCCTATCATAAATCAAGTTTTCAAAAATGTCATACAAATCTAAATCGTTTTTAATCGTTTCACTTATAGTCTTTCTTGGTCTCCTTCTACCTCTAGCTATTGGGCTATCCTCCACCTGATCTACTCTTCTTACAGGGGCTTCTTCTAAGGGTCTTCTCCTTACATGTCCAATCCGCCTAAGGTGAGATTCTCTCATCTTTTCCACAATAGGTGCTACCCTCTGAAGCATGGGTACTCCTCATAGGGAGGAGTACCGGTACCTAGTACATACCGGGTACGGGTACGGGTACGTGCTAGGTGGTATGTACCCATTTTTTTTTTAAGTTTTGGGTATGGGTGGCTACGGCTGGGGTGTGGCTGGGTACTGCTGTGGACGGCTCCACCAACTGTTGGGTACGGCTGGACCAAATTTATGCCAAAATATGGTCGTTTCACTTGAATATCAAAGAAACTTGGAGACTTGTTTCTGAATTGCTTGAGTGACCCACCCACTCAGCAGATGATCTATTTATACATAATCAATACAATTTACAAGAAGGGGAATTAACTCTAGCTTTAATTCCCAAGATACAATGAATCCTAAGGTTGCAATGAATTCTAAGATACAATGAACTCTAATTAGTGGGATAATAATTATATCTTACTTCCAACATAATTATCTATTTCCAACACTCCCCCTCAAGCTGGAGCGTAGATATCAAAAGCATCCAACTTGTTGCAGATATAAGCGATCCTTGGTCCCCGAAGAGCTTTGGTAAGCAAATCAGCCAATTGGTCATTTGAGTTGACAAAGGATGTGGTAATATCTCCAGAAACAATCTTCTCACGAATAAAATGGCAATCAATCTCTATATGCTTGGTTCGTTCGTGGAAGACTGGGTTAGAAGCAATATGGAAAGCTACCTGATTATCACAAATTAATCTCATAGTTCCAACCTCACAAAACTTTAACTCTTTAATGAGCTGCTTTAGCCATATTAATTCACATGTAGTGAGAGCCATAGCTCGATATTCTGCTTCAGCGCTTGATCTTGCGATGACATTTTGTTTCTTACTTTTCCATGAAATGAGATTTCCTCCAAAGAGAATACAATATCCTGAAGTGGATCTCCTATCACATGGAGATCCAGCCCAATCTGCATCAGTGTAGGCAATAATTTCCTTATGCCCTCTATTTCATATACTATCCCTTTTCCTGGTGATCCTTTAATGAACCGCAAAATTCTGATTATTGCATTCCAATGATCAATACGGGGAGAATTTAGGAAGTGACTCACCACACTAACAGCAAAAGAGATGTCTGGTCTGGTAGCAGTAAGATAATTAAGCTTTCCTACTAATCTTCGATATCTGCTTGGATCTGAAAATAATTCACCTTTATCAGGAAGGAGCTTAATATTCGGATCCATGGGAGTTTCAACGGTTTACAATTCAAAGATTCCACTTTCTTCAAGAATATCAAAAGCATACTTTCTTTGGGAGATGACAATTCTCGATTTTAACTGAGCAACTTCAATCCCCAGAAAGTATCTCAATTTGTCCAAGTCCTTTGTTTCAAAATGACAAAATAGATGCTCCTTCAATTGCTGAATTCTAGCATGATCATTGCCTGTTATGACAATATCATCCACATAAACCACAAGATAGATACACAGATTAGATGAATACTTATAAAATATAGAGTGATCCACTTCACTTCTGATCATTCCATATTTTTGTAAAACCAAGTTGAATTGTCCAAACCAACATCGGGGAGATTGTTTAAGACCATATAGTGAGTTGTGAAGTTTACAAACCAAACCGGACTCCCCCTGAGCAACAAACCCAGGAAGTTGCTCCATATAGATCTCCTCAGTCAAGTCGCCATGCAAGAAGACATTTTTGACATCTAGTTGGTGTAGAGGCCATTGATTCATGGCTGTCATGGATAGAAACACCTTGACCGAAGCCATTTTCGCAACAGGAGAAAAAGTATCACCATAATCTTGCCCAAAAATTTGAGTAAAACCTTTGGCTACAAGACGAGCCTTAAGACGATCCACGGTACCATTAGGGCCAACTTTTACAGTGAAGACCCAGCGACATCCCACAAGATTTTTACCTGAAGGTAAAGGAACCAAAGACCAAGTACGGTTGGATTCCAAAGCTTTCGTTTCCTCAATCATTACCTGCCGCCATCCTGGATGGGAAAGAGCTTCCTGAATAGTTTTAGGAATAGAGACAGAAGACAAGGAAAATGTGAAAGCATATTGAACAGGAGAAAGACGATGATAACTAACAAAATTATAAATAGGGTTAGGATTACGAGTGGAACGAATACCTTTACGAATAGCAATTAGGAAATCAGAAATGGGTGAAGGCGGATCCGGAGACGATTGAGAAGCTGGTTCAGGCACTGAAACACCAGGCTTGGGATCTGGTGGTGATGTGGAAGGCTCATGATGACGACGATGATAAGTGATCAATGGACGAGAATTATCTTCTTGAGTGGTGGTCGATGGGCTGAGAAAAGGAACAGGTAAAGAAGGAGGGACTGTTTCTTCCTTTGAAGTGAAGAATGGAGAATCTTCAAAAAAAGTCACATCTGCAGAAACAAAGAAACGATGTAATGAAGGGGAGTAACACCTGTAACCTTTTTGTACTCTAGAATATCCAAGGAAAATACACTTGATTGCACGAGCAATGAGTTTATCTTTTCCTGGAGACAGATCATGAACAAAACAAGTACAACCTCAAAAATGCGCAGAGGAAGTTTATATGTAGATTCATCAGGAAATAAAAAGGAATGAGAAATCTGGTTATCCAACACAGAAGATGACATCCTATTGATCAAGTAACCTGCAGTAAGAACCTCATCTGCCCAAAATTTTAAAGGAACATTTGCTTGAAGTAACAAGGTACGGGCAGTATCAAGCAGATGTCGATGTTTTCTTTCTGCAACGCCATTCTGTTGTGGTGTGTGTGGACAACTAGATTGATGAAGCATACCTTTTGAGGACATAAAAGACTTGAATGAGGTAGAAAAATACTCTTTAGCATTATCACTTCTTAAAATGTGAATTGTACGACCAAATTGAGTAGAAATCTCGGAACAAAATTTTGAAAGTTTTCTAACAATTCAGGCCGATCTTTCATTAAGTAGATCCAAGTACATCTTGAGTAGTCATCAATGAAAGTTACAAAATAACGAAAGCCTAGAATTGAACTAGTGCGACTAGGCCCCCAGATATCTGAGTGAACTAACTCAAAAGGAGACTTGGACCGACTTGTTTCTTTATTGTGAAAGGAAGAACGGGCATGTTTGCCAAGTTGACAAGATTCACATTGAAGAGACTGTAAATGAGAAAGGCTAGGAACCATTTTCTTTAATTTATTTAAACATGGATGACCCAGACGATTATGAAGGATACTTGGAGAATTAGCCACATCACAGATGGTTGAGGAAGAAGGTTGAAGGTAGGGGTGTTCTTGGATCGGTTTGGATCGGTTTTGAGGCAAAAAATCATCCGATCCAAACAAGGTAAGTATCATCGGTTCGGTTTGGATTGGATGAATTCCAATAGTCAAACCGATCTAATCCGAACCAATTTTAATCGGTTTGGATTGGATTGGATGATTCGGTTTTTGTTCAATAACATAATAAAAATGCATTCTAAATAAGAATAATACACAACAATAATATAATTCAAATTCTAAACTACAAACTATTCATAAAGTCATACAAATCATAAAAACAAATAAAATTCAGCACTAATTTCAAAGTTCAGAATTTAAACAAATAAAATTAAAATGACAATTTAGCAATTGTAATCTTTATCGGAATTGAGTTAGCAATTACAACATACTAATACAGTCAACAAGGGGAAGTGAAGTGTGTCTTTGTCTGACACTCACGTGTGTGCCGAAGTGGTGGTGGGAGGGAATAGGCCATTGGGCCAATGGGGGGATAGGTTTAGTTAGGGATATTTAAGTAATTTTAAGTGTAAAATCGGTTTGGATCGGTTTTATAAAATTGAACCGAAAACCGATCCAAACCGATCGGTTTTTCAAAAACTTCATCCAAATTAATCCAATCTATTTCGGTTTTCGATTTTTTTGGATCGGTTTTCGATTTTTTTTTGGATTGGTTTGGATGTGAACACCCCTAGTTGAAGGTAATAGAGCCCACGTGATTCAGAGCCTTTGTTAATCATCTGTCCCGTACTCCGGTCCTGAATATAGAAAGAATCAGAAAGAAAAGTTACTGAGCAATTAAGAGTGAGTCAATTTACTAACTGAGAGTAGATTAAAAGGACTGCCAGGAATGAGAAGAACAGAATCTAAATTTAAAGAGGGAAGAGGAGAAATCTTCCCAATGCCAGTGGCCAGAACTTTCGAACCATTTGCAAGGGTTATTGAATGAGGAATTTTTGTAGGTAATAAATTCGAAAATAATGAAAGATTACTAGCAATATGATTTAATGCACCAAAGTCCAAAATCCAGGATCCAGAAGGCAAAGATTGAGAAAAACAAACTGAGGAATTACCAGATTGAGGTCCTGAGGATAAGATATTGTTAGAAGCTGCCTTTAACTTGAGGTACTCCTTATATTCACTATCAGATAAGAGAATCTTATTTTCTTGTGGAGGATCATCTGTTTTTGCGGTATCCGATGCCTACATTTGTGACATATTGACAGTTTTTCCCGGAAAGCCATTCAGAGAGTAGCATCGATCTTGAGTATGCCCCATTCGTTTACAATAAGAGCATTGTGGTCGATTACCACGACCGCCTCTTCCACAGCCATGGCCACGTCCGCCACGACCAGAATTTGTCAAGAAGGCTACATAGTCTTCTTGAGGATCAGGTTTGAGAGATTCATCAGACAACGGAACACGGAATAATCGATCAATCAGTTCATCAACAGTAGGAATGTTTGGATTTGTCAGGACTTGATTTCTAACATTTTCAAAGTCCTTATGCAAGCCATGAAGAACAAAGACCATGTACATCTGATCTAACTTGTCCACCACCTTTTTAGGATCACTATCAGTTAGATGCATCTTGACTTGCTAGATTGTGGACTAAGCTTTGTTCAAATAGGAAATTAAGTCATGATCCTGCATTTGAAGAGTTGCCAAATTGTGGACAGAGTCATAGAGTTGCTGAATGTCATTAGCATAAACACTTTTAGCCTTCTTCCAAATATCATAACAAGACTTATAATAACGGTAGTGAACCAGCAGTGATGGATTAATGGACTGCCAAAGAAAAGACACTAGCTAGTAGTCAACCTTTTGCCATTCATCCTTTAATGCAGCATCAATTTTCTCTACTTGAGTTGTCAGATGATCAAAAAGTCCCTGACCGAGGAACCAAATTTCGACGGCTGAACACCAATCCATATAGTTTTTGCCATTAAGTTTCACAGAAGTAATTGAAGGAGTTCCTGCAAAGACAAATGAGATGGGACTTTTCCAGCCCTTGTCAGAATTTGTTGCTGATGCCATTTGGTAGGAAAAAAATCAGAAACAGAATTATTTTAAAGAATCGAATGACAGAGGCTCCAAGAACACTTAGACCCAGTAACCAAACAGTACGCAAAAAACAGTGAAGGAATAGTACGAACAGTAACGGAACAGTATCGTAAACAGTATGAACAACGACGTGAACAGTGCGGAACAGTGCGTGAACAGTGACGGGGAACAGCACCATGAACAGTGACGAACGATCACGTGAACAAATGAGTGAACAAATGACGAACGATACCGTGAACAGTGATGGGGACAGTACCGTGAATAGTGACAGAAAATAGTACCGTGAAAACAGTACAGGTTGAGAGACCAGAAGCGGGATCAACCCGCTCTGATACCAACTTGAATATCAAAAAAACTTAGAAAGGATTTATGAATTGCTTGAGTGACCCACCCACTCAGCAGATGATCTATTTATACATAATCAATACAATTTACAAGAAGGGGAATTAACTCTAGCTTTAATTCCCAAGATACAATGAATCCTAAGATTGCAATGAACTCTAATTAGTGGGATAATAATTATATCCTACTTCCAACGTAATTATCTATTTCCAACAATTTCAACCAAAATGGGTATTTTGTTTTACCCCTAATCTGAAGAGAAGACCATCGACCACTCACTCTTCTCTCTGCTTCTCTACCTTGGTGCGGCGCTGCAAGGACCAACAACTGCAGCTCCAGGATTGGTGACCTCGCATGGCCCAGATCCGGCGACCTCGGGTGACCCAGGTCCGGCGACCTCACGTGGCCCAGCTCGGGCGACCTCGTGTGGCCCAGCTCGGGTGACCTCGTGTGACCCAGCTCGGGCGACCTCGTGTGACCCAGCGGCACCAGACGACCACTCCCCCCGAAGTGGCGCTCCAACAATCGTCGACCGGCGACTGCTCTCCTCTTTGTCATGTGTTGACTCTTTGGCGCTCTGTTCGTCTCCATCAGGATGATGGTGATGGACACTCAGTTTTTAGTTTTTGGAAACAAAGGGGCCTAACCCTAAGCCCAAAGAAAGAAAAAATACACCATCTTTAAAAAGCCCTAAGATGTAATAGTAATAGTTTTGATAATAGAAAACATAATAAATTGGATACCTGAGAAATCATAATAAATTATTTGAGCTTTAAACAATCATTCATTACTAACAAATTATTATTTTTCATTAATAATTAATATTTAGATTGTTGGAGTTTTATTTTTATAATCATATTTAGAAGTTATCATGTTGAACAACTTAAGTATTGTAATTTCTTATTATGGATGTTGTCTTGGTTGAACAATTTAAGTTCTTTTCTATGTTTTATGTTGAAATTTGTGTGTTTTAATTTTTATATTATGTTGTCATATTTTATTGTGTGAGATTTTAGTTTATATATATTATATATGACATATCCGTACCCTAGTTTTTTGAAAATTTTCATACCCCGTACTCGTATCTGTACCGAGTATCGGTACTATACCCGTACCCATGCAACGTAAGTGCTACCCTTACTTTTTCTCTAATGTATTCATTCCTAATCCTATCTTGTCTTATATGGCCACACATCCAGCGCAACATCTTCATCTCAGCGACATTGACCTTATGCTCTTACTGGCTTTTTACCGCCCAACATTCAGTACCATATAACATCGTGAGTCTTATAACTATGCAGATAAATTTACCCTTAAGTTTGAAAGACACTTTTCTATCACAAATAACTCTTGAAGCACTCTTCCATTTCATCCATCCATCTTGAATCCTATGGTTTACATTTCTCTCTATCTCTCTGTCATTTTGTATGATAGATCTAAGATACCTAAACCGTGTGATTTGTGGTATGGTATGGTATGGTCTCCAATTTTCACCGCTAAGCTAGTATTAGCATGTTTCTTCTAAAATTACATTCCATTCTCCGTCTTTGGTGCTCTTGCTAGACAAGCTATGTTCTTCCAAAGCTCGTCTCCATAGCTATAGCTTCCCATTTGTTTCCTTTCTCGATTCTCCAACTAAGACTATATAATCTGCAAAGAGCATGCAATGTGGCACCGACTATGCGCAGTAAGTACATCCAAGGCCAAGGTAAAAAGATAAGGACTCAAAGTTGACCCTTGGTGCAGACCTGTAGTTATAGAGAAATCTTTTGTGACCTCACCTTGTGTTCTCACACTAATTTTAGCCCCATCATACGTATCTTGGATTGCTCGAATATAAGTGATATGAACTCCTTTTCTTGAGCCTTCCACAAGACCTCTTTCGGTACCCTATCGTAGGCTTTTTCCAGATCAATGAAAATTATATGTAGGTCTTTTTGCTTCCTTGTATACTTCTCCATCAATCTTCGTAGAAGATAGATTGCTTCCATGGTTGATCTCCCAAGTATAAAACCAAATTGATTATCTGAAATATGAGTCTTTTGTCTTAATCTCCTTTCAATTACTCTTTCCCAAAATTTCATGGTATGACTCATGAGTTTAATCCCTATGTAATTTGCACAGTTTTGTATATCTCCCTTGTTCTTATAAATAGGGATTAAAGTGTTTCTCCTCCATTCATTTGACATTTTCTTAGACTTCATTATTTAGTTAAACAGCTTTATGAGTCAGCTTATACCTTTCTCTTTTAGGCACTTTCATATCTCAATAGGTATATTATCCGGTCCGACCGCTTTTCTATTATCCATCATCTTCAATGCTTCTTTTACTTTAAACTCCCGAATTTTACAATAAAAGGTTTTATTTTAGTTCTCTTCTCTAGTGTTTAGAATATCTGAGTCTCCTAATGTCACATGTCCCTCATTAAATAATTTATAAAAATAACTCTTCCATCGATCCTTGATGTCTTGTTCTGTAACCAAGACTTTACCCTTTTCATCCTTAATGCATTTCACTTGATCAAAGTCACTTGTCTTCCTTTCTCTACTTTTTTTTTTTGATAAAAGAAGAAATTTATAGATAGAAAAAAGAGAGAATTACAAACAAAAAGGAGGATAAGGGATCCTCCTATAACAAAAGTAACAGATAGAAAAACAAAGAGAGAATCAATGTAACATAGCGTCCCAATCCCTCATCATATCTGTTAGGGATACCCTATTAAAAAGACCATGAGCTTTACACCAAGTAGACGCCAACCGCCTAGTCTTATCCCTAATTAAGTTGAGAACGGAAGAAACACCCTTGAAAATTCGATAATTTCGCTCGAGCCAGATGCACCAAATTGTAGCATAAATAGCACATTGCCACAAAAACTTAGCCTCTTTTCTTCTACTAAAACCATAGAAGTTAACCATAAAAAATTGATCTAAGGATCGAGGAACAATACCTAGAACCCAATATTTGCCATAAATGCCAAACAAGGACTGCCATAAAAGAGTTGCAAGCTCGAAACAATGTAAGAATAGGTGAGAAGTTGATTCTGAACATGTACCACACATAACACACATATCGGAAAAAGGGCCTTATGAGGCCTACGAACTCTCCAACATATCATTAGTATTTATTCTATTAAGTAAATGGTTCCAAGTCCAAATAAAAGCCTTGACCTCAGCTTTGGATTTCCACAAAGGTTTATCGAGAAGAAACCTAACCCTATTCGAAGAATAAGTTAGGTACTTTCCAAAATAAGATTTGCAAGAAAAAACCCCGTAAGAGTAAAGAGACCAAATCCTTTTATCTGGGTAGGAGGAAAGAAGAATAGAATCCAGTAAACCCAAAAGGACCTCCAATTCAGAGAACTCTCTATCATTTAAGTTTCGAAAAAAGTGAAAATTTCAAGAGGATATTGAATCTTGGACATTACAAAAAATGTTGATAGGAGAATTATGTAGAGTAGAAAGACGATACAGGCGGGGGAAAGCACAAAAGAAGGGAACATCTTCTACCCATAGGTCCTCCCAAAATCTAATGTGAGAGCCATTACCTACTTTTAAGGAAAGCAAAGTCTTAAAAGTAGAATAGCCTTGAGAAATAAACTTCCAAGGACTAAAATGAGAAGCTCGACTTGCTGTGTTAGCATCCCAACCAATTGGGTCCAAACCATACTTACTTCGGATTACCTGATGCCAAACCATACCAAGCCATTACTTACTTCCTTTCCCTACTTTTAGCAAGCCTGTAAATATTCCTTTCTCCGTCTTTGGTGCTAGAGATTGATATAACCCGTTTAACGCTTTATCTTTCGCCTCGTTCACTGCCTTCTTAGTATTTTTTTAAGCTGCCTTATATTTTTTTCAATTTTTATCATTTTTACACACGTGCCAAGCTTTATAACATCCCCTTTTAACCTTAACTTTATCTTGTACACTTGCGTCCCATCACCAAGATTCTTTATCCCTGGGTCCAAAACCTCTTGATTCACCGAGTGTCTCTTTTGCTACATTCCTAATCCCTTTAGCCATCTCGTCCCATATATCATTAGTACTCCCTTGTACCTCCCAAATCTCTTTTTCCATAATCCTCCTTTGAAAGAACATTTGTTTTCCTCCCTTTAGTTGTCACCATTTGATCCTTGGGATTTTGTCTTGACAATTTCTCCTTACTCTCATCTTAACCTGTACATCCATAACCAAAACCCTGTGTTAGGTAATCAAGCTCTCTCCAGGGATGACTTTGCAATCCATGCAAAGCTTTCTATCAGATTTTCTTATTAGAAAAAAAATCAATTTGAGAGCTAGAACCCCCATTTCTGTATGTGATAAGATGCTCTTTCTGCTTCCTAAAACAATTGTTAGCTATTGTAAAATCAAAAGCTACCGAAAAATTTAGAATCGCTTTGCCCTCTGCATTAGCTACTCCTAGACCATACCCCCCATGTAAACCTCATACCTCCTAGATTCGCTTCCCACATGACTATTTAGGTCCCCTCTTATAAAAATCTTATCTCCTAATGGTATTCCTTAAACTAAACCTTCTAAATCCTCCCAAAATTTTATCTTGTAGTGCTCGTCTAACCCTACTTGAGGTACATACACACTGATAACATTAAAAGTTTTTTGTTCCACAACAAACTTCAAAGTTATGATCCTATATCCGAGCCATCTCACATTCACAACATTATTCTTTCAATTTTTATCTACTATTATGCCTACCCCATTTCTAGATTTTACCTTACCGGTGTACAAAAACTTAAAATCCGAAGTGTCAAGTTCCTTTGCCTTTTCTCCAACTCACTTAGTTTCTTGTAGGCACATAAAATTAATCCTCCTCCTAATCATGGTGGTAACTATTTCCATTGATTTACCTAATAAGTGTGCCTATATTCCAAGTTCCAAAATGCATCCTACTCTTGTGAATTAGCTTCTTTACCCACACCCGTTTATGAAAATGTGGGAACCCTTGCTTATTTTTCACTACACTCAAGCGGCGATGCAGCTGCTCTTGCTCATTTAACACTGTACTCGAGCCATACAGCACGTTGCTTAGGGGCAACGACCTAGCATTAACACAATCGCATTGTTTGTCCATGTCATAGAGATTCGACAATATTTTACGTTGGTTGTCGACTGCCTAACACAACTCTCCTCTTTTATTTGCTGATATTTAATACTTATTTAAAATGACATATTTTATGATTTTTTATATATATGTTATGTCGTATCCTGTCGTACCCGTATCCTAATTTTTAAGAAATTACCGTATTCTCATACCGTACTCGTATAGTACCGGTACTCGTACCCGTATCCGTGCATCATAGGTTTTTCCCCATTTATCATTGTTGAAAACTATGTAAATAGTGTCTAGATTCATTGTATAGGTTAACCAAATCATAACCAAATCATGTAATTATGGTAATTAGGATCTTTTTATTTATTGTAATAGGTCTATCTCCGTTGTGTAGTTTAGACACACGATTTTCTTCTTATGTCTCTTCTCTCTTTCAACATAGTATCTAGAGCCTAAAGAGAGACAATCCTAGAACCGTGCACACCTGGTGAGCCCACTGTTCTCCGGTGAAAATTTTTTCCTACTAAAAGTGTTTCCACTTCGGTTTGTCTACTTTTCTCCTCCTATTGTGTTCACTTTCCAGTAGACCCATCTCCTTTGTTGCTGTCCGCCGTTATCTGCCGCAGTCCAACTTTTTGGCTAGTTTTTCGGCCGGCAACCCCATCACCGGAATCGCCTATCCTTGTTTGGCTAGAACCCAGAAGCTTGGCCGTAGCAGCCCCACGACGCGCCTACATGCACTGTCAACAATACCTACGCATAGCAATGCGCACCGCTCTTTCGCCTGTGCATGAGTATGCAGATTTTTTATAGTGGTTTGCACAACATAAGTCCTCTAGTTCCTCTGCTCCAACGGCTGCCTATGCTGACTTTCTGAAGTGGTTTGAGCAATGTCAGACCTCTAGTTCCACTGCCTCTGTTGCACATATTGCTACTTCATTTGCTTGTCTCTCTCATTCCCCATCCATTGGTACTTGAGTTCTTGATTCTGGTGAGACTGACCACATTTCTGGTAATAAGACTCTTTTCTCCAACCTTTCTCACAATGGTTATTTGCCTACTATCACTTTAGCAAATGGTTCCAAGTCCCAATCCCAATGGATCGGCACTACCCATCCACTCCCTTCCCTTTCAGTGGACTCTGTCTTTTATGTTCCTGAGTCTTCTTTTAATTTGCTTTCCATTAGTCGTTTGACTCAGTCTCTTGATTGTATGATTACCTTTACTAAAGTCTGTGTCATTCTGTAGGACCGGAGTTCGGGTTGGATACTTGGCATCGGATGTGAGTCCCATGGCCTCTATCAGCTCTCAAACCCCTCTCGTGTTTGCGTTGTCAAGGATTACCTTCTCACCATCCATGCACAATTGGGTCATCCTAGTTTTCCTAAACTACAAAAATTGGTGCCCAGCCTCTCTAAGTTGTCGAGTCTCCCTTGCGAGTCATGTCAACTAGGAAAACACACCTGTAGTCCGTTTCCCGGTGAAGTCAGAGCAGTCGAGCATCATCTCCTTTTGCTTTAGTATATTTTGATGTTTGAGGTCCCAGTCGTACTGTTTTTACTCTAGGATCCAAATATTGTCACTTTCATTGATGATTACTCTCACTGCACTTGGTTATTTTTTATGCAAAATCGGTCAGAATGGTTTTCAATATTTCAGAACTTTTATCATGAAATTAAAACTCAATTTGGTGTTCCTATACATTGTTTGCGTAGGGATAATGCCCGTGAGTATTTGTCTCAACCATTTTAATCTTTTATAGCTTCTCATGGCATTCTTTACCAAATCTCTTGTGCTCATACCCCTCAACAAAATGGGGTCGCTGAACGTAAAAACAGACATCTCGTAGAAACAACTCGGACCTTTTTACTTCATGGTAATGTTCCTTTTCGCTTATGGGGCGATGCAGTTCTTACTACCTGTTATCTAATTAACCTCATGCCCTCCTCTGTGCTTGATCACCAGGTCCCTTACTTTATTTTATATCCCCATCAACCTCTGCATTCCCTACCACCTCGTATATTTGGGTCTACTTGTTTTGTTCATAGTTTCACTCCTGGTCTTGATAAACTTTCTGCCTGTTCTATTGTGTTTTTCTTGGTTACACTCGGTCCCAAAAGGGTTATCGTTGTTTCTTCCCTAATCTCCGACATTATCTCATCTCGGTCGATGTTACCTTCTTTGAGTATGTTCTCTTCTTCCAATCTCCTTCATCGACTCTTGAGCCTATCTCTGAGGTCTTACTTGTCCCTCTTCTTCTTATCACTGTTGAGTTAGATATACCTCCGACCCCCCATGTTGAGAAACCCACTACTACTATTCGCCCATTCCAGGTCTATCATTGTCGACCACAGCAACCTCCACCGCCCTTACCTCCACCAGAAGTTGCAAAGGTCAATGTGAACTCTCCTCTAGCACTAATTCCTTTACTAGTTCCAGCATTGCCTCCTGAGCCTGACCTTCCTATTGCTCTCCGAAAAGGTATACGGTCTACTCATAACCCTTCTCCTCACTATGTTACTTTGAGTTATCATCGCCTCTCTTCTTCGCATTATGCTTGTCTTTCTTTCTTGTCTTTTGTGTCTATTCCTAACTCTCTAGGTGACGCTTTATCTCATCCTGGGTGGAGACAAGCTATGATCGATGAGATTTCTGCCATTTAGAACAGTGGTACTTGGGAACTTGTTCCTCTTCTTCTTGGGAAGTCTGTTGTAGGCTGTCGGTGGATTTATACAGTCAAGGTTGGCCCTGATGGCAGATTGATTGCCTCAAGGCTCGTCTAGTAGCAGAAGGGTATATCCAGATTTTTGGCTTAGATTATAAGGACACTTTCTCGCCCGTGGCGAAGATGACTTCGATTCGACTTTTTCTGTTAATGGTTGTTATTCGCCACCACTGGCCCCTTCATCAGTTGGACATCAAGAATGCTTTTCTCCATGGTGATCTAGAAGAAGAGGTTTGCATAGAGCAACCACCAGGGTTTGTTGCTTAAGGGGAGTCTTCTGAACTAATTTGTCGCCTTCACAAATCTCTGAAGTATGGCCCTAAACAGTCTCCTAGGGCTTGGTTTGACCGATTTAGTACTGTAGTTCAAAAGTTCGGTATGACACGCAGTGAGGCTGACCACTCTGTCTTCTATCGTCATTCAGCTCAAGGGTGTATTTATTTGATTGTATATGTCGACGACATTATCACTGGCAGTGATCACCATGACATAATTCAGGTAAAACAATATCTTGGTCATAATTTCAGACTAAAAGTCTTGGCAAACTTGATACTTCTTGGGAATAGAGGTAGCACAATCCAATGATGGTATAATAATTTCATAGAGGAAGTATGCCATGGACATTCATGAGGAAACAGATCTGTTGAATGCAAAGCTTGTTGAGACTCCTATGAATTCAAATGCTAAACTTCTACCAAATTAAGGGGAGCCACTTTCGGATCTAGGAAGATACAGAAGATTATTTAGAAAACTGAACTACCTCATTATTACTCGTCCTGACATCTCCTTTGCGATTAGTGTGGTAAGTCAATTTCTAAATTCACCTTGTGATACACATTGGGATGCAGTGATTCGCATCCTAAAGTATATTAAAGGAGCTCCTGGAAGAGGCTTTGTCTATGAAGATAAATGTTACACTCAGATTGTTAGATACTTAGATGCTGATTGGACAGGTTCTCCTCTTGATAGAAGATCCACTTCTTGGTATTGTGTATTCATGGGGGGTAATATGATATCTTGAAAAAGTAAGAAACAAAGTGTAGTCGTATGATCAAGTGCCGAAGCAGAATATCGAGCCATGGTCTCAGCTACATGTGAACTCATTTGGTTAAAATAGCTACTTAAAGAGCTTTGATTTGGGGATATTATGCAGATGACACTCATTTTGTGATAATCAAGCTGCATTGCGTATCACCTGTAATCCAGTGTTTCTTGAGAGGACCAAATATATTAAGATAGACTGTCATTTTATTAGAGAAAAGATCTTATCTGGAGACATCACCACTAGTTTCGTCAATTCAAATGATCAACTGACAGATGTCTTCACTAAGTCTTTGAGAGGTCTTCAGATAAGTTATATTTGTGACAAGCTTGGTGCATATGACCTATATGCTCCAGCTCGAGGGGGTGTTGAAAACTATGTAAATAGTGTCTAGATTCGTTGTATAAGTTAACTGAATCATAATCAAGTCATTTAATTATGGTAATTAAGATCTTTGTATTTATTATAATACGTGTATATAATTCAGTTTCCATTGTGTAGTTTAGACACACGGTTTTCTTCATATGTCTCTCTTTTCTCTCTTTCAACAATCATGTTTCCATACTGTGTATTGGTTCATAACTGTGAAAGTATTTTGATTTTTGTTTAATGGACTAATTTCTGTGTATCTCTGTCCCTTCGTTATGCTTGTAATTTTCTGTGGGGACGGTGAGCAATTTTTGTGAGTGCATCTTTTGTGAGCAATATTCTGCATATGGCCTGTAGTCTCCTTGTCAGTGGTCATAAATGTGGCTGAAATCCTATAAGAACTGCTGAGGTAAATAATTTTTCATTATTCATTATCTTGATTAAACTTCGAAAATGTTGCTTGAAGAGGCTGGAGGCCTTTGTTTGGGAGCCTGAGATTATTCAACAGAGATTTGGATCATTTTGTCTTGATTCATATTGGGAACTTTGGAAGGAAAATACTGGTTTGAATTAGTTAATCATTAATGTTGCATCAATGTATTGAGTATTCTTTTTTTGTTGTTGGGGGGGGGGGGGGGTTGGTGTTGTGGATTCTCCCACAGAGTGAGAGTTGTACATGACGGGCTACAAGCCTGCCCTAATTGTTGTAATTTATCCAGTTACAAATTAAGGTGGAATCAAACCCGTTACACAAAATAAGGGGGATAACATGATCGATTACTGTAGTTTCAATAATTTTTGGATGTTTTCTTGCAGGAACCAAAGCAAAAGAGCAAGGAGTTCAGAGGTAGTGTCAAGAGGAAGGGATTTGAATCTGATGAGGACTCTCCTCCAAGGAAACCAACAGCCCATCGGCGAATGGCAGTTGTTTATGATAGTGATGAGGAATGAATTTCTTTAAGCTAGATTTTCATAGTGAGTACCCTTAACCTTAAATGTAAAACATGAGTATTATATTTTTCTGTCCTTTCCATGAGATGATGAGCCATATGTTTTTGCTGGCAAAAGAGAAACAAAAAAATAGCGTTCATCTTTTTGCCATTTCCCCCTCCCCCCCCCTCCCCCCTTATCTCTTCGCAATTTTATTATTGATTGGTAAATTGTATTTTGTTATTTTAAATTACTATCTGAATGGTCCTTGGTGTCATATTTTTCTCTTGTAAGGTTCACTTGACCTCAGAAGGGTAATATTTTCGAGTCTTAATTTTGCTATCTGTTCGAATGAAGTCGTCCATTGTTTGTTTGTTCGTTTTTTCAGGATCTTGCAGTTGGAATTGAAGGAACTGTGTGCATAGAGTGCAGCTTTCGGATGCTGTAAAAGCTGAGATGGCTCATTTTTTTTCTTTATTTTTTCTTATGTAGTTAAAACGCTAGTGTTTCAGCCTAGTATTATTCTCAGGTGTTGTTGAATTATCTTGCTAATAGTGATCAGAAGATCAGTGTAATAAGTTCCGTATTTACCTTTCGAAAATATTTCCTTCTAGGGCAGGTAATGGTAGAATCAGTGGAGAACTCCTGTCAGTCCTACCCTTTTCATATTCTGAACGGTGCCATTGCTTTGCAACATTATAATAATATAGTATCATTTAGATTTTTTTCTTTTTTAGGGGGGGCGGTGGAAACACTTTGAAGAAGCTTAAAATTTCAGCTTCTAAAAGAGAACCGAAAAAAGAAAAGGTTTTTATATGTTTATTTTCAAAAGCAGTGGCCAAGTTTTCTTTCTAGAAGTTGTAAAATCTCTTTTTTTCTTTCTTTGGGTAAAGAAGTTGCAAAATTTTTAATAAAATGTTGTGCCTAAAGTGCATTCAACTTTAAAAAAAAAACACAGGCTCTTTTATAATAAGATATAAGTAAAATGAATCCTATTATTTCTGTCATACTTGTTCAAAGTAAAAATATTTACTTTTGTTTTTAATATGAAAATGCGGCAAAATGTAATATTATTTTTATTATGAGAAGAAGAAAAAGTATAATTTAATTTACTCTGCTCTTTATGGATGCATTTCGTCACGTATACTGTCAGTTATTCCATGTTAGATGTAACATATAGTTAGGATTACCAAAACTTCGATATATTTAACTTGCAACATGCGAGCATACACATCTATTCTGTCTATATCTTCATTATAAAAAAGTTTGAGTTAAAATAATTATTGTACATTGTAGTGCTTAACCATTAATTTTTGCAGTATGGATCGAACCAGACCGTTAAAATGAGCCAAACTAGCCGGGCCGGCTTTTTTAATCATATAATGCATGTTGGGCTTTAAATTTTTTAACCCAAAAAATATGAGCTGATTTGGACTTTTCTGTCGTTTAACCTGTGGGTTGCCCATGTATTTATTTTTTTAACAATTTTTGTACATAAATGAATTAATTTGTATTTATCTATGACTATGTTAAATTGTTTGTAATTGTGAGTCTATGTAATTGAGATTGGGTTTGAAAGGCTTTTGATTTTATTTGCCTCCTAAATTAAAATGCACTTTTATTTTAAATACAAGTGAAAATAAAAGATTTTGCTTTGTTTTGACCTACGAATTACGTGAAGTGAGTTTGAATATAGATAAAAAAAAAATGTTGTGGAGATTGCTTGTTTAGATCAGCAAGTTTATATGAGGCAAGTTGGATTGCTTTTTTGGCAACATGTTTAAATGAAATTTATTTTGGCTATACTTTTTTAACTCGTGTCATTGGCAGGCTTAAACGAGGCAAGTTGACCTGCTTGATAATTATAAATAAATTGTTCGAATATGTGATTATATGATGAGTGTTTAGAAATTTTGATTTAATTCTTATGACCTTAGTTAGAAAAAAAATTATTTAATTTTATCTATCATTTTAAAAATCAAGAAGATATTAATTATTTTTTTAAAATTTATTTATCTGTTGTTATATCCTCTAAATGGAATGAGGAAGCATTAATGGAGTAAGAAAGTAATTTAGTTAATTGAAGTTATATTTTCCTAAATCGAGAGTATTTAATAGATTTTTTAATCTTTATACATAAGATATTTTAAAATGGAGGATGTTTAGTATGAGGCAAACATTAGAAATTTCCTTTTTTATCCTCAAACAAACATTAGAACTTGAAATTTAGAAGAATTGTGTTATTTACACATTTATTTATTTATTTTACATCAAAACATTGCACAATCTTCTTTAAGTAAGAAAGAAAGGGGAAATAGATTGTACGGAGAGCTTTGTTGGGAAATCATCACAGGAAGAAAGAGACCGGCTTCAGAGGAGTAAGAAAAAGGTGAGAAATGATAACGGAAAGTTTGAGGGGTCTTCCTCGCTCATTCCTAGGGAGGATGCCTGAATGCATGAAGTTGTTAAGTATCCGTTGGAGGGTGATCACCAAACGGTCTTATGTTGAGACGGTGCGCAGGGGTTCATGACCTCTTGAATCTGATGACTTTGATTCCTCGGGTGAGGATACATCAGATGATGAATATGATGGGACTGAGGAAAGGACTTTTGATAAAGAGGAGAGAAAGTTAAGAAGGAAAATTCCTAAGATCAAGGTGGAACGACTCCAAAATGGCTGCTACAAGATCATAGTGAACAAAGCTGAGAAGCAACGTATAGGGAAGCCATGGAAAGATACCCTCATAGCGAAACTTCTGGGGTAGAAAGATTGACTTTGCTGCCTTGAAGCGAAGCTTGATGGCCTCTAGGCCAAAACTGGAGGCATTGGCCTCATTGATTTGGGGAATGATTTTTTCTTAGCAAAGTTTCATTCCTCTACTAATAATTATGACTATGCTTTCACAAGGGTACCTTGGTTACTGTTCGATCACTATATGGTGGTTCGTAAGTGGCAATCAGATTTTAACCCCTTCAATGCCTCCATTAACAGGATTGCAGTGTGGACCTGTCTCCCTGGGTTAGATATAGAATATTATGACAAGAAGTTTTTAGGAGCAGTGGGCGACCTTGTGGGCAAAACTCCTAAGGTGGACTTAAATACAACTCAGCAGAGCCGAGGTAAATTTGCAAGACTCTATGTGGAGGTTGATTTGTAGAAACCATTAATGTCTTAGTATTTGTTGAATGGAATGATGCACATCATGTGGAATATGAAGGCATTCATATGGTCAGCTTTGAATGTGGGAGGTTTGGCCATGCTAAAGAACATTGTCCTCATAGAAAGCAAAAGGTATCTGATCCAAAGAAAGGAGAGGAACCACATCCTATCACTGGGGATCAAGGGGGGAGTAGCTTTAATAAGCCTCCTGCTAATGGTGAAGCTGAGCATGGCGTGAAAGCTCAATTCCAGATTAGCCATGGTGCTTGAGGTGGTGGGGGTAAATCTGGTAATTTAGAGGGGGAAGGACAATTTGGCCCTTGGATGTTCATACAGAGACAAAAACGTACTCGCCGCACACCAAAAGTTGCTGATGGTACAATGGTCGTGGGGGGAGGTAGTGGAGACATTAGGGAAAAAAATGTGGAATAGAACAAATCTCGTTAAGGAGGTCAAATGTACATATTAACACACATGAAATGGGTCTTATTAGATAGTAAGACTTATTTTATGTGAGTATGCGTATAATACATAAGCTTTGTTATATATTTTTAAAATATTTTTTAATAATTTTTTTATTTAATAAAAAATATTAAATAAAAAATTAAATATAACTAATATTTTAAAAATATAAAAAATATTTAATAATTTTTATTTAATAATTAAAAAAATTATTAAAAAATGAGTTAAGAAAATTAATTATTTTTCATAATACATTTATATATATGTAAAAATTATCTCACTGCACAATGTGAAAAACCAGGGGAATAATACAAGGGGCCCACTGTAGATCCCAATGTGACGAATGGAGGGGCACCTCACAAATAACAAGAAGCAGCTAAAAAGAGAGAATTCATTTCGGGAAGCAAAATGAGAAAAGCCAAAGTGCATCAGGTTCTTTGATTGGGATGCGTGGGAAATGGGTGTCAATTCTCAGATGAATGTCAACATGGGGCCTTCACCTAATGATGCTACCTTGGGCCAAAAACCAGAGGGAATTAAATCATCCAAGCAAAAACGGCCTCTACATAGGCCACTCGATCCTACTTACGACCCAACACATGTTACCTGCACCACTAGAGCCGGGCTGATTAATACGCCTAACACAGGGAATTTACAAACTCCCAATGGACCCCAGACAACTCCTACCATGGACCAAGGTGGAATGGGCTTAACATGTGTTAGTGTAAATCGCAAGGGTACGATTTTTTTCAAGTAGTAAAATTATTGTTCTACTCGGATTGAATTGATGATCACTAATTACGTACAATTATGATTATTTAGATGAAACCAATGATGCAAAACCGTAGTGATAGAATAAGATCGCAGAAAATAAAATTTGGAGAATAACAAAGAAGATTAACTTTGGAATTGGATAAATGAATCAGTTTTAAAGACTCTAGGATTCGGGTTCACCGCGGTGGTAATTGACAAATCTGTAATCTTTTCCCTCTTATCAAACTAGATTACTTTTGAAGTCCATTTATCCTAAAGAATTATTGTTTCCTTTCAGAATACAATAATGTATCTAATCTAATTCGATTCTTATTTTCACAACAATTGGATTAGAGAAGACCCTGTAAGAACAAGATAATTCAAAGAAAGCCTCAAGAGAATTAATATACTTTCGTGATTTAAAAGCTCAAGTTTAGTTTCTAGAGTTCTGAAATCAAGGATCACCTTTCAGTTCTTTCCCTAATATCAAAGAGTCATGCAAACATGTAGCCAAACATATTCACAAACAGTTGATGTGCTAAAAACTGAATCAAGAGAAACTAGCATTAAAGAGGTAAGAAATTCATACATTAAACATTGTCAATACACCATCGGGTTACTCCCAAATCCTAGAACAAAGAACTACTCAAACATGTTCATCAAAATACAATCTATAAGAATGAACAAGAGCATTCAGAAAAACCAAATTGAAATACAACAAGGAGAAGAGAAGAAAAACTCTGATTGAGTCCTGCTGTTTCTCGCCAGTTGCTCTTGTCCGATCCTCCTCCTCTTATTTCTTGAGTCCAATGGTTGTTTATATCTTCTCTAATCTCCTCCTTTAGGTCCCCTTTTCATTTTCCTTTCTTCCGTTCAACTTGTACCACTCACTTTTGCAGTAAAGGAGCAATAACACAGATTAAATGTGCTGACGCTCCACGATCCACGGCCGTGGCAGCTGCCACAGGCTGGCCGTAGATCTTACTGACTTGTGCGTAAATGATCCAAATGGTCCACGACCATGGCAGGTTACACGGGCTGGCCGTGGTAGGTTCCACAGGTGTGGTAGCTGCCACAGGCTGGCTGTGGAGCTTACTGACTTGTGCGTAAATGATCCAAATGCTCCACGGCTGTGGCAACTGCCACAGGCTGGCTATGGAACTTGCTATTTTGCTTGTTTCTCTCCAGCAACAGGTTCCATGGGTGTGGTAGCTGCCACAGGCAGGGTGTGGTTTTTTTCTGTACCTCCTCTTTTAGTTTAACTCTTCATATTTTGGTGCTTCAAAGTCCCAAATCCATTCACCTATGAAATATAAAAACAAAACGCAGTCATCTGAACTAAATGAATAAAAACCTAAGATATATATTAAAAATCAACATCAAATATGCAACAATTAAATGCTAACTAAGATAAAATTATATGCATGCTTCACACACATCAACATGCTATAACCCAAAACCCCCTGATTTAGAATCTTAGGCTAATGAAGGGATTGGTGATCAAATGTGTGAAGCCTCTGGTGAAGTCATTGTGCTAAGTGTTCCTGTCCTCCTCCATTTGGATGCCAGGAGATGCAGGTGGCATAATTTGGGACTGTACCCTCTTTTACCCTATGTCTTTATGATTATATTAAATTGGAATTGTATGGGAGCAGCTGGCAAAAGCTTTGGCCTCACTCTTAAGGAGTTAATTAGATAGAATAAGCCAGATTTGGTGGCTCTTTAGGAGACTCGATGCCGTGGAAATGTTGATAAGAATGTCATTCGCAATTAGGGTTCAAACTCTTAGTTATAGTTGAAGCTGGATTTGCTGGGGGCATATGGTTATTATGGAATAGCGAAGATTTAAATATTACTTTGCTAGAAAAATACAACCAATGTCTTCATGAGTTGGTAACTGATGCCACCACGAAACCTTGATATTTACTAAAGTCTATGCGGGTCCTCAGGAAGGAGATAGGCGAAAAGTTTGGATCAAGCTTAGAGATAAAGCTCAATCCATATCTGAAGTGTGGCTCCTTGTGGGGGACTTTAATGAAATTGCCAGTGCTGATGAAAAAAAAAAGAGGGGAGGGTCCCCTGTTGACTTGTATAAATGTCATGCCTTTGCTACTTGGATAAATCTTTGTAGCTTAATTGATTTGGGGATGAAGGGATCAAAATTCACATGGAGGGGTCTCCTATGGGAAGGAAGAGATCGTACGTTCAAGCGCTTGGATCGTGCTTTTGTAATGTGGAATGGAGGATGACTTTCCACGAAGCTTCAGTTAATTCTCTGCCTAGGGTGCACTCAGATCACCACCCTCTCTTGATCAAGTTACCCAACAAGGATCCCTTTCAAGCGTTTCGCCCCGTCCGTTTTGAGGCCATGAGGATTCAACACCCAAATTACTTTAAATCCTTCATGCAAGATAATTGGCAGAATGACGTGCCTTTCCCACTTGCCACCGCCAACTTGACCCTGAAGCTCATTAATTGGAACAGAAACATATTTGGCAATATTTTCTGTCAGAAAAAGGAAGCTCTAGAATATAATCAAGGGGAATCAAAGTTCCCCGAGATATGGGAGGAGTAGCTTCTTAGATAATCTTGAAATGGAGCTGAGGCAACAACTTGATGAGGTGCTAAACCATGACGAAACCTTATAGCTCCAAAAATCTCGGGAGAAGTGGATTCTTTAAGGTGGTCGTAATACTCATTTTTATCATACCAAGACCATAATTCAGCGTAGGAAGAATCGAATAAGCTACTTGAGAGATTGTTTCGGACCGTGATCCAGGGCCTAGTCCCATGGGTCAACTCGGCACACATTCAGCCGGAGTCTACTGTTGAACTCTCATAGCGTATGACCCATAGTCTAGTTGACACCCTAGCGGGAGTTCATTCGTGGCAAACTGTTGAGATTCCGACACAACACATGTCGGACCATGACATTGGGCAACGGTAACATGATCATGAGATTTGTGCAATGGATGAATCCCACAATTATCTGTATCTTCCAATCACGATCACACGTAATAATAGTGCCCATAACTACATTTAACTACTCATAACTGTAGTAACAACATCCCGATTTTATAGGGATCTTCTGCAACAGTCAAGGGAACGCATTTCCCTATTCACTCTCTATAAATATCAGGCTTAATTACCTTCAATAGGTAACTATTGCTCTTTTGCTTAAACTCTACTTGTGTACAACTTGACTTGAGCGTTGGAGTGCCTTTGCAGGTACCAACCACCCCTATTTCAACACGCTTTGCTGCTGCCTAAGGAAGAAAACACCGATTTGTGCCTACTTAGGTACACCTCAGTATCTACTACTAAACATTGGCGTCGTTTGTGAGAATTCTTTAAATTCCAATTCCCACCCAACCATGGTGAGCATAAGACAAAACTCAAGGAGAGGAGATGTTGTATGCACCACCACAGGCCAAAGGCAAGGCTCAGCGGCACACCATCATCCTCACCCTGTCGCACCACCAGACGATGACCGTTTGGCTCAAAATCACCCAGTTGTTGAAACCTCCGCCACGAGGAACCAAGAGCCCAACACTAGGCACACACATGATGGGCAAGAAACCTCACTTTATGATGAAAGCCCACACCCATCGCGCAGGACCTTTGTGAGGGATCAACTTGGTCCCTGCATCCATGGAGTTAATTTTGGCAATCATGGGCCTAGAATCTTAGTAGATCAGCGCTTGGGACATAGGAACAATGAGGCTAATGATCGCGAGTCCTGCCCAGAGGGCACAATTCAATCTAACATGTTCGGAGCCCATCTACTGGACATAGTGCAACAACAAGCGGCAGTGCTGGAAGAGCAATGTTGAGGAATAGAAAATTTGCAGTGATCTATGCATGAAGGTTAGGCCGAATCACACCATGATGACGGAAGGCAGAATGTGGCCAGCGACCATGGAATAATGTCGCACGCTGATGCCGGATGTCCAATGTTGTTAATAACAACCCGAACCCTGACGATCAGGAGCAGTCCTTCTCTGCTCAGTTAATGGAATATAAAGTTTCGAGAAACTTCAAGTTTCCTGCTAATGTGGAACTCTATGATAGGACTACAGACCCTTAGGAACACATAGACGTTTATGTCCAATCTAAGCATTTCCATGGGGGATCCCCACAATTGCTATGTCACGCCTTCCCCCTCTCCTTAAAGAAGACGGCCCTTAGATGGTTCGTAATCCTACCATCGGGATCCATTATCAGCTGGCAGGGTCTTAGACAACGCTTCTTGCTGCACTACATCAGCAGCAAGGAGCAACCCAGATCTATTGAATCTCTTTCTAAGATTCGCCAAGGACGCGATGAGCCCCTTCATGAATACCTTAAGAGGTTCAATACGGCTTGCATTAATGTGGAGAACCACGATGAGTGGATTGTTCTCGACTATGTCAGGAGTGGCCTCTAGACTAACTCTCAATTTTTCCAATCTTTGGCAAAGAGAAAGCCAGAAAGTATAGAAGAATTTCGAGAGTGGTCTCAGAAGTACATAAACTTGGAGGAGGTTACTAAAATTAAGAAGAGCTTGGAGAAGGGTGAGCCCTCTCACCAGAAAGACAACCAGAATTCTTCTCAACCCCGGAACTCTTCTAAGGACGATCCACCCTGGACCAAATACTCAACCTACACCCCTTTGAACATTCCACAAGCAATGATTTTGAAGGAAGTATTTTAGACCGAGTTCCAGGATATTAAGAGTTCGACTCCTTTGAAGAAATATGCGCAAAGGGATTGTACAAAGCATTGTTCATGGCATAAGGGCTACAACTATGACACAGAAGATTGCTTTCAACTTTGTCATATAGCCCTATAATGGCGAGCTCACCGATTTTATTGGTGAAAAAATCACTTCAGTAGGGTATGTTGAGACTTACCTAACCCTGGGGAGTAGCAAGCTCTTCAGGACTGTCAAGGTCAAGTTTCTGATCGTGAATTGCCCCTCAGCATATAATATCATCTTAGGTCATCCTACGTTGAATGTACTTGGCTCCGTGGTGTCTACCACCCACTTGGCTATGAAATTCCTCAACAAAAACAATGAGGTTGTCACAGTCAAGGGAGACTAGATCATAGTGTGCAAATGCTATAATCAGAGCCTCAAAATCAGCAGAAACCCCAAGAGAGCGGAAGCCGACACATCTAGCTCAGCTCTAGACCAAGTTAACATGCTAATGACTAAGTTAGATGTGCGAAAAGAAATCTGGGGTACTAGACTCCAGCTAGAGGGTGAACTACAGTCGCTTCAACTTGGTGTTAAGCCAGATCAAGTCACCAAGATTGAGACAAACTTAGAGGAAGAAGAGAGGCGCCAATTGATCGAGCTCTTGAAGAAAAACAAAGACCTCTTTGCTTGGACGTCCTCTGACATGCTTAGGCTTAACTCCACCTTCATAAGCTATAGCCTATCTATAAGGAAAGATGTGAGACTGGTTTCTCAGAAGAAGAGAAAGGTTGGGCTAGAAAGACAACTAGTCATTGAAGAACAAGTCAAGGAGCTGCTCAGTGCCGGCTTCATTAGGGAGATAGCTTGCACAACATGACTATCTAACATAGTCTTAGTGAAGAAATTAAATGGGAAGTGATGAATGTGTATGGACTACACGGACTTAAACAAAGCTTGCCCAAAAGATTTGTACCCATTTCTTAACGTGGATAAACTGGTTGACAGCTCCTCCAGCTTCCATTTCTCGTCTTTCATAGACGTGTACTCCAAGTATAATTAGATCCCAATGTACCCTAGAGATGAAGACAAAATCACTTTCATCACTGAGAGGGCGAGCTACTTCTATAGGGTTATGCTCTTTGGACTAAAGAACGCATGAGTAGGAGTGGAAATAGGCCAGGCCAGACTTTGCCTTAATCAAGCTTGACCTGTATCCCAATTATAAGGCTTGAGTCTGGTCTGTGAGCTTGTAATAGGCCAAATTTTAAGGCATAGCCTGACTTTTTTAAAAGTCTAGCCTGACCTGAAAGCCTATTTAAAGGCCTACTTTGCAATGAGGCCTTTAAATAGGTTAACAGACTTACCTTTAAATAGGCCGATAAGCCTTTACATAGGCTAACATGCCCACATTTAAATAGGCTAGCATGCCTTTACATTAGCTAACAAGCCTACCTTTAAGTAGGTTAGGATGCTTTTACATAGGCTAACATGCCTAAGCCTTGAAATAAGCCAACGAGCCTACTTAAGGCCAATAGGCTTTTGTTATAACTTAACACTTACATTCTAATTTTATAGATGCTCATTACTTTCTTACTCCAGTCTTTAATCAATGTGGGATTTAGATATATACCAAGTTACAAAATTATTAGAGGCATATAGTTTCAAAATATGAAGATCGAACCTACGCTCCTCTAATTGCAACATGAATGCAAGAAATACTAGAGATATAATAGTAACATCCTAATATCAGTAACCTAGTATATCTGACATATACCTAGATAAGCAGTATTAGCAATGCTACTTCTAACCTAAAACAACAATCTAATCCCATAACATTCATTCAAATAAATAATTATGGAGAGCCATGGCAAACTAAAGGTTATATACATATATCATAAGCCTCACAAGGCATATTGTAAATACATAACTTTATACAAACATAAAGCAGTGTAAATAAATACAAGCTTTACAACACTAAGCATAAAAATTACTCTAGTCTTCATACTTTTTCTTCTTTCCTTTGGAAGGGCTTCTACCTGGATTTATATGGCAACACATGAGGTGAGAATTCACAATTCTTAGTATAAGCAACCAATACTAGAGTTTAAACATACGCAATGAATAAACCACACTATGACATAATATTATGCCTGCAACAGATAAAGGAGCCACCATTCAACACTATTAGAATATACATACAACTCTATAACATTTACAAGGCAAGCTATAATTCTAACTCACATCTATACGATAATCAATGATATCAAACAACCTCCCATACAATTGTAAGATAACATCAATAAGCATGCAACAAGCAAGGTAACCGCCCATACAGCTACTAACAAATGCAATGCTTTATGATATGATGTATGGTCATGCTCACCCAATGTCCTAATATTATGAGTATGCAATGCAAATGCAGGTTTTTAGTTTTAGAAAACACATATTACTTATTTTCTAGGAACTGCGATCCTTTGTATATACTAGGTAGGATAGGCATAAAACCCTAACACTACTTGGTAATAAGTGGATTCCTTCCCCTCACAAAGGTAAAAGTACTGCTACCACCCCTATACCGGTAACCCTGACCATAATAGCCTTGCTCGCTACGAGAATTTAGGATCCCCTATCTCTTCAAGGTCATTTCCTACAATTCTTTGGCCAAATGATTGTGCACACCATATAAGGTTCCAATACATAGGAAAATAGCAAATAACAAGTTTGAAAACAAAACACGCAAGGTCATTTTAAAAACATACTCACTCAACATAAGGTTCTCCACAACCAAGTGAAGAGCAACATTAATGACTTACGACTTTACCTCAACTTATCACATAACCAGTAAATCCCATGTCACTAGCGTTCTTATGTCTAGCACCTCACACCATCACTTTGCAAGTGATTCCAAGGTAACCTCAAGTTGCGCAGGGTTCTAGACATTACCTTATAACATTCCATAACACTTGGATGCCAAGGTCACACTAAATCCTATCACAAGGTTCACCTTAACCAAGTGAAGGAGCTATAATTAGAAAACATGCGCTCTTAACTCATCTCTATCTCATAAAGGAACCAATCCATCATAATGCTTAACCTTGACAAACAAGGAAGCATACACTATTTATGCATCTTGAGCTCAACTTTAACTCTAAAGGAACTACCTATACATATAGGAAGGCATATTATGCCAAAACAACCCACACTAGTTATTTTTAGCACACCTCCTCATCACTTCCTAAGTGATACCAAAAGCAACCTCATGTTGATTAAGGTCTTATGTACTCACCTATGGCATTTCACTTCTCAAAGGATGCCTAAGGTTTCTCAACCCTACCGTATGGCATGACATTCCACCACACTATGGATGCCTAAGGTCCTCATCAACCAAAAGGGAGAAGGAAATCTAGTAAACTTACAAAACGACGCTAACCCTTATCTCACAAGGGTCAAGATTATGTTCCTAGAACTCCCCATAACTCAACCTTAGCAAAAACAAAGGAGTCGTAGTTTGACACATGCTTTCTAGCTCAACTTCACTCATGAAGGAACATCTTAAGCACCTAAAAAATTATAATTAGCTCACTCTATCTCATGGAGGAACCAATCCCCTTTTTACCATAAATGCCTAGCTTAACTTTACTCACAAAGAGAGCAAAGCATGACTCACAAACCATGCAAGCTCACCCTCAACCTATAAGGAAGCAACTGGGGCTTCAAGCATTACAAAAATACCCTTGGGGAGGATTTTACAAGGTGTGGGAAGAGTTTTCCTAGGAAGTGCTGCAGATCCCACTCATTTGTGCTACGACATAAAGGGTTGTGCCGCGACTCCAGCTTATTTGTGCCGCGGCTCCCTGCTCTCTGTTTGTATTTCTAGTGCGGGCTGAGATGGGAGTGTCACGGCTCTCCTTGGGAGGTGCTGTGGCTCTCCCTCAAAAACCTAATTTTTGCAGAATTCTGTAGAAACAAACCCAAAAACCACAATTCCCAAGCAATTCCAAAGGGTTTCCAAATCATAACCATGGTTCTTTAACACCTCTAAACATCAAATACATCACATGTATGATTTCTAACCATGCATGATTTACCAAACCAAAACCCTAATTCTCCTATTCATTTCATCACTTCCAACCTAAGTAATTAATGGATACAACAAGGATTTAAACCATAAATCATGCATGGATCAACTAAAAAATAGCCTTATTTCAAGATCCCTAAGAATTCCTTCACTCAAACTCAAGGAAACTCATCCTAACCATAACCTATTCCAAGCTCACATGATAACCTACATGGAGGGAAGAAGAAGAAAATAGAGGAAAAAGATGAAGAACACCCCTACCTCTTGAAGCCAAGAAGATGAACTCCAAGCTTCTTGAGCTCTCCTCTTCTTCCTTCTTCTCCCCTTATCTTTCTCTCCTTCGGTTCTTCCCCCCTTTTTTTTCTTCTGTTTTCATTTCTTTTGTTTTTGTTGGCAGCAACACTTGTTGCCTTTTTAAAGAGAGAGAACCGTGAGACTTGGTCACTTAAGTGACCAAGCTGTAACTCTCGATCTGTTAAGAATACTTAGATTTAACCAAATCCAATTTTTTTTAACTTTCAACAAGTTTAAAATAAATCCTAAGATTCATCAAACATCTTGTTTCACCATTATCTCATTTTTTCATATCTACGACCAGTCAATCTGGCATTAAAACACATTCACAGTATGCTTAAAAATACCAAATGGCCTCAGTTAACCCTAAAAAATTAACCATATTGCATTCTACATATTTGTGACTTAGAAATAAATTCTCCATATTTATTTCCATTAGCTACGCCATTCATGCTAATATCTGAGTTATTTTAAGCTATTTTTCACCTTCTGTGTTGTAGCAAAGTACCTAAACTAGCTCAAATTATTACAAAATTCAACAAGCATACTAAGCTAGTATTATGTTACCTTTGTAACTATATACAAGCCTAACATATTATTGAGGATGTTACAATAATGAATTAGCATTATGATAATAACTGCATGTTCTATAATGAATTGACAAGAAAAATAATATTATAATATCAATAATTGGTGAAGTTAGTATATTACTCCAAGAGTTCTACAAACAACTAAATGAGTTTGACATGAAACATAGTCCAATAACTTTTTGTCAGGTTCTGGCAACTAGAGACAAAATATTTGCACGATTTAACCATAAGGAAATTAAAATAATAACCTTATATATGCTATTAACAAATATGTAAACAAGAAATCTAGAAATAAAAATTGCTAAATGAACCCACTTGTTTTATATCTCCAGAACCAACATTTCCATTAGTAGAAACAGGGGTCGGGGTCCTTTCAAGTGGCGTTACAATTACAAAGGAGATACAATTCAATACTGTGAGATGTTGCTGCAATTCATGGTCCCCTGTGAGATATTGTAACACCCTCCTTAGGGCGTCACACTTCGTGTTACTCAATTATCATATTACCCCTTCGTTAGAAAACGTGCTTGTAATATAAATACAAGTTGTAAAATTTCTTGGTGATAGTAAGATAAACTTAGCGGAAATTAAAACATTACAGCATCAATATAATAAAATTTTACATTATATATACATAAGTCGTAGTACTGTCACATTTTAATATTTACAAATTGGACTCTAAAAATATTTACACATTAATTAAATTACATAATGCCCAAGTAACTCTAAACATGTAGAACCCTCAGACGGGTCCTCCTCAGACTCCTCAACAGGGAGGAATCCAACTTGACACAAAATATACAATACTAACCGTACCAGGAGTACGGTAGTAAGCACTCTATTACTGTTTATGTGAGAAATACATTTTCCAGCAAACTCGACGCACTATGCCTCCGGTTCCCATAAACCTTACGAAAACTCAGCATCTCCATCTCTTTAGAACTCAACTTCCTTCTCGAAAATCTGATCTTCCTTGCGTTCTCACTCAACATCTTGCTCAATCTCTTTCCAATTATAAATACAATACAGAAATAGACAGACAAAGAGGTGAGATCACCTACGCCAATACCAGTATGGTAGCAATGAAGATAAACACATACAAATTCTCATACCATACATCATACATAATTACAATCATATCATCAATATCATTTATCTAACACACATCATATCTCATATCAACACATCATACATAATTACAACTATGTCAACAATATCATTTATCATCATAATTCATACAATAATTCATAATTACATCCATGTCCTTATCAATATTCACTTATTCAATAATTCAATTATCATAAACAATAATGATGATAATGCCCTCAGCATTATCATCATCATCATCTTCCAAGTATTCAAAACAATTGTCATCAATATTCCTCAATTATTATATCACACAGATGTAAATGCTCAGATTTATGCATATGCACAAAGACTCAGTTTATCAAAACAACTCTATGGAGGTTTTCACAATTTCGAGGAGAATGCTCTGGTTAATTGTCCAGCCTTAGCCCACAGACAATCTCCAGTCTTCTGGTTAATTGTCCAGTCTTAGCCCACAGACAATCTCCAGTCTTCTGGTTAATTGTCCAGTTAATTGTCCAGCCTTAACCCACAGACAATCTCCAGTCTTCTGGTTAATTGTCCAGCCTTAGCCCACAGACAATCTCCAGTCTTACTCGTTAATTGTCCAAATTTTATTCAAATTTCCATCGGACTTTTTTTTTTTCAATGCACATTCAAATGCACCATGCACAGTTCATTTTCTTTATATCATATTCTCAATTCATTTTCTTTATCTCATATTCGGGGTCCTCAAAATTGGCCCAATAGTATCATTCTTGTAATTTCATCGCGAAACCATATTTTTGCATTTTCTCAACCGCACAATAGTTCTGTCACATTTTCAAATCACGTATCAATTTTTCATCGTTTCTCAATCACATAAAGTATTTTTCATATGTTTTAAATCAAAAATACTATTTTCCTCATTTAACACCAAAATTCATCTTCATTTTTCATATTTGCATAATAACCCCTCAAAACATAATATTTGCTTTATAATCTTCATTTAAATAATATTTCCAAAATAGTCCTTCATAAAATTCACATTTCCAAAATAGTCCTTCATAAAATTCATATTTCCAAAATAGTCCTTCATAAAATTCATATTTCTAAAATAGACCCTCTAAAACATAATATTTACGTTTTAGGCCCTCAAAAATTGTTATTTACAATATGACCTTATTAAAAATGAAAATTACTATTTTACCCCTCTAAAATCATAATTACAATATTGCCCTCTAAAAATCATATTTATAATATGGTTCCTTTCAAAAATGAAAATTACAATATTGCCCCTTTTTCATAAAATTTATAGTATAAATTTCACATACATACAGTATAAATTTCTTCACAGTATATATTTCACATACATACATAATATTAGTTACTTAAGCATTTCAGCATACAGGCAAGCATTGAAATAAAATCATACCTCACAGATACTACACATACAAACATAGAAACACAAACAGACACATCCCAAATACAGTCCAAACATAGAACACTAGCAGGCACATCCCAATTACAGTCCAAGAACCTCAAACAATAGGTGAATAAATCCTTAAGGATTTTTCACCGAACAAATCATCCTCATATTACCAGAACATGGGTAGTAAGGTTGAGTCTCCCTCTTACCTCTTGAAGAACCTCCAAAGTTCCTTGTATGTCTCCTTCAAGTGAACTTCCTCCACCAAGACCTTCAAGGCTTCAAACTTGAGCTTTGAAGAATAAGATAGAAAATAGATGATTCAAGCTTTTTAAGCTCTTCTCCTTCTCCTTGTTTTCGTACAAGCCACAACAATTCCTCCAAGGAAGTAAGATAGAAATTGGATTTTGAAGCACTTAGAGTGGGATTTTGTGAAAACTTTCTAAATGAAAGTGTTTAGAATGGTGTTTGGCTTTAAGAAGTGGTGAGAATGAAAATTACAGGTGATGGATAGTGTTCGTAGGATACCTGGCCGAACCAATGAAGAGAAAAAGAAGAAAATGATGCTCAGGTTCGTAGGATTTCTGAGAGAAAAAGATGAATACTTTTTGATGTGAGAGAAAATGAAATTGTGGGAGAGTGAAATTTATGAATGCTGCTGCCGTGGGATAAACTTAAATAAAGTTTAGGATTTACATGAAGTAAAATATCTTATTCTGAATGCACGTGGCTGGTGTCATTCATTTGACTTTCAAGGTTATTGGATTGTTCAAGAACCTTGTAGAACCTCCTTCAAGGTGCTACGTGGCCGACGTAGAACCCCTCCAAATTGCTGCATGAACGTGAGTTTCTAAGGAAATTTTCGATGAAAAACGACATAAAATTCGGTAAGATGGGAGAACATCATTTCCCCAAGAATGGTTAAAATCAAGTCTTTGTCGGATGAGAACTCGTCGAATGGTGATTCTGTCAAACGAAAATGAAAGGTTATCGGATGAACTTGAAAAGGTCAACAAATATCCTAATTCGTCGGACAGATGTTGATGTTGGAGAAATCTTCCAATTGTCGAATCGACGAAATACTATATGGTCAGAAGATCAAATTCGATGGATTTTGACATTAGAGAAGTTTTTCTACTGAAATCAGGAATTCTTACTCGACGGTCGTTAGCACCATAACTCGATGAACCTTATCATTCAAATTCGACGGACATTGGTATCCCCACTCGACGGAAATTGACATTCTAACTCAACAGACATGAGCATCCTCACTCGACGAATTTTAACTTGGTACTTAATAATCAAAAGATCCAATTCGACGGATTTTAACATGGTACCAACTAGTAAGAAGATTAAATTCGACGTATTTGGATAGAAGTCCAAATTCGATGGATATGACATTGTCTTAAAAGATCCTATTTCGACGGATTTTGGCATTTTTTTAGAAGGTATATTTCGATGAATATAAACATCTTCATTTTGATTTGTAGAATCGTCCAACAAGATTTAGGGAAAAGGAGAACCATATTGTTCTTAACTGATTCTTTGCTAACAGAACGTCCATCGCTTTGTCGAACCTGAGGACTTCTCCCATGTTTTGAATAGATGGTCTTCTGTCGGAAAGATGGTCTTGGTCGGAATAGATGGTCTTTGTCGGAAGAGACAGCCATAACAGCCAAAATCTTTGATTTCTGATTCAAGAATTGAGAATCAGTTTCATCCAGTCTTGAGGTATTTTGGGTTTTGTCGAACTACCGATTGATGTTGTCGGGAAAATGCTCTGAAGGTGTCGGATTCAACTCACCATTAGCATATGCTTACATGTAGTCTTATTAATTAAATCCGACGGAATCAAAATGTTAGAAACATGTCTTCAAAAGTATTTGGACCTTGTCCGAATTCTGTCGGTGTCAAGATCTTCAAAAATCTTGGATTGTCGAAATAGACTTGTCGAAAATAGACTTGAAATGAAAACAGTTAGAGGAAATCTTGAGGAACTTCTGTCGGGTTGGGATCCTATCCCAAGAATTTTGGTCGAATTGGGAATTCCAGAATTTTGGTCGGTTGAGTATAATGGCAAATTAAACTATACCAGGTCAAAATAATTCATAGCAATAACAGCTATGCATCAAGCAACATATATTTATCAGTAAAATAGAATTATTTTACAGATAAATTCTAAAAATTAATAGATTCTTTTCTGTGTTACTCAGATTCGGGTTAAGTAAGATCCCCTGTCTCTAAATAATCAGACAATAATTTCCTCGACCCGAAAATTATTATTTTCTTGACTAGGAGCAAATCACACAAAATAATCACAAATAGTATCGGAATAATCAAATTATTTTTATAATGCACAGAAAACACAAAGTAGTGTAATTCTGTCAGCTCTTGCAACATAGTCTAAAATTTGGGGTGTTACAACTCTTCCCCTCTAAAATAAGTTTCGTCCTCGAAACTTGACACACTTAAAATAAAAATGGATACTACTCTCTTATCTTATCTTCTAATTCCTATGTTGCTTCACCACGTATATTGTTCCAAACCACTGTAACCAATGCGCTTTCTTTTCCTCGAAGTTGCTTTGTGTAACATCCCGAAAATTCATTATTTTGTTAAAAACGATCATTTTATAATATTTGCAATTTTTAAGAATTTTTGTGGAATTTTCTGGAGATGATGAATATTTTAATATATTCTTCATTTTATGTGTGTGTGCTGAGTGGAGCCGGGAGAATAAAATATTTTCCCTGAGGCTGGTAAACCTTGGACTATCAACGTGTCAACGGGGGATCTTACTAAACCCGAGTCCGGGCACAGTTTACGAGGTCTACATTTTGAGGTTTTATCTGCTAGTGTAATAAATCATCTGACAGAGGTATGTAATCAAGGAGACAAGCTTACTATGCACTTCGTAGAGAAGCGTGCGAAGCTTCTCAAGGAAGCTTCTTTGAATCATTTTTTAATATTTCTCTCTCCTCCCATTTTGTGCTGCACATTTGAATTAAGGGACTTAATTCATTCTTCAATCCCCACATTTTCCTCCTCCCGTACGTAGCACTCATCTTTCTCTCTTTCCCTTTTCTCCTTCCAAAGAAGACCATCCACCCACCTTCATATTTCCATCCTCCAATACCGTCACACTCCAAAGCCTACCATTTCGTGTTTGGAGAAGCACCACACCTGAGGGAATCATCTTCAAAGCTCTACGTTTTCTTCATCTTCTTTTCCTCCACGGTTGAAGCTTAAAGGCTGGAACTTTAAGGTAAAGTCCTTAGCTTTTTCCTCATCTCTCCTCATTTTCGTAACCCACTGTCATTTTGATGACCATGGGTATCCATTTCAACATTTGATTCTGATTTTGGTGAGCTTGAATATTCAAGGATTTCTGGGAGCTGAAAATATCATTTCTGACCAAAAGGAGCAGCCTTTCTTTGTGCTTCTCTAAGGTAAGAGGAAGACACTCCTCCTCAACCTCTCTTAGCATTTAGGAACGTCTGTGATTTTGTTGAGGGTCTTTCTGCTTTTTATGTTGTTTGTATGGTATATGTGTTATTTGATTGTTTGAGTTTGAATGTACATATATATAAATATAACTGGATGTATTGGAATGTGTAATATTGAAGGGAATGAGTTCCGAGTGATTTTCGGATAGTTACGATGTTGAGCCCAGAATGTGGAAACTTCATGTGGAAATTAGTAATAGTATGAAATCTGGCCAAACTTGTCGAATACAATAACCTGATCTTTTGGTGATATGTCAAAATCCGTCGAATGAAGATTTCTGACCATTTCGTCGAATGATAAAACCTGTCGAACGTGATAACCCAAAACCTGTCGAACGTGATAGCCTAAAACCTGTCGAACGTGATCACCTGATCACTTAGTAAAATGTTAAAACCCGTCGAGTAAGGACCCATGGCCAAACCTGTCGAACGTGATCACCTAATCACTTAGTAAAATGTTAAAATCCGTCGAGTAGGGACCCATAGCCAAACCTGTCGAATGTGATAACCTAATCACTTGGTGAAATGTTAAAATCCGTCGAGTTTAGACTCCTGACCCTTTCCGTCGAATGTCAAACCCGTCGAATTTAGATTTCTGACCAGCAAACACTAAGTGAAAATCCGTCGAGTATGAACCTCGATCATGCCCGTCGAGATTGATCTTCCGACCAAAAACCCGTCGAATAGAGTCCCTGGACACTTACAAGAAAATGCCCCAAAGTCAATAATCGTCGAATTCGAGAGACAATGCCTGTCGAGTAGATGAATTTCTCCAGACCCGTCGAAATTAGAGATTTCGACCAGTGTTCGTCGGTTCGACACTTGGGAGATTTTCTCCAACGTCGACACCTATACCCGTCGAATAGAGGCTTTTGCTGACCATCTGGAGGGTCCGACAGTTTTGATCTTCGTCCGACAGAACCCCCATCCGACAGCAAATGATTTCTTCGTCCGACGGAACCCCATCCGATAGAAAAATGTTTTCCCCATTCTTTCCTCCTCCTGTTACATTATTCTTCGTCGAATAGCAACTTCAATTATTCATAAAAACGTAGTCTCTGTCGAATTCAAACGTATACCTATCACCCAACACCTAGTAATTGAAATCTGTGACTTAATTTGTGATTCTGACCGTGTAGTTTCCTGGACCTAAACCTTGAGACTAATAGAGGAATATTGATCATAAATAAATGGGATGACTAGAAATTACTTAGGGATGCATAAACAGGGAAGAACATGAGAGTGTGAGATTTTGAGATCTTAAAATAATCTTCTAAGGGCATATGAATAAATTACCTAAGAGGATTTAAGTTAACTGAGAGAATTCCTTTAGAGACAAACCCTGTAAGTAAAGCTAAACCTAAGCAAGAATTCATAATACGTTTTGAAAAGGTAGTGATCTATTTAATGACAATATTATGCTATTGTGGGTCCATGTGAGAGACCATTGACTGTATTAATTCTTACTTTGGCAAATTGTGACATATGATGGAATAGTACGCGATAATGATCATACATGATTATGCATAGAGTCTGTATGCATTGTAATTTGTCCGTTGGACTGTCGTAAGGCCTAGTTGCCTAGGAGTTGAACACACCTTAGTGCGGGTGCGAATAGACAAGTGGGGTCCTGTAGTTGGCCTTGAGGGCGTTGGGGCGCGGGTGTTTCACAAAGGGCGGTGGTAGCCCTCTGGACCGTGAGACAAACCGATGCAAACGCACCAACGATCCCGACTGGCCACAGTCCTATATCGAGATCTTGTGAGAATCTTGCTGTATAAAGCCTTGTTGCGCAAAATGACTGATTATTTTCTGGAAAGCACTTGTTTTTATGGCTGACGAGATACTAGCATGTCTCCCTGATCATTCTCTCCGAGTGTTTTGTGTCTAGCTCCATGGAGTAGGATCTTGGTTATTGAGGGCTCATGTGTAAAGAGTCCGTGCATTATTTGCATTTATCATTATTATGGTTTGGCATTGATATATTGTTGACATACCTATGACTGCCTGGAACTGTCTACTTGATTCATAACTGCTCTTGAATGTCTATTACTATTACTGTTGTTGTAAATGCTATGTGGGCGCTTTGCGCCGTTTGGTTTCTTGATGCTATAATTGGTAATGATGGAAGGATGTCTTACCTCTTTTTCCTTCCTGTCTCTCCATTTCTGTTTATCTGTACGTTGCGTCTCATCGAAGACAACCGTGAGGAACCGAAGCTCCCAACTTCCCTGTTTTTGGCCTTACCTTGACCGAGCGACCACGAGAAGACTATGGAGCCCCGTACACACACGATTTTTGGGAGATGTACGTCGACTTTCTTAGGAGGGCCGAGTCTTTGGTATATCAACTACGCTTCGAGCGCTTGTGTCTACACGGGAGATGTCTCGATATCACTAGCTTGGAGACGCCACGAATCACCTGTCTTTACCTGCTGCATTAGCCTACGTTTGGAGTTTCAGCTACCGATACGTGAGATGTGGGGCGATTGTTACTTCACTCCGAGAGAGGACTCTTTTCGTTCTACAGCTCGGGCCCCGTCCCGTGTCTCTGCTATTCCTATGGTGATTTCCTCTGATGATGAGGAAGATCTTGAGGAAGATCCCGAGGAAGTCCCTGAGGACGACCCCGAAGAGGACCCTGAAGAGGATCCTGACACGATTCCTCCTCACTTGAGGGATTGATGTTACTCGTAGCTACTGAAGGCTACCAGGATTTTATTTTGGGGGCCCGATGTTTTGTTTGTAGTGAAATGGGTAAATTCGATACCGTGGGATGTGTATGTAATACTTTGGGGGTATAGCTTTGCTTTTGATGTACCAGGCTTGTAACTAAATGTTTTGATAAACTTATATACATATATATATATATATGATGCAGATGTTAATTCCTATGCATGTTTTACTTCTGTTTGATCTTTTATTTCCATTGATGTCTCGTCAACATGGTTACTAATCAAAAAAAAAAAATGTATATATATATAACATAACCGCCAATTAAAATACCCAACTATAATCTAGTGAATATACGCGTCTTATTAAAATGGACCGGGTCTCAACTCACCTAACTTTATTTCCGCATTGTAATCGACCATGTGACGTTCCCTTGGAAGAGGGGCGTTACATTCTTGGTATCAGAGCCCCGGTTTATGTTTCTTTGGGTCTTGTGGTTGAGTCTGTCTTGTTTGTCTTTGTGTGTTCTCTGAATGGTATTCGTGAAGGAGTAGTGTTTGGTATTCTTAGTGAATGCAATCGACTTTTCTCGTGTTTTCGGATAATCTGAATCGAGAAAGTGAGATGGCACGAAGGGAAGACATGGCAAAGAACTATTACAACGATGCAAAGGATGGCCGAGGTCATCGCACAACAACCGAGCAAGCCGCACGACAAAGAAGAGAGAGTTACGCAACAACAAGAGCGAGCCGCTCAACGGTTAGAGGCTACTGCCGATGCTCGAATTTAGCGAGTTTCGACACCATAATCCTCCTCAATTTAAAGGAGAATTTGATCCTGACAAAGCTAGTCTCGTGGATCAAGGAGTTGGAGAAGGTATTTCTAGGAATGAATTGCGCCGAGGGTAAGAAGGTGGATTATGCTACTTTTATCTTTGGTAGGCAACGCCGAGAACGGTGGAACGGAGTGCGGAGGATGCTAGAAGCTGCGAACCGAGATATTACTTGGGAGTTGTTCAAAGAAAAGTTCTTGGACAAGTATTTTCCTGCGAGTGCAAGGCATGCGAAGGAGTCGAATTCCTCAACCCGCGACAGGGGAATATGACCGTTAGTGAGTACGCACGAGATTCGAAAACTTGTCACGCTTTTCGACCTACTTTCGAACCAACCGGATGAGGCTTGGAAGTGCCGAAGATTCACGGAAGGATTGAGGTACGAACGAGGAAAGCAGTAATCACCTTGAGGATCAATGAATTCTCACAACCGCCGGATACTTGCTTTGTGATGTAGAGGCTCGGGAGCAATCTAGAGATATGAGGAATAGAAACTTTGGGCTGCGAGATTCCGGAGAGGCGGCAATAACAAGTGCTAACCGCTTCCGGAAGAAGCCATACTCTCGACCAATGGGAAGTCACCAACAAGCCATGGGTGGAAGTTCAAGTGGAGGTTCTAGTGGGAACCGGACCGGCTAAAACTTGGCATATCCCTCCAAATGCCTAAGTGTGGAAAGATCATCCGACAAGGGATTGTCCTATCAAAGGGATTATCTGTTTTCGATGTGGGAAACCTGGACACATCTACGAGACCGCAATCAAGCGAAGGTCGAACCTTCAATGAATGTTGCGAAAGCCAAGAAACCGCAAGCCGGAGGACGAGTTTACACTATGAGCGGAGCCGAAGCCTCGAATCCGAAGATTTGATACAGGAGAAGGCATCATAGAAGGTAATCTTTTAACTGTCTTGTATGACTCGGGGCAACCCATTCTTTTATATCGTATGACCGTGTGCAAAAACCGAGTCTACCCGTGTCGTCCCTTACCTTTTGACTTAACCGTTTCTACCCCCACCGATAAACCGGTAGTTACTACCAAAGTTTGTCTAAACCGTCCATTGATTGTTGAAGGTCGATCTTTTCTCGGTCGATCCGATTTGTTTACCTCTTTCCCAATTAGATATTATCCTAGGGATGGACTGGTTGTCTTCTAACCATGTTCTCGTTAGACTGCTTCCCGAAAAGACCATAGTTTTTCCCCTAAATGAGAATTCTAGATTTCTCGACGGCCAACCGAGTTCAAGCTCTTTTGAAAGAAGGAGCTCACGGATACATGCTACTTGTCTTCTTTGAAAATCGAGAACGAGGTTGATGTGGACACAATTCCGGTGGTGAATGAGTTTCCCGAAGTCTTTCCCGAGAGTGTGCCTGGTTTACCACCGGCTCGAGAGATAGAGTTTGCTATCGACTTAGTACTGGAGCTGGTCCCGTGTCTATAACACCGTCACCGGATGGCACCAACAGAGTTAGCCGAGCTAAAGAAACAGCTAGAAGAGCTTTTGGAAAAGCAATTTGTCGTGCCAAGTGTGTCACCATGGCCAGGAGCACCGGTCTTTGTTAGTTCGCAAGAAGGATGGCACCTCAAGGTTATGTGTGGACTATCGGCAGAACAAAGTGACGATTAAGAACAAATATCCACTCCCGAGGATTGACGACTTGATGGACCAACTGAAGGGAGCGGCAGTGTTTTCCAAGATTGATCTGCGATCTGGGTATCATCAGATACGAGTGAAGACAGAGGATGTGCCCAAGACTGCTTTTCGCACCCGATACGGTCACTACGAGTATTTGGTGATGCCGTTTAGTGTGACGAATGCACCAACTATCTTCATGGACTACATGAACCGAATCTTTCGACCTTACTTGGATAAGTTCGTTGTGGTCTTCATTGATGACATTCTGGTATACTCTCAAAATCGGGAGGACCATGCTGAACACCTCAGTATAGTTCTTCAGATTCTGAAGGAGAAAGAATTGTATGCCAAACTGTCAAAATGTGAGTTTTGGCTGGAAGAAGTCAAGTTTCTAGGTCACGTGATCTCAAAGAGTGGGATTGCTGTGGATCCATCGAAAGTGGAGGCAGTACTGCGATGGGAAAGGCCGAAGTCAGCGACAGAGATTCGAAGCTTTGTGGGTTTAGCGGGATATTACCGGAGGTTCATTGAGGGATTCTCCAAGATTGCTGGGCCACTTACACAACTCACAAGGAAAAACCAAACTTTTGAGTGGACCGACAGCTGTGAGCGAAGTTTCCAAGAGTTGAAGAATCGACTGACTACCTCACCGGTGTTAGTGCTACCCGATCCGAATGAACAGTTTGAAGTGTACTGTGACGCTTCATACCAAGGGCTAGGATCTGTGCTTATGCAACATGGAAGAGTGGTGGCTTATGCTTCAAGGCAGTTGCGAGTGCACGAGAAGAATTATCCGACGCACGACACGGAGCTAGCGGCTGTAGTTTTTGCTCGAAAATATGGAGGCATTTTCTCTACGAGCAACGTTCAACATTTTCAGTGATCACAAGAGTCTGAAGTATTTGTATGATCAGAAGGAGTTGAACATGAGGCAACGGAGGTGGTTAGAATTCCTGAAGGATTACGATTTCCAACTTCTGTATCATCCTGGCAAGGCAAATGTTGTGGCAGACGCTCTAAGTAGGAAGATGATCAGTGTCTCTGCCCTGATGATCAAGGAAAAGGATCTAATAGAGCAATTTAGAGATGTATGGTCTTTTGTGAAGTTAGAACCTGGAAAGATTTGCATGAATATGGTTACCATCTCGAGCGAGTTGATGGACAGCATAAGAAAAGAGCAGAAGAAGGACAAATTCTTACAAGAAGTGAGGGAACAGATGAAGCAAGGAAATGAAACAGAGTTTGCGAGAGGGAACGGATGGAATTTTGAGATTCCAGGGGAGAGTTTGTGTCCCTCGGAATCAAGAACTTAGAGAATACATCATTAATCATGCTCACACAAGCCAACCGAGTATGCACCGGGCATGACGAAGATGTATCAAGACTTGAAGAAGTTGTTCGTGGCACGGAATGAAGAGTGACGTTACTAGACGTGTATCTACTTGTCCGGTTTGTCAAAAAGCTAAAGTGGAACATCGAGACCAACAGGATTGCTGCAACCGTTATCTATTCCTAATGGAAGTGGGACAAGATGTGCAATGGACTTTGTAGTCGGATTACCAAGGACAAGAAAAGGTCATGATTCGATTTGGGTAATTGTGGACCGACTCACGAAATCAAGCACATTTTCTTCCGATCAACATCAAGTACAAGCTAGAGAGATTGACTCGGATCTATATTAGAGAGATTGTCGACGCACGGTGTGCCTACAAGTATTGTTTCGATAGAGATCCGAGGTTTACTTCAAATTTCGGGAGAGTTTGCAAGAAGCATTGGGGGACGAATTACGACTTAGTTCTGCTTATCATCCGCAGACCGACGGTCGATCGAGAGAACAATCCAATCTTTGGAGGATTTGCTTAGAGCTTGCACCATAGAGCAAATCGGGAGTTGGGATGACATTCTACCCTTGATAGAATTCACCTACAACAACAGCTTATCATTCGAGCATAGGGATGGCACCCTATGAAGCTCGTATGGACGACGATGTCGAACACCTATGTGTTGGTACCAAGACGGCGAGCGCCTTACTATTGGACCCGAGATTATACAACGCATAACCGAGAAGGTTAAAATGATTCGGGAAAAGATGAGGACGGCTCGAGTCGACAAAAGAGTTATGCAGACCGAAGGAGAAAACCTCTTGAGTTTGAGGAAGGTGAGCATGTATTCCCGAAAGTCACACCTACGACCGGGGTGGGCCGGGCTTTAAAATCTAGAAAACTCACTCCTAAATTCCTTGGACCATACCAAATCATTGCTCGTGTAGGTCCCGTAGCATACCAAATATCCTTACCTCCTTTTCTTTCAAACATTCATAATGTTTTCCATGTGTCACAACTTCTGGAAATACCTTCCTGACCCAAGTCATATCATAGCACCGTATACGACAACTAAAAGAAAACTTAACTTATGAGACGTCTCCTATAAGAATCGAGGATAGCAGGATAAAGCAATTAAGAGGCAAGGAGATCGCATTGGTGAAAGTGATCTGGAACGAGGTGATTTGGAGATGCAACCTCGGGAGTTGGAAGACAAGATGAGAGAGCAATACCCACACTATTCTAAGGTATGCAAATTTCGAGGACGAAATTTCTTTTAGAAGGGGAGTGTTGTAACATCCCGAAAATTCATTATTTTGTTAAAAACGATCATTTTATAATATTTGCAATTTTTAAGAATTTTTGTGGAATTTTCTCGGAGATGATGAATATTTTAATATATTCTTCATTTTATGTGTGTGTCTTGAGTGGAGCCTAGGAGAATAAAATATTTTCCCGAGGCCGGTAAACCTTGGACTCCGTCAACGTGTCAACGGGGGATCTTACTAAACCCGAGTCTCAAGGCACGCTTTACGAGGTCTACATTTTGAGGTTTTATCTCGCTAGTGTAATAAATCATCCGATGAGGTATGTAATCAAGGAGACAAGCTTACTATGCACTTCGTAGAGAAGCGTCTGCGAAGCTTCTCAAGGAAGCTTCTTTGAATCATTTTTTAATATTTCTCTCTCCTCCCATTTTTGTGCTTTGCACATTTGAATTAAGGGACTTAATTCATTCTTCAATCCCCACATTTTCCTCCTCCCGTACGTAGCACTCATCTTTCTCTCTTTCCCTTTTCTCCTTCCAAGAAGACCATCCACCCACCTTCATATTTCCATCCTCCAATACCGTCACACTCCAAAGCCACCATTTCGTGTTTGGAGAAGCACCACACCCGAGGGAATCATCTTCAAAGCTCTACGTTTTCTTCATCTTCTTTTCCTCCACGGTTGAAGCTTAAAGGCTGGAACTTTAAGGTAAAGTCCTTAGCTTTTTCCTCATCTCTCCTCATTTTCGTAACCCATGGTCATTTTGATGACCATGGGTATCCATTTCAACATTTGATTCTCGATTTTGGTGAGCTTGAATATTCAAGGATTTCTCGGGAGCCGAAAATATCATTTCTGACCAAAAGGAGCAGCCTTTCTTTGTGCTTCTCTAAGGTAAGAGGAAGACACTCCTCCTCAACCTCTCTTAGCATTTAGGAACGTCTGTGATTTTGTTGAGGGTCTTTCTGCTTTTATGTTGTTTGTATGGTATATGTGTTATTTGATTGTCTGAGTTTGAATGTACATATATATAAATATAACTGGATGTATTGGAATGTGTAATATTGAAGGGAATGAGTTCCGAGTGATTTTCGGATAGTTACGATGTTGAGCCCAGAATGTGGAAACTTCATGTGGAAATTAGTAATAGTATGAAATCTGGCCAAACTTGTCGAATACAATAACCTGATCTTTTGGTGATATGTCAAAATCCGTCGAATGAAGATTTCTGACCATTTCGTCGAATGATAAAACCTGTCGAACGTGATAACCCAAAACCTGTCGAACGTGATAGCCTAAAACACTGTCGAACGTGATCACCGATCACTTAGTAAAATGTTAAAACCCGTCGAGTAAGGACCCATGGCCAAACCTGTCGAACGTGATCACCTAATCACTTAGTAAAATGTTAAAATCCATCGAGTAGGGACCCATAGCCAAACCTGTCGAATGTGATAACCTAATCACTTGGTGAAATGTTAAAATCCGTCGAGTTTAGACTCCTGACCCTTTCCGTCGAATGTCAAACCCGTCGAATTTAGATTTCGACCAAAGAAACACTAAGTGAAAATCCGTCGAGTATGAACCTCGATCATGCCCGTCGAGATTGATCTTCCGACCAAAAACCCGTCGAATAGAGTCCCTGGACATTTACAAGAAAATGCCCCAAAGTCAATAATCGTCGAATTCGAGAGACAATGCCTCGTCGAGTAGATGAATTTCTCCGGACACTGGTCGAAATTAGAGATTTCGACCGTGTTCGTCTGTTCGACACTTGGGAGATTTTCTCCAACGTCGACACCTATACCCGTCGAATAGAGGCTTTTGCCGACCATCTGGAGGGTCCGACAGTTTTGATCTTCGTCCGACAGAACCCCCATCCGACAGCAAATGATTTCTTCGTCCGACAGAACCCCCATCCGATAGAAAAATGTTTTCCCCATTCTTTCCTCCTCCTGTTACATTATTCTTCGTCGAATAGCAACTTCAATTATTCATAAAAACGTAGTCTCTGTCGAATTCAAACGTATACCTATCACCCAACACCTAGTAATTGAAATCTGTGACTTAATTTGTGATTCTGACCGTGTAGTTTCCTGGACCTAAACCTTGAGACTAATAGAGGAATATTGATCATAAATAAATGGGATGACTAGAAATTACTTAGGGATGCATAAACAGGGAAGAACATGAGAGTGTGAGATTTTGAGATCTTAAAATAATCTTCTAAGGGCATATGAATAAATTACCTAAGAGGATTTAAGTTAATTGAGAGAATTCCTTTAGAGACAAACCCTGTAAGTAAAGCTAAACCTAAGCAAGAATTCATAATACGTTTTGAAAAGGTAGTGATCTATTTAATGACAATATTATGCTATTGTGGGTCCATGTGAGAGACCATTGACTGTATTAATTCTTACTTTGGCAAATTGTGACATATGATGGAATAGTACGCGATAATGATCATACATGATTATGCATAGAGTCTCGTATGCATTGTAATTTGTCCGTTGGACTGTCGTAAGGCCTAGTTGCCTAGGAGTTGAACACACCTTAGTGCGGGTGCGAATAGACAAGTGGGGTCCCGTAGTTGGCCTTGAGGGCGTTGGGGCGCGGTGTTTCACAAAGGGCGGTGGTAGCCCCTCTGGACCGTGAGACAAACCGATGCAAACGCACCAACGATCCTGACTGGCCACAGTCCTATATCGAGATCTTGTGAGAATGCTGCTGTATAAAGCCTTGTTGCGCAAAATGACTGATTATTTTCTGGAAAGCACTTGTTTTTATGGCTGACGAGATACTAGCATGTCTCCCTGATCATTCTCTCCGAGTGTTTTGTGTCTAGCTCCATGGAGTAGGATCTTGGTTATTGAGGGCTCATGTGTAAAGAGTCCGTGCATTATTTGCATTTATCATTATTATGGTTTGGCATTGATATATTGTTGACATACCTATGACTGCTGAACTGTCTACTTGATTCATAACTGCTCTTGAATGTCTATTACTATTACTGTTGTTGTAAATGCTATGTGGGCGCTTTGCGCCGTTTGGTTTCTTGATGCTATAATTGGTAATGATGGAAGGATGTCTTACCTCTTTTTCCTTCCTGTCTCTCCATTTCTGTTTATCTGTACGTTGCGTCTCATCGAAGACAACCGTGAGGAACCGGAAGCTCCCAACTTCCCTGGTTTTTGGCCTTACCTTGACTGAGCGACCACAGAAGACTATGGAGCCCCGTACACACAGATTTTTGGGAGATGTACGTCTGACTTTCTTAGGAGGGCCAGAGTGCTGGTATATCAACTACAGTTCTGAGCGCTGTGTCTACACGGGAGATGTCTCGATATCACTAGCCTGGAGATGCCACGAATCACTGTCTTTACCTGCTGCATTAGCCTACGTTTGGAGTTTCGCTCTACCGATACGTGAGATGTGGGGCGATCGTTACTTCACTCCGAGAGGGACTCTTTTCGTTCTACGCTCGGGCCCCGTCCCGTGTCTCTGCTATTCCTATGGTGATTTCCTCGATGATGAGGAAGATCCCGAGGAAGATCCCGAGGAAGTCCCCGAGGACGACCCCGAAGAGGACCACGAAGAGGATCCCGACACGATTCCTCCTCACTTGAGGGATTGATGTTACTCGTAGCTACCGAAGGCTACCAAGATATTTTATTTTGGGGGCCCGATGTTTTGTTTGTAGTGGGCAAATTCGATACCGTGGGGATGTGTATGTAATACTTTGGGGGCGGTATAGCTTTGCTTTTGATGTACCAGGCTTGTAACTAAATGTTTTGATAAACTTATATACATATATATATATATATGATGCAGATGTTAATTCCTATGCATGTTTTACTTCTGTTTGATCTTTTATTTCCATTGATGTCTCGTCAACATGGTTACTAATAAAAAAGAAAAAAAGAAAAAAAAATGTATATATATATAACATAACCGCCAATTAAAATACCCAACTATAATCTAGTGAATATACGCGTCTTATTAAAATGGACCGGGTCTCAACTCACCTAACTTTATTTCCGCATTGTAATCGACCATGTGACGTTCCCTTGGAAGAGGGGCGTTACACTTTGTTCTTTGATCTTCAATCTTGACTAGAAACGTCTCGTAGGTTGAATTTTCCTTCATTTGTACGATGTCCAATAGAGTATCCGATACGGTCTAATAACTTCAGAGTGGGTTTCCTCGACTTAATCACTCGTCCAACTCTAGTCATAGGTATCACACGTAGAAATACATGGTCACCTTCTTCAAATTCAAGCGGTCTTCGTCTTTTATCTGCATAACTCTTTTACCGCGTCTGAGTTGTCCTCATCTTGCCTTGAATCGTCTTCACTTTCTCAGTAATCTACTACACAAATTCTGGTCATACCTCAGTACTTTCAGAATCATGATGCTAACACAATGACGTTCTAAATCTTCTTCCATATATTACCTCATAGGGTACCATCCCTATACTCAAATGAAAATATTATTATATGTGAACTCTACCAATGACAGAAATTCATTCCAACAACCAGTTTGTTCTAGATCACAAACTCTCATCAAGTCCTTTAAAAATTCTAGCTATCGTCTCTTCCTTATATCCATGCCCCTCTTGATTGTACAGGTACTTCAAACCCTTGAAATTACTGTAGACTTTTCAGGAAAGAAAATGTCTTCAGATTTTCCTTGCAAAACGACTATTGCATATCCTAAACATAATTTGAATAATTCTTTTCATGCACGTTTCACTGCCTCAAAGTATACGCCACTACCTTTCTATTTGATCTCAACACTCAATCTAAATTCACTAGCTGAACTTCTAACAGAATTTGTATTTGACTAGTTTTACGCATAACTCCTTAATTGAGATACATGAAAGACACTTTGAAAGTTATAAGGAAAAATAATAAGACTATTCAATAGGTTACTAGATTAGCCCAACAAGAATTTGAAATGATCTAATAGATTTCGAAATGAACATAGTCCAAAAATTTTAGAAATGAACTTTCTGGATTCAAATCCAAAAATCTCAGGTCAAGGAAACACTAAGGTTACATTGTAACATTCTAGTAGGATATGGTTGGAAAATAACCAATCCATTTATAAAGTCGGGTTCTCAAATAGATGTAATTTTAGATAAACAAATCAAATCAATAGAAAAGATTTGATATCCAATAGATATAGGGTAGAGTTGGAAAACTTGAGTATAAACAACAAGTTTAACAAGAATGATAGAAATACTCTGATCACATTATAACAAAGACACGGATAAGTCGAATTAATTCACTCAGTCTATTTGAAAAAGAAATAGACAAACCAGATCAATAGAAAAACTTCAAACAAACTCGAGCAGTAATAACAAGTTTAGAAATTGAAGTAGTATTATGAAAAGAAACAAAACACAGATAACCCCAAAAGATTCACACAATCATAGATCACAAGAGACTGGGTTACCTTATGGATTATACAGCACAATTTTAAGACTACCCTCTATGGCACAACTTCCTCGCTCGTTAAGTTTTGTATTTGAACGTTCTCACTACACTCTTTGCACCAGCTCTTTCTTCTTCTTCTTCTTGAGATTTTGAAATACGTGTATCACTAATGGAAAGTTCCATCTTCAGTTGATCACAATCTCTGGAGAAATGTCCAGGCTTCCCACATCGATAACAAATAACCTTTTTATGCTGACAATCTTTGGTAAGATGATTTTTTCCACACTTGAAACATTTCAGTGATGATACCACAGTCTGACCAAAATCGTTGCCACTAGTACTCCCCTTCTTTGTTTGTTGTTGCTTCCTCAATGGTCGTACACACTGCTTTTGCTGGACACGATCGACTTTACGCTTCCTTCCATCTTGGATTATCGAAGATTCCAAATTACTGCTTCTCGCATCAGATAGCTGCTCCAATTCTAGTAAGCTATGAAGTTCAATTATCAGTTCCTGTTGCTGAGTGATCATCTGTCTCTGTTGTACTGCTACTTCAATAATCTTTTGCATCACACTTCTAGCTGCGGCTATACGATCTTCATCACGTCTCGCCTCCACATGCTCATGTTCGCTTCGTTCCATTATCTTTCTTCAAAGATAAACAAAATCAAAAAAACACGTCGAACTAAATGTAATTATTTCACACAACTTTGTCTCCTTTCGGAAACCAAAACATATCTCTGTATTCAGTGTTAGAGATTCACACAACACAAACAAAACAAACCTACCCACAAACCCAAAAGACTCTAACTTGGGCTCTGATACCACCTAATGTAACACCCTCCTTAGGGCGTCACACTTCATGTTACTCAATTATCATATTACCCCTTCGTTAGAAAACGTGCTTGTAATATAAATACGAGTTGTAAAATTTCTTGGTGATAGTAAGATAAACTTAGCGAAAATTAAAACATTACAGCATCAATATAATAAAATTTTACATTATATATACATAAGTCGTAGTACTGTCACATTTTAATATTTACAAATTGGACTCTAAAAATATTTACACATTAATTAAATTACATAATGCCCAAATAACTCTAAACATGCAGAACCCTCAGACGGGTCCTCCTCAGACTCCTCAACAGGGAGGAATCCAACTTGACACAAAATATACAATACTAACCGTACCAGGAGTACGATAGTAAGCTCTCTATTACTGTTTATGTGAGAAATACATTTTCCAGCAAACTCGACGCACTATGCCTCCGGTTCCCATAAACCTTATGAAAACTCAGCATCTCCATCTCTTTAGAACTCAACTTCCTTCTCGAAAATCTGATCTTCCTTGCGTTCTCACTCAACGTCTTGCTCAATCTCTTTCCAATTATAAATACAATACAGAAATAGACAGACAAAGAGGTGAGATCACCTACGCCAATACCAGTATGGTAGCAATGAAGATAAACACATACAAATTCTCATACCATACATCATACATAATTACAATCATATCATCAATATCATTTATCTAACACACATCATATCTCATATCAACACATTATACATAATTACAATTATGTCAACAATATCATTTATCATCATAATTACATCCATGTCCTTATCAATATTCACTTATTCAATAATTCAATTATCATAAACAATAATGATGATAATGCCCTCAGCATTATCATCATCATCATCTTCCAAGTATTCAAAACAATTGTCATCAATATTCCTCAATTATTATATCACACAGATGTAAATGCTCAGATTTATGCATATGCACAAAAACTCAGTTTATCAAAACAACTCTATGGAGGTTTTCACAATTTCGAGGAGAATACTCTGGTTAATTGTCCAGCCTTAGCCCACAGACAATCTCCGGTCTTACGTTAATTGTCCACCCTTAGCCCACAGACAATCTCCAGTCTTCCGGTTAATTGTCCATCTTAGCCCACGAGACAATCTCCAGTCTTACTGGTTAATTGTCCAGATTAATTGTACAAATTAGCCCACAGACAATCTCCAGTCTTCGGTTAATTGTCCAGCCTTAGCCCACAGACAATCTCTAGTCTTCAGGTTAATTGTCCAGATTATTCACCCATCGGACTTTTTTTCAATGCACATTCAAATGCACCATGCACAGTTCATTTTCTTTATCTCATATTCTCAATTCATTTTCTTTATCTCATATTCGGGGTCCTCAAAATTGGCCCAATAGTGTCATTACTGTAATTTCATCGCGAAACCATATTTTTTGCATTTTCTCAATCGCACAATAGTTCTGTCACATTTTCAAATCACGTATCAATTTTTCATCGTTTCTCAATCACATAAAGTATTTTTCATATGTTTTAAATCAAAAATACTATTTTCCTCATTTAACACCAAAATTCATCTTCATTTTTCATATTTGCATAATAACCCCTCAAAACATAATATTTGCTTTATAATATTCATTTAAATAATATTTTCACAACAAATCCTTCATAAAATTCACATTTCCAAAATAGTCCTTCATAAAATTCATATTTCTAAAATAGTCCTTCATAAAATTCATATTTCCAAAATAGACCCTCTAAAACATAATATTTACGTTTTAGGCCCTCAAAAATTATTATTTACAATATGACCTTATTAAAAATGAAAATTACTATTTTACCCCTCTAAAATCATAATTACAATATTGCCCCTCTAAAAATCATATTTATAATATGGTTCCTTTCAAAAACGAAAATTATAATATTGCCCCTTTTTCATAAAATTTATAGTATAAGTTTCACATACATACAGTATAAATTTCTTCACAGTATATATTTCACATACATACATAATATTAGTTACTTAAGCATTTCAGCATACAGGCAAGCATTGAAATAAAATCATACCTCACAGATACTACACATACAAACATAGAAACACAAACAGACACATCCCAAATACAATTCAAACATAGAACACTAGCAGGCACATCCCAATTACAGTCCAAGAACCTCAAACAATAGGTGAATAAATCCTTAAGGATTTTTCACCGAACAAATCATCCTCATATTACCAGAACATGGGTAGTAAGGTTGAGTCTCCCTCTTACCTCTTGAAGAACCTCCAAAGTTCCTTGTATGTCTCCTTCAAGTGAACTTCCTCCACCAAGAGCTTCAAGGCTTCAAACTTGAGCTTTGAAGAACAAGATAGAAAATAGATGATTCAAGCTTTTTAAGCTCTTCTCCTTCTCCTTGTTTTCGTACAAGCCACAACAATTCCTCCAAGGAAGTAAGATAGAAATTGGATTTTGAAGCACTTAGAGTGGGATTTTGTGAAAACTTTCTAAATGAAAGTGTTTAGAATGGTGTTTGGCTTTAGGAAGTGGTGAGAATGAAAATTACAGGTGATGGATAGTGTTCGTAGGATACCTGGCCGAACCAATGAAGAGAAAAAGAAGAAAATGATGCTCAGGTTCGTAGGATTTCTGAGAGAAAAAGATGAATACTTTTTGATGTGAGAGAAAATGAAATTGTGGGAGAGTGAAATTTATGAATGCTGCTGCCGTGGGATAAGCTTAAATAAAGTTTAGGATTTACATAAAGTAAAATATCTTATTCTGAATGCACGTGGCTGATGTCATTCATTTGACTTTCAAGGTTATTGGATTGTTCAAGAACCTTGTAGAACCTCCTTCAAGCTGCTACGTGGCCGACGTAGAACCCCTCCAAATTGCTGCATGAACGTGAGTTTCCAAAGAAATTTTCGATGAAAAACGACATAAAATTCGGTAAGATGGGAGAACATCATTTCCCCAAGAATGGTTAAAATCAAGTGTTGTCGGATGAGAACTCTGTCGAATGGTGATTCTGTCAAACGAAAATGAAAGGCTGTCGGATGAACTTGAAAAGGTCAACAAATATCCTAATTCGTCGGACAGATGTTGATGTTGGAGAAATCTTCCAATTGTCGAATCGACGAAATACTATATGGTCAGAAGATCAAATTCGACGGATTTTGACATTAGAGAAGTTTTTCTACTGAAATCAGGAATTCTTACTCGATGGTCGTTAGCACCATAACTCGACGAACCTTATCATTCAAATTCGACGGACATTGGTATCCCCACTCGACGGAAATTGACATTCTAACTCAACAGACATGAGCATCCTCACTCGATGAATTTTAACTTGGTACTTAATAATCAAAAGATCCAATTCGACGGATTTTAACATGGTACCAACTAGTAAGAAGATTAAATTCGACGTATTTGGATAGAAGTCCAAATTCGATGGATATGACATTGTCTTAAAAGATCCTATTTCGACGGATTTTGGCATTTTTTTAGAAGGTATATTTCGATGAATATAAACATCTTCATTTTGATTTGTAGAATCGTCCAACAAGATTTAGGGAAAAGGAGAACCATATTGTTCTTAACTGATTCTTTGCTAACAGAACGTCCATCGCTTTGTCGAACCCGATGACTTCTCCCATGTTTTGAATAGATGGTCTTCATCGGAAAGATGGTCTTGGTCGGAATAGATGGTCTTTGTCGAAGAGACGACCATAATGCAAAATCTTTGATTTCTGATTCAAGAATTGAGAATCAGTTTCATCTAGTCTTGAGGTATTTTGGGTTTTGTCGAACTACCGATTGATGTTGTTGGGAAAATGCTCTGAAGGTGTCGGATTCAACTCACCATTAACATATGCTTACATGTAGTCTTATTAATTAAATCCGACAGAATCAAAATGTTAGAAACATGTCTTCAAAAGTATTTGGACCTTGTCCGAATTCTGTCGGTGTCAAGATCTTCAAAAATCTTGGATTGTCGAAATAGACTTGTCGAAAATAGACTTGAAATGAAAACAGTTAGAGGAAATCTTGAGGAACTTCTGTCGGGTTGGGATCCTATCCCAAGAATTTTGGTCGAATTGGGAATTCCAGAATTTTGGTCGGTTGAGTATAATGGCAAATTAAACTATACCGGGTCAAAATAATTCATAGCAATAACAGCTATGCATCAAGCAACATATATTTATCAGTAAAATAGAATTATTTTACGTAGATAAATTCTAAAAATTAATAGATTCTTTTACGTGTTACTCGATTCGGGTTAAGTAAGATCCCCGTCTCTAAATAATCGGACAATAATTTCCCAGACCAAAAATTATTATTTTCTTGACCAGGAGCAAATCACACAAAATAATCACAAATAGTATCGGAATAATCAAATTATTTTTATAATGCACTGAGAAAACACAAAGTAGTGTAATTCTATCAGCTCTTGCAACATAGTCTAAAATTTGGGGTGTTACAGATGTAAATAGTGTAGGTTATATCTTCATGTTTTGCAACTATATGCCTCCAATAATTTTATAACTTGGTATATCTCTAAGTCCCACATTGACCAAAGATCAGAGTAAGAAAGTAGTGAGTATCTATAAAAGTAGGGATGAGTGTTAACTTATTATTTTCATTCTAATAAATATATTACCTTAAATATATTAATAACTATGTTATTTCTATTGACTTTTATTAAAATTTAATTAAAAAATATATTAATATATTATAATAAAATTAATAATTATAATTATAATTTATAATTATTATAATAATATATATTATATTATATATAGTTAAACAGGCTAAGCCGACCTTCTAGGCTTAAAAGGCCTAATAGATGACCTGAAACTTGACCTTTTTAATTAAACAAGCTTTTAAAAGAGCCTTGGCCTAACTTGTTTAGTAAATAGGCCTAGCTTGCACAGGCCTTTGATGGGCAGCCTGACCTATTTTCACCACTACGCATGAGCCACCTACTAGAGAATGATGAATAAGATTTTTGAAGGCCAAGTGGGAAAAATGCGGGAGGTGTATATTGATGATATGTGTTATCCAAGTGACTTCTATACACAAAATGGGGGTGAATTGAGTAATTAAATGATCTTCGAAAAACTTTTCACAAATACTTTAAAGATAATTTCCTTTGAAGCTATTTATAAAGTGAAATGAATGAACAAGGAAGATAGAAAAAGTCTTCACAAATTTAATAAGCCAAAAGATGATTTAAACAAATATTTATGAAATTAAAGTGCAAATATAGAGAGAAGAGTTCAGAAAAAGCAAACATTGGGATTTATCTTGGTTCAGTCACTAACCACTTATGACCTACGTCCAGTCCTCAAGCATCCACTCGAGATTTTCTTCACTATCAATGCAAGCTTTCAACAGGTGCTTGCTACCGTTACAAACCTGAGCACTCCTCACACCTTGGGATACCTCACCCTTGTGCTTGAGCCTCGACAGCAGGGATGTCTCACCCTTACAAATTTTCTGAGGGATACCTCACCCTTGTTACAATCGAAAAGGGAATATTAAAGGAAGAAAGTCTCTCAAAGAGTGTGTATTACAACTTGAAGCACTAATGAAGCTCTCTAAAAAAATCTCAAGAAATTCAAAACAGAGAAAAATAAGAGAAAGAAGTGAAACTTGGATTAAGAGTAATAGAAAGATGTTTCTCACTTTTTGTATATTGTAAAATATGACCTAGAAACATCTATTTATAATGTTCTCAAGAAAAAGATCTGTTGGGGCAATTTAAGGTCATAATAATGTAATCGACTACAAGAATGATGTAATCGATTACATTGTTCTTGAACTCAGTTCTGGGTTTTCTAGGCTGATTGTAATCGATTATATGTCTCATGTAATCGATTACCAAGTCTCTGGAAGCAATGTAATCGATTATATACCTCATGTAATCGATTACCAAGCCTCTGGATGCAACACCCCAAATTTTAGACCATGTTGCAAGAGCTGATAGAATCACACTATTCTGTGTTTTCTATGCATTATAAAAATAATTTGATTATTCCGATACTATTTGTGATTATTTTGTGTGATTTGCTCCTGGTCAAGAAAATAATAATTTTCGGGCCGGGAAAATTCTTGTCTGATTATTTAGAGACGGGGATCTTACTTAACCCGAATCTGAGTAACACGAAAAAGAATCTATTAATTTTTAGAATTTATCTGTAAAATAATTCTATTTTACCGATAAATATATGTTGCTTGATGCATAGTGTTATTGCTATGAATTATTTTGACCCGGTATAGTTTAATTTGCCATTATACTCAACCGACCAAAATTCTGGAATTCTAATTCGACCAAAATTCTGGAAATCCCAATCCGACAGAAGTTCCTCAACATTTTCCCAAATGGTTTTCATTTCAAAATCTGTTTCGACATACCGAATTCGACAATTTCTTTTGAGAATAGATTCTTGTCGATACTGACTTCATTGCAAGCCTATTCCGACAAACAAAGCTCGACAGTTTTATGAATATACTCCTGTCGATAGACTCGGTCTTTCTCAAGCCTTATAGGGATCCAAAAGATCAATCTCACGTAACTCATTCGACAATCCAAGATTTTTGAAGGTCTTGACATCGACAGAATTTGGACAAGATCCAAACACTTGAAGAAATTTTCCTAACATTTTGATCCCGTCGGATTTAATTACTGAATGCAAGCATAAGTTAAATAGTTAGTTGAATTCGACACCTTCAGAGCATTTTCCCGACAACATCAATCGGTAGTTTGACAAAACCCAAAATATCTCAAGACTAGATGAAACTGATTCTCAATTCTTGAATCAGAAATCAAAGATTTTGGCTGTTATGGCTGCCTCTTCCGACAAAGACTATCTATTCCGACCAAGACCATCTTTCCGACAGAAGACCATCTATTCAAAACATGGGAGAAGTCCTCAGGTTCGACAAAGCGATGGACGTTCTGTTAGCAAAGAATTAGTTAAGAACAATATGGTTCTCCTTTTCCCTAAATCTTGTTAGACGATTCTACAAATCAAAATGAAGATGTTTATATTCGTCGAAATATACCTTCTAAAACAATGCCAAAATTCGTCGAAATAGGATCTTTTAAGACAATGTCATATCCATCGAATTTGGACTTCTATCCAAATACGTCGAATTTAATCTTCTTACTAGTTAGTACCATGTTAAAATCCGTCGAATTGGATCTTTTGATTATTAAGTACCAAGTTAAAATTCGTCAAGTGAGGATGCTCATGTCTGTTGAGTTAGAATGTCAATTTCCGTCGAGTGGGGATACCAATGTCCGTCGAATTTGAATGATAAGGTTTGTCGAGTTATGGTGCTAACGACCGTCGAGTAAGAATTCCTGATTTCAGTAGAAAAACTGCTCTAATGCCAAAATCCGTCGAATTTGATCTTCTGACCATATAGTATTTCGTCGATTCGACAATTGGAAGATTTCTCCAACATCAACATCTGTTCGACGAATTAGGATATTTGTTGACCTTTTCAAGTTCATCCGACAGCCTTTCATTTTCGTTTGACAGAATCACCATTCGACAGAGTTCTCATCCGACAACACTTGATTTTAACCATTCTTGGGGAAATGATGTTCTCCCATCTTACCGAATTTTGTTATGTCATTTTTCGTCGAAAATTTCCTTGGAAACTCACGTTCATGCAGCAATTTGGAGGGGTTCTACGTCGGCCACGTAGCAGCTTGAAGGAGGTTCTACAAGGTTCTTGAACAATCCAATAACCTTGAAAGTCAAATGAATGACATCAGCCACGTGCATTCAGAATAAGATATTTTACTTCATGTAAATCCTAAACTTTATTTAAGCTTATCCCACGGCAACCGCCTCATAATTTCACTCTCATAAATTACATTTTCTCTCACATAAAAAAGTATTCATCTTTTTCTCTCAGAAATCCTACGAACCTGAGCATCATTTTCTTCTTTTTCTCTCCATTTCATCCTCACAAATTCACCTTCTCTCACCCAAAGACTTCACTCCATTTTCTCTCAAAATGGTTTACGACCATGCATAGTCAAATTCTTTATCTTTCTTCAAAATTCTCCAAATAGCAAAAGCTCTCAAATTTCTTTCTTCTTTTCTTCTCCAACCTCACGGCATTCCACCCTCTTTTCATCAATCACTCTTCTATAATTCTAAACTACCTTATTTCTTGCTTTCCTACTTCATTTCAAGACATTTTGTAGTTAAAACCTAAGCCTAAATCATCTATTTTTTTTATCTTGTTCTTCAAAGCTCAAGTTTGAAGCCTTGAAGGTAGGATTCTTTAATCTTCATGTTTCTCTTCATTTCAAAGTTCTAATCATGATTTTAATCCATGATTATTTTAGTTTAGAGCCTTAGGTATTAATATTGCATGTTTTCTTTGGTTTCCAAGAAGCTCTTGGTGGAGGGAGTTTGCTTGAAGGAGACATACAAGGAGCTTTGGAGGTTCTTCAAGAGGTAAGAGGGAGATTTAACCTCACCAACCAAGTTTTGGTGGTGTGGAGATGGTTGTGTCTGTGAAAAACCCCTAAGGGTTTATTCACTTATTGTTTAACTACTTCTTTAGTTGTGATTGTGTTGTTGGTGATTTTATGTTTGTGATTGTGGTGTTTATGGCTTTGAAATTATGATTGCATGTGTGATAATATGTTTATTGTTTTGATAAATGTTGGTATGTATGAAACCGAATGCATGTAAGTGTATGTGTAAATTAGGATGTGAATAATATGATGGATTAAACTAAGAATTTAGAATTTGAAAAAAAGGAATTGAATTTGGAAGAGTCGAATACAAAGAAGATGAAATGATTTTGGAGAAAAAATACGATTATGATTTTATAGGAGCAATATTGTAATTTTTGTGTTTAATGGGGACATGTTGTAATTATTGATTTTTGAATGGTTATATTGTAAATATGATTTTTATAAGGGACTATTTAGTAAATATGGTTTTTGAGGGACTATTTCATAAATATAATTTGTATGAGAAACTATTTCGTAAATGTGATTTTATGAAGGACTATTTCAATCAATAGGATTTTTATGAGGGACTATGTTGTAAATTATGAATTTTATGAAAGATTATTTCGTAAAAAGGAATTTTATGAAAAACTATTTTGTAAATATGAATTTTTTAGGGACTATTTTGTAAATATGAATTTTATGAGGGATGATTTCGTAAAATATGAATTTTTGAGGGACTATTTTGTAAATATGAATTTTATGAGGGATGATTTCGTAAAATATGAATTTTTCAAGGGACTATTTCGTAAATGTGACTTTTATGAGGGACTGTTGTGAAAATATTATTTGGATGAGGATTATTATGCAAATATGAAAAATGAAGTTGAGTTTTGGTGTTAACTGAGGAAACTAGTATTCTTGATTTAAAACGTGTGAAGAGTATTTTACGTGATTGAGAAATGATGAAAAATTGATACGTGATTAGAGAAAATGCGAAAAATATGGTTTCGCGATGAAATTACAGTAATAATATTGTTGGGCCTATATGAGGACCCCGAATATGAGATAAAGAAAATTGAATTGAGAAGATGAGAGAATGAATTTAACTGAGAAAGGTGCATTGAAAAAGTCCGATGGGCTGAATAAGACTGATTGCCGAAAGAAGGAAAGAACACACCTCCTGAGTGGGTGCGATGTGCGTAGTGTAGGTCACTCGTTGACCTTGGGGGCATCGGGGTGCGGGTTGCCTACAATGGACAGAGAATAAAGCTTCTGTACCGTAGGTTAGACCGATGCAACACACCGATGATCCGGACCGAGACACTATCCATAATCGAGATCTGATAAAGACTGTGATGCATATGCTAGATGTGCAAATGCTAAATGAGCAAAGAGAATGAGCACGTGGTCTGAGGCATGTAGTGCGTATATATTCTTTTCGATCACTCTTTCCGACCTGAGTTTTAGCTCCATGGAGTAGGAAAATTGAGTCTAGGTACATGAGTCTAGATGCATATACAGAGATACTGAGGGTATTTTCATAATTATTAATTTTGATAATTGAATTATTGAATAAGTGAATATTGATAAGGATATGGACGTAATTATGAATTATTGTATGAATTATGATGATAAATGATATGTGTTAGATAAATGATGTTGGTGGCATAATTGTAATTATGTATGATGTGTTGATATGAGATATGATGTGTGTTAGATAAATGATATTGATGATATAATTGTAATTATGTATGATGTATGGTATGAGAATTTGTATGTGTTTATCTTCATTGCTACCATACTGGTATTGGCGTAGGTGATCTCACCTCTTTGTCTGTCTATTTCTGTATTGTATTTATAATTATAAAGAGATTGAGCAAGACGTTGAGTGAGAACGCAAGGAAGATCAGATTTTCGAGAAGGAAGTTGAGTTCTAAAGAGATGGAGATGCTGAGTTTTCGTAAGGTTTATGGGAACCGGAGGCATAGTGCATCGAGCTTGCTGGAAAATGTATTTCTCACATAAACAGTAATAGGGAGCTTACTACCGTACTCTTGGTACGGTTAGTATTGTATATTTTGTGTCAAGTAGGATTCCTCCCTGTTGAGGAGTCTGAGGAGGACCCGTCTGAGGGTTCTGCATGTTTAGAGTTATTTGGGCATTATGTAATTTAATTAATGTGTAAATATTTTTAGATGTCCAATTTGTAAATATTAAAGTGTGACAGTACTACGATTTATGTATATATAATGTAAAATTTTATTGTAATGACACTGTAATGTTTTAATTTCCGCTAAGTTTATCTTACTATCACCAAGAAATTTTATAACTCGTATTTATATTACAAGCACGATTCATAACGAAGGGGTGATATGATAATTGAGTAACACGAAGTGTGACGCCCTAAGGAGGGTGTTACACTGGAAGCAGTGTAATCGATTACAAACCTAATGTAATTGATTACAAAGCTTTTGACTCTTAAAAAATGGTTTCCTGTATGTTTGTATTGATTACCAGGCCTTTGTAATCGATTACAAGCTCCCAAAGAAGCTGTAAATTGATTACTAAGCCTAAGATAAACTTACAAACATTCTTGAACCTATTCCTAAGCCCAATTAAGCTTTGCAAACATGAGATTTAAAAAAAAATTGGTTTGTTAAAGAAATAGGTTTTGTTTTTCATAAAACAAGACTTTAGAAAACCAATTAACATAAACTCTTCTTAGAAAGTCATTGAGATAATTAGGAGAGTTTCTTACATTAACATTCTAAGTTCTAAAAACTATACCAACTTTGCTGCCTTTAGACTTGGTCTTTGACTTGGCTTTGTTATCATCAAAATTTGCAGTAGCATCACGACATAAGTATTCGCATTCTCTCCTTTTTTGAAGATGACAAACCAAAAAGAAAAAAATGAAAACAAGAGAACAATAAATGTATATATAAGTCAAAAAGAATTGTTCTCCCCTTGAGATTATGCAGAAAGATCAAAGGAAGGGGTGTTAAAAGAAACAAAAGAAACATTGCCTTGTACTCCCCCTTTCTCATACAAATATGCAGTATTACTCCCCCTTTTGGCATTATCAAAAAGCTATCATGTTGGGAATTGCAGTTACATCACGTAGCGAAAAAATAGGGATTCCCACCGAGGATCTATGCGAAAAATCCATAATCTGAGTTTTTAAATTATTTACCTCTTGAAGCGTGATCAAAAGGAAGGACGTGAATCACCAACACCGTAATAGAAACAATGTCTTTGCGGTATCCACATGAACATCCAACGTCCACAAGAGGGGCCTCACGTCTCTCACACAATGCTAGTTGCGAAGAGAAGAAAAGAAACCTGTCGCTCTCTCACTCACTTTTCTGTAGGTGCGGCTAGGGTTCTGAAATTGTGTATCTTAGCAGCCCCTTAGCAGTACTATTTATAATAGTGACTGCCTTAAGTGAGTGTGAGCAGCAGTAAGGTAAGCTGTGCAACCCTAGACCCATCTGTTATGAGTTTGACCCATATTTGAATCCGAGTCCAACTTGGATCCATTGCTCCAATTTTAGTCTGCTCTATGTGTGTGACCCTACAGGTTCTTATTACGTTGGTAGTAATATTAAAATCCCATTTTAATATTACAAGCAGTGATATCTAGCAACACATCGCTGCTACCCAAGTAATAAGAATGTTAGTGATTTGACATAACCTTTCCGTGACCAATGTTTCCGTGTCGTTTAGTTCTTTTGTCAAGATATCTAGATTGAACACAAAGCATGGAATACATCACCCTTGTATAGTCCAATCTTTCATTTCCTGATACTCGAGTAGACTTTGTAACAACAAATGAGATCAATATCTCATATTGACTCACTTGAGCATGGCCATACATTTCGCAGTCTCACTCAATCAGGGGGCCCAAAGATATCGCTCCTGTTATGTAGGAGTGACAAATCCCATCTAGGTCACTCACATCCCTCTGCATGATTCGCGGTATGTCCAATAACCAACTTTATAATCACCTTGTTACAGATGACATTTGATGGCATTAAAACACACAACTCCTCATGTAGGAATCGTAGTGATTTCAGGTCAAAGGACCACAGACATCATTGTCACTATGAGAATCGCTTATGACACTCACGTAACGATCCATGTAGCGTTCTCATGGTGGGTCAGTCCAGTACATCATTACTCTAATATGTACCCATGTGAAGACTTGATATCTCATATCCATGACCCGTGAGATGTGGTCATCAGTCTATGCACATACTAGTCTCAATGTATTATTGTTGTCCTAATTAACAATAATACTTGACTAAGGACATTTAAGAATAGTATTGTAACCAAAAGGATCTCATGATCAAGTCATCCACTTGATGTCCTATGGCATCAAACTTACTATTCTAAGGACTTTATTATGTTTATAAAAAAGAACACAATAAATAAAATGCCTCATATATAAAATAGCATAATAGAATGTATGTAAATACAGAAAATGTATTGGCCTCTAGGGTATACACCAACATATCAAAACAATAAACGACATAAGCACAAAAGAAAAATGGGCAGAGTTTCAGCAGCAGTACAACATAACCAGGATCACCAGCCAGAAAAACAGACCAACAAAATAATAGATAATATATCATCAACAAACTAAGGAAGATAACCAAAGAGATAGACAAATAAAATACTAGTCATCAGTGCAGTCTATATAGGAATCAAAGGATCAAAGTGTGTGAACAGCAAAATAAGCAGACACATAGACAAAACAGGATAAAAGTACTAATAAATGAGACACGATCAGAGCATAATAAAAAGTAAACATCATGACTAAGTCGCCCCGTCATCAATGTGTAGCCTTGCTGTCATTGATATCCTCAGTTGGAAGTGCCGCATCATCATTACCAGTACCACCACTAACTGGAGATGAAGGAGGTGGAGCATAGGAGGTGGTAGCTTGCCCAGCTTGATGACTCGGATCACCCTTGAGCATAGTGCGTATGTAAGCAATATCCTGATCTAAATGAATAACATGCTCCTCAAGGTGATGAACAGAGGTGCGTGATTCGTAAAACTGATTGTCAACATGTGTGCGAAGACTGCGGATTTCCTAAAGCAAGAGCTGCATGAGAGGCTCAGCTGGACTAACCTGAGGGGATTCATCACCAGCATCCTCGTGATCTCCCCGGGGTATGTTCCCAGCAACCCCGTGATGCAGATAGTACCATGTGTCATCATATTTCTTCAGTTGGAGCTTCTTTAAAGTGTATAGGCTGATGGATTCTGGTCCGTCAGAGTTCTCATCTTTAACCTCTCTAGACAGGGGAATATGGAAGTGTTCCAAGATCACAGTGATGAGCATGGCATAGGGCTGAGGATTTTTCCGAGCGCGCAACATATGTTGAATGACATAGAAGGCCCAGTTAATGGAGCGGTCTGTGTTCATGGCCCATAGAGTGAGAACATCATCATGCAGGACCTGTGAATAATTGCCTCCTTTGGCAATCAGGACCTTAGCTAGAATGTAGTGCAGGACTCTATTTTCCATAATAAGCCCTGTAGCCTTAACCCGCTAATCGAGAGTGTAATCTATTCGCACTAATGAGTTCAAGGAAGACTTATATTCATACTCATCTCCCCATTTATTAGTGCCAGTGAATTTGGTACCATCAGAGCTTAAGCTAGTTAATTGATACCACAGACCAGGATTAATTATAATTTTCTGCTTCTTCACTCCAGAGACCAGACAATCATTCTCATATTTTAAATTTGCATAAAATACTCGAACCAGATCAGGGTAAATGTTTTTCTTAATGCTAAGAAAAGGAATTAAGTCTAGGCGCTCAATCAACCGAAAACACTGTAAAGGTTCGCTAGCACAAAAGTTTGCAGTAATGTACTTGGGCTGGATAATTTTCTGTAAATGAAACGTCTTGCGAAAGGTTTCTACTTGTTTGGAGGTCCTGAAGTGCGCAGACAGATCAAGTCCAGGAATAATGAGAGGAGGAGCCTGTGAAGAAGAAGCACTGGCCACCCCTATTCGTGGCTTTTTCACTTTCCGTGAGGATTCTGCCATTAGGTTGAAATGGGGTAAAATAGAGAGAAGGAAGGTGAGGGAAAAGGTGTTCAGGAGTGTTTGGGTTAAGAAAATGGTGGAAAAAGTGAAAGAAAAGGATTTTTCTGGGGATTTGGTTTGTGGGTCATGGAGGGGGAAGAACACGAACAGTGATGGGACGTTTTTGGTGAGAAAAGAGTGATGGGTTTTGTGGAGAAGGGATTTTTGAGAGATTTGGAGGTTAAATTTGGTGATTTGGTGGAGAAAATGTGAAGAAATGGGGGTGATTTGGTATTTTGGTGCCGCACGTAGAGAGAGAAATGAGAGAAGTTATTTTGGTTATGGCTGCTGCCGCGTGAAGAGGCCCTTTAGAAACTCCTTGTAATTTATTACAAGGGGTTTGTAATTGATTACATTTATGGGAAATTGTGTAATCGATTACAATATGTATGTATTCGATTACGTCCATTCTGTTTCTGTAATTTGCGCCTTCCAAGACCTTTGTAATCAATTACGCAGTGTATGTCATCGATTACAAGACTTCTGATCTTGTATCTCATGCTTTAAACAAGGCACAAAAGCTGATCCAAGAATCTACAAAGTATTTCCAAACCTTTCTCAGCCTAATTTCAGATCATCTTGCAACCAGAATGTTTATTCAAACTCAGATCAAACTTTATTCGCCCAAAATTAAACATGACCAAGCATAATTGAATTTTTTTTAAACCTCAAGAAAAAGAACTTCATCATAGAACAGAGAATATCTTGAGCAGGTGGAGGACTTAGTCATGATAGAGTACCTGCAAAACAAACTTAGGGGAGCCTCCGACGCTCAAGTCAGTATTAGATTTAAGAATAAATATAAAGTGATAAAGTTGTGCAAAGACAATTATGCAGCAGAGATTAAAGACAAGATTGATCTAGAATACTAAGTTCTCTTCTTATATGAAAGAAAGTATCTTTAGGTAGGGGTTTTATGAAAATGTCAGCAAGTTGATTATGTGTTTCAACAAATTCTAAAACACAGTCACCTTTTTGTACATGATCCCTTATAAAATGATGTCTTATCTCAATATGTTTAGTTCTAGAGTACATAATAGGGTTTTTAGTCAGATTGATTGCGCTAGTATTGTCATATCTGATAGGGATACGATCAAGCCGAAGGCTAAAATCTAGAAGTTGTTGCTTCATCCATAGGATTTGAGCACAACAACTTCCGACTGTAACATATTCAGCCTCAGCAATAGACATTGCCACACTATTTTGTTTCTTGCTGTGCCAAGAAACTAAAGAGCTTCCAAGCAAATGACATGTCCCACTAGTGTTTTTCCTATCCAATTTGCATCTAGTAAAATCGAAATCAGAATAACAAATAAGACTACAAGTGGCACCTTTGGGGCACCACAAGCCTACTTGTGAAGTGCCAACAAGATATTTCATGATGCGTTTTACTGCACTTAAGTGCGACTCTTTAGGATTTGCTTAGTATTTAGCACACATGTAGACACTGAACATAATATCCGGTCTACTAGCAGTGAGATAAAGAAGAGATCCAATCATACCTCTGCAGTTAGTGATTTCTATGGAATTACCTGCTTCATCCTTGTCCAAGTAATAAGAGGTGCTCATAGGTGTGTCCATATGCTTTGAGTTATCCATTCCAAATTTCTTGAGGAGCTCCTTGCAATACTTGGATTGGCTAATGAAGGTTCCATTTCTTGTTTGCTTGATTTGAAGCCCAAGAAAGAAATTGAGCTCTCTTATCATGGATATTTCAAATTTACTTTGCATAAGATTTACAAACTCTTTACAAAGAGATTCGTCAGTAGCACCAAAAATTATATCATTTACATAAATTTGTACAAGAAGTAAATCATGCTTTTTGTTCTTTATAAAAAGGGTTGTGTCAACCTTTCCTCTTATAAAACCTTCTTTCCAAAAGAAATTTGCTCAACCTTTCATATCATGCTCTGGACGCTTGTTTCAAGCCATACAACGCCTTTTTCAATTTAAAAACATGGTTGGGCAAATCATAATTTTTAAAACTGAGAGGTTGTTCAACATACACCTCTTCTTGAATAAAGCTATTTAAAAAAATACTTTTAATATCCATTTGATATAATTTGAAATCCATGATGCATACATATGCAAGTAACATTCTAATGGCCTCTAATCTAGCTACATGTGCATATGTTTCTTCGTAGTCTATGAATTCTTCTTGATTATATCCTTTAACTACAAGCTTAGCTTTATTTCTAGTTATTAAGCCTGCTTCATCAAGCTTGTTCCTAAAAACTCATTTGGTGCCTATAATTGGATGATCATTGGGCCTTGGAACCAGTTCCCAAACTTGATTTCTTTCAAATTGGTTTAGCTCCTCTTGCATGGCCAAGATCTAATGTTCATCATTAAAGGTCTCGTTTATGTCCTTAGGCTCAATTTGTGAAACGAAGGCCATGTGGTTACATGCATTTCTAATTGAATTTTGAGTACTTACACCTTTAGATACATCACCTATTACTTGGTCAAGTGGATGGTATCTTGAGGTTCGCCACTCCTTGGGTAGGTCCATGACTTGTGAATTTACTTGTTTTGAGGGGTCCTCTTGGCCTTCCTCTTACTTCCTCTATTCTTTCTCCTTGTTGTCCAAGTGTGTTTTTGTCAAAATCTGTGCAACATCATCAACAACCAAATCCTTTCTTGATCTATTTGGATTAGTTTCATTAAATGCAACATGAATAGACTCTTCAATAGTCATAGTTCTTTTATTGTAAATTCTAAAAGCCTTACTATGATTTGAATAGCTGAGAATTATACATTCATCAGACTTAGCATCAAACTTTCCCAAGTTATCATTTTCATTATTTAAAACAAAATATTTGCATTCAAAAATATGAAAATGTGAAACATTTGACTTTCTTCCTTTGTATAATTCATAAGGGATTTTCTTTAAAATTGGCCTAATTAGGGCCCTGTTCATTACGTAACAAGTGGTACTTACTGCATCCGCCCAAAAATACTTAGGAAGAGCCTCATTGAGCATAGTTCTCGCCATTTCTTCTAAAGACTGATTTTTCCTTTCTACAACTCCATTTTGTTGTGGAGTTCTAAGGACAGAAAAATTATGCTCAATGCCATGTTCATCACAAAAAGTTTCAAAATCATGATTTTCAAACTCACCACCATGGTCACTTCTTATGGATGTAATATTAAAACCTTTTTCGTTTTAGATAACTTTGGTCAGTTTCTTAAATGCTAGAAATGCGTCATTTTTATGAGCTAGGAATAAGGTCCATGTATACCTTGAAAATCATCCACAATTACTAAAGCATAGTAATTTTCACTAAAGCTCATTGTTCTAGAGGGACCAAAAAGATCCATATGCAAAAGTTGTAAAGAACTAGAAGTTGAAATAATATTTTTAGCTTTGAAAAAAACCTTTACTTGTTTTCCCTTTTGACATGCATCACATAATTTATCTTTTTTAAATTTAAGCTTTGGCAGTCCAATTACTAGTTCTTTAGAGACCAACTTATTTAAGTGATCCATATGAATGTGTGAAATTCTTCATGCCATAACCATGAATCATCTTCTTTACTCATAAAGCATTTTGCATCATTTGAGGATATATTGTCAAGACTAATCATATAAATATTATTTACTCTATAACCAACAAATTTTACTTGCCTATCATCTTTTCCTTCAATTATGCAACAGTGAGAATAAAAAATAACTTTATTACCTTTATCACATAATTGACTAATACTAAGCAAGTTATGTTTAAGTCCTTCAACTAGCAATGCATTATCAATAGAGGAAGTGGTAATTTTACTAACTTTGCCGACTCCAAGAATCTTTCCTTTGTTATTATCTCTATAGGTTACGTGTCCATGTGTCTTGGGAATAAGGAAAGAGAACTTGGATTCATCTCCAGTCATGTGCTTGGAGCAGTCGCTATCAAGATACCAATTTGAGCTCTCGGCTTTCAAGCATACCTACAACACAAATTCAGTTTTTAGCTTTTGGTACTCAAATTTTCTTGGGTCCTTGTGTGTTAGCTTGTGACATTGTGCCTTTGGGAACCCAAACCATTTTAGTTCCCACTTTAGTGTTAATATTCTTTCTCACATTGCATGTTGATGCACTATGTCCTTTCTTTCCACAATGAAAACATTTAATGAAAGGGCTACTTGAAGTGCTTACAGGAACAAAGAAATTTTTGAAAAAAATTTGTTTATTTTTGGGATTATATCCTAAACCTACCGATAATCACATATTTGATACTTTAATAAACCCTTATTTTTAGTCATTTACACTCTCTATGTACTTAATTGATTGAGCTTGGTTATGTTTTGTACGTTTGGACTCAAAATTGGACTTAATTGATTTTTTTAGCATGATTTATGTCTTACTTTGTTTCTGTGTTTTGGCCATATCTTGAGTTTTAGATGTCTGAAAATTATGTATTTTACCTTGTTAGAAAGATAAGAGAGAGCTATACAACTTTCATGAAGAGCTCGAGGTCAAAGTCGGATATATAGTGGAACTAATTGGGCTTAGAAGTCAGAATACGAGTTTTGTGATTGGAACCTGAACAATATGTAGTAATCAGAGCATAACTCGGGTTGTAAGATCTGGATTAGGTTGAAATTTTGGAATCAAGACCCATATCAACAACTTTTATGAAAAACATAAGAGTCAAATCGGACTCCTTAGAGGTCATATTAGGCTTGGAAGTCAGAATAGAGGACCTGTAACTGGGCGTGAACACTGTATAGTAATTGGGCCATATCTCAGGCTGTAGGTGGCCTTTTGAGGTGATTCTAGTGACGTTTGAAAGCTAAGATCCAGGCCTACAACTTTCATGAAGACCAATTGGTAAAAAAATGATGAATGTAATGACTTCAGAGCTGAATGATTTTAGAGACAAAGAATCTCCATCATTTTCCACTCATCAAAAGTCATTTGGCATTTTCCACTCATTTTCCACTCATCCACTCACTCATGACTCAACCCCTTGTCATTTTGTATCCCTAATCCTCTATAAAAGGGAGCCTTGGCAGATCATTAAAGGTGTTAGGTGTTAGATATCAAAATCATGCTATTTTGTTGTTTGATTATCTTGTTATAGTTTTCTTTTGTTCTAAATTGAAGTTATATTCTTCTTCTTCTTCTTCTTCTCTCTTTCTTTCTTCTTATCTATGAGTAACTAAGTTTCATTTTACTTAGGTGAAAGAGTGAAGCTCTTGGTAATGAAATAAGGTTAGATTCATTTCTTTCTTGTGCTTAAATGATATATTTTCAAGTGATGATTATACGTGTTGTATTTTGTTTTCAATCAATTTAGAAACCCTCCTTGTAAAGTGGAGATCTTGATTCATTGTAGACAAGAGGTTGACATAATGAATGCTTGAGCCCATTTATAGGTAGTGGTGTTAATAAATAATTAAAGGAATCATAATATAATTACATTTATAATTTTTAATGAACTTTGATTGTTGTATTTTTCGATTAGAACCTCCATTATATGTAGATTCTAATTGAGTTATAAAAAGAATTAATTTTATCATTATTTTATTTACAAAGAGTGGATCTCTTAACCCAAGTAAATCTTTTTTATTTAAGACCAAGTTTTATCACTTTTATTGTTGTGACAAAATATTTTCCTTACGTCAAATAAAATTTTCTTCATCAATTCCCTGTGGATCAACCCCGGACTCCCGAGAATTTATTACTTGAAACAACCTATACTTGGTTTGCAACTTTTAATCTGCATCAAGTTTTTGGCTCTGTTGTCGGGACTTGATTTAAAGAACAAATTTATGGTATAAATATTTTGTATATATATATTTATATTTTTTTCCTGTGGATCTTGTATATATATATATATTTTTTTTCTACTCTTTTAATTTTTTTTCTTTGTACTTACTAACGTACTAACTTAGTAGGGAAACTCTCCCTTTTATTTTCTCGTATTTTACTTTCTCAGTACTTTACTTTCTACATTTTATTTTCTGTACTTTACTTTTTGTATTTTATTTCTAAATTTCTAACTTACTAACCTACTAACCTTTTAATTTTCTTACTTACTAACTTACTAACTATCTAACTTTTTACTTTATTAGCTATCTAACTTTTTACTTTATCTACTTCTAATATTTTAATTTATCTCGCATACTAACTTTTTAATTTTTCTACTTGTTAACTATATTTGGTGGTTGGTTTATACCACACATTTGTTAATATTTATTTAGTATATGTTAATATATATTTGATGGATGGTTTATACCACACCCTTGTTAATATATATTTAGTGACTGGTTTATACCACATCTTTGTTAATATTTAATGGACGGTTTATACCGCCAGCTTGTACACTTTATTTTATATTTTAAGTTACTTATTTATGCTTAATTGGTATCGTGATTTAAATTCTGGTCGTTTGGTTAAAGTTAATCTTAGTACTTTACATATTGATTTATCTGAATCACAATCACACACATTAAACACAATGACTGAAAATGAAAGTGTGCATGATGAACATGAAAATCAACCGTTGCGAACCATGCGTGAGTATTTGCAACCATCTTGAAATTCTAGTCCATCTTGTTTTATCCTTCCACGCAATGCTAACAATTTTAGATTCAAGTCAGGTATGATTTCTTTACTTCCTAATTTCTATGGTTTAGAATTTGAAAGCCCATATTTACATCTAAAAGAATTTGAGAAAGTATGTACTGCTTTTAATGATCAAACTTGCACTGAAGAGGTTGTTAAGCTTAAATTGTTTACTTTTTCTTTGAAAGATAAAGTAAAATCTTGGCTTAACGCTTTGAAACCAAGATCAATTGGCACATGGCAAGAAATGCAAGGTGAGTTTTTAAAGAAATTTTTTCCAACACATAAAACCAATGCTTTGAAAAGACAAATCCAAATTTTTTTTCAAAACTCAAATGAAGCATATTTTCAAAGTTGGGAACGTTTTAAAGATTTGTTGAATTCTTGCCCACATCATGATTTTGAAAAATGACACACTATAAGCTTCTTTTATGAAGGGTTAACATCTGAAACTAAACAATTTGTGGAAACAATGTGCAATAGTGAGTTTCTTGATAAAGAACCTGAAGAAGCTTTAGACTATTTAGAGCTGAAAATTCTAAATCTTGGCATGATACTAATCCTTCTGAAAATTTAATTAGATATAACTTTGCAAATGCTAGTAAAGGAAAATATCATCTTAGTCAAGAAGAGAATCTAAATGCTAGGTTTGCTAGTTTGGCTAAAAAGGTTGAAGCCACGGAATCAGGGAAAGTAAAAGAAATCAAATCTGTGCAAAATGAAGAAATTTGTAGCATTTGTGATGAATTGGGACACTCAACAAATGAATGTCCAAAAATTTCTATTTTTAAAGACGTTGTGCATGAGCAAGTAAATGTAATGAACAATTTTAAAAAGCCATTCACTTCTTTTTTTTCAGATACATATAATCCGGGATGGAGAAATCACCCAAACTTCAGTTGGAGGACTAACAATCAAGTAAAATTCATGCAACCACCACCTCCTCAGGCACAGCAGGATTCACAAAATTCTCAAGGATATGCACCTTATGTCCCACCATATAGGAAAAATCTTGAGGAAATATTTTATGCATTCATGGAAAAGTAAGAGACCATTAATAACCAAAACACTCAAGCCATGATTGACATAAAAGACACTCTTACTAAACTTTCTTCTGCACTTGCCATTCACAAGAAATGAAAATTTTATTCTCAACCTCAACCAAATCCCAAGAGTTAGTATAGCCTAAATGAGGGTAGTTCAGAAAGTCAATAAATAGATCAAATCAAGTCAGTGATAGCTCTTAGGAGTGGAAAGGTTATTGAAAAATAAATTCCTGAACCTTGTAAGAAAAATGATGAGTCAAGTCCCAAAGATGAGGAAGGAGTTGATAAGCCACCTAATCAAAAGGAGACCAAACCCTCGCCTTCACCCCCATATCCTCAACCATTAAACAATTCAAGTAAAGTGAACCATAACAATGACATTTTTGAAATCCTTAAACAAATGAAGGTCAATATTCTTCTGTTAGATGCTATCAAACAGATTTCTTGTTATGCTAAATTTTTGAAAGACTTGTGCACTATTAAAAGGAAACATAATGTGAAAAAGAATACCTTTTTGACTGAACAGGAAAGTTTCATTATTCAGAATAATAATGCGTTGAAATATAAAAACCCTGGTTGTCCTACAGTTTCATGCATTATTGGTGAATATAAAATTGAATGAGCTTTACTTGATCTTGGTGCTAGTGTTAATTTACTTCCATATTTAGTTTATCATAAACTTAACCTGGGTGCGTTAAAACTAACTTCTGTAACTATTCTAATAGATTAATTAAAATTCCAAAAGGAATAGTAAAAGATGTGTTGGTACAAGTTGATAAATTCATTTATCCTGTGGATTTTATTGTCTTGGAAACTAAACCTATGGAAAATAGTAACAAGTCAATTCCTGTTATTTTAGGTCGCCCATTTTTAGCAACATCTTATGCTTTGATAAATTACAAAAATGGAGTGGTGAAGTTAACATTTAAAAATATGACACTAGAGCTTAATATTTTCAACCTGTGCAAGCAACCACAGGAAGTTTATGATGGAAAGGAAGAAATTGAAGGGATTGAGGCCATTATAGATGATCATCTTCAAATCAGGAGTTCTTCTGACCCTTTAGAAATTTGTTTAATTAATTCATTTGATTCAGCTACATAATTAAATGGTGATGTTTTTGAAATATGCTCTTTACTTGACTGTACACAAGTAATGGAATACAAAGGATGGAAGCCGAGATTCGAAGAGCTAAAAATCGTGAATGATGATACCCATGAAGAAGTACCCATATTGAAACTAAAACCATTACCCGCTGGGTTGAAGTATACATTTTTGGAAGAAGAACCAAGCTTTCCAGTAGTAATTTCCTCATCCATGACCAAAGAACAAGAAGGTATGTTGATAAAAGTACTTAAAATGCATAAAAGTGCAATTGGATGGACATTAAAGGATATAAAAGGCATTAATCCAATAATTTGTACACATAGAATACATTTAGAGGATAATGCTAAAACATCTCAACAACCTCAAAGAAGATTAAATCCACACATGAAAGAGGTAGTTAAAACTAAAGTTCTTAAATTACTTGATGTTAGAATTATCTATTCTATCTCTGATAGTCAGTGGGTAAGCCCTACACAAGTTGTGCCTAAGAAATCTGAAATAACAGTTTTTGAAATTGAAAAATGTGAATTAATACCTACTCGAGTCTCATCCAATTGGGGTATGTGTATTGATTTTAGAAAATTGAATGTAACCACTAGGAAAGATCATTTTCCCTTGTCATTTCTTGATCAAATTTTGGAAAGAGTAGCAGGACATCCCTACTATTATTTTCTTGATGGTTATTCAGGGTATAATCAAATACCAATTGTATTGGAGGATCAAGAAAATACCTCTTTTACTTGTCCCTTTGACACTTTTGCATATAGAAGAATGTCTTTTGGTCTTTGTAATGCTCCGGCAACTTCTCAAAGATGCATGCTAAGTATTTTCAGTAACATGATTGAGCATTATTTAGAGGTTTTCATGGATGACCTGACAGTTTTTGGAAATTCTTTTGAAAATTGTCTTGATAATTTGGAAAAAGTTCTTAAAAGATGTGAAGAAAAAGGATTTGTGTTAAATTAGGAAAAATGTCATTACATAGTTACCTCAGGGATAGTATTAGGTCATGTGATATATTCTAAGGGAATTGAAGTTGATAAGGCTAAAGTTGAATTAATTGCTCATTTGCCTTCCACAAAAATAATAAGAAAAGTTTGTTCCCTTTTAGGACATGCAGGATTTTACAGAAGATTCGTTAAGGACTTTAGTGCTATATCTAGACCATTATGTAATCTTCTAACAAAAGATGCACCATTTGATTGGACTCAAGATTGTCAGAAATTTTTTGAAAAATTAATCGATCTTTTGACTTCTGCTCCTATCTCTTTGCCTTTTGAGTTGATGTATGATCCTAGTGATTTTGCTGTTGGCACTGTTTCAGGCCAAAGAAAGGAAGGTAAGCCTCATGTAATTTATTACGCAAGTCGAACTTTGAATAGTACACAAATGAATTACACCACTACTAAAAAAGAACTACTTGCAGTAATTTTTGCATTAGACAAATTTTAAACTTATTTAATTAGTTCTTCCACTGTTATTTTTACTGATCATGTTGTTGTTAGATATTTAATGTCTAAGTAAGATGCTAAACCTAGGTTGATACGGTGGATCTTGTTGCTTCAAGAATTCAACATCATAATAAAAGACAAGAAAGGAGCCGAAAATATTTTTGCAGATCATTTGTACAGACTTACAACAAGCTCATCTTTTGATAGCACACCTATCAATGATTCTTTTCTCAATGAATTTTTATTTTCTGTCAATTCCATGCCTTAGTTTGCTAACATTGTCAATTTTCTTGTAACAGGTAAGATGCCGCCTCAATGGACGCACCAAGACAAAAAATTATTTTAATTGAGGTGAAAAATTTCTATTGGGATGACCTATATTTGTTCAAATAATGTCATGACTAAATTTTTTGGAGATGTGTACTCCACAATGAGATAAGTAGTATCATTAAATTTTGTCATTCAAAAGCATGTGGATGTCATTTTTCTTCAAAGAAAATAGCTGCAAAAATCTTACAGTGTGGATTTTATTAGCCAACATTATTCAATGATAACTATATTTTTTGCAAAAGTTATGAAAATTGTCAGAAATTAGGTTGTATTTCTAAAAGAGATATGATGCCTTTGAACCCTATCATTATCATTGATATTTTTGATTGTTAGGGAATTGATTTCATGGGTCCATTTCCATCATCATTTGGATTTGTGTATATTTTGGTTGCAATTAATTATGTCTCAAAATGGATTGAGGCGATTCCATATCGACATAATGATCACAAAATTGTTCTTAAATTTTTAAAAGAAAATATTTTGAGTCGATTTGGAATCCCTTGAGCTATCATCAGTAATGGGGGAAAATATTTTTATAATAAACCATTTGAATCTTTAATGAAGAAATATGACATCACACACAAAATTGCCATCCTTTATCACCCTTAGACAAGTGGACAAGTAGAATTAGCAAATAGGGAGATTAAACAAATTTTGAAAAAAATGGTTAACCCGAATTGTAAAGATTGATCTTTAAGATTAAATGATGCACTTTGGGCTTACTGTACTGCTTTTAAAACATCTTTAGATATGTCACCCTATCGGTTAGTTTATGGAAAACCTTGTCACTTGCCTGTAGAATTGGAGCATAAAGCATTTTGGGCTATTAAAGCTTTTAATTCAAATCTTGATGATGCTTCCATGTTACGCAAATTGCAATTGAATGAACTTGAGCAATTAAGAAATGATGCATATGAAAACTCAAAAATTTATAAAGCTAGAACAAAAGCTTTTCATGATAAATCAATTTTGAGAAAATCTTTTGAAATTAGTTAAAAAGTTCTGCTTTATAATTCTCGTCTTCACCTATTCCCTGAAAAATTGAGATTTAGGTAGACTGGTCTTTTTATTGTCAAACATGTGTATCCTCATGCGGTCATAGACATTGAGAACCCTAGGAATGGTAATGTATTTAAGATCAATGGACAAAGACTCAAACCATTTCTGGAACATCAAATTGTTGAGGTAGAATCCATCTACCTTTCCAATCCTTGTTACGAGTAGAATTTTTTTTAATTTTGTTTCTTTCTTTTTGCAGTTCTTTGTGTTCCCAGTTAAGTGGTGGATAACGGTACTCTGTGACTCTCAAGTCGATTTGTTTTTCAGTTTCCCATAATAACTAATTCATTCTCCTTCATAATGGATGTCATTATCTCAAATCTAAGAAAACATTGCCCTTCTATTCCTAAAAATGCTCTAACCAAAATCTTCGAAGCTAGGTATGAAAGATTGAGACTGTTAATGTACAAGGGCATCCCAGAAGATATACGCTGGATAATCGAAGTAAAGGTTTGTTTAGCTGATGAATCTTCAGATTCATTTGTCCCATACATACCGGGTCTCGGTAAAAGTTCATATTCAAAAAGAAGAAGAGCAAAAAGAATGAAAGTTTGTTACAAATGTGCGCGATGAAATTGTAATACGTAATGTCATTTTTTGGGAATGGTTTCTGCAAATAGAGAAGATAAAATTTTCTTCATTAAGAATGGACTGAGTAAGGAGTCATTAAATAATATCTTATTGACTCTTGAGATGCATTCTTGTGGATATGTGCAGTGTGAACTTCTTAATTTGTGGAATCTTTTCAAGGACGAGAAAGAGCGTTTTTTCCAATTTATAAGAAAATTGGATGAGAAGCTGGTGTTTAAGCGATTTCGGACGTGAAGCCGCAGGAAGATGTGAGCCACAATTATAAAAACTTTGTATATATTATCTTGTTCATTTCTTAAAAAAATAAAAAAAAAAAAAAAAGAATTAAAAAAGGGCGTCTTTAATTAGATTAGGCGCCCTACTGCGTGCACCCGTCATTGACTCGGGTGGACCTTCGCACGTCGGTCCGTAAATAAAGCTCTTGTGTTATGCTATGTAAAGAGCCGCACTCCACAACCTAATGTTCACCATCTAGGCACTGTGGAGTTGATGGACAGGTAGACCTACTTTGGTTATTAATGAGAAGTAATCCGCGGCTACCAAAGCGTAAGAGGCATCTGAGCTTGATCCTCTCTTTTACTAGAAGGGGCTCTCAGCGCCTTGGGATGGGGCATTCTGGATCTTGGACATTGCGGGTTTCAGATTTTAGCATCTTTGTTGATATTACGAACCCAAGTGTGAGCTCTCCAGGTTCTGGACCCAGGATGGAAACCCACGATGGTTTCTTTATTCTCTTTTCTTCAAATAAGCGGGAAAAACGATGGTTTCTTTATTCTCTTTTCTTCAAATCATGCGGGATCGAGCATGCGTCTTAGTTTCACTTAAAGATCTTCCTTGAAACCTATACACAAATTTTGTTGTATTTTAGTTTTGGATAGACTCCTTTGGCGGGAAAACTTCTTTACCCCGATGGTTTTCTTGAAGTCTAAAAAAATAAAAAAATTAAAAAAAATTAAAAATTAAAAAAAAGTTTCTTAAATTCAAACTTTTCTCGAAACCTACCTTATTGATTTTATCACTTTGTTCTGCACATCTAAGAGGTGGTCAATTCTTTACTTCTTAATTTGTGGAATCTTTTCAAGCATGGACGAGTATGCTTGAAAACTACGCGTTACATCAGATAAAAATCCACCACCCTATTTGCCAATTTATAAGAAAATTAGATGAGAAGCTTATCCTCAACTCATAGAAGGCGTTTAAGCCGTTTCTGGACGTGAAGCCAGAGGAAGATGTGAGCCACAATTATAAAAACTTGTATATATTATCTTGTTCATTTCTTAAAAAAAAGAAAAAAAAGAATTAAAAAAGAGGGCGAAACTTTAGTTGTACTTGATTTTTAATTAGATTAGGAGCCCCTACCAGTGGCAGACCCGTTATTGACTCGGGTGGACCTTCGCACGCCGGTCCGTAAATAAAGCTCGTGTGCTATGCTCTGTAAAGAGCCGCACTCCACAACCTAATGTTCACCATCTAGGCACTGTGGAGTTGATGGACAGGTAGACCCACTTTGGTTATTAATGAGAAGTAATCCGCGGCTGCCAAAGCGTAAGAGGCATCTGAGCTTGATCTTCTCTTTTACTAGAAAGGGCTCTCAGCGCCTTGGGATGGGGCGTTCTAGATCTTGGACATTGCGGGTTTCATATTTTAGCATCTTTGTTGATATTACGAACCCAAGTGTGAGCTCTCCAGGTTCTAGACCCAGGATGGAAACCCACGATGGTTTCTTTATTCTCTTTTCTTCAAATAAGCGGGAGGGAGAAGAATTCCAAGATTAGCTGAGCCGTCTTGGTATTACTGCACTCATGACGTGCAATATAAAGATCTTCCTTGAAACCTATACACAAAGGTATGTCATCATTTGTTATTATTATTTTATCTTTTTCAAATTATTCAAAAATCAATAGTTACGCATGATTTTGTTGTATTTTAGTTTTGGATGTTTTTCATATTTTACGAGACGATCCTTTTGGCGGGATCCTTCAGGGGTTTCTAAACTTCTTTACCCTGATGGTTTTCTTGAAGTCTAAAAAAATTAAAAAAAAGTTTCTTAAATTCAAACTTTTCTGACAACAGCCAACCTACCCATATAGGAGCTATTATTACTTTTTCTATTCTCTTCCTTATTTAAACACTCTTTTTTCTTCACTTTCCTGCAACTCATAATCATTTAAAGAGAGTGTGAGTGTAGAAATGAAAGGAGCTTCTTCTTTAGTTCGTAATCTGTGTATTTTGTAGGACAAGTTATGAGAAGAGTTTAGAGTTTGTAAATGCAGCAAGCACTGTTGGTAGAACACTTGCTGCGAGGAACATTCGTGTTGTATATGGGGGAGGTAGCATTGGGTTAATGGGGGCTTTATCACTTTCTGCACATCTAAGAGGTGGTCAAGTTTTGGGTGTCGTTCTCGTGAGTTTCCAAGAAAATTCATTTCCCAAGAATGGTTAAAATCAAGTGTGAACCTTTAACTCGAAGGAACATCATTGGAAAGACAATTGGGCTGGAAATTCAAGTATCATCTATGTATGGACGAATGAGGACAATGCTTGAAAATTCTGATGCATTCATTGCCTTACCGGGTGGTTTTGGTACTTTGGAAGAAGTTTTTCAAATTATGTCTTGGGCCCAACTGAACATCCACCATAAACCCATAGGTTTGTTGAATGTTAATAATTTCTTTAATAATTTATTATCTTTTGTTAACCATGTTGTGGAACAGAGCTTTATTACACCTTCGACAAAATGATTCCTTATATCCGCTTCAACTGTTGATGAATTAATTAATAAATTACAAGCTTTTGTTTATGAACTTGAACCAGTAATAGCTTAGATAGATTGGTCAGAAGACAGCAGCAAGGGAGGCAGCAAGGAACAAGAGTGTGATTTGGCATTTCATCTATAACTTTCCTTTATCTTTGGTTTTATTTATCGTACTTTGTTTCTGTTTTAATTTGTGTGATGTTTCTCTTTTCAGTAATTGCAGCAACAAGTAATATCTTCTATCCTTTGACATTGAGGACAATGTTGTGATCTGGTTGGGGGAAGGATGGTTGTAAAAAAAAACCTAAAAAAAAAATTAAGAAGTGTGTTTATTAATATGTTTATTGTATTTATATGTTTGTCAGTAATTTATTAACAACAAAAGTAATTAGGGATGGCAGAGTAAGGAGTAAATTATTTACTCTTGAGACGCATCAAAATTGGTGGCAGAGTAAGGAGTAATTGGATAGATAACTAGTTTGTGTGGAAGTAGCAATTCAAATTCAGAGAAATTTACATGATTAAGTAAATTGTCTTCTTTCTTAAAATTCACATGCTTGGTTATGAATGTTGAATTGGTGGACTGAGAATGATAGAATTATGCCTTATGAGATTTTGAGCATATTGATGAATGGATTGAACATTTGTACAATTCTCTTCTTTTTTGTGTGAATTTCACTCATGAAATTGTTACTCTAGAACTTGCTTTGATTCTTTTTGAGACTACATTTTTATATGCATACATAAATATGATTGATGCATTTTTCTTGAAATAGCTACTTTAATCAAATAGCCAGCCTTGCTGAGCAGCATATTGTCTCAATATGATATCAAACACTCTTATGACTTCTTAAAAAATTATTTGATTCCTAATATGATATCAAGCATTCTTATGACTTCTTGGAAATTCTCTGATTCCTAATATGATATCAAGCACTCTTATGACTTCTTGTAAATTCTCTGATTCCTGCCAACGTAAAGCATTGGAAATGGCTTATTTCCCCTTGCTTAACCCATTTGAGCTTATTTGACCATTCTTTATTTCGAACTCATTATGTGCCTTAAATGAAAAACTATGTTCTTACCTGGCCTTAGGGAATAAGAGGACATTAACTTTGTCATTGGATGAGTTCTTGAACAAGTGTGGGGGTGTGTGTGTAGAATGGTTGAAAAAAAAATTGTTTAAATGTATATATTATGTTCATTAAAAAAAAACAAAAAAAATTGTGTAAAGAAGGGTCAACAAGGCAATAAAGGAAAGGAAAAAAATATGTAAAAAGAATTTGTATTAGGTGGAGTTAGGATGAACTTTCATGCTTGTTAATTGAACTTAGCTCTCATGCTCTTTTATTCTCTTTGGTATTTAACTTGTCATGTCCATATTACCTTCTCCTTTACCTTGACCCCGTTGCAACCTTGAATAAAGTCCTCATGATTTGTGTGTGCATATGTTTTGAGTAGTGGAGAAGTAGAAGATAAGCAAGCCTATGGTAGTGCAATTTCTCATGGGTTGAATTGAGTGAAATACCTACATTTTAAACACTTGAGGGATTGAGAGTGAATTCTGTGAAGATCTATCATTCTTGACTCATGCTTTTCAATTGAAGTTTCCTTACTTGTTGGTTTAAGATGTGAAGAAATGTTACCTCATAAATGTTTTGATTACCTGAATGATTAGTTACTCTTCATTCTTAAATATTATTAGAAATTGAGTCTTTTAGAGTGTTTAACTTTTGAGTCTATGTCGTTTTTTTTTTCTAGTTTTAGTCTTGTGTGTTTTGCCAGGAGTGCAAAAAGCTAAGTGTGAGAGAATTTGATAATCACATATTTGATACTTTAATAAACCCTGATTTTTAGTCATTTACACTCTCTATGTATTTAATTGATTGAGCTTGGTTATGTTTTGTAGGTTTGGACTCAAAATTGGACTTAATTGATTTTTTTTCAGCATGATTTATATCTTACACTATTTCTATATTTTAGCCATATCTTGAATTTTAGATATCTAAAAATTATATATTTTACCTTGTTGGAAAGATAAGAGAGAGCTCTAAAACTTTCATGAGAGCTCGAGGTCAAAGTCGGATATCTAGTAGAACTAATTGGGCTTGGAAATCAGAATACGATTTTTGTGATTGAAACCTGAATAGTATGCAGTAATCAGAGCATAACTTGGGATGTAAGATCTGGATTGGGCTAAAATTTTGGTATCTATAAGTTGAGACCCATATCAACAACTTTTATGAAGAATATAAGACTCAAATCGGACTCCTTGGAGGTCATATTGGGCTTGAAAGTCAGAATAGAGGAGTTGTAACTGAGCCTGAATACTATATAATAATTGGGCCATATCTCGGGATGTGGGTGATCTTTTGAGGTGATTATAGTGGCATTTGAAAGCTAAGATCTAGGCCTACAACTTTCATGAAGACTACTTAGTAAAAACATGATGAATGCAATGATTTTAGAGCTAAATGATTTCAGAGACAAAGAATCTCTATAATTTTCCACTCATCAAAAGTCATTTGGCATTTTTCACTCAATTTTCACTCATCCATTCACTCATGACTTAGACCCCTTGTCATTTTGTATCCCTAATCCTCTATAAAAGGGAGCATTGACAGATCATTGAAGGTGTTAGGTGTTAGATACCAAAATCATGCTATTTTGTTATTTGATTATCTTGTTGTAGTTTTCTTTTGTTCTAAATTGAAGTTATGTTCTTCTTCTTCTTCTTCTTCTTCTTCTTCTTCTTCTTCTTCTTCTTCTTCTTCTTCTTCTTCTTCTTCTTCTTCTTCTTCTTCTTCTTCTTCTCTCTTTCTTTCTTCTTGTCTATGAGTAACTAAGTTTCATTTTATTTGGGTGAAAGGGTGAAGCTCTTGGTAATGAAATAATATTAGATTCATTTCTTTCTTGTGTTTAAATGATATATTTTCAAGTGGTCATTATACGTGTTGTATTTTATTTCCAATCAATTTAGAAACCCTCCTTGTAAAGTGGAGATCTTGATTTATTGTAGACAAGAGGTTGACACAAAGAATGCTTGACCCCATTTATAAGTGGTGGTGTTAATAAATAATTAAAAGAATCATAATATAATTACGTATATAATGTTTAATGAACTTTGATTGTTGTATTTTTCTATTGGAACCTCCATTATGTGTGGATTCTAATTGAGTTATAAAAAGAATTAATCTTATCATTATTTTATTTACCAAGAGTGGATCTTCTAATCCAAGTAAATCTTTTTTATTTATGACCAAGTTTTATCACTTTTATTGTTGTGACAAAATATTTTCCTTATGTCAAATAAATTTTTCTTCATCAATTCCCTGTGGATCGACCTCGGACTCCCGAGAATTTATTACTTGAAACAACCTACACTTGGGTTTGCAACTTTTAATCCACATCACCTATTTTTTGAAAGAAGCACCTTTGTTTTCCATGCAAAACATTTAAATTGTCTCTACCAAAAGTAAATCTTCCAAGAGTGTTTTTTAATTCTTTAATTTCTTTTTCAAGTGTTTGACATGATAAACAGGAAGTAGATGTTGATGCATGTGAGGAGCATGTTATGCAAGAAGAGTTAGCATCAATTAATCCTAATGTTTCATTCTCAATTTTTAATTCTTCAATTTCTTTATTTAAAATTCTAATTTTATTTTCCAAGGAAGAGATTGTTTTCTTAGATAAAGAAACTAACTTTGTGAGCCTAAGAGATTCATCATGCAAATCTTTGAAAGCGTCTTGCAGTTCATTATAAGAAGTAGATAAATCAAGGTTAGAAGTTATCTCCATATTGCTTTCATCGTCTTCGTCTCCTCTAGCCATGAGACATAGGTTAGCTTCTTCATTATCTGAACTATCTGTGGAATCTATGTTATTGTCGTCCTATACTATGTAGGCTCCCCTTCCTTTCTTCTCCTTGGAAGGTCTCTTTTCAAATTTCTCCACTTTCTTTTGATACACAGGACATTCCATCTTCATGTGTCCTAATTTTTCGCATTCGTAGCATGTGAGTGTGGATGAGGTTCCTTCTCTTTTGTGATGAGTCTTCTTTGGCAGAAATGGTTGTCTTCTTTGATTTCCTTTCTTTCTGAGAAATTTTCTGAATTTCCTTACCAGGAGACTAAGGTTTTCTTCATTCAACTCAAAGTTCTCCATGTCATCTCCTCCATCTTCATTATCATCGTCAATGATTAAGGAGGTGGCTTTAAGTACAATCCCCTTCTTTTTCTTATCATGTTCCTCACTTTGGTCAAGCCTGTTGAATTCCAATTCGTGCTCTTGAAGTTTCCCAAAGAGAGTGGCAAGAGTCATGGTTGCCAAGTTTCTTGATTCTGAAATAGCTGTGACCTTGGGCTACCAAATTCTGCGTAAACATCTTAAAACTTTATTAATAAAATCCTCGTTAGAAAAAGTTTTACCTAATGATGCAAGATGATTTACAATGTGGGTGAAATGCTTTTGCATTTCTTAGATACTTTCTCCCTGATTCATTCTGAGTAATTCATATTCACGGGTTAGAGAATTGATTCTCGACTTTTTAACTTCACTAGTATCCTCATGGGTGACTTGCAAAGTGTCCCACATTTCCTTTGCAGTTTTACAGTTTGAAAGTTTGAAAAACTCATCATACCCCAAAGCAGTGGTAATGATGTTTTTGGCTCTTAAATTATATTGAACCTTTTTCTTGTCCTCATTAGTCCAATCACTTCTTGGTGTCTCAGTCTTTACATCATTGACCTCACTTGTGGGCATAAAAGCACCATTTTTGACAGCATCCCACACATCTAGATCAATAGCTTCAATAAAAATTTTCATTCTTTCCTTCCAATAGGCATAACCATTCCCATTGAAAAAGGGTGGTCGATTTATGGAAGATCCTTTTGAAAAAACATTTGAAGAAGCCATGTTCTCTTGAAACTGGTAAGTTCTTTACACAAAAGCCTAGCTCTGATACTACTTGTTACCTAAGTGGCTTCTATACTCAAGAGGAAAGAGTGAATTAAGTAATTAAATGATTTTCGAAAAACTTTTCACAAATACATTAAAGATAATTTCCTTTGAAGCTATTTATAAAGTGAAATGAATGAACAAGGAAGATAGAAAAAGTCCTCACAAATGTAATAAGCCAAAAGATGATTTAAACGAATATTTATGAAATTAAAGTGCAAATATAGAGAGAAGAGTTTAGAAAAAGCAAACACTGGGATTTATCCTGATTCAGTCACCAACCACTTGTGACCTACGTCCAGTCCTCGAGCACCCACTCGAGATTTTCTTCACTATCAATGTAAGCTTTTAATAGGTGCGTGCTACTGTTACAAACCTGAGCACTCCTCACACATTGGGATATCTCATCCTTGTACTTGAGCCTCGACAGGAGGGATGCCTCACCCTTACAAATTTTCTGAGGGATACCTCACCCTCATTATAATCGAAAAGAGAATATCAAAGGAAGAAACTTTCTCAAAGAGTGTATATTACAACTTGAAGCACTAATGAAGCTCTCTAAAAAAATCTCAAGAAATTCAAAATAGAGCAAAATAAGAGAAAGAAGTGAAACTCAGATTAAGAGTAATAGAAAGATGTTTTTCACTTTTTGTATATTGTAAAATATGACCTAGAAACATCTATTTATAGTGTTCTCAAGAAAAGGACCCGTTGGGGCTATTTAAGGTCATAATAATGTAATCGATTACAAGAATGATGTAATCGATTACATTGTTCTTGAACTCAGTTTTGGGTTTTCTGGGCTGATTGTAATCGATTACATGACTCATGTAATCAACTCATGTAATCGACTACCAAGTCTCTGGAAGCAATGTAATCAATTACATACCTCATGTAATAGATTACCAAGCCTCTGGAAGCAGTGTAATCGATTACAAACCTCATGTAATCGATTACAAAGCTTTTGACTCTTAAAAAATAGTTTCCTGCATGTTTGTAATCGATTACAAGCTCCCAAAGAAGCTGTAAATTGATTACTAAGCCTAAGATAAACTTACAAACATCCTTGAACCCATTCCTAAGCCCAATTAAGCTTTGCAAACATGAGATTTCAAAAAAAAACTTGGTTTGTTAAAGAAATAGGTTTTGTTTTTCATAAAACAAGACTTTAGAAAACCAATTAACATAAACTCTTTTTAGAAAGTCGTTGAGATAATTAGGAGAACTTCTTACATTAGCATTCTAAGTTCTAAAAACTATATCAACTTTGCTGCCTTTAGACTTGGTCTTCGACTTGGCTTTGTTATCATCAAAATTCGTACTAGCTTCACGACATAAGCATTCACAATATGATATTAAAATACCCCACAGACTGGATCACACATCTCGGACCTTGAGGAGGTATTTGCACAACTCCAGAAACATAACATGAGGCTTAATCCGGAGAATTACGCCTTCACGGTCTAAGCAAGTAAATTCTTGGGCTTCATGTTGACTCACCACGGGATTGAGGTAAATCCAGACAAATGCCAAGCGATGCTCAACATGCGTAGCCCACAGAACATCAAGGAAGTGTAGCAGCTAACAGGCCGGATTGCAGTCCTCACACGTTTCCTTGCCAAAGTTGATCACAAATTTGTTCCTTTCTTTAAATTGCTTAAAAAAGGAAAAAGATTTTAGTGGACGCAAGAGTGTGAGGATGCCTTTACATCCTTGAAAAATCTTCTATCCTCTCCCTGCATACTGACTAGACTAGAATCCAGTGAGATATTGTACGTATACTGATAGCTACATAGAATGCAGTTATTTGTGCCCTATCCTTGTGCTAGAATGAATGCTTGGTCCTTGTTTAAATGCATATTTGGAGGGTTTTGTGCTTATATTTGATATATTCTGAATCTAAGCCTTTCTGATATGTTATTATGCAAAACTGAGCTTTAATGATCATGGATTGAGCAAATTTATATATGTTATTGATTTGGTATTTTCTCTATGATAGGAGGGGCTCCAAACAAGGTTAAATAAGGAGCAATTGAGCTTAAAGAGGAATAGGAAGCCAAATTGGCATTCCAACAGGTTACGCCGCGACGCAAGGCATAGCACGCCGCGGCGCAAAAGGCATTTCAGCCTGGCCATACTTTTACCCGAGGCGAGAGGGCCGCGACGCAGATGAAGTGAGCGCCGCGACGCACGTAGACTGACCCATTGGGCGCCGCGGCGCGCATATGTGGGGGCCGCGGCACTGAGGTGGCTGCTGAGCCTATAAATAGATTTTCATGCGTTTTTCTTTAATTCTCTATTAGCTTTTCAGGGTTCTGGCCGTTTTGGCCATTTCCATTTCTAGTTTCTCTTTTTTAGTTTAGTTTTAGTTAGTTTTAGGTTAGATAGCTTGACTAGATCTTCATTGCTGGTGGATTGGAGTCAAGGATCAAAGGATTGAAGGAGGATTCAAGCTTCAAAGACAAATCAATGAGCTTCTTTCTCTCTTTTCCCTTTCTCTCTTCTCTTCCTTATCTTTTGTATAGCTAAGCTTTGTTTAGGAATACTTTGAATCCTTTTATTTATATTAATGATGTGTTTTTCTCTGAGTTTGTGTGGATGTTTGATTATGGTTCAATCATTATCTGTGTTTAATGCTTATTCTTGGTTGGCCTCAATTGCATGATCCTCATATTGGCAAATAAACTAGACATATGGATTTGTTGATATGGATATGGTATGGTTGATACATGTTCGGCGAGTTCAATTGGCTTGGATGAGTTGATTCGTTAATAGGATAGAAATATACCTATTGGCCATGTATAGTGTGTGATTGAGAATAGATTGTTCATGAGTGGAAGTTGTGCAAGCTCTCAAGGAAACTTAGTGAGTTAGGCAAGTAGAAACCAGGGTTGATTGACCTAGACATAGGCTTTTGACTAATGAAGATTCTCAAGCTAACCTAATTAATGCATTTGTGTTTATGAGGGGAATTGCATGTTGTTGATAGATGTAGGGGGTGAAGGAGGATTTCCTGAAACCTAACCGCTTTTAGGTTTATTGCTTTTGTGGGTTAGATAGTTTTTATATTGTTTTCCTATTTTTATGTCCTTGTCTAGAATTGATTAAGCTATTAGTTGGTATTTAGCTTTATATCGTAATATCCTCGTGGAAACAAACTTTTACTCTGTATCTGTATTACTTGTGCGATCCGTGCACTTGCGGTAGCAATCATATACCTCTCAGTTCATGAAGAGGTTATAAGTTCAGTGCTGATCCAGGAGACGGCGGAGGGCTGAAGTCGGTATACTTTGTGAGCAAGGTGCTACAAGGCCCCGAGCTCTGCTATAAAAAATAAAGAAGGTTTCCTTCGCACTCATCACCACGGCCAGAAGACTCAGCCAATACTTTCAATGTCGTCCTATGGTGGTGAGGACGAACTAACCTATATGTCAAATACTACATAAATTAGACCTAACAAGAAGAATGATTGCCTAGTCCATTGAGCTTTTTGAGTTTGAGATCGTGTATAAGTCCAGTCTAGCAATTAAGGCTCAGGCATTTCCATATTTCTTGGCAGAGCTCAGATCGAATCCCAGAAATCCTAAGGGAATTTTGTGGACTGCATTCATCAATGGATCCTCGAACTCCAAGGGAAGTGGTGTTAGGGTGATCTTGGAAATTTATGAAGGAGTAACAATAGATAACTCCCTGAAGTTTAAGTTCCCCACTTCAAACAATCAAGAAGAATACGAAGCATGCATTACTGGATGTTGTAAAAATTGGCAAGTGCACCGAATCGCAAAAGTAATAAAAAGTGACTAAAAGTATCATCCCACGAGGATTAAGTTATTAATTACTAAATTTGTAACGCCCCTTTTTGAGGAAGGAAACATCACACCATAACCACAAGCGGAAATAAGATGTATAAATTTTGACCCGGTTCATTATAATATAAATAAGTCTGTTTAGTTATAATTGTGCAATGATTTGGCCAATTCTCTTTTTTTTTTTTGTTTACGTTAGAAATAAAAATGAGATAAGATGTTGATACATGGTTGTAATAGATAGTAACATGAAAAGTAAACCATTCATTCATGCATCATACTTATAAGTATATATATATATATCAAACTTGTTTAGTTACATCATCAAATATACAAAAAGTAAAAGCACTTCATGCCCCAAAAGATTACACATATACCACCCACCAAAAAGATGAAATATCAGGCCCACAAAAGATTTACCGGTAGCCATCAGCGGCTACCCACAGCATCAACCCCTAAGGCAAATGAGAAGAATCCATAGCTAGATCCTCCTCAGGGTCTTCCTCGTCAGAAGTAACCCTCACTGGAGCCACTGAGTTACGGGCGGGGGCTCGTGCAAAGGACAAGAAAGAATCCTCTTGTGGGAGTAATGACGCTCACCCCACATGTCACGAATGGGTAAGTAAAACTTTAAATACAAACGAGCATGAAACGTAAAGATAGACGGATCATAATGCCCCCAAGCAAGAGTCAAAGTCACATCTCCGAGGTAGACATAACGATCTGTACTCAGGTTGATGTGCCAGCAGTCCGATCCTTCTTGAAAAGTCAATCTCGTATACCCCCAAGAAGCCTTGCGGACGGGACGTCATATTCGAATAGTGAGCTAATCAAAATCAGGCCAAAAGTTAGGGAACTCATGTACTTCCCCTTCTTCACCAACGTCTTCGAAGAAACATATAAATGAACAGAATAACAGAAATACAAGAAAGAGGTAAGACATTCTATGTTCATTACCAATTATGGCAGTAAAGAAACAGAACGGCGCAAAATGCCCACATAGCATATCAAAAATAATATTCAGTATTAAGAAGCAAATAGTAAACAACCAAACAATTTCAGGTAGTAGTAACATCAGTAAGACAACAGTTCAAAATATCATATGAATAAATGCCAAATAATATGTTGACTCACTATGCATATGCACATGATATCAAAATCCTACTCCATGGAGCTAGACACAAACATCGGAGAGAATGATCTGGAGACATATCTGTAACTCGGCTGCCGAGGCCAACAAGTGCTTTCATTTCTCAATTTATCAAAGTGTACATCATGGCATTGTACAAGACATTCTACACAAGATCATGATATAGGACATTGCCTTGGTCCGGATCGTCGATGTGTTTGCATCAATCTATCCCACGGCCTAGAAGAGCTACTAACTGACCATTGTGAGACACTCGCACCTCGATGCCCCCAAGGTCAACAATATGACCTACACTAGCCTACTCGCACCCGCACATAGGTGTGATTCAATATCCTAGGCAACATGGCTCAACAATAGTACATCGAACTTTCACAATGCATGTTGACACAATGCATATCCATGTATATTCGACAATGATATACTTTTTCATAGCATGCCACAATTTGGCCAAGTTGAACATCAACATAATTTTGGTCCCACTCATGGACCCATAATATCATATTATCAAATTCTCAAATGAGACAATACACTTTTTAATGTTTATTATGAAGTTTTACTTTAATTAAACATTTCTTATGAAGTCTTTCTCTAGAGGAATTCTCTTGTAATTCTCTTAATTAGTTAAGTTCTCTACTTAAATTAAATCATATTCACTTAGAGCATTATTCTAAGATTCTCAAGTCTCACACTCACTCTTGTTCTTCCCTTAAGTTCAAAAATCACTCTAGGTCACCAAATAAATTTCTTTCCATCACGTTGTTAATTACTTAATACTTAATTACTAAATTTCCAAGGTTGTCCAAAAATTACATACTTGGACCCAAAATGGCCCTAGAGGCCGTGAGCCTGCCTAAGGGGTAGGGACCCAAATTTTTCTTTGATCCATTTATTGTTATTCACTTGATTAATTATCTCTCCACTTGTTACAAAATTTTAAATCATGAATACCCTATGGAAGGGGTATGATTGTGAGCCTCACTAAGGAAAACAAGGAACCCTTGCTTCCAAATCATGTTTCCAATCCATCAAAATCAATCTAGGGTCATCAATATACACAACTATAATCAATAAACCACATAGAGTAAAATAAATACAAGAATCATTAAGAAAACACACAAATAAGAGAGTAACCCTAACATGGATTCTCTCACAACCAACACACAATACAAGTTTTTCACTACCAATAGAGGTTGAAATGGATAGTCTTCCTCTTACCAAGAGAGAAAACAAGCAAAGAAACTTCCTTGAAGCTCCTTGTGAAATTCGGCCTCCACCCTTCAAGAAAACCCTAAGAACATCAAACTCACAAGAATCATAATCAATGCTTGAAAAAGGCATCCATGATCATCAAAGTGACCATGGATCATGAAAATGAGATGGAAAGATGAGAAAGCTATGAACTTTTACCTCAAAGTTTCCACCTTTCAAGCTTGATGGAGAAAAATGAAAATGGTGGATTTTGGTGGTGGTCACAAAATAGAGAAGGGTAATAGTGATGAGAGGGTTTAAGAAATGTGATTAGTTAGAGCAAACAAAAGAAAAATGGAGGGGTGATGGTGGTGTGTGGCTGGCAGTTTTGGAGAGAAAATGAGAAGAGAAAAGTTGAGTTCTTTGTAGGAGATTTTAACAAGAAGAGAAAAGCTTCAATGGAGAAGTAGATTCAAGCAAGGTGGTTGCATGAAATCAAGCAACAATGGGGGAGGATAGGAGTGGTGCTGCCTTGGGAAGAAGAAGAGAGAAGGGGGAGAAAACTTGAGAGAAAAATGAGAGAAGAGAAATGGTAGAGAGAGAAAGTGATAGTAGCTTTTGGGGTTTGAAATTAGAAATGGAAATGATAAAATGAAAATAAATTTTTGGCTCCCCAAAATTGGCTCATGGCCGTGGAGTGTGTAGGAGAGTGAGGGAGAGATAAGTGTGTCTTGGAAGCTTTAGAAAGCTTACATGAGAAGCTTGATACAAAGCTTCTTTGAGAAGCTTTGTTAGAAATTTGACAAAGTCAACATGATTAGACATAAAGTGGATTTTTACTACAAACTATTACCCAATGGACAATTGTTATAGTTTACAAAGCCAGTATTTATTGTTCAATGGATAATAGAGCGTATCGCAAAATTTTCATTTAATAGAATAGACTGAGATTTTATTTATTAGATAAATTCTCGAAAAACGTAAATCTCATAAACTATGTCAGACCTCGGGTTTAGTAAGATCCTCCGTCAACGTTTCCACAGTCTAAGGTTTACCAGCTTCGGGAAAATATTTTATTTTTCCGGCTCCGCTCAGCGCGCATGCAAATCGAGAAATATATTAAAATAATCAATAGTTCTAGAAAATTCTAGAAAAATTCACAAAATTCACAAAAATTATAAAATAACTATTTATCATAAAATAAATAATTTTTGGGGTGTTTCATTGGCTCTGCTCAGTGTGCACACAAAATGAGGAATATATTAGAATATTCAACATTTTCAATTTTTTTTTCAAAAATCACGAATATTATAAAACGACTGTTTATGATGAAACATATAATTTTTGGGATGTTACAAAATTCGCTAAAAATGATACTATCTAAGCTAATGAAGAAAAAGTTGCAAATATAATTAAAAAGAAATATAAGTAAGCAAAACAATAAATCAAAAGGGTGAAAAATAATGTTATTAAAGCGTTAGAGTTCAAACTTTACTTGAACTCTTTAAATGTAGATTCAAATATTGGTTTAACTATGTTTTATTTCAATGATTTATGGTCTATTCTCAAAATTAATTAATACCTAATCTCTTAGTGTATTAATCCTCTTACACTATTTATAATTAACTAATCCCTTAATCTAATCTTAAATAGAAAGACATTATCAAGAACGAGGGAATTAAAAGAAAAACCACATAACGCACAACGTCTATTCCTAGTGATTACAGAAATTATGGTGTTTATCACCTGTTCTAGGTTCATGCAAAATTTTCCAAATCATACATCAACCCAAAATATCATTCCCAAATTGATCAGGTTTAGAAAAACATTAAGAATAGAGATAAACACGTAAATTATGAAATAAAAACAGAAATTAAACCCATAAAAGAAGTTACATCATCAAAGTTTAAGATCCATCATCCCTCTAACAAAGGAAAAATTAGTTACACATGGAAAAAGAAGAATACAAAGGGAAGAATATGACAAACTCCATTGTAGAAAAGTGGAAAGGTTGAAGAAAATTCCTAATTTTTAAGCCTAATTGCGCCCACACCACATTAGAGTTTGTGCCTCTTGATGGCTGCTGCGTTCTATCCAAGTGTGTAAGAGTGTGTAAAAAGAGAGCTCCTTTGCTAAACTCATTTTCCCCCTTTTATAGGAAAGCTGATGGATTTTGTATCTGACTTGCACCATTTTTCTCACCCACCAGATGGCCTAATTTGCCTTCAAACTTAACAGAGAAGTTGTAGAATTTTCTGTTATATTTTCAATGCCACAAATGATGCATCGATTTGATCTCTGTAACCCAAGATATGAATTGATTAATGAGGGATGGTCAGGATAGTGCGGGAACCCGAATTTTGCCCCAAATCAAATCTCTTTGAGATTCCTTATCCAATATTCAATCTAATCTTTGTTTAAGATTTTGCATCCAATTAAAACTCTAATTAACATCTAAGAATAGGATAATAATTTTTTAAATATTTTATCTTTAAGAATTTCTTATTTTTGTACAAAATCTAATGATTTATTGTGAAAGCTTGTTTCTTTGATTTCTTACTTCTTTAAGCGGCCAGTCTCTTTCCGTAATCCAAGAGACCCTTTCTCAGCTTTCCATCATAGACTTAGCCATTTTCCAAGTGAAAGAAGAGGAGCGTACTTAGGTCAACCCAACAATGGAGCATCTTTAGTCTGAAACTCGACCCGATGATCCAAAGGAAGCCTCCAAGTTAGTCAAAACTATGACTTGTTACACTATCTATAATGGAAGTTGTACCGCTGTGGGTTCTCTTCACCTCCCTCAAATGTCTCACACTAAAAGCGGTAGAATATGTTTTAGTCGAGATCCATGAAGGGAGTTGTGGACACCACTTAGAGGGCAAGACCTCAGCTTTGAAGGCACTTAGGGCTGATTACTATTGGCCAACAATGGAAGTTGACTCCCTCATATGTATGCGTTTGTGATAAATGCTAGCAGCACTCAGATTATTATCAAGCTCCTTTTGAAGAACTATCCACAACGTCCGTACCCTGACTATTCTACAAATAGGGTATGGATATCCTTGTTCCGTTCCCTCAAGCACATGGACAACTGAAGTACTTGGTAATGATTGTAGATTATTTCACTAAATGGGTCAAAGTAGAGCCATTAGCCACGATCACCTCCGCTCAGATCCAAAAATTCACTCGGTGCCACTTCATCACCAAGTTTGGGGTCCTGGAGCCCATTGTGACAGATAATGAAACCCTGTTCAAAGTAAAAGATTTCAAAGAGCTGCTTGTCGAGCTCCAGATCAAGTACCATTACAGTTCCATTAAGAATCTCAAAATAAATGGACAACCTAAAGCTTCCAACCAGGTTATTATTCGAGGAATTAAAAAGAGGCTAAATGTTACTAATTGATATGTTACAAACTCAAGTGCAGGTTATCTCAAGTAATAAATTCTCGGGAGTCCGAGGTCGATCCACAGGGAATTGATGAAGAAAAATTCTGAAGTAAGGAAAGGATTTATCACAACAATAGAGGTGATAAAACTTGTTCACAATTAAAAAGGATTTGCTTAGGTTAGGAGATCCACTTTTGGTATATAAATTAAGGTCAAGATTATTTTTTTTATAACTCAATTAGAATCCACGTATAACGGAGGTTCCAATTGGAAAACACAACATTCAAAGTTCTTTAAAAGTTATATATGTAGTTATGTTATGGTTCCTTTAATTATCCACTAACGCCAACACTTGTAAATGAGTTCAAGCATTTATTGTGCCAATTTCTTGTCTACAACAAATTAAGATCTCCACTTTACAATGGGGGTTTCTAAATTGATTAAAAATAAAATACAACATATATAATGATTATTTGATAATATATCATTCAAGCACAAGAAAGAGATTAATCTAACCTTATTTCATTACCAAAAGCTTCACTCTTTCACCTAAGCAAAATAAAAATCAGTTATTCATGAACAAGAAGAAAGAAAGAGAGAAGAAGAAGGAGATGAACATAATTTCTATTTAGAACAAAAGAAAACTACAACAAGAGAAACAAATAATACAAGAACAAGATCTTGATCTCTAAACTAAGATGATTCTAATGAGCAACCAATAGTGCCTTTTGTAGAGCATAAAGGGTACAAAATGACAATGGAGTTGTTCAATGAGTGGGTGGATTAGTGTAGCATGACAACAGAGTTGTTTAATGAGTGGGTGGATGGGTGGGAAATTAATGCCATGCTTGTCTCCCCACTCAACCAGTTTAGCTATCTTCACATGACTATAACTCTATCATAACATAACCTATTGCATAAGTGGCCTTCATGAAAGTTGAAGTGTTTTATCTCAGCTTTTCAATGCCACCAGTTTCAGCCCAATATGACTCCTACAACCCAAGATATAGCCTAATCTTTGCACAATATTTAGGTTCCAGTAACAACACCTCTATTTTGACTTCTAGGCCTAATATGACCTACTAAACATCCGATTAAGCTCTTGTTTCTCATGAAAGTTGTAGATTTAAGTGTTATATTTCATTTGGGCTTAGTTTGGTGTCAATTGAACTCCTATAGCTCAAGAAATGGGCTGATAAATGCACAGAGGTCAAGCTGTCAGGATTAGCATTCTAGTTCTTGTTTCAACTCTAATTTAAATTGTCCAAACATGTGATTTAGCCCTTGAGGTATTCATGAAAGTTGTAGAGAATTGTCTTAAGTTTCCTACAAGACTAGAATAACATCAATCAAATATTTGCAACTCAGATTATAGCTAATTTACTAAACGCTTCGAAATAGACAAATTAAAGTCAATTCATGCAATAATTCATTCAATGATCCAATTAAGCTCAATATCATAAAATGTGACAAAATCAACTTAATTAAATCCAATTGAACCTTAAGAAGCATAGTGAGAGGATTATTAAATAAATAAAATATATTGCTATTAAATTCTCCCACACGTAACTTTTGCACTCCTAGGCAAAACACATAAGACACAAAGCTAGGAAACAAGGAAAAATAACATAAACTCAAAAGCTAAAAAAATCTAAAAGATTCAATTTCTAATAATATTTAAGAATGCAAAAGTTTATAAGTAAGAAGAGCAACTAAATGTTCATCAGATCAAAACATTTATGAGGTAAAGTTTCTTCACATATCAAACCAACAAGCAAGGAAATTTTAATTGAAAAACATGAGTCAAGAATGATAGATTCTCACAAGACACTATAACAACTTTGCCCTTTGGCAAGAGCTGAAAAGCGTTGTCATTGGCCAAAAACCATTGCCTAAAGTCTATGGCAACACTTTTCAGCCCTTGCCAAGCTGTTGCCTATTACAATAAGCAACACTTTTTTAAACTTTTGGCAAAACTTTAGAAAAAACGTTGCCTATTCTTATCTTCTGGCAATGCTTTTGAGACGTTGTCTATGGATAGTTATGGCAACGCTTTTAACATGTTGGGTATAGGTACTACTTTAAGCAACGCTTTCCAATTGTTGCTTTTAAGTATGCCATAAGATAACGTTTAAAAACCGTTGCCTATAAGTTAAGGTTTTGACAACATTTTTTGCACGTTGGTTATAAGCAGTACTTTAAGCAACGTTTTAGTGTCGTTGCTTTTAAGTTTGGTGTATGGCAACTTTTAAAAAGCGTTTCCTATAGGTTGAAGTGTTGGCAACATTTTCTGCACATTGGTTATTGGTACTGCTTTAGGCAATGTTTATGGACGTTACTTTTAAGTTTTCTATAAGGCAACTTTGAAAAAGCGTTGCCTATAGGTTAAGAATTTGCCAACATTTTCTATAGGCCATTTTTTTGAAATGTTACTTATGCATACTTACTTTTAGGCAACACTTTTTACTTGTGTATTAAAAAATCACGTATTAAAAACTAATAATGCATTAAAAAATCAATTCTTCTCAAATAAAATATACTAAATTATGTAAGTGTATTTATTGTATATATAAATATTTTTAGGCAAAATACCAGGTATGCAAAAAACATCATTATGAGAACTGACATCCCAACTAGGCTTGCACCCCGGAACTCAACAATCATCTGTAGCATACCTAAATTTTATTGATAAAAAAGAAAGAAAGAAAGAAAACAAAAAGCCAAGGGGGGACATAGACCAAAACCCTTGACAAACCTTATTTAAACCTATAAAAAGGTAAACCAATCCTATTCATATGAAAATCCTCACTAATAGAAATAGGAATAATATTCCACCAATGAAAATCATGAAACAAGAAACCAAGAGAAGCAATTTTATTTGCACAGTGATTGCCCTTTCTAAAAATATGAGAACATCTAAATCTCATTTTTCAAGTTAAATCTATACAATTTTTCCATCTATTACTAAGATGCCAAGGAACAATATCAATTGACTTGAAGGCCATAATAACCAAAAGAGAGTCACACTCTAGCCAAAGATTGTGCCAACCTTTCTCAAAGGCGATCTTAATAGCATATATAACACCAAAAATATCAGCCTGTAAAGAGTACTTAACTCCAAGGTTAACAACAAAACACCCCAAAGAAGCGCCACTTCTATCTCTAAAGATATCGCCACAAGAAGCTAAACTAGGAGACCCCTTTGCAGCACCATCAGTGTTGCATTTGATCCAGTAGCAAGGGGGGCTGCCAAAGCACTTTCAATAATAGCCATATTTTTCCTAGGCTTCGTTTCCACTGCAAATGACTTTAACAAAGAAAACTCTGACATACTAGAACCTGTATGACCATTACTACAATTACCAGCCAAGGAGACACTAGCAGCAATGCAATTTACAATTGATCTTAACTCTATCCTACTATTCCCAAACCTGAGTTTGTTTCGACAATACCATACTCCCCAAAAGCAATGAACAATGGCAGCAGATATAACATCATAAACTTGAGGAGACCACTCTCTATCACAAACTGAAATGATGGAAAGAATTAATGAAGTGTCAATCTATAAGTTCAGCTTTGAACCAAGCCAAGACCAAACTTGAGTGGCAAAAGGGCAGGAACAGAACAGGTGTTGGGAAGTTTCACAGCAACACTGACAAAGACTGCACATGGAAGTGACTATGCAGCCCCTATTTCTTAAATTATCATCTGTTGAGATCTTATTCTGAATAATTCTCCATAACAGCAAGGATTTTGATGGAGGGATTACTTTGCTCTAGATATGTTTAGTCCAAGGAACAACAGGACCAGAAGGTTTGTAGAACTGATATGCTTCCTTAAAAGACAAGTCACCCGAGTCAGTAAGCTTCCACCTCAAAACATCCTCCTTTGCCTCAAAAGGAATTGTAATGGCCTGTAACTTCTCTTTAATGATAGGGAATCTATCCAGCAGGGGATTAGGGATTAACCAATTATAAAATCCTTAACAGTTGAAGTTAGAAGAGGGTGAACATGAGAAAGAATGTTTAGAGCTGCAACTATTGTGTCAGGAAGCCAAGGATCAGTCCAAAAGTTAATAGAGGCTCCTGAACCAAGCTGCTAAGCATAATTATCTGCTATTTTAGATATTTTATACTTCAAACCAACCCGAATTGCTGAGTTTATGTGGTATTGGATGAAAGATTTCTATCTGACAACTCTAGCTCTCAACAAACAAGCCCAATGTTCAGAGGATTGAACAAACTACCAGCAAAGTTTAAGGATAGCAGCATCATTAACACTTCTAAGGGATCTAAGGCCAAGTCCCCCTTCAATAACAGGTTTGCAAACCTTTTTCTAAGAAACTGTGCAGATCTTTCTATAATTAACATCACCTGACCAAATGAAGTTCCTAATCCACCTTTCAGCAGTCTTTAACAAATTTATAGGCTAAGCATAAACCAGAAAACTGTAAAGCATCATACCAAAAATGTAGGATTTCACAAGTTCTACTCTTTCAGCAATTGATAAGAGAGAGACTTTCTAAGCAGCTAGTTTTGATTTGATTTTGTCTGCAATTGGCTGCAAATGTATTGTTCTAGGCTTACCTTTGAAAATTGGAATGCCAAAGTATATGAAAGGGAGCTTCCCAATGGTAAAACCCAGTAAACCAGCAATGGCGGATTGCCTTCTTGTAGAAACAACACTTGCATAAAAAGTGGACTTACCAGGATTGATGATTTGACCAAAAGCAATAGCATACCTATGGAACAACTCCTTCAACACAAGTAAGTTCCTCTGAGTCCCTTTGCAGAACAACATAACATCATCTACGTACAAAACATGAGATGGCACTTGACAACCTCTAAGACTAGAAATGAGAGAGAGCTTTCCATCTAGGACCAACTTTGCAATTCCCCTACTTAGAACTTCTTCAGCAAGGCAAAATAGCAAAGGGGACAATGAATCACCTTGCCTCACCCTTCTTTTGCAAGAAAAGTACCCTGAAGGCTTGCCATTAACAGAAATAGATAGGTGTGCAGAGGCAAGAATGGCCTCTATCCAATTATAGAACCTTTGATCAAAACCAAAAGATTTTAGAACCTTCAACAAGAATTTCCAATCCAAAATGTCAAAGGCCTTTCTAATATCAATTTTCAATGCCATGTTACCACCAAAATTCCTCTTGTCAATCAGATTGATGATTTCAGAAGTTAGGCAAATGCAATCAGAAATTTGCCTTCTTTGAATAAAACCTCTTTGATTAGGGGAAATGATATGAGGAGTAATCCTTTCAAGTCTGTCTGCCAATACCTTAGTAATAATCTTAAATTTGAAATTGGATAAAGCAATTCGTCTGTATTGCTCAACCTTCTCAGCTTCAGCTACTTTAGGGATCAGAACCTCTAGATTAGCATTGTAATTAGGAAGAAGCCAGCCAAAGGAAAAAAATTGAGAGACTGCTTTAAACATATCAACACCAATGATCTCCCAGAAATGTTAATAAAAAGAAGCACCAAACCCATCAGGCCCAGGAGCACCATCCTGATTCATACCAAAAATAGCCAATCTGACTTCTTCAACAGAGGGCATAGCAAGTAGCATTTGATTATCTTCTGTGGAAACACTATTTGGAATAACTTCTTCAACAAGACCATTATCAACACAAATATTCTTAGTATAGAATATATCTTGAAAATAACTAACCACATGATTCTTAATTTGAGCTGCAGTGTTAAGGATATCATCTCCATGTTTGAGCATGCTCATTTGCTTAGCAACATTTCTGACTTTGGCCAATTTGTGGAAATACTCTGTATTCCTGTCACCCTCAAGCTGCCACTTAGCTCTAGATTTCTCATGCCAATAAAGCTCCTGAGATTGCAAAGCTTTCTCCAACTCCAGCTGAGCAATTTTCTCTATATCAAAAAGAGAATCTGAGTAACCATTCTCATCCAACTAGTGCTGAATTGTATCCAGATGCTGCATAACAGTAGAAACCTTCAAGTTCACATCACCAAAAATAGATTTGTTCCACTCCTTCAACCTGGTTTTTAGAAGCTTCAATTTTTGACTTAAAACAAACATTGGACAACCATGAATCTCAGTTTTCCAAACCTCTTTAACTAAATTAGTGCAGCCTGGATGCTGAATCCATATTTTCATGAATTTAAAGGTAGATTTATGCATAATGTTATCCCTCTTCAGGTCCAGCAACAAAGGGTAATGGTCTGACTTGCTTTTTGTTAGAGTGCAACAAGATATGCTAGACCAAAAATTGATCCAACTATCATTACAAATGGATCTATCTAATCTTTTTTCAGTTGAAGCTCTACCTCTCCTACCATTGGTCCAAGTAAAATAATTACCTCTTGTAGGCAAATGAATAAGGTTGTTACAAGCAGTCCAATGCTGGAAATCCTCATAAGCTGATTTTGGAGGGCTGCCACTGCCTCTATACTCATGAGCACCAAGAACAGTGTTGAAATCACCACAAAGCACCAAGGCAGGATATGATTAGCTTGCAGATCATTCAAATCTTGCCATAGAGATCTTCTATGCAGATAGCTAGTAGATGTATAGATTGCCGCCATACCAATTTCTTGACTATCTACTTTTATTGAAAAAGCTATATGCTGAGATGAAACAACAATGATTGAAGGGCTCCATGTACTAGAGCATAAACACCACAAGTTAGGCTTGAGAGAACCTCTATCATTACTAGCAAAAATCTTAAGATTAAGACTTTTCCAGAATCTAGCAGGAACTTTATCAATCATCATCCAAGGCTCTGAAATGAGTACAAAATCAAGCTTGTGAGAGAGACAAAGCTGCTTCAAAACCAACCTTATAGAGGGGTTGGCAAAGCCTCTTGCATTCTAGAAAATACACTTCATTTGGCAAGATTCATTGAAACCGCCCTTGATCGGGTGAGAGGCACATTTGTTTGAGCATTTTTCTTTTTTTGCCTCAACTTCTTCTTTTGAGACTTAGTAAGAACTATTTCAAAGTCTTCATTATTAGTCCTTTTTAGCAAATCCTGCTCAACACCTCTAAGATGATTTTCATGTCTATGATCTTCATCAACAATATCATTCTAATTTCGATTCAGTACATGCAAATCATGTAAAACAGCATCAGGAGTATTCTGAGCCATATTGTCAATAATCACCTTTGATGAGAAGCCAATCAGAGGAGACCAATCACTATTAATTTGAGACTCCAGGGTTTCCTTAACAAAATCATTCGAGTTTCCTGTCACCCTAAGGGATTGATTCAAAGGCTGCTGAGTTGAATTCTGATATGCATCAAACTCAGTTGATTTACCACTTCCACCAATACCTGAAACATAATCCATATCATTGGGTGTAACTTCTTCATCAAACACAGTTTCAATAGAGTCATCATCTTTATAATCTTGATCATCAACTGGCAGAGGAACATCATTCCTAATCATGATAGGAGAAACATTTCTTCTAATATCAACATCTATAACTCTGTCAGGGCCTCTTACAGGATCAAAAACAGGAATATCATCACCATTTTGCTTATCAGACACTTTATGGTTTGGATGAACCGAACTTGTTCCACCCTGCACCAAATTATCCTGTAATAAAATACCTTTTCCCTTATCAATAGGCACTTGTTGCTTACTCACCGGATCAAGATCAAAAGGTTCTTGAAACTTAGGATCCTTTTTCTCAGAAATCTTTGGAACATAATGAGACACCACTTTCTTGGGGCCACAGTTACCTTTATTCTCATTGGCAGCATTCAACCTTTTACAATTGGATGCAGTGTTCCTAATTATAGAGCAATGTGAGCAGAACATAGGGAGTTTCTCATAATCTATATTCACCAAGAACGCGAATCCATCCCTTTCCACTATAATTTGATCATTCAACTGCTTTGCAAGATCAAGATCAACTAGAACTCTAGCAAAATGACCAAAAGACCTTTTGATTGTTGCATCATCCAATGATAAAGGGGTTCCAATACCTCTAGCAATAGCAAATAAAATCCTTAGTCTCCAATATTCTTGTGGGAGACCATAGATACGGATCCAACACTGTGCATTAGACTATTTAACAAGGCTAGGAGAGAAGTCAGGAGTCCAAGAAAATAGCCCTAGAACCCCCGAATTTAGAGACCAAGAACCAACAACAAAAACCTTGCGCAAATCTTCAATTGATGAGAATGAAAACTCATAAAAACCTTTCCCAATTAGGATTAACTTCCATTGATTTAAAGGTTGCCATAACCTTAGTAACTTGGATCGCAAGTCTTCTATCTTGTATGGAGTTTCACCTTTTGTCAACATTAATCTATCATGAAGGTTATTTTTACAGCTTTCAACCCCAGCCATGTATTCATCCTGAGGTATCTTTACTACAATAACATCACCTTTTATGCAAGGAATTGGAAGTTGACTTAATGGAATATCACAGGCATTATTCAATGCTTGTGCAAAAGATTTGAGGAGTGGAGAAGAAGAAGGTTGTTCCACAGCCGACTTTGCAGAAGAGGAGGCAGAAGGGAGAAGGGAAGGAGAAGCAGGAAGGGGGGAGGAAGGGCTGATTCTGGAAAAGGATTTGCCATGAGCAGATTGAGATATCAGCCATGATGGATAGGCAAACCCTAAGAAGCCATACAAACCCTAGCAGAGCTATAGAATATTTTTATTTAAATTCTCTACTAGAAATTAAGATATCTGATAGTTACTTTAAGTAATATAGTTTTCTCATATTTACTGTATATATACACCAAAAATAAGAAAAAAAAACTCATTTACTACTATTGTACAAAAGTAGTGCGATTGTTCTTGATCACATAACACAAATGAAAGAACAAAAAAACTAAAGTTGTCTTGGTAAATCTCCATAATTAATTGTATCCACATGCAAGATGCCTTTGTTTCGCTTTATCTGGTATATTCTCATTGCAAAAAAAAAAATATATGTAAATAAATATTCTGAAACGCATAAGTATTCCTCCTCAGTACATATTGATGTCAACAACAAAATAAAATATTAAAGTAGTTAGTTACACACACTATAACTACTAATTAATTAAGAAATTCAACTTATGAATCAATAATGCTTAGTTAGTGGTTGGTACAAATTGAAGGATGACAACAGGGAAATTTTGTGAAATAAAGAATGCACACAAATCAAGAAGAAATTGACAAAGACAAAAATTCAAAATTCAATAATGATAAAGAGTACAATTTCTATATGGCTTTTCTCAATCCTCAAATTTTAGCTTGCAACAAGTTCTACAAATATTAACAAGAGAAGCAGGTGTCAAATAATTTATTCGATAACATTATCACTTAAATTCAACACAAATGCATAGATAGTCCCTTAGTCTCAGCTTCTCTCTCCCATTCTCAACTATGATAATAATAATAAAGAACGCAGTTTCTCTTTCCATTACACACCTTCAACACAAAATTATTTACCCTGCATAAGCCCATAGCAAAAGTATTTACATGACATGATATGATATGATATTAACATCTCAGCACTAGTGTCATCTAATGTACTAAAAATAGACATAAGAAACATCACTTCAAGTATGTAATCCTATGTTTATATAACATCATTTCAAACATTCATGTTGCATTATGTTGCCTACTAATTAAGAGAGACCAGACCACTATTATGCAAAACCAAAATCAAATAACCAAGGATTCTAGCATCAATTAATGCTCCTATTATTCATTAATAGATATTGCATCCTTTTCATCAGTCAAATTAATATGCAAAGATAAAGAATAAAACCAGAACAATAGTAGTGCGATTGTTCTTGATCATATAACACAAATGAAAGAACAAAAAAACTAAAGTTGTCTTGGTAAATCTCCATAATTAATTGTAGCCACATGCAAGATGCCTTTGTTTCGCTTTATCTGGTATATTCTCACTGCAAAAAAAAAAATATATATATATGTAAATAAATATTCTGAAACGCATAAGTATTCCTCCTCAGTACATATTGATGTCAACAACAAAATAAAATATTAAAGTAGTTAGTTACACACACTATAACTACTAATTAATTAAGAAATTCAACTTATGAATCAATAATGCTTAGTTAGTGGTTGGTACAAATTGAAGGATGACAACAGGGAAATTTTGTGAAATAAAGAATGCACACAAATCAAGAAGAAATTGACAGCAAAATTCAATAATGATAAAGAGTACAATTTCTATATGGCTTTTCTCAATCCTCAAATTTTAGCTTGCAACAAGTTCTACAAATATTAACAAGAGAAGCAGGTGTCAAATAATTTATTCGATAACATTATCACTTAAATTCAACACAAATGCATAGATAGTCCCTTAGTCTCAGCCTCTCTCTCCCATTCTCAACTATGATAATAATAATAAAGAACGCAGTTTCTCTTTCCATTACACACCTTCAACACAAAATTATTTACCCTGCATAAGCCCATAGCAAAAGTATTTACATGACATGATATGATATGATATTAACATCTCAGCACTAGTGTCATCTAATGTACTAAAAATAGACATAAGAAACATCAGCTTCAAGTATGTAATCCTATGTTTATATAACATCATTTCAAACATTCATGTTGCATTATGTTGCCTACTAATTAAGAGAGACCAGACCACTATTATGCAAAACCAAAATCAAATAACCAAGGATTCTAGCATCAATTAATGCTCCTATTATTCATTAATAGATATTGCATCCTTTTCATCAGTCAAATTAATATGCAAAGATAAAGAATAAAACCAGAACAATAGTAGTGCGATTGTTCTTGATCACATAACACAAATGAAAGAACAAAAAAACTAAAGTTGTCTTGGCAAATCTCCATAATTAATTGTATCCACATGCAAGATGCCTTTGTTTCGCTTTATCTGGTATATTCTCACTGCAAAAAAAATATATATATATGTAAATAAATATTCTGAAACGCATAAGTATTCCTCCTCAGTACATATTGATGTCAACAACAAAATAAAATATTAAAGTAGTTAGTTACACACACTATAACTACTAATTAATTAAGAAATTCAACTTATGAATCAATAATGCTTAGTTAGTGGTTGGTACAAATTGAAGGATGACAACAGGGAAATTTTGTGAAATAAAGAATGCACACAAATCAAGAAGAAATTGACAGCAAAATTCAATAATGATAAAGAGTACAATTTCTATATGGCTTTTCTCAATCCTCAAATTTTAGCTTGCAACAAGTTCTACAAATATTAACAAGAGAAGCAGGTGTCAAATAATTTATTCGATAACATTATCACTTAAATTCAACACAAATGCATAGATAGTCCCTTAGTCTCACCTCTCTCTCCCATTCTCAACTATGATAATAATAATAAAGAACGCAGTTTCTCTTTCCATTACACACCTTCAACACAAAATTATTTACCCTGCATAAGCCCATAGCAAAAGTATTTACATGACATGATATGATATGATATTAACATCTCAGCACTAGTGTCATCTAATGTACTAAAAATAGACATAAGAAACATCAGCTTCAAGTATGTAATCCTATGTTTATATAACATCATTTCAAACATTCATGTTGCATTATGTTGCCTACTAATTAAGAGAGACCAGACCACTATTATGCAAAACCAAAATCAAATAACCAAGGATTCTAGCATCAATTAATGCTCCTATTATTCATTAATAGATATTGCATCCTTTTCATCAGTCAAATTAATATGCAAAGATAAAGAATAAAACCAGAACAATAACCCATCCATTCATATCAATATGAACTTGAAACAAAGTTCAAATCACCATTCTAAATCAACATGTGTTATTACCTTTTCTTGGCTTGGAATATGCATCGATGTAGAAGAGTGTGGAAGACCGTTTTTATCCATGTTAGGTGCACTATTCGCACCAGCTGGAGATGAGCGTATTAAGGGTGTAAAGTCTTCCAAATTCACACCGAGGCTAGCTTTTTCAAGCAAAGCCTTCACAAGATTTTCTAATTCCTCTACTTGTTTCTTCATGTTATTCATCTGATTGTCAGTGTCTTACTTCTGATTTTCCATCTTAATTTTTAAGGTTAACATTTCTTCAAAGTGCTTGCGCTTTACAACGTCAATCTCAACATCCATTTTTAAACTAGTTTTAGTGACACCTCTTCCATACCCACGAACTCTCCCTGGCCTTTCCTTGCCGAACATAGCTTCAAAAGGCTTCATCAGCATTCTCTCCAGAGTTTTCAATTTGATCTTGAACTTCATCCTGCAAAAAGATGGAGTACTCATCAAAACATAATGTTAAACATCCATAAAAGATTTGATTTTTTTATTATAATTTTACACTATATAACTTACAATTGCACTCTTAGTTTCTAAATCCAATTCCTTTCCTTTTGTTCCCATGCGAGTTGTAATAAATTAATCAACTTGGGTGACATCTTCATCATTCTCATTTGCCAAACACTTCAACAAATTTGAAAAAAGCAAGTAAAATATTTATTAATTTCATAAAATTCACAAATTCTCAAGCACAATACCAAACGATTCCGAACTCTAGCAAAATTCACTGGTCCCATTCGATGGTTCCACCTTTGACGCTTTCTATTTTTAGAATTCATCTTACTGATTATCTATATTCCATAAAAAAAAGAAGTATAATGCTATGAAAAATACATCTCATAAGTAACATGAAATTGAAATATGACCTTATAATTTAGATCTTACTTGAATTGCAGGAAGACTCCAAAAGGTAATTAACATTTTAAAAGTTGAAATTAGTACATCTCGTAGATGATTCTTTAACATATCTTTGTTGTTGTCATAAGGCTTAAAATGCTTTTTCTTGATCTTACACTTGTGCCTCTTCCACGCTTCCTTTACTCCTAAAAGTACCCAATCTTCTCCTTCTTTTGGAATGATGAATTTTGACTAAGAAAAGTACGACAATGATGTTAACATCATTAATATACTAATATTGCATTTAAAATGATAGAAATTAATCCTACGCATACCTGGATATATTTCATAATATTATCTGTGTAGCTTTTTGGAATGACCTTAAAATTGGTGTAGTTCAAGGGGCAAAATTTTGAATTTCTAGCAACTGTGCCCAAGAACAAGCTTAAATTAGAAACACTTTTATCAGTGGGCCCAATTGCTACTCTTTTCTCAAAAATAATTTCTTCTCATTCTTCCTCCAATCTAGCATGGATATCTTTGCATTCAGTCTTGCCTCAAGTTTTTTTCTTCTTCATTGTCCCTAATTTTACATAAGTAGAGGCATAAGTTTTATAAGTCAATGCATACAAAGTATTTGAGAAATATTTGTGAAAACTAAGTAGTTGGAAAAATAGTAGTTGAAGACAATGATGTTACCTGCTGCATTATTATCCATTTCCTCAAGTTCCTCTCTGTCAACATGTTGGTCAATGAAGTTATCATCTACCTGATGATTTTGACCTAATTCTCCAACTTCTTGAGCTACTTTGTCATTTTCAGCTTCTTGTTCTTCTTCATGTAGCAATTGATTTTCTTCTTCATCCACACCATTTTCTTTAAGGAAGTCATCAAGAGATATTGCTGGGCAAATTGCATTAATCCTTTTAACTTTAGGACCATGATCATTTTCGTTCGACCCTTGGTTCACACTTGTGGTGATTGATTGTCTCTTTTTTTCATTTGGAACTTGTTTTCCACTTGTTTCTTTCAATAGAGGCAAACTTGGGGTCATGAGACAACCACCTTGGACTTCCATTTGAGTGACTCGTGTTTGAGTCACATTTGTAAATAAACGCTGTCTCATTGCCATTTAACTAGAGCCTCCAACTTGTGCAGTCATTTTAGTACTCTTAGGCTGCCTCTTTTCCATTTGACTAGCTCTTCCAACTTGTGAATTCATTTTAGTGCTCTTAGGATGCCTCTCTTCCTTTTGAGTGACTTGTGAAGGAGTTGTATTCATAAGAAAGACCTTTTTTTTTTAAAGAATTACTATTTTCTTCACTTTGGGCTGTACCTGTGCCATTCAACCGCCTATCATCTACTTTATTCTTTCTAAGCTTATGAATCTCTTCTTGCTTGATTTTAAATATTTTAGACAATTCAGCACTTGACCTTGCATTGAAATTGAGATCCAAATTGGCTCTCTTATTGGGACCTTCACATCCCTTGTTTAAAGTTGGCACCCTTTTTTTGTTGCTTTCTCCCTTGTTCATTTTGTTTCAAAGTAAAGGTTATAATATGCAAAATTGGCAAATTGAAATTCATTAGCTTATAACATTACATTTGCCAACTTAATACTGCAAGCAAAAGCTTGGAAAATGAAGAACAAGAAAAAAACATGGAAAATGAAGAATAGTAGAGTCTGTGGATTGAATAAATTGCACCAAAATGGATTGGCAATACAAGACATAGTAACAATATAATGTCAGATACAAAGAAGAAATTACTATCATCTGGCCCATAGATCCCACCCCAAGGTGGGACTTAATACCCAAAACAAATGAGAGAAAGAGAAAGGAATGATGGTAATGAGAATTATGTTAGTTAAATGAAAAAAAATTATATGTAACTAATATTATTGTAAAAATAATTGTACAAGATACACAATCATTGCTTAATCTAACATGTATAACAAAAAAAATAGTAGTGTGCTTGCTCAAGCAAACTTCAATAAGGATGCCATGGTCAACAGAACTCCACTTAGTACATGTAAATAGAGATTTTAAGGCTTAAGCTTATGGTGAGCCTAACAAAACCTAGGCCTGGATATGCTACAAAAGGAGACATATTATGTACATGTAAGTCGCAAAAATCACTGTAGGCATGCCCTGTTTTACACCACAAAGTGAATATAAGGCCATATAACAAACAAAGAATGTGAATCCAATCTAATAAGAAGCATTCATTTATGAAAACAAAAGGCACACAATACAACAACCCCTTTAGCTCTCTTATATCACTGCCTTGTGTCTGGTCCTCCAGAAGTTGGTTGTAAGGAGTTACTAGAATTAGGCTCAGCATGCCTCTCATTACCTGTGTTCTTTTCTGAAGTATTAGACTCATCAACAGATTGGTTGATAGTAAATGTTACAAGTCTCACATGTTTTGTTTCAAAAGAATTTTGTAGTGGCAAACGACATACTGGACATGTAGATTATTTTCTCAGCCACATATCAATGCAAGAAATATGAAAACTATGGCTACATTTAGGTATGATGCGTAATAATTCTTGTTCTTTGTACTCCGCCAAACATATCATGCATATGTAGAAGCAGAGTGACTTATTTACCGATATATTGACTGTTATTTACTTTGATGAGCTTATTTTTAATTTATAAATTGCTTGTTTTACATTATAAGGTATTTATTGTTTTTTTTTAAAGTAAAGAACAATGTTGGTAGTAAGAAATATACTCTATTAGTTAACAACAAAAAGTCGAAATCTGCTGTCAATGAAAATGTGAGGAACAAGTTCTCTATGACCTACAAAATTAAAAGACTAGACTTAACTATGTACATTCAATGGAAGTGAAGGCCTTGGTAAAACAATTAAAAAGAAAAGCTTCCAAAAGTTAACCAATACATTCCTTAGATCAATGACCCATAACATTCAACTACTTTCCAGCAAAACATTCCTTTCTGCGAAGGTTCAAACTGCAAAGCAATTATTTAAGTAGCACATACATAATTTATTGCTCCTAAATGGCTTCTTACTTAGATTGTCAAATGCACAAACTTTGTATTATTAAGCTATTTCCTAACCATTATTGAGATCAGGAAAAAGAATTTCTAAGCAAACTGACAATTCCATAAAGTTGAAAACTAAATTATCCAAATACACAAAAAGCATAATGTCAGGTCCGATGCATCAGGCAAGATGCATCTATTATCTAATTATCTATTAAATTATAACTACAATAATTTTATATGCAAAACTTGTGGCAAGAAAGCCCAAATGCACTGAGTATGCCTTAATTCAAAGATCTATTCTTACAAATAAATCTAATGACTATAAAATTTTCATGGTTAATTCCACCACTTGTAAGGAGTTTTGTCAATTATCAGCAAATTAATGAATATGTAAAGTAGAACACTCTAGTCCTAAGGCTAAAACTAATCCAATAACCAATAAAATTATCTGGTTGATCCCAACTAATCTAAAGAGTTATGTCAAGCATTAGTAGATGAATGATCAACTTATAACATCCAATTGCTAACAATTAATTTGAAGAGAGAAATTCAAGTAACATAACAGCAAATAAATTCAAGTAACATAACTACTACTAGATATATGCATCAAATTAAAACAGAACAAGTAGCTACTCCATATGATTATTGTCATTTTTAGAGAGGTCAGGGCAGAAAGGCAAGGAGAGAAACTTGGAACCTGATAAATGAAATAGTTATCCCTATTTTAATTTATAAAAAGGAAAAAATCACATAAATTTATTGATGCATCCACAAGTTCAAGAACTGAGTACTGATTCCCACCCTACTTTTTAAGTAGATAAATGAATAATCTTGGTATCTCTGCATCAAGTATGAACCCACACCATAGTTCCAATATTGAAATTGTTTGCATATGAATTGGTTTGTGGTGCAGATAATGCTCCATGGTATAAGATACTTGATAAAACATATGACCTAACCAGATCATCAAACATTCATGGCACGAGTTTCAAACCATTCAATGAAGTCTTGGATTTGAATTTTTGCTTTCTTCCACTTTATTCTTCTAGCTTGATTTTTAACAACATTCTCATGCTCTCTAAAGTGGAAAAAATTAAAGGCATTAATATAATTATAATCTTAATATATTTATGAAAAAGAAAGATAATGAGTATGTCACCGTACCTAAGGTATTCTTGTACTTCATCACAATTGATCAATATGTATCCATGTGCTTTGGTTAGTGACTTGTGATCTACAGAAATTAAAACACCTTTCTTTTTCCCTCCTATAGGATGTCCTTTGCTAAGAAAAAGATCAAAGGAGTCAACCTCACTATTGCATTCATCATTATTTTAGCTCAATTTATTCAACATAGTTTGCACACCTTCATGCAGATATCTTGAGCAAAATGTCAAGCATTCTTCAGCCAAATATGCCTCTGTAATTGAGCCTTCTGGACGACTTCTATTGCGAACATAAGACTTCAACTTAGACATATATATTTTCGGAGGGTACATCCACCGAAATTGAACTGGGCCACCTAATCTCACTTCATTTGCTAGATGAATAGGCAAATGAACCATTATATCAAAAAAAATGGAGAACAATTCTCTCCAATTGACAAAGTGTTTCTACAATATCTGCTTCCAAGCAATCTAATTCTTCTAGTGTAACAACTTTCTGACATAAACATTGAAATAAAGAACAAAGATGGATCAAAGGGATGACAACCAGATTAGGCAGTATGCTTTTTATTGGTATTTGTAACAGGTAATGTAACATGAAATGAGTATCATGGGTCTTATAGCCTGATATTTTTCTTTCACCAACTTGAACACATCGAGAGATATTTGAGGCACTACCATCTGGAAATTTTGTTGACTTCAAGACACCACAACATAAAGATTTTTCTGTTGCTGTCATAGAAAAACAAGCTTTTGCAAACTTAGTATTTTTTCATCATTTGTCTCCTTTGGTTGTAGGTTCTTTCTTATGCCCATTTCTTTTAGGTCAAAACGAGCTTTTGCATGATCTTTTGTCTTCCCAGAGATATCTAACAAAGTTCCAATAATATTATCACATATGTTTTTCTCTATGTGTATCACATCAAGGTTATGACGCATGGTGTTATGCTTCCAATATGACAACTCAAAGAAAATTGACCTATTTTTCCATGGACCATCATTCTTTTTCTTCTGCTTTTTTCCGAACACATTGTCAAACTCTTCTAATTCAGCTTAGATTTCTTTCCCACTTAATATTGGTGGTGGAGATCTAAATTCTATATTTCCATTGAAAGACCTTTTATTAGATCTCCATGGATGACTCATGGGTAGAAAAAATCAATGATCCATATAGCACATCTTTCGACTATGTTTCAAATAAGTAGAACAAGTCCCATAATTACAAGAAGGACAAGCCAACTTTCCTTTAGTGCTCCAACCAGACAGCATAGCATAAGCAAGGAAATCACTAATAGTCCATAAAAGAGCTGCTTGCATTTTAAAAGTTTGGTTGGCTGAAGCATTATACGTTTCTACTCCCAAATCCCATAACAACTTTAACTCCTCAATCAATGGTTCTAAATAAATATCAATGTCATTTCCAGGTGAATGTCTTCCAGGGAATAGTAAGGATAACATGCAATATTCTGGCTTCATGCACAACCATGGAGGTAAATTATATGCCATCAACACCACAGGCTAAGTACTATGAGATATACTCATGGTCCAATATAGATTGAATCCATCGCTAGCCAACCCAAGCCTTACATTGCGAGAATCCTTTGCAAAAATCAGGATGATCCCTATTGAAGCCCTTCCATGCTTGACCATCGGTAGGATGTCTCAACTTTCCATCCTTTGAACGCTCGTCTTCATGCCACCTAAGCGTATTGGCTGTCCTTGAAGACATAAACATCCTTTAGAGTATGGGAATCGAAGGAAAATGTCTCAAGATCTTAGCATTTACATTAGGTTTCTTGGAAGATTCAGCCTCACAATCGACACTAAGAGATTGAATATATCGTGAAGCTCCACATATATGGCAAAACTCTTTATCAGCATAACAGCCCCTATATAGCATGCAATCATTGGGACATGCAGGGATCTTCTCGTAGTCAAGACCCAAGTCCTTTATCATGACCTTGGTTTTGTTGAAAGATGGAGGAATATTCAAATTAGGTATAGCTTCTTTCAACAACTCAAGGAGAGATGTGAAAGATGCATTGTTCCATCCATGAAGACACTTCAACAAATAAAGTCAGATGGTGAATGATAATGTAGAGAAGTTTTCACAACCTAGGTACAGTTCTTGATTTGTGTCCTCAACCAATTTATAAAACTTCTTTGCATCTTCATTAGCACCTTCATGAAGCTCATCCTCTTTCGCTGCATCTCTAAACCTATCGTTCAATAAGTTATCAATGTCATCACATGGGTCTTCAATATCCATGTCAGCATCAAGAGCCGTTGCGCTTAGCCCCTCTCCATGGTTGATCCATTTTCGGTAGCCCACAATAAATCCCTTGCATATTAAATGTTCGTAAAGAACATCTCTTGTTCTCCAATAAGAATTTGCACATTTTGCACAAGGGCATAATATCTTCTCTCCATCAGGTTCTCCAATAGTAAATGCAAAATCTAAGAAAAAATGGACACCATCAATGTACTCTTTGCTAAACCTCGGTAAATCCATCCACTCCTTGAACTCATCTTTTAATTCACTGATAAGAAAGTTATTTTTGGTATTAATGTTCAAATGCTAACACAAATATTCATAGTTCTAAATTAGTCTAGACAATGATACCATATAAACCAGTTCAGGTAAATAATACGAGATAAAAAGTAAGACTTAAATAGGAGAATTTTATGTCTTACCTGGTAAAAGAGTTGGGATTAACCATACTTTTTGAGTTCAGACTCTAGGAGCTAACTGAATCCCTTTACCAATGCTAGAAAAAAAAAAGAGAAATTATCGAATTGGGTGAAATATTGGCAAATTGGGAATGATATGTAATTTTAAAGAGCATGAAATTTTAACAACATCTAGCCTTATATTGTAGCTTTCAAAAGAAAAAAATAGCAAGCAAAAAAGATTCCTACAGCTCTAGTTACGCAGCTGTGCAGATAAGCTGTCAGGATACATTTCTTGCAAAACCAAATCTGTTTTCAAATAAAACAGATAGCAATGCATCCGAAGTGCCATTTTTTGTTGGCACCCTAGCTAAAATAAGGGCAGCAACCACCAACTGAGGACACCAACCAAATAGAGAAGAAATTGAGAAAATGATGAGATTCTGCCTTGAATAGACTTACTAAGAATGCCAATAAAAAAAGCCATCTTCCCCTTTCATTCTTCACCCTTAACAAACACTACTAAAACAACTCTAACCCATTAATAACTCCTTTTCTGCTTCTTGAATTCTGCAGTAAATGACTTATAAAGAAGTCTTAAAGGCTATTTAAGTAGACTTAGTCAAGTCTTAAAGGCTATTGACCATTGCTTTAGCATAATCAAACTTATTTCCTATGCCATAGTCATAAAAAAGAGTACCAAATCAATCAAATCTATTCTGAATATTTCAAGAATCATCACAGTACTGGTTACAAATTGGTAACAGTATAAACCAAAATCCAATCTTTACGTTCTTGTTGAAACCAACAATAGCAGTTAAAACTATAAACCATCCTTACTTAGTTTTCATTCCTAAAGTCTGTTAATTTTTTTTTAATTCAGATTTCACCCCATCGCAGAGATGGACTCTCTGTTACAACCAGAAAAAAAAGAACCATTCACCCATATGCCCCTCATATCCAAGGATTACAAAGAAAAGAGAATAGCAGCAGAAAACCAAGACAATACAGAGGAAAGAAATAAAAAGAGAAAGTCAAAACTTCGCCTCATTATCGTGAAAAACAGAGAGGAAAAATGAAGGGAATAACAGAAACAAGTGAATAAAACTCATTTATTGAATGGGTTGTATCTGATTTCGTTCTTCATTTGCTTGGGTTAGGATATTGATTGCTGGGGTTGTATCTGTGAACCAGCTATTTCTTCGGTCCGATTACCCCTTGTCACGTTACCTGGTAGTTCACAGTTCAACCATCAATTTCACTAGTTGAATCAATCAAACCAAGAACCAGAGCTTGCTGGTCTCATCTCCTATTTGATATTTAAAACATTGCTTTCTAAACTGTCTTAGATAACTACTCATTTCCATTCTTCCAAGCAAGCAAGCAATAAACATCCCATTGCCTTAAATGTAATATAATATTAGGTTCAAATCCCTTCAGCTGTCTTTCCCTATCTAACCACCTTAACTATTTAACGTGAAGAGAAAAATGAAATCGCTTAAACAAACACAACTCTAATTTTTTTATATTATTTTTTTATTAATTAATGAAATATAAAAATTTATGATTTATTATATATTATATATATAAATTAATTAATAAATATTTTATTAATCAATCAACATACATAATTCTTATTAATTTTCATTAACTATCAAAATAGCGTAAAAAAATAAAATAAAATAATAACTTATTTTTTAAACAAATACCATCTCAAATCACCTGACACCTCCTCGCGGGCATAACACTTGTATATAATTTGTTTATATATATTTTTTAAATCTTAACAAATAATTTAAATGTTAAAAATAGATCCTTAACTGTTATATAAAATCATAATATAGCACAGAGGCACTGGAAGATCGCCACGTAGAGAAAAAAGGGGAGCTACAGTGGATGAAATTTTCCATCTTTGTAAGTATTATTATTATTATTATTATTGATTGATTGATTGATAAATAAAAAAGTTAGTATCAAGCAAAAAGACAAATTAGAAAGCAGTGTGATTTATCCTAGGAAATAATAAATCTAGGGAGTTACCATACTTGAATTTGACTTGGATTGCCAATTTTGCACAACCAATTAATTAATTTTTATCTGCAAGTAAATGCTTATTTGTGCATATTATATTTATTTAATTATATTATTAATTAATAAAAATATCACACTACTATAATCAATGTAGAATGACATGCGGTGTATAAACATTGTTTCTAGCCTATGGTTTTACAATAAGCTTAAGCTATTGCAATTGTGTTCAGGTGGGAATGCAAAGATTAGGAATAGGTAGAAAAATCTCCATCAAATAGCTCTTTTTCCCCCAAAAAAAATAATAATAACTACTGCAGAAGGTTCAACCAAACAGCATCAGCGTCTTCAGAATCATAGTGAGAGACCAAATGGGGAATAAAGTAAGAAGGCGAAGAACCAGTAAAAAAAAAAAGTAAGAAGGCGAAGAAAGGTTACTCCAACTTTTCAATTGAATAAGTGATTTATGAAGTTGCACAGTCCTTGAAGAAGTTTTACAACCTTTTGAACTATGATACTACTGTCAAGATGTAAGCTTTATAACACTGATAGATAAAGAAAACTGCTTAAAATATTTGAAATACTTAAATACTTAAATAAAGCGAATTGAAACATCAAAAGATAGAACAGAATTCACAATGACGAGCAATACACTCAAATATCAGTATTAGATAAAAATGAATAACTTGTTTGCTTTAAAAGTATATGTGGACAAAAAACACCGGATAGAAGTTTCCTATAAGTCAAAATCGGGGGACTAAATAGTGCCACTACAAATGATAAATAGTGCTACTGCAACAAAATTCCAAATGTTAGCACAAATTGGGGGAAGCCACTATACCCCCAAAATAATATATATTACACAATATAGCAAAATTATTGTTGCAATTTTAAATGCAAACATTCACAGATACTAAAGATAACGTTCACAGATTCAAAAGGAGATAAACTTATATGCAAGTGCAACCAATAAAATATTGAAGCATCTGATCCGACCTTAGTGTATCAACAAGGTCACTTGGAGATAGTCCATCAGATTCAGTTTTTTCTTTAGGGAACAAGATAATTGGATACCATTATTTCTTGCGTACTCCGCACCTCCACACTCTAGTATAAAAGGACAAAAATTAAGAAAAGAAAATTCAGCACACCAAGACTCCAAATAAAAGGTAAATGAAGATTCAGTCCCAAAACCCCAAAGTTACTGACAGCTTAAAAGACAAATAATCATTAGAATCAATTTACAGGGAAATAAAGCTTTTTCCAGCTTCTATGCAGATTTGACATCACAAACAATAATCAAAATTGCATGATTTAATTGCATCTCAGATATATAATACAAACAAGGGCTAAAAATAATACAAATCATGCCAACTCAAGAGAAACTTGTGATAGACTCATGGATGCATGTGTACCCAATTAAGTGTGTCAGAAATAAAATACAAACAAGGGGCCACCAACACGATTATAAACAGACAGGCAAAAGATTGGTGGGTAGGAGTTAGGTGCATAATTTTAGACAAACGACATGACATGCCACAGGTAATTAGGAGACTAGAGGTAAGACATGTTAGAAAAGTAGAAAAATATACCGTACAAAATAGAAGAGAATAGAACTTTGTTGGTTGTTCGTTGTGCTGTGGAAACCACTGTCCTGAAAGCGAAATTCGGTTAGACCTCAGTGCAATCCAAATCGCTGACTGCTCCCCAAGGTTAACACAACGAGTCTATGAGCACGTGCACTCGTGGCCTTAAGCTATGGAAACCACAGAACAATTGTCCAGATTATTAAGTTGTGAAAAACAGGAAAAGAGAGATAAAATGGAATAGCATAGTAGAAGAGAAAAGTTCTTTTTGTCTTTTCTCTCGAGCTGTGTGAAGCCTTTTTAAAAGAGAATGTCAGTGAAAAATGGTTCCCCTATTTTCTATAATAGTTTCATCACTTCCTCAATATTAGCCCTACTATTAATAGCATTTTGACCCATTCAAAATGTGCTAATAAAGTGGAGGTTACAAAAATTGATTGATAACTAATTAAGAGCATTTAAAAAAATTATTTCAAAAAGATAAGAAATTGACTATTTCAAATCAATAGGGCATAAAGGAAAAACATTTTTAAATTCTCCACCAACATGGGACGACGAAAGGCCGTGGCAACATATGCTTCTATTTTCCATTGTCCAACAATCCCCCACCAATGGTAAAACAGGAAGGAAGCAAAAAGTAAAAAAAAAAAAATTGGGCAAAAGAAGGATTAACACTTAAGTATCAATATCATAATGATTGAATTGATACGTAGTGAAGCAAGGCAACAATTGTGTCTAGGCAGTGAATTACTCTTGAACTACCAAGACTTCAATTGAGACCCCCACAACACATGTATTGCCTTAATATTTGTGATTTCCGCGATAGTCAATAACAGGCGCTTTTAATGGCTATGCGCATACCTTGGGTACTCATGAGTGCTCTAGAAAGACAGTCCAAGTCTTTCATAGAAGGCAGCCCACCTTCACACTCATGTAGGTGAGTCCATCAAGTCCGTCTCATAAGGACCACCCAACAACTGGGGCTATGAACTCATTAAGAGCTAAAAGCTCAGCCTATCCACAATGCACTACCACATGTCATAAAGATGGGAAGTGTAGTGCTATAGAGTATTCATATGGCTTCGTTTGACCACAGATGGTATCCACCATATTTTTCTCAACACACAGGCTTAAGCCCCATCTCCCTCGACGATTCAAGGATTAATTTCCTTGTTAGACCTTTAGTAAGAGGATCCGCCAAGTTCCTCTCAGATCTTACAAACTCTAAAGAGATCACACCGTTTTTCAGCAATTCTCTAATTGAACTGTGTCTAACGCATATGTGTCTCCTTTTTCCATTATACACATTGTTCATGGCAATTCTAATAGCTTCCTGAGAATCACAATGAAGAGAAACTGGTATAGACCGTTTTCCCCACAATGGCACATCTGTCAACAAGTTCCTCAACCATTCTGCTTCTTGACCTACTAAATCAAGAGCAATGAATTCTGATTCCATGGTGGAACGTGCTATACAAGTTTGCTTAGCAGACTTCCAAGATATAGCACCTCCGCCCAAAGTAAAAACATACCCACTGGTGGAACTGACCTCATTATTATACGCAACCCAGTTTGCATCACAAAATCCTTCTAACACAGTAGGAAACTTACAAAAATGCAAACACCAGTCCATAGTACCTTTAAGGTACTTGAGTAAATGACAAAGTGCAGTCCAATGTTCACTACCTGGATTGTGAGTATATCTACTTAGTCTACTCACAGCATATGCTATGTCCGGTCTAGTACAATTCATGAGGAACATAACACTACCTATGATTTTAGCATATTCAGCTTGTGAAACACTAGAACTTTTATTTTTCTTAAGATGTATGCTAGGATCATAGGGAATTTTCACAGGAAAATCATCATAACAATTAAATTTTTTTAGTATCTTTTCGATATAATGTGACTAACACAAGGAAAAGCTATTATCATTTTTTCTCATTTTAACACCAAGAATCACATCAGCTTCTCCTAGATCTTTCATATCAAAATGAGAGGATAGAAACAATTTGGTCTCATTCACCACAGTCACATTGGTCCCAAAAATCAACATGTCATCAACATATAGACATATTATCACACATTCTTGTCCAATCAATTTCAAGTAAACACAAGTATCAGATGAATTCACAACATATCCATCACTCACTGAAGTTTGGTCAAATTTTTCATACTATTGTTTAGGAGCTTGTTTAAGGCCATATAAAGATTTTCTCAATTTACATACTTTGTTCTCTTGACCCTGAACCACATAGCCCTCGGGTTGTTCCACATAAATTTTTTCTCTCAAGTCACCATTGAGAAAAGCCGTTTTTACATCCATTTGATGCACTGCAAGTCCATGAATAGCAGCTAAGGCAACTAGAGAACAAATTGTGGCAATCTTAGTAACAAGAGAAAAAGTATCAAAAAAGTCAAAGTCTTTCTTTTGTGTGTAACCCATGATCACCAATCTAGCCTTAAATTTATCAATGGTTCCATCGGTCCTTAATTTCTTTCTAAAGACCCATTTACATCTAATTGGTTTACTTCCCTTAGGCAAGTCAACCAGATCCCAAGTATGATTAGACATGATAGAATCTAATTCACTATTAATGGCTTCTTTCCAAAAGTTTGCATCAATAGAAGTTACTACCTAATTAAAGGTTTTAGGGTCTTCCTCAATCAGGAAAGCTGATACAAAGGCATCATTTATTTTATCAATATCATTGTTTTCAACTAAGAATGCAATAACAAAATCTGGTCCAAAACTACTTTCTATTCTTTGCCTTTTACTTCTTCTAGGTTCATTAACTTGTTCATTTAAAATAAAGGAAGAAGAAGGCAAAGATAAAGGCACTGAAGTAGAACCAACCATATCATTAATATATTTCTTTAATGAAAATTCTTGCTCAAAAAATTATGCGTTCCTAGATTCACAAATAGAATTATCATTCAAACACAAGAATCTATGTGCAGCACTATTTTGAGCATATCCAATAAACACACAATTAAAAGTTTTGGTTCCTACGTTAGTCCTCTTGTAATCTGGTAGACCCACCTTAGCTAGACACCCCCACACTTTCAAAAATTTTAAGTTAGGTCCAAAGCCCGTCCATAATTTATAGGGAGTCTTATCTAGCCATTTATGAGGGACTCTATTTAGTATATAACAAGCAGACAAAACAGCTTCCCCCCATATATGGTTAGACATACCAGAACTTCATAGCATAGAATTCATCATTTCTTTTAGTGTTCTATTTTTCCTTTCAGCTACACCATTTTGTTGAGGAATATAAGGGGCACTAGTCTCATGGACAATTCCATTCTTTTCACAAAATTCCTTAAGAACAATTGTTCCGTATTCACCACCCCTATCGGACCTAAGCCTCTTAATTTTACGGTCCAATTGGTTTTCAACTTCTGCCTTATATTTTAGAAACATCTCTTCGGCCTCGTCTTTTGACCTTAGAAGGTAAACTTTGGTATATATTGAAAAATCATCTATAAATGTCATATAATGCCTTTTACCTCCTCTACTAATTATGTTTTTGAAGTTAGCCAAATCAGTGTGAATTAATTCTAGTAGTTCAGCAGTTCTGTTTGTGATGGGTTTAAAAGGCTTCTTTGCATATTTTGCTTCCACACATATAGGACACTTAGCGAAGTTATTTGTATCCAGTACATTAATTAACTGCATATTTTTAAGTTTCTTAATGGAAGCCACATTCATATGTCCTAGCCTACCATGCCACAAATCAACAGATTCAACAATATAAACACAACCAGTAGAAGAATTAGCATTAGAAGCAATAGAAATGGTGTTCAGTACAAACAATCCATCAGCCAGATATCCCTTCCCCATAAAGTTCCCATTCTTAGTTATAACTACTTTATCAGCTTCAAAAACCAATTCCAATCTAGCTCTATTAAGTAAACCACCTGAAACCAGGTTCTTACGCAGGGAGGGAACATACAAAACATTACTCGAGGATAAAGTTTTTCCAGAAGTAAGTTTGAGGAGAATCTTTCTTTTCCCAAGCACTCCGACCATAGCAGAATTTCCCATGAAGACACACGCTCCATCATCAGCATCCTCAAAGTGGTGGAAAAGCTCTTTGTTGGCACATAGGTGTTTAGAAGCACTGATATCTAGAATCCAGTCTACCTTGTTATCCACCAAGTTTGCCTCCACTACCATAGCAGCTATCACTTCTTCATTTTCTGCTAGATGTGCTTGAGGTGCAAGTGGTGCAATAGGCTTCTGGTTCTGATTTTGTTGGCCCTGTCTCATGTAGCACTGATATGCTTTGTGACCTAGTTTGCCACAAACATAGCAGTTAACTTTCCTTTTCTGAATCTTGTTATCACCTTTGTTGATATGGTTTTTCTGTTGTCCATTTTTATAGAATTTTTTTCGTTTCCTTTTGGACTTGTTTTGATCAGCAAACTCAACAACATTAGCATTAACCGAATTCACAGAAAATAAAACATGCTTTTCTTTAAGTCTGTTGGCCTCTTCAGTCTTCATATGATTGATCAACTCTTGAAGTGACAAATCTCTTTTCTTGTGTTTCAATTGGTTGCGGTAGTCACTTTAGGATGGTGGGAATTTCTCCAGAAGCACATTAGCTTGTAATATATCATAGATCTTCATTCCTTCATTTAGTATATCACCAAACAGATTCTTATATTCATGAACCTGCTCCATGATTGGCTTATCATCCAGCATCTGAAAACGCAGCCAATTCCCTACCACATACTTCTTCTTTCCAGCATCATCGTCGCCATAACGTTTTAGCAGGGTGTCCTATATCACCTTCGCAGACTTCTGACTAATGAACAAATCAAATAAATTATTTGCCATATGAGTCAGTAAATGACCCCTGACAGTTTGTTGTTTTTTTCATATTTCTTCTTAGCCTCTTCATCAGCTTTCTTGGTTCCAACAAAGAGCGGTGTGACAACAGGGGTAGCAGGAGTAGGGGTAGTAAGAGAATTAGTATCAGCAGGAGGATCTTTAGATAACATATAATCGATCTCTAAGGCTTCAAACATAATCAACAATTTTTGTGACCACCTTCTATAATTTGTGCCATCTAGAGGTTCCAATTTCGACATATCCGGAATCATTCTTGGTACATTCATAGCCATTTCTATTCAGTACTATAATGACATAATGATTTCACTTTCAGATTGTTAGAAAAGTAGAAAGATATACAGTACAAAATAGAAGAGAATAGAACTTTGTTGATTGTTTGTTGTGCCGTGGAAACCACTGCCCTGAAAGTGAAATCTGGCTAGACCTCGGTGCAATCCAAATCGCCAACCGCTCCTCAAGGTTAACACAACGAGCCTATGAACACGTGCACTCATGGCCTTAGGCTATGGAAACCACAGAACAATTGCCCAAATTATTAAGTTGTGAAAAACAGAAAAAGACAGATAAAATGGAATAGCATAGTAGAAGAGAAAAGTTCTTTCTGCCTTTTCTCTCGAGCTGTGTGAAGCGTTTTTAAAAGAGAATGTCAGTGAAAAACGGTTTCCCTATTTTCTATGACAGTTTCACCACTTCCTCAATATTAACCCCACTACTAATAGCATTTTGACCCGTTCAAAATGTGCTAATAAAGTGGAGGTTACAAAAACTGATTGATAACTAATTAATAGAATTTAAAAAAATTATTTAAAAAAATAAGAAACTGACTATTTCAAATCAATAGGGCATAAAGGAAAAACATTTTTAAAATCTCCACCAACGTGGGACAACGAAAGGCTGTGGCAACATATGCTTCTATTTTCCATTGTCCAATAAGACAAATAAAAACAAAAATTAAAAACTGAGTCTACTGATATTGAAAGTAAAGCATGCCGTTTTTATTTGTAACCAATACAACAATGTCTCCATGAACTGATCCCCGAATGATTGCCTTATGAATTTTGCCAGGGATTCAACATCTCAAATAAGTCAACATGTAGAAAAGCAACTCAGACATGCACACCAAGTAATCATTTGAGATTATATACATTTATGGATCAAATAAGATGGCACAAATTCAATTAAAGGAAAAAAAAATAGGACAGATGCACTAAGGCATATGGAAAATCAAAGCTTCACATAAAAAAATAAACAAGAACATAGACTGACCAACTGCCATTCCTACATTGTTCCAGAACATAATCCATCACTTTCTTAACCCTGAAAATTTCCTAGCAAGGAATCCTATGCATGCTACTAATGAACAAGTGCTAAATTCCTCTCAGTTACAGAGTTTCCCTAGTTTATCCTCATTCATGATTAAATCATTTAAATCTACTATTTTTGCACGTTATACAGTTCAGCAGTGACTTAATTCAAAATGGAGCCAAGGAGCATGCACAAAAAGAGGGCTAGACATTTTCAACATTTAAGCTATTGAATAACCATGCTTTACCCTTTTTAATGATTCAATTTCAGGTTCCCATTTTGGCAAAACAGAGCCAAACATAAACACATTTGAATATGCCTATGATGATTTTCCTTTAAATTAGCAACTTTAATTCCCATTTAAGTGTTTTTCCTTTTTAAAACATATAGCATAATGAATTTTCCAATAAGAGTTAGTATCACAACGCAAAGACAAAGGAGCCATCAACTTGGCTATAAAAGCATGTACACAAAATGTAAATCAGTACGTGGGATTATTTTGGTTCAAGATATTGAAAGCAAAAATGTAGAATCACTTATTAAAAAAAAAGATTTGTGTGAACCCCAAATGCTGCTGTGATGTTTCTAGTGAATTGATTTTCATCAAGCACTTAGGAGATGATCCAGAAAAGCTGTTGTTAGTGGCTTTCAAATCAACAAGCTTGAAACAACTGCACAAATCTGGCGGCAGTTCTCCTGAGAAGCAGTTATGAGAAAGGTAGACATGAGCCAAAGAAGGACTTTGGTTTCCAAAATCTCTGGGAATGTTGCCCGAGAAGTTATTTGTGAACACCGAAATATACTTTAAAGCAGTTAGTTGAGTAATGGTCTCTGGCAATTCTCCATGTAAATTATTATTGTCTGACATCAAAATCTTGCAGTGAGGTTAAGTTTCCAATAATCCATGGGAATGGTTCTAGAGATCTCATTGAAGAAAATATTTTTGAATAAAACATTTGTAAGATTCTAAAGGATTGGGGGAATTGGGCCAGAGAAGTGGTTTCCTTGAAGGTCTAACTCTGTCATTTCCTTCAGGTTTCCAATCTCTACAAGAATAGGACTAGAGAATTGATTTCTTGAAAGGTCTAACACTGTCATTCTCTTCAAGTTTCCAATCTCTACAGGAATGGGACTAGAGAATTGGTTTCCTAAAAGATCTAACACTATCATTTCCTCCAGGTTGCCAAGTTCAGAAGGGATTATAGAGTTCAAAAAATTATTACTTAGATCAAGCTGCCGTAGTTCTCTAAGATGGCCTATGGAGGAAGGAATTTCCCCTTGGGCTATATAAGCATGTACACAGAATGTAAATCAGTATGTGAGATTATTTTGGTTCAAGATATAAGCATGTACATAGAATCGCATACTTGAAAGCAAAAATGTAGAATCACATTTTCTAAACTTTATTTAGTGGGCAAAAGACTGATGCATACTTGAAAGCAAAAATGCAGAAATTTGTACATTGATTATGCAAAGTTATGAACAAATAGCAGAAATTTGTTAATATAGGTTTGCATTCTCAATAAACAGCCAAACGATGAAATGACAAACCACGAAATGACAAACCAACCCACTACAGCTACCATTGGGAGAAGAATCATCATACCTACACCAAATGACAAACCAAGAGCTAGCCAACGATGGCCAGGGAGTCACGAGCTGCGAGATGTAACACCCTTTCTGGGGATGTCACATTTATGATGCAGAAAAATAAAAATAAATAAAATCCTTACCCAAGTTGTAAAAACATTTTGATACTTAAATAATATTTGTGGTATATATATATATATTTTTTTCCTTTTATAATTATAACATTAAATAAAATAACACGGAACACAAAATATAAAAAAAAACATAAACTCACCATAATATACATGTGATTTTTCTTTAGTACACGCATAATTTACATCTACAAGCATTTGATAAAACAGTAAAAGACAACATAAAACTAAGACATAATATTGCCCAAGTGCACCTCAGAGCTCTCTAATCCTCCGATGGATCATCCTCAGAAAGATCCTCGTAATTCAGAGCTCCTGGAGGTCCCATAGTTCTAGGTCCCATAGTACTACGGTCACGAGTCCGAGCGGTTGACTCGCTACTGAGCTCACTAGGCGCATGGAGTATTCCTTGCCAGTAACGCCTAAGAGTCAGAGGTAACTCTAAATATAAATACAACATAGTAGTGAATATGACATCTCCGTCATACTCTCTACATAGGGACACAGTCAAACGTCCCACGTATACAACTGTGCCTCTATCTACTCGCAGACGCCAGGCTTCAGAACCCCCGTGAAACTCCAGTCTCACAAACCCGAGGAATCCTGGTAACGCCATGATCTCAAGATCAGTCTTGATGTTCAGTGTGATCTACCGGCTCCTCTTCCTCGTATAGCTCGCCCGGCTGTCGCTCGTCCGGATACTGTATCTCAAGAGGCTGTTCCTCTCCCTCTTCCTCAAACTCTTTACGGAAATAATATAATAATATCGAGAAAACATATAGAGAGGTGAGACAATCTACACCATTACCCGCATGGCAATAAAGAAAACGACAATACAAACAAATATTCCAACAGCACATACCAACATTTCATGCATAATATAACAAAGTAATACATATTAAAATAACACATACCATTATATTATGCATAATATATTAAAGCAATAAATATTAAAATAACACATATCATACACAATATATTAAAACAAGACATCATATATTTTATCACGAGAATATGGTAAGCGAAGAAAGTGCGAGATGATGCATGAACAAGAAAATGCGGAGTAATGCATGAACACACACCGACTCGTTCCTACTCCATGGAGCTAAACACGGATATCGAGGGAATGATCCGAATAGAAACTAATAATACTTTATGGTACATGACCAAACTATTGCACTTGTCCAATCTTTGTGTCTATAGCTCACGATCCAAAACATCGTGTAGCGAGACACGATCCAACGTCGTGTACCACGGGCATAGTACTTAATAGTCCCCTCAATATCTCGATTAAGAATAGTGCTTGTCAAGATCATTAGTGTGTTGCCGTTACCACGGCCCCGGAGGTGCTACCACTTTGTCCACATATGGGATCCTCCGCACACTAATGCCTCCAAGTTCATAAATGAACCACACTATGCTTATCACACCAAACATGGTGTAATTAAGCCTCGTCAATCAATCACCAATTATAACCCAAATTGGCACAACACTCTAAGTATGATCTAAAATGACAAAAATACCCTTATTATCCAAATTTTACCATAATTACGAAAAATTATCAAAATGCCCTTAGTCACAAAATATCAAAGTATAGTACGTCCCACCTGACAGTACTACACCACAACAGGTCCGGGTCCACCACTTTGGCCCGACAGCAAAACTCACAATATCTTTCAATCGCGTAGGAATTTTATCGCGTTTTCACAATCTCGTTGTTTTCATAAACGTTTTTAAATCGCGTAAATATATTTTGACATTTTTAAACATCGCAAAATCTTTTTAAATCATTTTCTCAATCGCGTAGGATTTTTAATTCATTTTCTTAACCGAATAGCTTATAATTATTATTTTCAATATGTGTAAAACTATATCTAGTATATTTAAAATACGTAGAGTATTTTTCTTATGTTCTAAATATAGTATGGAATCTTTTCATTTTATGCGTCTGATTTTAATAAATTTTGGCAGCATTTTGCCTATAAAATCAGTATAAGGTATTTTTAACGTTTTTCTCTAAATATAGTTTATTTTATTTTTACCCAATAATTTCACTTTGAAACTTACTAACGCGCTTCAAAATTTATGGAATGAGCTCTACGTTAGTATTTTTCAAGCGTCTAATTTATTTCTTACTTAGACTAAATTCTGCTAAGTTAAAATTCTAGGACTGAATTTATTCCTTTTATTTTTCTTAATGATTCATTGGAATCAATTTGTGTTGTAAATCAATTACCTAACCTATTTTAGAAAATAAAATGGCATGTTGGCCAAATCAAAAATAAAATGATATTCAATTATACTCTAAATGGCATGTTGGCCATAATTAATTTAAATCATCCTTAAATTAATTATTTTACCTAGATTCTTTAAATCAGTGATTTAGAAAATTGCTGAGAACATTTTGGTTCTCTATTTTGATGTAAGGCCGTGAGCCTCATAATGTGTTCTTTGGAACACTCATGCAAACCGTACATGTTATTCACATCCTACTTTAATAATTATATAATTATAAACACATGCAATTATATAATCACATACAAAATACATATAATTTATTTAAAACCATAAACATGCATAGCAAAAATAATGAAAGCTATAATCATGCATAGCAAAATAAATCACAAATAGGAAAGCATCTAAACAATCACAAAAATAATAAAAGTCATAAACAATCACACAAATAATGAAAACAATAAAACATTCACACAAATGAATCCTTATGGATTCGGTACACAAACAAATCCATTTTCCCATCACCACTTAGGGTTGATGAGATTAAATCTCCCTCTTACCTCTTATAGACAAATTAATCGATTTGTTATCCTCCTTTCCTCTAAATTTCGTACAAGCTCCAAAACAATTCCTAAAATTCTTAAACAATTAGTAAAAACACATACAAGGTACAAAATAGAAAAACCATGGAACAATCATGGTTAGAAAAATTAAAAATCAAATATTGAACCATAGAAACCAAACTTACCCTAAAGTAAGTAAGCAAGAAATGAAATTTTAGGCAAGATAGAGTAGGAATTTGGGAAAACTTTATGAATGAAAGATGCTTAGAATGGTATTTGGGTTTTACAAATGTGATGGGATAAAATTATGAAGGTCTTGGTGTGGGTGGATGGGTGTTGGCCGAATTAGAGAGAGAAAGTGAGAGAGAAATATGCTTGAGTTTTCTAGTGTTTTTAGAGAGAGAAATGGATAGTTAAAATGTAATAAGTGTGAAATAGAAAGTGAAGAGTGAATAGATAGAGCAGCAGCCGTGAGGTTGAGTGTTTGATTTTGCATGCAAAATATCACAAAGTGTTCACACTTGTTAGGCACATGGCTTAGGTCATTGGATCCTTCAAGAACCATGTAGAACCAAGCCACCTTGCCTCCTCCTTGGCAGCCCAAAAACCGTGCAGCTCCTTCATCTTTTTAGTGTCTTAATTGTCCTCCAATTACACCTAATTACATGCTAGTTAATTAGGTAATTTGTTAGGTTAATTATCCTAACCAATCTTAATTAACATACTAACAACATAACTAATTAATTTAGTATATATTAACATATATTATAACCTTTAATTAATATTAGGATATCTAATTAGTATTTAGATTATAATTAATTCATAACTAAGCTAGTTCACTTAGTATGCTAATTAAGTAATTAGATTAATTGAATTAAGCTTAATTAGGTTACTAACCATTTTCAAGCCTACAATTGTTGACTTAATCCTAACCCTTGGTTCATCTTTAATCCTTAGCCCTAGATTAGATCCAAGGTAGATATCACTTGGTCATAAATCTATCATTCTAATCTCACCATTGATTAGATCAATGGCTTAGATTTAAAGGCTTCATCATTAAGTCTTCATCCAATGGTCCAAATGAAAACCTATGCTTCCTCAGTTGTCCAATTCCTATTGGTTTAGAAAGTCAAGCCTACTTTTGTTGACTTGCTCTCATTGGTTAAAAATTGTCCAGTCAGCAAAGTTGACTGTTTTTCCTAAACGCGGGTCCCACAACACTTTTAAAGATCTGTGGTCAAATCGAAATGCATTTTTACTATTTTTGAGACAAGAGGTATCGTAATATAAAATAATATTATAAAAATATAAAATTATTTTATTGCACGCTTAAATCCAAAAATTACGAGATTAATATATATATCAATTAGAATTAGGTTTAGTAAGATCCCCCACTCCAATTAATTAAAATAAGATTTATCCCACTGAAAATTTTTATTTCCCTAGGTCGAGCAAATCACATACAACAGTCAAGTACACTCACAAAATAGTCAAATTAAATTTACTGCTCACAGAATTCACAAAACAGTACATTTCGAGACTATATTGTAATTATCCCAAAAGTTGGGGTGTTACACGAGACAGGGGATGTTAATTAAACGAGAAGAAGATGCTAATCGAACGAGAAAATGGGAATCACATGATATTTTCTTCAAACTAAGCCACTTTCAGTCTAGGGCATCGAGAGAGTGGGTTGGTATTTTTTTTTTCAAGAAGTCTCAATGTGATATGTTTTTCAGAGAAATGAGAGTGGATTAGAAAATTTTTGCCACTCCCGCGGAATTGCTTTAGTTATTTGTGCCTTTTTGGCCAAAATATTTGAAAGAAACTAATAAGAGTTAAAAAAAAATCTTAAATAATATTTTAAAAATGCCTTAAAAAGTAATACAATTGGAAACAATTTTAAAATGTTGCCTATTATGTTTCTGGCAACATTTATTAAGGGTTGTTTAAAAATTGTTTCCTAAACATGATTAAATTCAGAGAACACCCAAAAAGCGTTGCTTGTACACTCTATGGCAACGTTTTCTAAATGTAGCTTAAAAGATGTTGTCTATACTAAGAGTTAACAACAATTTTCAAAAAGCGTTGCTTATACTATGCTAGACAATGCTTTTGAAGCGTTGCTAAAAATAGCATTGCCTAAAGCCAAAAATGTTGTAGTGCAGATTCACTCTTAATCCTTCATGTGTTTAAAAGATAAGTATTTCACTCAATTAAACCCCTGAAAAATTGCACTATCATTAACTTGCTTATCTTCTACTTCTCCACTACTCAAAACACATGCACACACAAATCAAAAGGACTTTACTCAAAGTTGTAATGGGATCAAGGTAAAGGAATGGGGTAATATGGATATGACAAGTTAAATACCAAAGAGAATAAAAGAGCATTAGGGTTAAGTTCAATTAACAAACATGAAAAGTTCATCCCAACTAAACATAATGTAAATTCCCTTTACATATTCTTTTCCCTTCCCTTTTTACCTTGTTGGCCTTTCTCTTTATATATATATATTTACTTTTTTTTTTCAATTGGCCACTCTTTCTTTTTTCACCAACCATTTTGCATATACACTCCCACACTTGTTCAAGAACTCATCCAATAACAAAGTCAATGCTCTCTTATTCCCTAAGGTTAGGTAAGAACATGGTTTTTCATTTTAGGCATGTAATGAGCTAGAATCAAAGAATGATCAAATAAGCTCAAAGGGGTTAAGAAAGGGAAAATATGCAAGGTTGGCTATTTGGTTAAAGTAGCTATTTCAAGAAAAATATCTCAATCATGTTTATATATGCATGTGAAAATGTAGCTTCAAATAGAGTCAAAACAAGTTCTAGAGTAACAATTCCATGAGTGAAAATCACAAGAAAGAAGAGAATGGTGCAAATGTTCAATCCATTCATTAATAAGCTCAAAATCTCACAAGGTATACATCTATCATTCTTAATCCACCAATTCAACATCCAAAACCAAACTTGTGAAATTTAAGGAAGAAGATAATTTATTTAATAATGCTATGATCTCTGAATTTCAATTACTACTTTTACACAAAATAGTTACTTTCCCAATTTAGACGTGTCTCAAGAGTAAAATTACTTCAAGAGTAAAATTTACTCCTTACTCTATCATACTTAATTGGTTTTGCTGTTAGTAAGTTGCTAACAATTTTTTTTTTTTATGTCAACTATCCTTCCCCCTAACCAAATCACAACATTGTCCTCAATGTTAAAATATAGATGAGTAAATGATAGAAGATATTACTTGTTGTGACTATTATGGAAAAGAGAAACTTGACAAAAATTTAAACATAAACAAAGTACGATAAATAAAACCAAAGGTAATGGTAAGTTATAGACAGAGTGTCAGATCAAATCCATGTTCCTTACTGTTTCCCTCTTGTAACACCCCAACTTTTGGGATAATTATAATATAGTCCCGAAATGTACTGTTTTGTGAATTCTGTGAGCTTGATAAATTTAATTTATTGTTTCGTGAGTGTACTTGATTTGTTGTATGTGATTTGCTCACCTAAGAAAATAATAATTTTAAATGGATAAATCTTATTTTAATTAATTGAGCCGGGGATCTTACTAAACCCAATTGATTGATATATATATTAATCTCGTAATTTTTCGGATTTAAGCGTGCAATAAAATAATTTTATATTTTTATAATATTATTTTATTCAACAAGATCTCCTCTTGTCTCAAAAATAGTAGAAAAATTATTTGTGGACCCGAAAAAGTTCGTGGGGCCCACGTTTAGTGTAACAGATCAATTGTCTTTTATAAATCTAAACCAATAGGAAATGGTCAAAATGGATGGCTTGACTTTCTAAACCAATTAGAAAGAGTCAACAAAAGAAGCATTGACTTCTTTGTGAACCGTTGGATTATAAAGCTTACTTTAGAAGCTTTAATCTTAGCCGTTGATCTAATCAATGGTGAGATTAGAAAGATAGTTTTATGACCAAGTAATATCTACCTTAGATCTAATCTATGGTTAGGAATTAAAGATGAATCAAGGGTTAGGATTAAGTCAAAAATTGTAGGCTTGACTTTGATTAGTAGCTAATTAAGCTTAATTTGACTAATCTAATTACTTAATTAGCTAACTAAGTGAACTAGTTTAGTTCTTAATTTATTTTAATCTAAATACTAATTAGATATGTTAATATTGATTAAAGGTTATAATATATGTTAATATATACTAAATTAATTAGTTATATTATTAGTATGTTAATTAAAATTGGTTAGGATAATTAACCTAACAAATTACCTAATTAACTAGCATATAATTAGGAGTAAATGGAAAATAATTAAACCTTTAAAATGGCAAGGGGCACCACGGTTTTCCAGCAGCCAAGGGAGCTTGGTGGCTTGGTTCTACTAGCTTCTTGAGTCTCCAAGTGTCCTAAACCATGTGCACCACATGTGCATTCATTTGGATATTTATTAAGCCAAATCAAGCACTCAACCTCACCCCCACAAGGCCACTACGGCAGCAGCCCTTCCATTTCTCTCTCAATCTTTATTTCACACTTATCCTAAATCTAAGCTATTCATCTTCTCTCCAAAACTACCAAGAAGCCATGCATATTTTTTCTTCTTTTTCATTCTCCATATTCGCCAACACCCACACCCACTCAACCAAACCTTCATAATTTCATCTCATCACATTTCTTGAACCCAAATCCCATTCTAAGCATCTTTCATTCACAAAATTTTCCCAAATTCCTACTCTATCTTGCCTAAAATCCAAGTTTTTGCTTACTTACTTAAGGGTAAGTTTGGTTTCTATGGTTCAAAATTGAAATTTTAATTTTTCTAACCATGCTTGTTCCATGGTTTCTCTATTTTGTACCTTGTATGTGTTTTTACTAATTATTTAAGAATTTTAGGAATTGTTTTGGAGCTTGTACGAAATTTAGAGGAAAGGAGGAGATCTTACCGATTAATTTGTCTACAAGAGGTAAGAGGGAGATTTAATCTCATCAACCCTAAGTGGTGATGGGAAAATGGATTTGTTTGTGTATGGAATCCATAAGGATTCATTTGTGTGGTTGTTTATTGTATTTATTATTTATTTGTGTGATTGTTTATGGTTTTATTATTTTTATGATTGTTTAAATGCTTTCCTATTTGTGATTTATTTTGCTATGCATGATTATAGCTTTTATTATTTTTGCTATGCATGTTTATGGCTTTAAATATATTGTATGTATATTATATGTGATTTAATAATTGTATGTGTTTATAATTATATAATTATTAAAGTAGGATGTGAATAACATGTACGAAATGCATGAGTATTCCAAAGAATACACTATGAGGCCCACGACCTTACATCCAAAAAGAGAACCAAAATGTTCTCATAATTTTCTAAATTACTGATTTGAGGAATCTAGGTAAAATAATTAAATTAAAAATGATTTAAGTTAATTATGGCCAACATGCCACTTAGAGTATAATTGAATACCATTTTATTTTTGATTTGGCCAACATGCCATTTTATTTTCTAAGATAAGGTTAGGTAATGGTTTTACAACATAAAATTGATTCCAAAGAATCATTGAGAAAATCAAAGGAATTAATTCATTCTAAATTTTAACTTAGCGAGAATATTAGTTTAAATAAGAATTAATTCGGACGCTTGAAAAATACTAACGTAGAGCTCATTCTATAAATTTTGAAGCGCGTAGTAAGTTTCAAAGTAAAATTATTGGGTAAAAATAAAATAAACTATATTTAGAGGAAAATGTTAAAAATACCTTATACTTGATTTTATAGGCAAAATGCTGCCAAAATTTATTAAAATCGACGCTTAAAATGAAAAGATTCCATACTATATTTAGAACACAAGGAAAATACATTACGTATTTTAAAAGTACTAGATATAGTTTTACACATATTAAAAATGATAATTTTAAGCTATTCGGTTAAGAAAATGAATTAAAAATCCTACGCGATTGAGAAAATGATTTAAAAGATTTTGTGATGTTTAAAAATGTCAAAATATGTTTACACGATTTTAAAACGTTTGTGAAAACAATGAGATTGTGAAAATGCGATAAAATTCCTACGCGACTGAAAAATACTATCAATTTTGCTGTCGGGCCAAAGTGGTGGACCCAGACATGTTGCGGTATAAACTTGTCGGGTGGGGCGTGCTATACTGTTGAGATGTGGTACTGTCAGGTGGGACGTACTATATTTTGGTATTTTGTGACTAAGGGTATTTTGGTAATTTTGATAATTTTTCGTAATTATGGAAAATTTGGTTTATAAGGTTGTTTTTGTAATTTTAGATCATGTTTAGAGTGTTGTGCCAATTTGGTTTATAATTGGCGATTGATTGATGAGATGTAGCGAATTACACCGTAATTGGTGTGATAAGCGTAGTGTGGTTCATTTATGAACTTGGAGGCATTAGTGTGCGGAGGATCCCATATGTGGACAAGGGTAGCACCTTTGGGCCGTGGTAACGGCAACACACTAATGATCTTGACAAGCATTATTCTTAATCGAGATCTTAAGGAGATTAATAAGTACTATGCTGTGGTACACGATGTTTGGACTGTGTACTTGCTACACGATGTTTTGGATTTGTGGGCTATAGACACGACGTTTGTGATTAAATAGTTTGGTTGGGCAGCCATAAAGTATTATTAGTTTCTATTCGGATCATTCTCTCGGATATTCGTGTTTAGCTCCATGGAGTAGGAACGAGTCGGTGTGTGTTCATGCATTACTGCATTTTATTGTTCATGCATCATCCGCACTTTACTTCTTATCATATTCTCGTGATATAATATATGATGTCTTGTTTTAATATATTATGTATGATACATGTTATTTTAATATATATTGCTTTAATATATTATGCATGATATAATGGTATGTGTTATTTTAATGTGTATTACTTTGTTATATTATGTATGTAATGTTGGTATGTCTTGTTGTGATATTTGTTTGTATTGTCGTTTTCTTTATTGCCATGCGGGTAATGGTGTAGATTGTCTCACCTCTTCATTGTATTGTTTTATCTGTTTCTATTTTATATTTAAATCATCAAAGACTACAATGGCGGAAAGAGGAGGACAGTTAGGTTTCTTTAGGCTACAATTTCTCGAAGGCGCTGAGGCTTGGTATGTCCACTGGGACACCGGACACATAAAGTATAGTGGTAACGTGACTTTATCAGTAAGTAGGACTCGGCAGGGGTTGGTTACTACACGTTACACAGTTGCTTTCGTAGAGATCATTTTACCTATTAGGGAGTTGTGGGACGAGTTTCACTATACTCCTAGAGTTCGGGACGAGTTTCACTATACTCCTAGAGAGAACTTCGATATACTTTTGGGTCGAATTTCTATCGGTCAAGACATTCCTAACTAAGGAATTTGTCTGATGACGAGGGCTCATATCTTAGGTGTATGCTTTAGTAGTATACTGTCTTTTACTGTTTCTATTAAATATTAATAGTTGTAATTTAGTTGTATACTTCAGACAAGAATCACATGTATATTATGGTGAATTTATGTTTGTTATATTTTGTGTTTCCGCGTTAATTTATTTAATGTTAAAACTATAAAAGGAAAATATATATATATAGATATCACAAATATTACTTAAGTATCAAATATTTTTATAACTTGGGTAAGGATTTTATTTATTTTATTTTTCTGCATCATAAATGTGACATTCCCAGAAAGGGTGTTACATTAGTTGGTATCGAGCCCAAGTTAGAGTCTTTTGGGTTTGTGGGTAGGTTTGTCTTGTTTGTGCTGTGTGAATCTCTGATATTGAACCCAGAGATATGTTTCGATTTCCGAAAGGAAACGACTTTGTGCGAAATAGCTACGTTTAGTTCGTTGTGTGTTGATTTTGTTTATCTTTGAAGAAAGATAATGGAACATTACGAACATGAGCATGGGGACGCGAAACGTGATGAAGATCGTATAGCCGTAGCTAGAAGCGTTATGCAAAAGGCAATTGAGGTAGTAGTACAAAAGAGACAGATGATTGCTTAGCAGCAGGAACCGATAATCGAACTTCATAGCTCATTAGGATTGGAGTGACCACCAAATGTGAGAAGCTGTAACTTAGAATCTTCGATAATTCAAAATATGAGGAAGCGTAAGGTCAATCGTTTTCAGCAAAAGTCGTATGTACAATCACCGGGGAAGCAACAATGAACAAAGAAAGGAAGTACTAGTGGCAACGATTTTGTCAGACTGAGGCATCACCAACGAAGTACTTGAAGTGTGGAAAGCCTGGACACTTATTCAAAGAGTGTGATCAGCTGAAGATGGAAACTTCCGTTAGTAATACACGTGTTTCAAAATCTCAAAAAAGAAGAAAGAGCCGATGCAAGAAGTGTAATGAGAATATTAAAATACAAAAACTTAAGAAGCGAGAAAGTCGTGCCATAGAGAGTAATCTTAAAACTGTGCTGTATAAGTCGTGAGGTAACTCATTCTCTTGTGATCTGTGATTGTGCAAATCTTTAGGAGTTATCTGTGTTTTACTTCTTTTCATAATGTTACTTCAGCTTCTAAACTTGCCATTACTATTTGAGCCTATTTAAAACTACCCAATTATTATTAGAGTTTGAAACTTTTTGTTGATCTGGTTTGTCTATTTCTTTCTCAAATAGACTGAGTAAATCAATTTCATCTATCTGTGCCTTTGTTATAGAGTGATCTGAGTATTTCTATTCTTCTTGTTGAACTTGTTGCTTATACTCAAATTTTCTAATTCTACTCTATATCTATTGAATATCAAATCTCTTTGTTGATTTGATTTGTTTATCTAAAATCACATCTATCTGAGATCCCGACTTTTTAAATGGATTGGTTATTTTCCAACCATATCCTACTAGATTGTTGCAATACAATTTTAATGTTTCTTTGACCTGAAATTTTTGAATTTGAATCCAAAAAGTTCATTTCTAAAATTATTGGACTATGTTCATTTCAAAATCTATTAGACCATCTCAAATTCTTTGTTGGACTAATCTAGTAACCTACTGAATAGTCTTATTACTTTTCCTTCTAACCTTCATAGTATCTTTCATATATCTCAATTAAAAAGGATCATTCCTGATTCAACTTGTGTTATAGTACCAAAATACAGTGCAATTAGAAGAAAACTAGATCTATGAGACATTTTCTGTTAAGACAAAAAAAAATAGGCAAAGTGGAACAACTTCTTTTGAATAAGAAAATCTGGGATGATGTAACGACAGAGGAACTAGAAGATCAAATGAAGAAACTCATTGTTCGTTCCAAGATCGATTTGTGTGCTGGTAATTATCAGATTCGCGTAAAGGTAGAGAATGTTCCAAGACAGTTTTTCAGATGCGTTGCAAGAACTGTGAATATTCAGTACTACCATTCGGGATAGGGAATGTTTTGACGATGTTCACGAATTGTATAAATAGAATCTTTCTTTCTCATCTAGGAAAATTTGTCATTATTGGCAATGTTTTGACCTATTCTCGAAAATCAAAGGAACATGCTGAAGATCTCAATGCAGCTCTTCAATTTTGAAGAAGAAGAAGGAGTTATGCACGAAATTAGTCAGACGTATATTTCGTTAGAAGGAGTCTAACTCGTGGATTTAGTTTGAGTGTTAAGATTAAATCGAAAGATCGTGGCGTATACTTCAAGGCGGTGGAACGTGTATGAGAAGAATTGTTTGATTTACGTTTTTGGATATTGCGATAGTCGTTTTGCAAGGAAAACCTGAAGATATTTTCTTTCCTATATAGTCTACGATAATTTCAAGAGCTTGAAGTACCTGTTCAATCAAGAGGGACTTGGATACAAGGAAGAGGCGAATAGTTAGAATTTTCAAAGGATTTGTTGGGATGAATTTCTACCATTGATAGAGTTCATATACAATAATAGTTTCGTTCGAGCATAGGAATGACACCCTATGAGGTATTATATGGGAGACGCTATAGAATGTTATTGCGTTGGTATCATACTGGTGAAAGTAAGATTGTAGGACCGGAATTTGTGCAGCGGACAACTGAGAAAGTGAAAGATGATCCAAAACAAGATGAAGACAACTCGGACGCTACAAAAGAGTTATCTGGTAAAAGACCCGACCGCTTGAATCCGAAGAAGGTGATCATGTATATCTACATGTGATACCTATGACTGGAGTTAGACGAGTGATTAAGTCAAGGAAGCTCACTCTGAAGTTTATTGGGCCGTATTAGATATTTCATCGATAGATCCGATAGTTTATCAGGTTTCACTACCACCATTCTTATTGAATCTTCGTGATGTATTTTACGTATCACAACTATGGAAATATATTTCTGATCCGACTCACGTTATCAAACCAGACATCGTACAACTGAAGGAGAATTTAACCCATGAGACGTTTCCAGTCAAGATTGAAGATCGAAGGACAAAGCAACTTCAAGGAAAGAAGATCGCATTAGTTAAAGTAGTTTAGAACGATGTAGTGGTGGAGCTACATGGGAGCTAGAAGATAGGATGAGGGAGCAATGCTCTCAATTGTTTTGATGTATGATGAATTTCGGGACGAAATTCTTATTAGTGGGGAGAGTTGTAACACCCCAACTTTTGGGATAATTATAATATAGTCCCGAAAATGTCTTGTTTTGTGAATTCCGTGAAGCGAAATAAATTTAATTTGACTGTTTCGTGAGTGTACTTGATCACAGTTGTATGTGATTTGCTCCGACCTAAGAAAATAATAATTTTCTGTAGGATAAATCTTATTTTAATTAATTGGAGTGGGGGGATCTTACTAAACCCAATTGATTGATATATATATTAATCTCGTAATTTTTCTGGATTTAATCGTACTGCAATAAAATAATTTTATATTTTTATAATATTATTTTATTCAACAATCTCCTCTTGTCTCAAAAATAGTAGAAAAATTATTTGTGGACCCGAAAAAGTTCGTGGGGCCCACGTTTAGTGTAACAACAACTGTCTTGGTACCGTATGAAATCTAAACCAATAGGAAATGGTCAAAATGGATGGCTTGACTTTCTAAACCAATTAGAAAGAGTCAACAAAAGAAGCATTGACTTCTTTGTGAACTGTTGGATTATAAAGCTTACTTTAGAAGCTTTAATCTTAGCCGATTGATCTAATCAATGGTGAGATTAGAAAGATAGTTTTATGACCAAGTAATATCTACCTTAGATCTAATCTATGGTTAGGAATTAAAGATGAATCAAGGGTTAGGATTAAGTCAAAAATTGTAGGCTTGACTTTGATTAGTAGCTAATTAAGCTTAATTTGACTAATCTAATTACTTAATTAGCTAACTAAGTGAACTAGTTTAGTTCTTAATTTATTTTAATCTAAATACTAATTAGATATGTTAATATTGATTAAAGGTTATAATATATGTTAATATATACTAAATTAATTAGTTATATTATTAGTATGTTAATTAAAATTGGTTAGGATAATTAACCTAACAAATTACCTAATTAACTAGCATATAATTAGGAGTAAATGGAAAACAATTAAACCTTTAAAATGGCAAGGGGCACCACGGTTTTCCAGCAGCCAAGGGAGCTTGGTGGCTTGGTTCTACTAGCTTCTTGAAGTCTCCAAGTGTCCTAAACCATGTGCACCACATGTGCATTCATTTGGATATTTATTAAGCCAAATCAAGCACTCAACCTCACCCCCACAAGGCCACTACGGCAGCAGCCCTTCCATTTCTCTCTCAATCTTTATTTCACACTTATCCTAAATCTAAGCTATTCATCTTCTCTCCAAAACTACCAAGAAGCCATGCATATTTTTTCTTCTTTTTCATTCTCCATATTCGGCCAACACTCACACCCACTCAACCAAACCTTCATAATTTCATCTCATCACATTTCTTGAACCCAAATCCCATTCTAAGCATCTTTCATTCACAAAATTTTCCCAAATTCCTACTCTATCTTGCCTAAAATCCAAGTTTTTGCTTACTTACTTAAGGGTAAGTTTGGTTTCTATGGTTCAAAATTGAAATTTTAATTTTTCTAACCATGCTTGTTCCATGGTTTCTCTATTTTGTACCTTGTATGTGTTTTTACTAATTATTTAAGAATTTTAGGAATTGTTTTGGAGCTTGTACGAAATTTAGAGGAAAGGAGGAGATCTTACCGATTAATTTGTCTACAAGAGGTAAGAGGGAGATTTAATCTCATCAACCCTAAGTGGTGATGGGAAAATGGATTTGTTTGTGTATGGAATCCATAAGGATTCATTTGTGTGGTTGTTTATTGTATTTATTATTTATTTGTGTGATTGTTTATGATTTTATTATTTTTATGATTGTTTAAATGCTTTCCTATTTGTGATTTATTTTGCTATGCATGATTATAGCTTTTATTATTTTTGCTATGCATGTTTATGGCTTTAAATATATTGTATGTATATTATATGTGATTTAATAATTGTATGTGTTTATAATTATATAATTATTAAAGTAGGATGTGAATAACATGTACGAAATGCATGAGTATTCCAAAGAATACACTATGAGGCCCACGACCTTACATCCAAAAAGAGAACCAAAATGTTCTCGAGTAATTTTCTAAATTAATTGATTTGAGAATCTAGGTAAAATAATTAAATTAAAAATGATTTAAGTTAATTATGGCCAACATGCCACTTAGAGTATAATTGAATACCATTTTATTTTTGATTTGGCCAACATGCCATTTTATTTTCTAAGATAAGGTTAGGTAATGGTTTTACAACATAAAATTGATTCCAAAGAATCATTGAGAAAATCAAAGGAATTAATTCAGTTCTAGAATTTTAACTTAGCAGAATATTAGTTTAAATAAGAATTAATTCAGACGCTTGAAAAATACTAACGTAGAGCTCATTCTATAAATTTTGAAGCGCGTTAGTAAGTTTCAAAGTAAAATTATTGGGTAAAAATAAAATAAACTATATTTAGAGGAAAATGTTAAAAATACCTTATACTGATTTTATAGGCAAAATGTCTTTGCCAAAATTTATTAAAATCGAGATGCTTAAAATGAAAAGATTCCATACTATATTTAGAACACAAGGAAAATACATTACGTATTTTAAAAGTACTAGATATAGTTTTACACATATTAAAAATGATAATTTTAAGCTATTCGGTTAAGAAAATGAATTAAAAATCCTACGCGATTGAGAAAATGATTTAAAAGATTTTGTGATGTTTAAAAATGTCAAAATATGTTTACACGATTTTAAAACGTTTGTGAAAACAATGAGATTGTGAAAATGCGATAAAATTCCTACGTGATCAAAAATACTATCAATTTTTTGTCGGGCCAAAAAGTGGTGGACCCAGACATGTTGCGGTATAGTCTTTGTCAGGGACGGCGTGCTATCTTGTTGAGATGTGGTATCTTGTCAGGTGGGACGTACTATATTTTGGTATTTTGTGACTAAGGGTATTTTGGTAATTTTGATAATTTTTCGTAATTATGGAAAATTTGGTTTATAAGGTTGTTTTTGTAATTTTAGATCATGTTTAGAGTGTTGTGCCAATTTGGTTTATAATTGGCGATTGATTGATGAGGCGAATTACAAGTAATTGGTGTGATAAGCGTAGTGTGGTTCATTTATGAACTTGGAGGCATTAGTGTGCGGAGGATCCCATATGTGGACAATGGTAGCACCTTTGGGCCGTGGTAACGGGCAACACACTAATGATCTTGACAAGCACTATTCTTAATCGAGATCTTGAGGAGATTAATAAGTACTATGCCTGTGGTACACGATGTTTGGACTGTGTCTCTTGCTACACGATGTTTTGGATTTGTGGGCTATAGACACGACGTTTGACAAGTGCAATAGTTTGGTTGGGCACCATAAAGTATTATTAGTTTCTATTCGGATCATTCTCTCGGATATTCGTGTTTAGCTCCATGGAGTAGGAACGAGTCGGTGTGTGTTCATGCATTACCCGTATTTTTTGTTCATGCATCATCTGCACTTTACTTCTTATCATATTCGTGATATAATATATGATGTCTTGTTTTAATATATTATGTATGATACATGTTATTTTAATATATATTGCTTTAATATATTATGCATGATATAATGGTATGTGTTATTTTAATGTGTATTACTTTGTTATATTGTGTATGTAATGTTGGTATGTACTTGTTGTGATATTTGTTTGTATTGTCGTTTTCTTTATTGCCATGCGGGTAATGGTGTAGATTGTCTCACCTCTTCATTGTATTGTTTTATCTGTTTCTATTTTATGTTTAAATCATCAAAGACTACAATGGCGGAAAGAGGAGGACAGTTAGGTTTCTTTAGGCTACAATTTCTCGGGCGCCGAGGCTTGGTATGTCCACTGGGACACCTGACACATAAAGTATAGTGGTAACGTGACTTTATCAGTAAGTAGGACTCGGCAGGGGTTGGTTACTACACGTTACACAGTTGCTTTCGTAGAGATCATTTTACCTATTAGGGAGTTGTGGGACGAGTTTCACTATACTCCTAGAGTTCGGGACGAGTTTCACTATACTCCTAGAGAGAACTTCGATATACTTTTGGGTCGAATTTCTATCGGTCAAGACATTCCTAACTAAGGAATTTGTCTGATGACGAGGGCTCATATCTTAGGTGTATGCTTTAGTAGTATACTGTCTTTTACTGTTTCTATTAAATATTAATAGTTGTAATTTAGTTGTATACTTCAGACAAGAATCACATGTATATTATGGTGAATTTATGTTTGTTATATTTTGTGTTTCCGCGTTAATTTATTTAATGTTAAAACTATAAAAGGAAAATATATATATATAGATATCACAAATATTACTTAAGTATCAAATATTTTTATAACTTGGGTAAGGATTTTATTTATTTTATTTTTCTGCATCATAAATGTGACATTCCCAGAAAGGGTGTTACACCTCTGACTAATCTATTTGAGCTATTACTGGATCAGGTTCATAAACAAAAGCTTGTAATTTATCAATTAACTCATCGATAGTGGAAGCAGAGACAAGGATCTTCCTGGCCAAATGTGTGATAAAGTTCTGTTCCACAGCATAGTCAAGAAAAGATAACAAATCATCAAAGAAATTATTAACATTTAATAAACCTATAGGTTTATGGCAGATGTTCAGTTGGGCCTAAGAGACAATTTGAAAAGCTTCTGACAAAGTACCATAGCCACTTGGTAAGGCAATGAATGCATCAGAATTGTCAAGCATTTTAGCCATTTGTCCATGTATAGTTGATACTCGTAGTTCCTTCCCAATTGTCTTTCCAGTGATGTTCCTTTAAGTTAAAGCTTTAGGAATGATACCTAAAACTTAACTGCCTCCTAGATGTGTAGTGATTGATACAATCCCCATTAACCTAATGCTACCTCCCCCATATACTACATGAATTTTTCTCGCAGTAAGCACTCGACCAAGAGTGCTTACTGCTTCTACAAACTCTGTATCCTTTCTAAAACTTGACTCACAAAATACATAAATATTTTTAAATCGGTGAACAGAAGCTCCCTCTATTTCTATACCCACCTTCCCTTTGAATGATTACCAGTTAGATGAAAATAAAGAAAATGGAGCGTTTAAATAGGGAAAAGAATGGAAAATGTAATGATAACACCTATATGGGTAGGCTAGCTATTTGTCAGAAAAGTTTGAAATTAAGAAACACTAATTTATTATTATTATTATTATTATTATTATTATTATTATTATTATTATTATTATTATTATTATTATTATTATTATTATTATTATTATTATTATTATTATTATTATTATTATATTTTTTTATTTTTTATTTTTTGAAAGAAAATGAGAGTTGAAAACTAGTCCAAAACTGGAGGCTAGGCTCTCATGCTCATGTTCAACAAAAATGGCATATCTTTATACTGTGTGTCACTAGTACAGTTGTCATGGCGTATCTTTATACAACACATTATGAGTGCAGTCCATCCTCATAAGGCATGGCTTCAGATCTCTGCCTAGGCTAGAATTACACCCTAGGAAGTCGTGTACTCGTTAGAGCACATAATCTGGCATTCGTGAGTGCTCGACACCCTCGGCATGACCTGGCGCATCAGAGCTCATATAGTTAAGTACAAGATAATGCTCAGTAGCTGTTTACGTTCACAGCAAAGACAAGACTCCTCTTTCGGTCCAACGGCGCAACAGAGCCTAGGTTCCAAGAACTGGGAATGTAGCACGTGGCTTTCTACAAAGCATAGCACACAAACCTTATTTACAGTCTGGCATGCGAAGGTATCCTCCTGAGTCTATGATAGGACAGGCATCCACCCGGGGCTCCTGATCTAATTAAAGACCAGGTACAATCAAAGTTTTGCCCCTTTTTTTTAGATGAACAAGATAATAACATATATGTTGTTGTGATTGTGGCTTGCATCTTCCTTTGGTTTTATGTCCAGTAACGCCTTAAACGCCTTCTATGAGTCAAGGATAAGCTTCCCATCCAATTTTCTTATAAATTGGCAAACAAGGTATTTTAGAGTCAGAGTCCCGAGACTGTAACGTTTATGTTCGTTCCTGAAGAGATTCCATAAATTATGAAGCTCACGATGCATAACTGCACAAGAATGCGTCTCAAGAGTCAATAAGATATCATTTAATGACTCCTTATGCAGTCCATTGTTAATAAAGTATATTTTATCTTCTCAGTTTACGAAAACCATCCCCAAAGAATGACATCATTTGTTACAATTCCATTGTACATATTTGTGACAAACTTGTAATATTTTCACTCTTCTTCTTTTAGAATACGAACTTTTATCGAGACTTGACATGTATGAGTCAAAAGAATTTAAAAATTCACCTACTAAACGAACCTTTGCTTCGATTATCGAACGTATATCTTCCAGGATGCCCTTGTACATTATGTTGGTGTATGCCCTAGAGGCCAATACATTTTCTGTATTTACATACATTCTATTATGCTATTTTATATATGAGGCATTTTATTTATTGTGTTCTTTTTTGATAAACATAATAAAGTCCTTAGAATAGTAAGTTTGATGCCATAGGACATCAAGTGGATGACTTGATCGTGAGATCCTTTTTAGTTACAACACTATTCTTAAATGTCCCTAGTCAAGTATTATTATTAATTAGGACAATAATAATACATTGAGACTAGTATGTGCATAGATTGATGACCACATCTCACGGGTCATGGATATGAGATATCAAGTCTTCACATGGGTACATATTAGAGTAATGATGTACTGGACTGACCCACCATGAGAACACTACATAGATTGTTACATGAGTGTCATAAGTGATTCTCATAGTGACAATGGTGTCAGTGGTCCTTTGACCTGAACTCACTATGATTCCTACATGAGGAGTTGTGTGTTTTAATTCCATCAAACGTCATCTGTAACAAGGTGATTATAAAGTTAGTTATTAGACATACCACAAATCATACAGAGGGATGTGAGTGACCTAGATGGGATTTGTCACTCCTACATAACAGGAGCGATATCTTCAAGCCCCCTGATTGAGTGAGACTGCGAAATGCATGGCCATGCTCAAATGAGTCAATATGAGATATTGATCTCATTTGTTGTTACAAAGTCTACTCGAGTACCAGGAAACAAAAGATTGGACTATACAAAGGTGACGTATTCCATGCCTTATGTTCAATCTAAATATCTTGACAAAGGGACTAAATGACACGGAAACATTGGTCACAGAAAGGTTATGTCAAATCATTGACATTCTTATTACTTAGGTAGCAGCGATGTGTTGTTAGATACCGTTCACTGCTTATAATATTAAAATAGGATTTTAATATTACTGCCAACGTAATAAGAACCTACAGGGTCACACACATAGAGCAGACTAAAATTGGAGCAATGGATCCAAGTTGGACTCGGATTCAAATATGGGCCAAACTCATAACAGATGGGTCTAGGGTTGCACAGCTTACCTTGCTGCTGCTCACACTCACTTAAGGCAGTCACTATTATAAATAGTACTACTAAGGGGCTGCTAAGATACATAATTTCAGAACCCTAGCCGCACCTACAGAAAAGTGAGCAAGAGAGCGACGAGTTTCTTCTCTTCTCTTCGCAGCTAGCACTGTGTGAGAGACGTGAGGCTCCTCTTTGCAGATGTTGGACGTTCGTGAGTCTGTTCGTGTGGATACCGCAAAGACATCGTTTCTATTACGGTGTTGGTGATTCACACTTCAAGAGGTAAATCATTTAAAAACTCAGATTATGGCTTTTTCGCATGGATCCTCGGTGGGAATCCCTGTTTTCTATTGCGTGTTGTATGCGCAATTCCCAATAGTGGTATCAGAGCGTCTTACGAAACCATGATTCGGTTTTCTGTTTTCGTTTACATGAGATAACATCTTTTCTGTTCTTGTTTTTGATAAAAGATATGATCTTTAATATGTTATTTCTGAAAACCGTATGAAACCCTTTGCCAAAACATATTCTGTTTCTTGTGTTGTATGCAAAATCGTGATGTTGTTTTCAAAAACCCATGAAGATGTTCATATGTTTTGTGAAAATCATTTTGTTTTAAGATGTATATTTTTGTGAAACTTTCTGGTATGTATGTGATACGTACAACGTTATGGAATCCTTATTTTCAATGCGCGGTGCAAGGGTTTGGGAAACCTTGTTCTTGGTTTGCGGCAACATGGGTTAGGGAATCCTTGTTTCTGCACAAGAGGCGCGGCGCAAGGGGTTTTGGAAACCCTATTCTTGTTTTGCAGCAGCAACATCAAGTGTTGATGTTAGTGAACGACAACGCCAGAGGTTCAAGTGTTGAACGACGGCGCAAGGGTTCCCTGTGGCACATGAAGTGTTCATGTTGTTCGGACTTAGGGTTCTGCACCGCACAAGGGTTCAAGGGAGGCGCAAGAGATTCAGCTCTTGTTTATGGTCCAATTTTTCAGTTTGGGGCGTTGCCCCCGCACCCCGCAAAGGTTAAAGGGACCCCCGTGCTACCTCTGCGTAGTGTGTTATTCGAAAGCGCGATATTTTCTATCCTTTTATAACTCACGAAAAATAATTATGTATTATTGTTATGAGTTTATATGTTCTTTGTGATGCATAGTGCATGGTTATGGCCTTAGTCCTCTTTTTATGCCTTTTGGTTTTAATAAATACGACCTGCGTGCCGTGCCTTTCTCTCTACATTATGATTATACATTCTCTTCTCACCTAACTCCCCTCGAATATAAAAGAGGTTTCTATATAATGTAATTATGATGTGGATGCAAGAAGACGGCATCAAGTGAGGACGTTGATGGGAGATGCTTGGTGAAGCTGGCTTAGTTAATGCTACTCTCTTAGGGGCCATAACCATGTCACTTTTATTATATGCTTTTTATGTATGAGATGCATGGATAATGTTTATGGTATGATAAACAATTTAATAAATGGTGAGATCTAGTAATAATAATAATAATAAAAAATTCCCTCAAAGCAAATATTAAGTCATTATGTGATGCCTTCCAATGTGTGGCACTCGTCAAGACTAGTATCGATCAAGTGCAGGTCTGCCAAAGCAGAATGCCTTTATCTATATTAGTAAGACGCGATGGGATAAAGGTAATATCCAACTGCAACCATTGGGTCTGACTTAACTAGGCCATTTCAATAGGATTGAAGGCTTAGAAGCATGAAGTTGGGCTTTGGTCCATTAGATGGACTTGAATAAGTGTTATTCACCCAACTATCCAAGAGTTACATGTGATGTAATTGGAAAGTGTTTCCTACCTAAATAACTGAATTTTGGGTGATCAGCCAAAGTTGACTCAAAACTAGGTGAAATATGGATCTTGGTCCACTAGGAAATCTTACGATGGGATTTTCTGAGTCAATGCTGAGGGTCATTGACTTGAATAAAATAGTGGGAGGCATATTTAATTAAAAGACCTCATTAAATATGTTTATGACATGATACTTATATTTTGCATATTTCTGTTAATAGATTACCATGGCAACAAACACATCGGGTACTTTATCATTGCGATCCGTCCTTGCGAAGGACAAGTTATCTAGGACAAATTTTCTAGACTGGTACAGCAATTTGAGGATTGTCCTCAAGTAAGAGAAAAAGCTGTATGTTTTGGAACAGTCTATTCCTAAGCCACCTGCTGCTAATGCCCCTAGAACTGAAAGAGATGCTTATAAGAAGCATCAAGATGATGCCTTGGACATTAGATGTCTAATGCTGGCCACCATGAACTCTGAGCTCCAAAAGCAACATGAGAACATTGATGCATACGATATGATCGTACACTTTAAGAAGCTCTATCAAGAGCAAGCCAGGTATGAGAGATTTGAGGTCTCTAAAGCACTATTTCAGTGCAAGCTGGTAGAAGAAAACCCTGTTGGTGCTCATGTACTCAAGATGATTGGGTACATTGAAAACCTAGAGAGACTCAATTTTCCTTTGGGCCAAGAGTTGGCCACTGACTTAGTTCTGCAATCTTTGCCAGAAAGTTTTAGTCAATTTGTCATGAACTACAACAAGAATGAGATTGACAAATCACTACCAGAGCTGCTAGGCATGTTGAGAACTGCTGAGTAGAACATTAACAAAGGCAAAGGGAAGGCCATAATGATGGTCCAAAAGAATAAGGGCAAGAAACAGCAGAAAAAGCCCAAGGACAACTAGAAGGGCAAGGATAAGTCCAAGCCCAGCACTTCTGGCTTGAAACCAGTGGGTGGAGTGGCTAAGGAAGGTACATGCTTCCATTGTGGTCGGACCGGACATTAGAAGAGGAACTATGCCAAGTTCCTGGAGGAGCTCAAAAAGAAGAAGGGAAGTGAGACTTCTACTTCAGGTATTTTTGTTATTGAAGTCAATTTATCTACTTCTGCATCATGGGTATTAGATACTGGATGTGGATCTCACATTTGTGTAAATGTGCAGAATCTAAAGAGCAGTAGACCATTGACGAAGGGCGAAGTTGACCTACGAGTGGGAAATGGAGCAAAGGTTGCTGCATTAGCTGTAGGGACTTATTTATTATCTTTGCACATTGGGCTTGTAATAGAGTTAGAGAACTGCTATTTTGTGCCTGCTATTAGTAGGAATATCATTTCTGTTTTTTGTTTAGACAAGAAAGGTTTTTCTTTTATTATAAAGGACAAGTGTTGTTCTATTTATATGAATGATATTTTTTATGGTAGTGCACAATTGAGGAATGGACTTTATGTACTTGATCTCAAAACGCCCATCTATAACATAAATACAAAGAAGTTTAAATCAAATGATCTGAGCCTAACTTTTCTCTGGCATTGTCGTTTGGGCCACATAAATGAGAAACGCATCTCCAAACTCCATAAAGATGGATTCTTAGACTCGTTTGATTTCGAATCATATGAGACATGTGAATCTTGTTTATTGGGAAAGATGACAAAGACCCCATTCACTGGACAAGGTGAAAGGGCTAGTGATCTTTTAGGCCTTATACATAGTGATGTACGTGGGCCACTAAACACACTCGCTAGGGGCAGTTTTCAATACTTCATTATATTTATTGATGATTTCAGTAGATATGGATTTGTATATCTTATGAAGCACAAATCAGAATCCTTTCAAAAGTTCAAAGAGTTCAAGAATGAAGTACAAAACCAACTTGGCAAGAGTATTAAAATCCTTCGATCAGATCGAGGAGGAGAATACTTAAGCCAACAGTTTGATGATCATCTGAAAGAGTGTGGGATAATATCTCAACTCACTCCAGCAGGAACACCATAATGGAATGATGTCTCTGAAAGGAGGAACCGGACCTTGTTGGACATGGTCCGATCCATGATGAGTCATGCAAACCTTCCAGGCTCTTTTTGGGGACATGCTCTGTTAACAGCAGCTTTCACACTTAACCGTGTTCCATCTAAGACGGTTCAAAAGACACCATATGAGATATGGACTGGGAGACGGCCCAATATGTCTTTCTTGAAGACTTGGGGCTGCGAAGCTTATGTGAAACGTCAAGTTTCTGATAAGCTTGGACCTAAATCAGATAAATGCTTCTTTGTGGGGTATCCAAAGGAAACCAAGAGATACTTTTTCTATAATCCTACTGAGGGCAAAAGTTTGTCGCACGAACAGCTGTGTTTCTAGAAAGGGAGTTTATCTCCAAAGGAACCAATGGGAGAAAAGTAGATATTGAAGAAGTTCAAGTTTCACAAAGCAGCAGTGAACCAATGGTGGAAATAGAGCAGCTTCCACAAAATGTTGTGGAACAGCAACCTGCTCTAGTAGCACAAGATCTGCGTAGGTCTAATAGGATACGTCATCAACCAGAGAGATATGGATTTCTCATGACCCAACAAGGTGACGTATTATTCATGGATCAAGATGAGCCTATGACTTACCAGGAAGCCATTATTGCCCAGAATCTGAGAAATGGCTTGAGGCCATGAGATCTGAAATGGATTCCATGTATGCCAACCAGGTATGGACCTTGGTTGACCCACCTGAAGGGATAAAACCCATTGGGTGCAAGTGGGTTTTCAAGAAGAAAACCGACATGGATGGTAATGTGCATACCTTTAAGGTGCGATTGGTGGCTAAAGGTTTCAAACAAATTCATGGTGTAGACTATGATGAGACTTTTTCCCCAGTTGCGATGCTTAAATCCGTTTGGATCTTGCTTGCTGTTGCAGCATACCATGATTATGAAATCTGGCAAATGGATGTTAAAACTACTTTCCTTAATGGAAATCTTCTCGAAGATGTGTACATAACACAATCTGAGGGTTTTACCACTCCAGAGGATGCTAGAAAAGTATGCAAGTTACAACGATCTATTTATGGATTGAAGCAAGCTTCTAGAAGCTGGAATCTTCGTTTTGATGATACAATAAACAGTTTGGTTTCATCAAAAATGAAAAAGAATCTTGTGTCTACAAGAAGGTTAGTGGGAGCACTATTGTCTTCTTGGTATTGTATGTAGATGACATACTACTTATTAGAAATGACATCCCTACCCTACAATCCGTAAAGACTTGGTTAGGGAACTGCTTCTCTATGAAGGACTTGGGCGAAGCCACCTATGTATTAGGTATCAGGATCTCTAGAGATAGATCACTGAGACTGCTTGGCCTAAGTCAGAGTACATACATAGACAAAGTGTTAAGACGATTTAACATGCATGAATCCAAGAAAGGACTCTTGCCTATGTCACATGGTGTAAGCCTATCTAAGGCTCAATCCCCTTCCACCCAGGATGAGAGGGATCGCATGAGCAAGATTCCATATGCATCTGCAATTGGATCTATCATGCATGCCATGTTATGTACTCGATCAGACATCTCGTATGCTTTGAGCATGACGAGTAGGTACCAGTCTGATTCCAGTGAGAGTCACTGGACTACTATCAAGAACATCCTTAAGTACTTGAGAAGGACTAAGGATTTGTTCTTGGTATATAGAGGCGAGGAAGAGCTAGTTGTAAAAGGTTACACTGATGCTAGCTTCCAAACCGATAAGAACGACTCCAGATCACAATTGGGTTATATTTTTTGCCTAAATGGTGGGGCTGTGAGCTGGAAGAGTTCAAAGCAGGAGACAATCGTCGATTCTACCACAGAGGCTGAGTATATTGCTGCCTCCAATGCAGCAAAGGAGGCCGTTTGGATCAGGAAGTTCATTACTGAACTTGGCGCTATTCCTAGCATTGTGGACCTCTATTGTGATAATAATGGAGCCATTGCACAAGTTAAGGAGCCTAGATCTCACCAGCGATCCAAACATATACTTAGGCACTTCCATCTCATTCGAGAGATCATCGATAGAGGAGATGTGAAGATATGCAGAGTACCAACAGATGATAACATTGTTGATCCACTGACGAAGCCTCTTGCACAGCAGAAGCATGAGGGTCACACTAGGTCTTTAGGCATTAGATATATGCCTGATTGGCTCTAGTGCAAGTGGGAGATTGTTGGTGTATGCCCTAGAGGCCAATACATTTTCTGTATTTACATACATTCTATTATGCTATTTTATATATGAGGCATTTTATTTATTGTGTTCTTTTTTTATAAACATAATAAAGTCCTTAGAATAGTAAGTTTGATGCCATAGGACATCAAGTGGATGACTTGATCGTGAGATCCTTTTTGGTTACAACACTATTCTTAAATGTCCCTAGTCAAGTATTATTGTTAATTAGGACAACAATAATACATTGAGACTAGTATGTGCATAGACTGATGACCACATCTCACGGGTCATGGATATGAGATATCAAGTCTTCACATAGGTACATATTAGAGTAATGATGTACTGGACTGACCCACCATGAGAACACTACATGGATCATTACGTGAGTGTCATAATTGATTCTCATAGTGACAATGGTATCTGTGGTCCTTTGACCTGAACTCACTATGATTCCTACATGAGGAGTTGTGTATTTTAATGCCATCAAACGTCATCTGTAACAAGGTGATTATAAAGTTGGTTATTGGACATACCGCGAATCATGCAGAGGGATGTGAGTGACCTAGATGGGATTTGTCACTCCTACATAACAGGAGCGATATCTTCGGGTCCCTTGATTGAGTGAGTCTGCGAAATGCATGGCCATGCTCAAATGAGTCAATATGAGATATTGATCTCATTTGTTGTTACAAATTCTACTCGAGTATTAGGAAATGAAAGATTGGACTATACAAGGGTGACGTATTCCATGCCTTGTGTTCAATCTAGATATCTTGACAAAGGGACTAAACGACAAAGAAACATTGGTCACAGAAAGGTTATATCAAATCACTGACATTCTTATTACTTAGGTAGCAGTGATGTGTTGCTAGATACCGCTCACTGCTTGTAATATTAAAATAGGATTTTAATATTATTGCCAACGTAATAAGAACCTGCAGGATCACACACATAGAGCAGACTAAAATTGGAGCAATGGATCCAAGTTGGACTCGGATTCAAATATGGGCCAGACTCATAACAGATGGGTCTAGGGTTGCACAGCTTACCTTGCTGCTACTCACACTCACTTAAGGCAGTCACTATTATAAATAGTACTGCTAAGGGGTTGCTAAGATACACAATTTTAGAACCCTAGTCGCACCTACAGAAAAGTGAGCGAGAGAGCGACAGGTTTCTTCTCTTCTCTTCGCAGCTAGCACTGTGTGAGAGACGTGAGGCTCCTCTTTGTGAACGTTGGACATTCGTGAGTCTGTTCGTGTGGATACCGCAGAGACATCGTTTCTATTACGGTGTTGATGATTCACGCTTCAAGAGGTAAATCATTTAAAAACTCGAATTATGGCTTTTTCGCATGGATCCTCGGTGGGAATCCCTGTTTTTTGCTGCGTGTTGTATCCGTAATTACCAACACATTAACATTCTCAATCTTTCACACCTAACTTTGTAGATTTTTGTTAAAGCATTTTGAGGAAGATAACGAAAATATTTTCTTAAATTAGAGAGAATGCGATAACTCCACAAAGTGTAGTTATTTGTGCCCTATATATGTGCTATATAGGTTGCTTAGCCCATATTGGTATACATGAATGGAAGATTTTAGCGTCATATTCATCTAATTTCATTTTGATGGCTCCTATTATGATTTTGAGCAAAACTTCCTAAACTTTAATGAATTGGGTACATTTGCATGAGCTATTAAAGTGGTACTTTCTCGGTTATAGGAAAGGCTCAAATAAAGCATGAAAATGAAGAATCTGGAGTAGCTTTGGACCAAGAAGCCTAAGAGAAAGCCAAAATTGAAGATCAGCATTCAACGCCACGACGTGGGCATGTCAATGCTGCGGCATTGAGCATCCCTTATTTCAGTACATGAAACCTGAGGCCAGGGCACCCCGACGTTGAGAGTGGATGCCTTTGGCATCTGTGACCTAATTACATGCGCGCCGCGATGTAATGTGTTTGATGCCGCGATATATCTCTATTTTATTCAGCCTATAAATACTATTGTATCCATTTTGCACAGGAATTTTTTGTGTTTTAGAGAGCAGTTAGTAGGATTTTATATTTTAGACATAAAGGAAGCAGAAGTGATCAATTTTGAGGGCTTTCTTCACCTTGGTAGAGGATTGGGGCTTGAAGGATCATCAACCTTGAGCTTTCTCTTCTCTAACTTCTACTTTCTTATTTTCTTTCCATGAACATGATGTATTTTGCTATATTCACGTGCTTCATGACTGGCTAAGTTGTGTAGTAGGATTTTCTTTAGATCCTCTTATGAATATTGAATAATATTATATTCCTTTGAGTTTATATACATGATATGACTTTGTTTAATCATATAGTGCTTAATGCTTTTGAATGTTTGATCAACTTTTGATTGATTTGTTAAAATCTAATGAACTTAGATATAAGATTTTGGATTTGAGATCGTATGTATGATTGATGCATGTTCTATTTCATTCAATTGGTTTAGGTGAGATGATTCATTATTAGGATAGAAATATACCTATAGGCCTTGCATAGTAACTACTGGGAATAGATCTTAATGAGTGGATTTACTCTAGTGCTCATGAAAACATAGTGAATTAGGTAACTGAAGCATGATTGATTGACCTAGACATAGGCTTTTAACTAATTTAGATTCTCAAGCTAACCTAATCGTTTCATTTATATTGCTCATAAGGATTAGTTGTTATCAATTGAAGTAGGAGGTGAAAAAGGATTCCCTATTCTCTAATTCTTAATCTCAAATCAATTTTAAAGCTTTTAAGTTCTTTCAATTAGTTTAGACACTCATTTCTCAATTTATATGCTCTTGGATAGAAACTCTTAAACTTTTGGTGTATATTTAGCACTGATTTTAATCTTAGTCTCTGTGGGAATGATATTTGACTTTTAGCTATATTATAAGTGCGATCCGTGCACTTGCAGTAAGCAAAAAAGCGAACAAGTTTTTGGTGCCATTGCCGGGGACTACGGTTTAAATTCAGTAGAGCTAATATTAACAACCAGTTTAAGTAACTCTAATTCAAGTTTTTTTTATTGTGCATATTGATTTTAATCTTAATTCTTTAACTGTTTAAGGTGATTGATTATATAATGGCAAAAGAACATGATACGCACGAGGTGGAGGATGATAATCGCACTAGACCATTGAGGGAGTTTGCTACTCCTCAAATGGATAATCTGCAATCCAGCATTAGACGTCCTGCCATCCGTGCAAATAACATTGAGGTAAAGCCGACCATTATCCAAATGATTCAAACTTCTGTACAGTTTGATGACTTATCCAATGAGGATCCCAATGCGCATCTCTCAAACTTCCTAGAGATTTGCAACACGTTTAGGCATAATCGAGTATCCGAGGATGCGATTCACCTAAGGCTCTTTCATTTTTCTTTAAGAGATAGAGTCAAAAGCTGGGTACATTCTCTTCCAGCGGGATCAATTACAACTTGGGCAGAGGTATGCACTAAGTTCTTGAACAAATACTTCCCTCTTGCCAAGACTGCAGAGATGGTGAATGATATTACATCATTCACTCAGAATGAATTAGAATCCCTGCATGAAGTATGGAAACGGTACATAGATCTTTTAAGAAGGTGCCCACATCATAAGATACCACCTTGGCACCAAATCTACTCATTTCACAAGGGCTTGCTACCGCATCACTGCCCAATAGTAGATGTTGTTGCTAGAAGCTCTTTGTTAAGCAAATCCTTTGATGATGCCTTCCAGCTGTTAGAGGAATTAGCCACCAATAGCTATCAATGGTCATCAGCAAGAAACACTCCATGAAGGGTAGCTAGAGTGCATGAATTAGATGCTATAACCTCGTTGTCAGCTCAGGTTACAGTTTTGGCAAGTAAAATGGACAGTATGGGACAACAAGCTCAACAGAGCCCATTTGTGTTGTGTGACAAATGTGGTGACAATCATTCTAGTGATAGGTGCCCTTCCACCTTTGAAAGTGCACATTATTTGGGGAACTACCGATCACAACAGAACAACCCATATGCGAACCAGTATAATCCGAGATGGAGGAACCATCCAAACTTCTCGTGGAGGGATAATCAAGGGGCTTCCTCCTCAGTACCTGGAGCTGAGCGACCTTACAATCCTCTTGGATTCCCTTCCCAGTCTCAACAGCCAGTTCAAGAAAAGAAACCATATATTGAAGAGATGTTTATGCAATTAATGGTGAAACTAATTCCTTCATAACGAAGATGGAGGTTCATCTAGCTAATAACGACTCAGTGATACAAAGCCAATCAGCTTCTATGAAGGCATTAGAAACTCAAGTGAGGCAGTTAGCCAATGCAATCAATAACAGGCCCCCTGACACCTTCCCAACTGACACAGTTAACAATCCAAAGGGTGCCTCTAATGAACATTGTAAGGTCATCTCACTTAGGAGTGAGAAAGACATTGAAGGAAACCCTAAGACAAAGTTGATGGAGGATGAGGTAGGAAAAACCCAGACAAGGCAAAAAGAGGTCCAAAAGAAGGTCGAAGACAATGAAGTGAATAAGGAAATTAACCACAAGACGGCTGAAGACAAGAAGGTGGTGAATAAGCCATATATACATCCTTTGCCTTTCCCAAGCAGGTAAATCAAGCACAAGATGGATGAGAAGTTTAAAAAATTTTTTAGAAGTTTTTAAGAAACTTCATATTAACATCCCTTTTGCAGAAGCACTAGAACAGATGCCCAGCTATGTTAAGTTTATGAAGGATATATTATCTAAGAAACGTAAGTTGGGCGAGTTTGAAACTGTAGCATTATCTGAAGAATGCAGTGCTGTCCTGCAACAAAAGCTTCCCCCAAAGTTGAAGGATCCAGGAAGCTTTACAATTCCTTGCGCCATCGGTGATAAATTCTTTGGACAAGCCTTGTGTGATATGGGGGTAAGCATCAATCTAATGCCCTTATCCATATTTCAGAGGCTAGGTTTGGGGGAATGCAAGCCTACATCTGTAAGCCTCCAACTGGCTAATCGTTTATATACATATCCAAAGGGAATAGTGGAAGATGTCCTAGTGAAAGTGGATAAATTCACATTCCCTACAGATTTTGTTATTCTAGATATGGAAGAGGATCAAAGGGTGCCACTAATCCTAGGCATACCATTTTTAGCTACCGGAAGAACACTCATAGACGTCCAAAATGGTGAACTGACTATGAGAGTTCAAGATCAAGAGGTGACTTTTAACATCTTTAAAGCAATTAAATTTTGTCAAGATCAAGAAGAGTGTTCTTATATTGGTCTGTTGGATAATATCATTAACGATGCATTTCAAGCCAATAATTTTGAAGATCCCCTTGCCTTAGCATTGACTTCATCAACTGAGGATGATGAAGATTCTAGAAATGATGTATCTGATTACATCAAACACGTTAATGTGGTTCCTAGGCAATATCGTTTGCCCAAGTTTGAAACCTCAGAGTTCGATGTAACAAAAGTGATATCTAAGCCTTCCATTGAGGAACCTCCAAAGCTTGAGTTAAAGCCTCTGCCGAACCATTTGTAGTATGCTTATTTGGGAGCAACATCTATCCTGCCAGTAATCATATCATCATCCCTCTCAGATGATCAAGAGGAGAAGCTTCTCCGTGTGTTTAGGAAATACAAGCATGTTCTCGGTTAGACTGTTGTCGATATTCAAGGCATTAGCCCTTCCATCAATATGCACAAGATCTTGTTAGAGGACAATCAGAGTGGAGTTGTAGAACACCAAAAGAGGCTAAATCCAATTATGAAACAAGTGGTGAGGAAAGAGATAATCAAGTGGCTGGATGCAGGCATTATTTATCCTATTTCTGACAGCCCCTGGGTATCTGTTGTGCAATTTTCGCAAGCGCACGAATCATACAAGTAGTAAAATAAATATCGTTCTCACAAGGATCGTTTGAATACTAACTTTTACGGCGATTATGATTATTTAAGCGAACAAACACAGTAGTGAATTCTGAATTAAAATCAAAATAGTAAATAAAGTAAATAAATAAAGAAAGATTGAGACTTAAACAAGGTATAAAGACCTAGGACTGGGAATCCACTACACTACCCTCTATGATAAATTGTAATCCTATCTTTGCTAATGTTCAATTATGTTCTTGAAGGCGATTTGTCCTAAATTATTTAAAGCCCAACTTCTTGGCACTAAAAACGTGCTAAAACTCCATTAATTCCATTCTTATGGCAATTAATCCAAGTTTCAACCCATTAAGATTTATGACAATCGTTGATTTCTCGAAAGATTTAAGTCTATGTCTAGATCTCAATTCCTAAGCTCAATTCTTAGATTATCAAGCAATTAGATTTCATCTTTCAATCCTTCATCTAAAGCCTAAAATCATGTAAATATAGCACGCAACATACCATAAGCATTAAGAACACTAAGAATGAATCAAGAACAATAATAACCATTAACAAAGAATCAAATTAACAATTCAACATTAAGAAATAGAGAGTTTCATCCCAATCCTAGAAAAAGGAGTTTAGCCACTCATGGTAATTACAACACAAATAAGAACAAAGGGGAAAGATACAACCATGATTCCAAAGCAAATAAAGAAAATGAAGAAGAGAACTTCAATGGTTAATCCTGATCTTGCTCTTGCTCTTGATCTTAGCCTCCAATCCTTGTGCTCTCAAGTTTCTCCTGGTTTTCTGCCTAAAAAGGTCTCAAAGAGTACCCCCTAGAGTCTCCTCCACCTTCTCTAGCCTTCAGCTACCTCCTTATAATCCATTTAATGAGTTTTGGCTTCTCTTTCACGCCAGGAGGTCAGATACGGCCCTGTCTATAGGAGATACGGCCCTGTCTCTGAGAAAACGCGTCCAATTTGTCAGAAAACATGTAAAAATAGTTGACAAACATGTATAGATCACTCAACTTTTCATCTCTCAAGTATTTAAGGGCAAATAGATCACTCAAATTTCTATCAACAATTGCATGACCATAGGCTTGATTATCAATCTCATCTCCACATTGAAGTTCACATACATAACAAGGATAAAAAAGGACTTACATTGGGTTGTAATGGGGCCAAGGGTGAAATAAATGGTAGGAAAAAGATGAATAAAGGTAAAGAATGTTTATGGGTAAAGCTATATAGATCAGAATCAGGTTGAAAAGATAATCAATAGAGTATAATGCACATGGATGTAACCAATTCTCATTTTCAACCCAAAATTCTCATTATTCAATCACCAATAATCTCTTTCTTTCATCATTCATTTTTATTCTTCTTTTCTTTTTTTTAACCCTTGAAGATAAAAGTAACTTTTTAAGACCTTTCAATTAACACTTTAGATGCTCCAAAGAATCCAACCTGATTATACAACAAGGTATTCAAAGTAATCAATTTCAGGCTCAAAAGGGACAACTAATGGATTATTTAACAATGCAACTCTGGAAGTCAAGAAAGAATTAACCTAATTGCCTTCATCATATCCAAGAATGTATGTGAACCATTAAAGTTTCAACAAGATATCAAATCAAGTTCTAGCACACAAAAATCAAGAGAAAACACACTCTAGAAAGAAAATAGGATTCAGTTTATGATAAATCCAATCAATAAAGGCCCAAAACTCACTTCTGGCGTAAGTTAGTAAAGAGAATAAATGCAAGTAGATATGACTAATTTCCCAAATAAAATGCTAAAATAATCAACATTCAATTCAAAAAGTTTGTCTTGCACAAAAATAGTTTTAAAAAAAAGTAGTGGATTCCCCTCTCAAACAAATTTCTATCAGTTCAGAAATAACTAAGAAATTAACACAATTCCCACTAGATTCAAAGCAATAAACAAATGCTCAACAATTCCCCCCACACTTGAAAGAAACATTGTCCTCAATGTTTAAATAAGAAAAGTAATATTACAAAGAACTACAAAACTTCCCTGAAAGTAGAAACTCAAGATCATGAAGGTGGTGGGGAAGGGTAAGAGAAAGAGGCGCATAGCCATGGACTCAAACAGTTGGTCATCATGCGTGGCAAAATAGGGTCTGAAATAGCACAAGAAAAAGAAAGCAAAAACTAAAAAATAAAGTGTAAGAACTAAATGCGAAAATAAAGCAACTAAATGAAAGGAAAGAAAAAATATTTTTGGGCAGCCGACAGCTATATACATCCCCCTACAAAGGCTCTGAACTCAGGGAGGCACTTAAGTCGACTCAATAATAGCTAACTACAAAACAAAAGCAGAAGAATGTTAATCAATAAAATAAATAATAATAAGCTAAAAGCAAAAAAAAAAAAAAAAAGAGTAAAGAAAAAGAGAAAAAAAAATTTGGGTTAGCTCCCCAGAAGCGCTAATTTAAGGTCCTTAGCTTGACCCCTCATATCATTTAAGTTAGAGGGGAAGGATTAGAAAGGGGTTGAGTGATTCCCTTCTCGATAGGATTCCCAATGAAGTAAGGCTTCAATCGTTGACCATTTACTTTGAAAGCTCCACTAGCCTCACTCCAAACTTCAATGGTTCCATGAGGAAACACTTTAAGGACTTTAAAAGGGCCTGACCACCTAGATTTCAATTTCCCAGGAAAAAGCTTCAAGCATGAGTTGAATAAGAGGACCAACTCTCCTTCGTGGAACTCTCGGTGCAAGATATGCTTGTCATGCCAATGCTTGGTCCTATCCTTGTAAGTCTGAGCACTCTCGTAAGCATCAAGGCGTAATTCGTCTAAGTCATTAATTTGTAGAAGGCGTTGAGCTCCAACGTCCTTCATATCAAAATTCAGCATCCGAATTGCCCAAAAAGCTTTGTGTTCGAGCTCAACTGGCAAGAGACAGGACTTACCACAGACTAATCGAAACGGTGTGGTTCCAATTGGAGTCTTGAAAGCTGTTTGGTAAGCCCATAAAGTATCATCAAGCTTTAAAGACCAATCCTTACGAGATTTGCTTACCGTCTTTTCAAGAATCTGCTTGATTTTCTGATTAGAGATCTCTACTTGGCCACTGGTTTGAGGATGATAGGGTGTAGCAATGCGATGAGTCACCCCATATTTCTTCAATAATCCTTCAAATTGACAGTTACAAAAGTACGAACCGTCATCACTGATGATGGCTCGTGGTGTACTAAACCATGAAAAGATATTTCGTTTAAGGAACTTCACCACAACCTTTGCGTCATTTGTTGGAGATGCAATGGCTTTAACCTTCTTCGACACATAATCCACTCCAACCAAGATGAACTTGTAACCAAATGAAATGGGGAAAGGTCCCATGAAGTCAATGCCCCAAACATCGAAAAACTCAACCTCTAAAATGTTGTTCAAGGCTATTTCATTCCTTCTCAAGATATTCCCTATCCTTTGACAACGATCACAAGCAAGCACAAAGTTCCGGGCATCATGAAATAGAGTAGGCCAATAAAAACCACATTGAAGTACCTTGGCCGTTGTCTTTGAAGAACTAAAATGGCCTCCATATGGGGAGGAATGTCAATGGCAAAGGATGCTTGCAATTTCATCTTCAGGAAGACATCGTCGTATGATACCACCTGCACATCTTTTGTAAAGCAAAGGCTCTTCCTAAAAGTAATACTTCACATCTGAGAGGAACTTCTTCTTCTTTTGATATGAAACATCGAATGGTGTAACTCCATACACTAAGTAATTGACGAAGTCAGCATACCAAGGCGTCACCATCATGGAGAAGAGTTGCTCATCTGGAAGACTGTCATCAATTGGTAGCTCAATACACTCTATTTCCTTCTCTTACAGAATTCGAGAGAGATGGTCAGCAACAAAATTCTCAGCTCCTTTCTTGTCTCGGATCTCTATATCGAATTCTTGCAACAACAACATGTGGAAATAAGTTTGCCCCAATAATTTAATATGTTAAGTTTTGATGATGACAAATACAAGACAAAGAGAATGATTTTTATGCTTGATAAATGTGCTTTATAGATGACAAATGTATCACAAAAGAATATTGATCATGTTACATAAATATGCTTAATGAGATATATTGTATCATGCATGATTATATACTTTATCTAGTTATATTTCACTTAATAATCATGTAATGAGATATGTGTAACATTCTTCATATAATATATCCAATAATGCTTTATATGAGTTGTATTAAATTAATATTGATTTGGCTCTATCTAAATAAAAATGTGCAAAGTATTATTTGTTGGATCCTATATAGGCATATCTATTTGTAATTGATAAATATATTATTTGAATGTGTCTATGAAAGTCTTATATGCATCTTAGACTAACTAGAGTTATACATTTATGAATCATGCATATGAAGATAATGATTTATGAATTTGGACTAACTATGCTTGTTTTAAGTGAGTAATACTTTGTAGGATAGCCCAAGTACCAAAAGTGAGCATTGCAACAAGAAAGTAAAAAATCACAATTATGCTCAACTCAAAAAGAATGAGAATGATAAGATGGTCTAAGCATTTGTAAGATTTGAAGAGAAGAAATTTGTGGAAGCTTGGATTACATCAAGAAGCCTAAGGACTAGAATTGGTATATTTTCCTTTTAGGTTTTCTCCTATGTGAAGATAGAGGTTTTACAAGAAAAGAGCTCAAATATATTTTTAAGTCTTTAAAAATGGTTCTTACATGTTTAAATGCCCAACAAAATACTTTTTGGAAAGTTAGTCTTAGTGATAGTTCAAACCTTTGAAAAATAGCCAAGTTTGTATTTTGCAAAATTGATATTTAGTTACTCTTTCGATCATAACTTTCAAACTACTTTGAGTTTTATTATGAAACTTATTTCATATAAAAATAAACTCAAAGATCTTTCCGATGGGTAGTCATTTACTTTAAACGAATAATAAGTGAAGAAGTTATGACCATTTAAAGTCAGTTTTAAAAAAAGTCAAGTTTTAGTTTTGAAAAGCTGACCTTTGATTACTCTTTTAATAATATCTTTCAAAATACTTTGAGTTTTGCTCTAAAAATTTTTCATTTGAAAATAGACTCAAAGATCTTTCTAATGAGTGGTCATTCTCTTTAATCGTATAAGAAATGAAGAAGTTATGACCTTTTAAATTCAGTTTTCAAAACTAGAAATTCTGTGATCAATTACACAAGTCTTGTAATCTATTACCACGTTGGCAGAAGCCATGTAATCGATTTCCAAAAGTGTGTAATCAATTACTAAGTGCCCAGAAATCCCAGAACGAGTTCTAAGAGTATTGTAATCAATTACCACATCTATATAATCGATTACCACGAGTCTGAAATGTACCCAACTGCTATAAATGGCTAGTTTTCATAAAAAAATCATTTCTAAACACTACCAACAACTATTTGATCACTTGAGCTCTATATATAAGTGTTGTATGAAGCTTATACACCTCTTGAACACTTGATTTGATCCTTAAATTACCAAAATCATATTTTGAGCTCTTTATTGCAAAATCCTTCTATTCCTTTGTTCTTCAATTTGTATTATCCACTCTTGAGAGAGTTTTCTATCATCTATACTTTGTTCTTCAAGTTGTATATTGTAACGACCCGGGACTGCCTGCAGGATTGATGAGAGTCTCCACAAACCAACACGGGTCTTTTCAGCGTGCTTTGTCCTCACTCACATGCATCCTAGGAAACTTTCCAGGAGGTCACTCATCCCATAATTGCTCCAGGTCAAGCACGCTTAACCATGAGTTCTTATGTTCTAGGCTCCTGAAAAGAAATTGCAACTTGTTGATATGGTTACACCAAATCAATTCCTTTAAGCCATCCTCAACTATGTAGTCCCATACCTACACAGTCTCTGAATCCCTCTCATTCCGGTGCGCATATAGTTCATTCATGCAGACCCTCTGCTTAGAAGCATGCCAGGAGCCGCTCCTTGTCCGTGCCTTATTGCACCGGCGACACTCCCCGCCCTCATCGGCCCCTGGACGCCATATGCCCACCAGCTTCCGCTTGGTTCATCCCCGAACCACACCGTACTGGGAGAGGTCCCGTCTCTGATACCATTTGTAACGACCCGGGACTGCCTGCAGGATTGATGAGAGTCTCCACAAACCAACACGGGTCTTTTCAGCGTGCTTTGTCCTCACTCACACGCATCCTAGGAAACTTCCTAGGAGGTCACCCATCCCATAATTACTCCAGGTCAAGCACGCTTAACCATGGAGTTCTTATGTTCTAGGCTCCCGAAAAGAAGTTACAACTTGTTGATATGGTTACACCAAATCAATTCCTTTAAGCCATCCTTAACTATGTAGTCCCATACCTACACAGTCTCTGAATCTCTCTCATTCCTAGCGCATTCGCCCATTCATGCGGACCTCCGCTTAGAAGCATGCCAGGAGCCGCTCCTTGTCCGTGCCTCATTGCACCAGCGACACTCCCCGCCCTCATCGGCCCCGGGATGCCACATGACTAATGTAACACCCTTGTGGGAATGTCACATTTATGAATGCAATGAAATAAAATAAAATAAAACTCTTACCTAAGTTGTAAAACATTTGATACTTACATAATATTTGTGGTAATATTTTTTTTCCTTTTATAATTATAACATTAAATAAAATAACATGAAACACAAAATATAACAAACATAAACTCACCATAATATACATATGAATCTCTTTTAGTACACACATAATTTATAACTACATATATTTAATAAAAGCAGTAAAGAGTTGACACAAAGCTATGACATAGTACTGCCCAAGTGCATCTCGGTAGATATCAAACCCTCCAATGAATCATCTTCCAGAACCTCCAGAATAACCATCGAAAAGTTCACATCTCGGAGATCTCACAGCACGACGGACACGAGTCCGAGCTGTCGACTCGCTACTGAGCTTACTAGGCGCATGGAATATTCCCTGCCAATAACGCCTAATGGTCAGAGGTAACTCTAAATGTAAATAAAGCATAGTAGTGAATATGACCTCTCCGTCATACTCTCTACATAGGGACACAGTCAAACGTCCCACATAAGCAACTGTCCCTCGGTCCACATGCATACGCCATGCCTCGGAACCCCCATGAAACTCTAGTCTCACGAACCCGAAGAATCCTGGCAATGCCATGATCTCAAGATCAGTCTTGACGATCAGTGTGATCTACCGGCTCCTCCTCCTCGTATACTTCGCCCGACTGTTGCTCGTCAGGATACTGTACCTCAAGAGGCTGATCCTCTTCTTCCACAAACTCTTTACGGAAACAATATAGTAATATCGAGAAAACATATAGAGAGGTGAGACAATCTACATCACTACCCGCATGGCAATAAAGAAAATGACAGTACAAAATAGTTATCACAACAGTACATACCAAAACATCATGCATAATATATCAAGTAATATATAACAATAATACATACCATTATATCATGCATAATATATTAAAACAATAAATCATACAATTTATCACAGATTATGATAAGCAATAAAATGCAGGTAATGCATGAACACACACCGACTCGTTCCTACTCCATGGAACTAAACACGGATATCTGAGAGAATGATCCGATTAGAAACTAATAATACTTTATGACTGCCCAACCAAACTATTGCACTGTCCAATCTTTGTGTCTATAGCCCATAGTCCAAAACATCGTGTAGCAGTACACAGTCCAACATCGTGTACCACAGGCATAGTACTTAATAGTCCCTTCAAGATCTCGACTAAGAATAGTGTTTGTCAAGATCATTAGTGTGTTGCCCGTTACCATGGCCCAGAGGAGCAACCCACTGTCCGCATGTGGAATTCTCCGCACACTAACGCCTCCAAGTTCATAAATGAACCACACTACGCTTATCACACCAAAACACGGTGTAATTCGCCTCGTCAATCAATCACCAATTATAACCCAAATTGGCACAACACTCTAAGCATGATCTAAAATTATAAAAATACCCTTAGTCACAAAATAACAAAGTATAGTACATCCCACCTGACAGTACTACACCACAACATGTCCGGGTCCACCACTTTGGCCCGACAGCAAAACTCACAGTATTGTTCAATCGCGTAGGAATTTTATCACATTTTCACAATCTCATCTTTTTCACAAACGTTTTTAAATCGCGTAAAGATATTTTGACATTTTTAAACATCGTAAAATGTTTTTAAATCATTTTCTTAATCGCGTAAGGTTTTTAATTCATTTTCTTAACCGAATAGCTTAAAATCATCATTTCTACTATGTGTAAAACTATATCTAGTACTTTTAAAATACGTAAAGTATTTTCCTTATGTTCTAAATATAGTATGGAATCTTTTCATTTTATGCGTCTGATTTTAATAAATTTCTAAGAAAGATTTTGCCTATAAAATCAAAAAGATAAGGTATTTTCAACGTTTTCCACTAAATATAGTTCATTTTATTTTTACCCAATAATTACGCTTTGAAACTTGCTAACGCGCTTCAAAATTTATAAAATGAGCTTTACGTTAGTATTTTTCTAGCGTCTGTTTATTTCTTACTTAAACTAAATTCTCGCTAAGTTAAATTTCTAGAACTGAATTTATTCCTTTTATTTTTCTCAATGAATCATTGGAATCCATTTATGTTGTAAATCACTTACCTAACCTATCTTAGCAAATAAAATGGCATGTTGGCCAAATCAAAATAAAATGGTATTTGATTATACACTAAATGGCATATTGGCCACAATTAACTTAAATCTTTTTCAAATCCATTATTTTACCTAGGTTCATTAAATCATTAATTTAGAAAATTGTGGAGAACATTTTGGTTCTCTAATTTCATGAGAAATCATGAGCCTCAATGTGTTCTTTGGAACACTCATGCAAATCGTTACATGTTATTCACATCCTACTTTAATAATTATACGATTATAGACACATACAATTATTTAATCACATATAATATACATACAATATATTTAAAGCCATAAACATGCATAACAAAAATAATAATAACTATAATCATGCATAGCAAAAATAATCACAAATAGGAAAACATCTAAACATAAAAATAAAACCATAAACAATCACACAAATCGAATCCTTATGGATTCTTCATACACAATCAATCCATTTTCTCATCACCACTTAGGGTTGATGAGATTAAATCTCCCTCTTACCTCTTGTAGACAATTTAATCGGTTAGTTTTCCTCCTTTCCTTCAAATTTCGTGTGACTCCCAAACAAATCCCTAAAATTCTTAAACAATTAGTAAAAACACATACAAGGTACAAAATAGAAAAACCATGGAACAATCATGGTTAGAAAAATTAAAAATCCAATATTGAACCATAGAAACAAAACTTACCCTTAAGTAAGTAACCAAAAGGTTGGATTTGGACAAGATAGAGTAGGAATTTGGGAAAACTTTGTGAATGAAAAGTGTTTAGAATAGGATTTGGGTTTAGGAAATATGATGAGATGAAATTATGAAGGTTTGGTTGTGTGGGTGTTGGTGTTGGCTGAAACTAGGGAGAGAAAGTGAAAGAGAAGTGTGCTTGAGTTTTTGGTATTTTAGAGAGAGAAATGGATAGCTAAATGTGATAAGTGTGAAAAATATAGTGAAGAGTGAATAGATAGAGTCAGTAGTGTGAGTGAGTGTGGGTGAGGTTGAGTGATCAACTTTGCATGGTAAAATATCATAGAGTGTTCACATGGTTAAGCACATGGCTTATGTCATGTTGGAGCCTTCAAGAACCATGTAGAACCAAGCCAATCCAAGCCTCCTTGCTGCTGCCCAAAACCGTGTGGGTCTTCCTCTTTTTAGTGTCTTAATTGTTCTCCAATTACACCTAATTACATGCTAATTAATTAGGTAATTAGTTAGGTTAATTATCCTAACTAATCTTAATTAACATACTAATAATATAACTAATTAACTTAACATATATTAACAAATATTATAACCTTTAATCAATATTAATATATCTAATTAGTATTTAGATTATAATTAATTAATAACTAAACTAGTTCACTTAGTTTGTTAATTAAGTAATTAGATTAGTCAAACTAAGCTTAATTAGGTTACTAACCAAATTCAAGCCTACAATTTTTGACTTAATTCTAACCATTGATTCATCTTTAATTCTTAGCCCTAAATTAGATCTAAGGTAGATATCAATTAGTCATAAAACTATCATTCTAATCTCACCATTGATTAGATCAACGGCTTAGGTTAAATGCTTCCTAACTAAGTCTTCATCCAACGGTCCAAACGAAAGTCTATACTCCCTTTGTTGACCAATTCCTATTAGTTTAGAAAGTCAAGCCACTTTTGTTGACTTGCTCTCATTGGCTAGAATTTGTACAGTCAGCACAGTTGACTGCTTTTCCTAAACACGGGCCCCACAGTACTTTTAAAGATCTGTGGTCAAATCGAAGCAGATTTTTACTATTTTTGAGACAAGAGGTCTTGTTATATAAAATAATATTATAATAATATAAAATTATTTTATTGCATAGTTAAATCTGAAAAATTACGAGATTAATATATATATCAATCAGAATTGAGTTTAGTAAGATCCCCCAGCTCCAATTAATTAAAATAAGATTTATCCGGCCAGAAAATTATTATTTCCCCAGGTTGGAGCAAATCACATAAAACAGTCAAGTACACTCATGAAACAGTCAAATTAAATTTACTGCTCACAGAATTCACAAAACAGTACATTTCGGGACTATTTTGTAATAATCCCAAAAGTTGGGGTGTTACATATATCTACTCTTGTGAGAGTTTCTATTCTTTCTATTCACCTTGAAATCATTGTAAGAGGGTGATGTATCCCGCAAGAGAGAAAAGGGTGAGGTATCCCTTATAGTGTGACTCAAACACAAAGGGTGAGGTATCCCAAAGGTGTTGTGAGTGCTCTTGATTGTAAAGGTCATCAAGCACCTGTGAAGCTTAAAGAATTGGAGGCTCTAGCACAAGGATGAGGTATCCCAAGGTGTGAAGAGTGCTCTTGTTTATACAAAGATTTTTCTAGCACTCGTGAAGTCTAGGAGATAGTGAAGAAAATCTCAAGTTAAGCTTGGGGACTAGATGTAGGCCACAAGTGGTTGGTGGCTGAACCAGGATAAATTTTTGAGTTTGATTCTCTCTTCCCTACACTCTTTAATTTCAATATTTAGTGTAGTATATTTATCTATTGCATATCTTGTCATTTTGGTGATTTGATTCTATGAACTTGATATCTAGCTTATTTGCTTAATTCATCATATATCCTAAGTTGTATTTGAGTAATCTATAATAGTTGTACCTTTGTTGTGCATGTTCCGGTACATTTATTACTTGAGTGATTCAAAATGCTTAATTTCTCAAAGTTGCATTAAAATTTGTAATCACCCGATTCACCCCCCTCTTGGGTGATGGTTGCCATAGCTAACACAACACCCATCGGATCAACCTAGGCTTCGCATCCTTCTTGCTCAAAAGATATTTGAGAGCATCATGGTCAATGTAGACTATCACTTTCGAGCCAACTAGGTAAGACTGGAACTTCTCAAAGGCAAACACTACCACCAGGAGTTCTTTCTCGGTTGTAGCATAATTCAATTGTGCATCATCCAGGGTCTTGCTAGTATAATTGATGGCATGAAGCTTGTTATCCTTCCTTTGTCCTAACATGACTCCAATTGCAAAATCACTTGCGTCACACATTAACTCGAATGGCAATTCCCAATCTGTTAATTGTATAATAGGAGCAGAGATCAATGCCTCTTTCAACCTACAAAAAGAATCCATGCAAGATTGGTCAAATACAAAAGGCACATCTTTATTAAGAAAATTGGACAAAGGTTTTGCAAGTTTAGAGAAATCTTTTATAAATCGCCAGTAAAACCCGACGTGACCCAAAAAGCTCCTGATAGCTTTGACCAAGTTTAGTGGTGGCAACCTCTCAATCACCTCGATCTTTGCTTTATCCACCTCAATGCCCCTCTCTAACACCAAATGTCCTAATACAATGCCTTCATGCACCATAAAATGACATTTATCCCAATTCAAAACAAGATTAGCCTCCTCACATCTTTGCAAAACTTAAGACAAGTTAGTCAAATAATTATCAAAAGTAGTGCCATAAACGGAGAAATCATCCATGAATACTTCCATTATATTTTCAATAAAATTAGAGAAAATTGCCATCATGCAACGTTGGAAAGTAGCAGGTGCATTACAAAGTCCAAAAGGCATACGTTTATAAGCATAAGTACCATAAGGACAAGTAAATGTGGTTTTATCCTGGTTATTGGGGTGAATAAGAATTTGAAAGAAACCAGAATAACCATCCAAATAGCAAAAGAAAGAGTGTCTAACTAACCTCTCAAGCATTTGATCAACAAAGGGGAGAGGGATATGGTCTTTTCGGGTTGCACTATTCAACTTCCTATAGTCAATACACATCCTCCAACTCATGACTGTCCTAGTAGGAATTAATTCATTCTTTTCATTCTTAATCACAGTCATACCACCCTTTTTAGGAACAACATGCACTGGACTCACCCATGGACTATCTGAGATCGGGTAAATAATCCCTACATCTAAGAGTTTGAAAACCTTTTTTTAAACAACTTCTTGCATATTTAGATTGAGTCTTCTTTGACGCTGTATAGAAGGTTTACAACCATCTTCCATTAAGATATGATGCATGCAAATAGAAGGATTAATTCCTTTGATATCATTAATGGTGTATCCTATTACCCTTCTATGCACCCTAAGTTCATTCAACAATTTATCAACCTCATCATCACTAAGATTTGCATTTATAATGATAGGATATGTAGAATTAGGACCAAGAAATGCGTACCTTAGTATGGGTGGAAGAGGTTTAAGCTCTACCTTTGGGGCCTCCTTGTCTTTAAGCGAAGGATCTTTGATTGAGACACCCTTGAGCTCTTTGAACTTACTGTTTTGAAAAGGGGAAACGGTTGGACATGCATCTAAAATTTGAGTGTAGGTTGCCACCTCCTCATCTTCATTATTTGAGTCACCACTGTGCACCAAGCATATTTGCAAAGGGTCTTGTGGGTGACTTTTAGCGTGCACCTTTCTAATCAGCTTTTCTTCTACATCAACCCTCAAACAAGAATCAACATTAGCTGGTTGCTTTGAGGCTTGATCCAAATTGAATTCAACAACTTCTTCACCAACCTTAGGGGTTATTTTTTCGTGCTTCACATCAAACACTGCTCCAGCAGTGGCTAAGAATGGCCTCCCTAAAATAATGGGGATTTGAGTATCGACTTCTATCTCAAGTACAACAAAGTCGATAGGTATGTAAAACTTCCCCACCTTCATTGGCACATTCTCTAAGATACCAACAGGATGCTTTATTGACCTATCTGCCAATTGAAGAGAGATGGTGGTAGGTTTGAGCTCCCCAATATCAAGTTTCTTACAAAGAGAAAGTGGCATCAAACTTACACTAGCCCCAAGATCACACAAAGCCTTATTAATATGCATGCGTCCAATTGAGCATGGAATTGAGAAGCTATCCAGATCTTTAAGCTTAGGAGGAAGCTTGTTTTGGATGATAGCACTGCATTCTTCTGTCAAAGCCACGGTCTCATAGTCTTCAAGCTTTCTCTTGTTTGAGAGAATCTCTTTAAAAAATTTAGCATAAGAGGGCATTTGGGAGAGAGCTTCCGTAAAAGGAACATTGATGTAAAGCTTTTTTAGCACCTCCAAAAATCTTCTAAATTGCTGATCAAGCTTTACCTTTTGAAATCTTTGAGGGAATGGCAAAGGGGGAACATACGCTTCCAGAGGAACATACTTTTTAGTTCTTCGTTCTTCTCCTTCCTTGTCCTCGGTCATCTCTTGATTCTCTTCTTTCTCATTGGTGTCCTTAACTCCAAGTTTTGCTTCTCTTGTGGGGCCTTCAAGTTACTTACCACTTCTCAATGAAATTGCTTAAACGTGTTCCCATGGGTTAGTCTCCGGTTGACTTGGGATTTGCCCTTGAACCATGTTGAACAAGCTTGCTTGTTGGGATATTTGAGTTTCAAGCATCTTAGAATGAGTGGCCATTTGATCAAAACGATTGTGAACTTGCTTGATTGATTCCCCATGTTGTTGGACTTGAGCTTGAATAGCTTGATTCTGCTCTTTTTGTGTAACTATAAAAGTTTCCATAAAAGCTTCTAAATTAGACTTTGTACCCTGAGAAGATTGCTGAGGTTTTTGGAAATCGGGTGGTGGTCTATTGTTTGATAGGGCCCTTCTATTTTGCTGGTTACCATAGGAGAAATTTGGGTGGTTTCTCCATGCTGGATTATAAGTGTGGGAGAAGGGGTTACCCTGAGCCTTGAAATTGTTATTTTGCACAAAACTTGCTTGCTCCAAAGACGGGTCTTGAGAGTAGGTCTCCACTGAATTGCATGCTGAAGTTAAATGCCCTCCTCCATATGTTTCACAATTTATCGTAGGAGTAGCGACAATGTTGACATTCAACTTCTCAAGTGACTTGGTCAAACCATCAAATTTGGCATTCAACACAGTAATAGCATCAAGCTCTATCATTCTGGCTTGCTTCTTCAAAGAGGATCTATCACTTGGCCACAAATAAATATTTGAAGCCACTTCATTGATCAAACCCCTTGCCTCTGTTGGAGTCTTGGCCATCAAAGCACCGCCAGCTGTGGCATCAAGGGCTGCTTTTGTAGAGAAAGACAACCCAACATAGAATGTTTAGATGACAACAAAATCTTGTAGGCCATGATGTGGACACTGACGAATAAGATCATTATACCTCTCCCATGCTTCATAAAGAGATTCATCATCTTTTTGATAGAAGGTAGTGATGTCTTGACGGAGCTTAATTGTCTTCCCAATTTGGTACTATTTATCCAAGAAGGCTTGTTCCATCAAGGCCCAAGTGGTAAGTGAATTTGGGGCTTCTGAGTGAATCCATTTCTTTGCTTTCCCCCTAAAAGAAAAGGGAAAAAGTCTGATCCTTATACCATCTATCGAAACCCCATTGATCTTGATTGTGTCACATAGTTCCAAGAAATCGTCCAAATGTTAATTCGGGTCTTCGGTTGGTAACTCGCTGAATTGCATTTGTTGGACCATCTGAATCAATGACGTCTTTAATTCAAAATTGTTGGCCTCTACCCGTGGCCTAACAATGGAAGACTGACAAGCATTAGCTTTGGGAGCTCCATAATCCCTCAGACTTAGCTCTGCATTGGCGGCTTGGTTATTATTGTTTGCCATGTTGTCTTCCTCAATTCTTTGTGCTCTTCTTTCCTTTCTAATATGACCAAATGTCCTTTCGATCTCAGGATCAATAAAGATAGTAAGATATCTTTGACTCCTTGTTCTTCGTATAAGGAAGAAATAACACTTGAAAATTTAAATAAAAAAAAATAAAGATAAAATAAAATAAAGTTAAAATAAAATAAAAATATATAGAAATAAAATAAAATAAAAATTGCTTAAATCAATCAAATTGTCGCTCATGTTAATGTCAACACGATCCCCGACAACGGTGCCAAAAACTTGTTGTGCAATTTTCGCAAGTGCACGAATCGTATAAGTAGTAAAATAAATATCGTTCCCACGAGGATCATTTGAATACTAACTTTTATGATGATTATGATTATTTAAGCGAACAAACACAGTAGTGAATTCTGAATTAAAATCAAAACAGTAAATAAAGCAAATAAATAAAGAAAGATTGAGATTTAAACAAGGTAATAAAGACCTAGGACTGGGAATCTACTACACTACCCTCCATGATAAATTGTAATCTTATCTTTACTAATGTTCAATTATGTTCTTGAAGGTGATTTGTCCTAAATTATTTAAAGCCCAATTTCTTAGCACTAAAAATGTGCTAAAACTCCATTAATCTCATTCTCATGGCAATTAATCCAAGTTCCAACCCATTAAGATTTATGACAATCGTTGATTCCTCGAAGGATTTAAGTCTATGTCTAGATCTTAATTCCTAAGCTCAATTCTTAAAGTATCAAGCAATTAGATTTCATCTTTTGATCCTTCATCTAAAGCCTAAAATCATGTAAATATGGCGCACAACATACCACAAGCATTAAGAACACTAAGAATGAATCAAGAATAATAATCACCATTAACAAAGAATCAAATTAATAATTCAACATAAAGAAATAGAGAGTTTCATCCTAATCCTAGAAAAAGGAGTTTAGGCACTCATGGCAATTACATCACAAACAAGAACAAAGGGGAAAGATACAACCATGATTCCAAAGCAAATGAAGAAAATAAAGAAGAGAACTTCAATGGTTGATCCTGATCTTGCTCTTACTCTTGATCCTAGCCTCCAATCCTTGTGCTCTTAAGTTTCTCCTGGTTTTTTGCCTAAAAGGATCTCAAAGAGTACCCCCTAGAGTCTCCTCCAGCTTCTCTAGCCTCCAGCTACCTCCTTATAATCCATTTAATGAGTTTTGGTTTCTCTTTCACACCAGGAGGTCAGACACAGCCCTGTCTATAGGACACACGGCCCTGTCTTTGAGAAAACGCATCCAATTTGTCAAAAAATGTGTAAAAATAGTTGAAAAATATGTATCAGTCATTTTAGTGGAGACACGGTTATGTGTCCCTTAGACACGACTGTGTATCAAGTCCAAAAGCTTCAAATCAATTAGACAGGGCCGTGTGTGTTACCAGAATTGTGAAATTTCATTTTTTTGGTGAGAGACACGGCCCTGTCTCTCGGAGACACGGTCTTGTCTCCTATACAGAAGCTTTCTTTAACTTAGACAGGGCCCTGTCTAACTCCCAAATCGCTTTTGAGTTGACATAGGTCCTGCCAAAGCCCAGAATGGTCCTCTTTTGCTCTGAAAACATGATATCTTCGCTTGCTTTCAGTCCAAATGTGTTTAATCTCTCATAATCTGCAAAAACAAAGATAATAATGAGGATCCATCAAAATTCATCAATCAAATCATCACAATTTATCCATTTTAGGGCTATAAAATACGGGCATAATAGTATCGCCAATCTAATGTGTGCTGAAGAAATGTGGCATGATGGTGGTCACCAATGAAAATAACGAGCTTATTCCCTCCCGAAAGGTCATTGGATGGAGGGTGTGCATGGACTACCGCAAATTAAATAAGGCCACTCGGAAAGACCTTTTCCCACTTCCTTTCATAGATCAGATGTTGGATAGACTTGCTGGGAAGGCTTATTATTGCTTCTTGGATGGTTATTCTAGATATAACCAAATTGTCATAGCGCTGGAGGACCAAAAAATGACAACATTTACTTGTTCATATGGTACATTTACTTTTAGAAGAATGCCCTTTGGGCTATGCAATGCTCCTGCAACCTTTCAACATTGCATGATAGCCATCTTTACTGATATGGTTGAACATGGCTTAAAGGTGTTTATGGATGACTTTTTAATATTTGGGGATAATTACAATAGCAACTTACAAACCTTATCATCTGTGTTGAAAAGGTGTAAGGAGACTAACCTCATCCTAAATTAGGAAAAGTGTCATTTTATGGTCCAAGAAGGCATAGTTCTTGGTCATAAGGTTTCTATAAAAGGGATGGAGGTGGACAAGGCAAAGATAAAAGTGATTGACAATCTTCTTCCACCAAACTCGGTAAAAGGAATCCACAGTTTTCTTGGCCATGCGGGTTTCTACAGGAAGTTTATTACAGATTTTTCTAAGATAGCCAAGCCTCTTTACAACTTTCTAGAGAAAGATATCTAGTTTACCTTTGATAATTCATGTCAGGTTGCATTTGAGGAACTGAAAAAGAAACTGCTTTCTGCTCCAGTTATAATCACTCCAGATTGGGACTTGCCGTTTGAACTCATGTGCGATGCCAATGACTATGCTGTGGGTGCAGTGTTGGGACAAAGAAAAGATAAAGTGTTTCGCTGCATATATTATGCGAGCAAAACACTCAATGGTGCCCAGCTGAGTTACACAACAATGGAAAAAGAGTTGTTTGGCCGTTGTGTTCGCATTTGAAAAGTTCAAAGCATATTTGGTGGGCACAAAGGTGATAGTGTACACAGATCACTCAGTAATAAAGTATTTAGTGAGCAAGAAGGACGCGAAACCACAATTGATTAGGTGGGTTTTGCTTTTACAAAAATTTGATCTAGAGATCAGAGATAAGAAAGGTACAGAGAATCAAGTAGCAGGCCACCTTTTAAGACTTGAAAATGAAGATTTCCAAGCTGAACTAATCATAATCACAGAAACATTTCCTGATGAGTAGCTATTTGCAGCCACCACTCAATCATGTCCATAGTATGCTGATATGGTGAATTACATTGTGGGTGGTGTGCTGCCACCTGATCTAACCTCTCACTAAAAAAAGAAATTCTTGTATGATGTCAGGCACTATCTCTGGGATGAGCCATTTCTGTTTAAATAGTGTGTGGACCATATGTTGAGGAAGTGTGTGCCTATGGAGGAAGTGGAGTAGATTTTAAGCTAATGTCATGATTCTTCATATGATGGACACTATAGTGGTGAGAGGACGACTACAAAGGTACTCCATTCTGGATTTTATTGGCCATCGCTCTTTAAAGATGCGCATTTCTATGTGCAAAGATGTGATGGATGCCAAAAATTGGGGAATATCTCGAAAAAGAATGAGATACCCCTGAATTCCATTTTGAAGGTTGAGATTTTTGATGCATGGCACATAGATTTTATGGGCCCCTTTATTCCCTCATTTGGGAATCTGTACATACTAGTGGCTGTGGACTACGTGTCCAAGTGGGTGGAGGCATGTGCATTTCCTACTAATAATTCAAAAGCAGTGATTAGCTTCATAAGAAAATAAGTCGTCACCAGGTTTGGAACACCTAGGGCCATAATCAGTGACGGAGGGTCGCATTTTTGCAACAAGTATTGAGAAGCCTTCCTAGCTAAGTATGGAGTGACGCATCGGATAGCCATTGCGTATCACCCACAGACAAGTGGGCAATCAGAGGTATCTAATCGCGAGATAAAGAGAATCCTGGAAAAAATAGTGTGTCCAACTAGAAAAGATTGGTCAAAGAAACTGGACGACGCACTGTGGACCTATAGGACTGCTTACAAGGGCCCCATTGGTATGTCTCCTTACAAGTTGGTATTCGGGAAGGCATGCCATTTGCCAGTTGAGCTTGAACATAAAGTTTATTGGGCAATAAAGCAGCTCAACTTTAATTTACAAGCTGTTTGGGAGAAAAGGCTTTTGCAGCTTAATGAATTGGACGACTTTAGGCTACAAGCCTATGAAAATGCAAAATTGTATAAAGAGAAAGTCAAATTCTGGCATGACCATAAGATTGTGTAGAAAAAGTTTGAAGAAGGTCAGCAGGTCCTCCTTTACAATTCTAGGCTCAAACTGTTCCTAGGAAAACTTAAATCGAGGTGGTCGGGGCCCTTTGTGGTAATAAAAGTGTTTCCCTACGGAGCTGTGGAGATTGCTCCACTGGATCGATCATCAAGTTTTAAGGTTAACGGCTAACGCCTAAAACCTTATTTTGGAGGAGAAATTGATAGGGGAAAGACTACCCTAGCTTTAACAGCCTCAACTTGAGATCTACAAAGTCCTGCCAGGACTATAAATAAGGCCCTTTTTGGGAGGGAGCCCAAATGTTTATGTTTGGTGTTTTAAGTCTTTAATATGTTGATATGTTAATTTTGTAGTTTAACTAAGTTTTTGTTATATAAACTATTATTTGACCTGTTGGACATGTTTTACAGGTATTAGAGACCTATTTTGGCCATAAGTCTCGGCAGAACTCAATTTGCTACAGGATTATGCAGTTAGACTCCTCACGCCGCGGCGTAACACTTTATGCGCTACAACGTGATGGTGCTATGGGCTAAAATCCAGAGAGATAAGCGTTGCGACGCGTCAAACTATAACGTTGTGACATTCCTGCAGGTAAAAAAAGAAGTAAATAGTAAATAATAATTATTTAAATAATTAATTTAGGAGAGAATTAATGTGCGTCGCATTACATTTTTGGTAACGCCGCGATGCGCAGTGTCTGTTAGAGTTTTATGTTGCGATGTTTGGAGTTCCTCACACCGCAACTTCTTTCTCTCTCGTTTCCTTTATTCTCTCTCTCCTTTTCTTGTTAATTTTTGGTTTTTTCTACTTTCCATCTCTTTTTCAGTCCACGCTTTCATTAAGGTATGTTCATATTTATTTTAAGTTTTTTGTAAATTATTAGCATATTTTCTCTGTTTGGGTCATTTATTTTTTTGTCTCTCGTTAGTAGTTTTGTTGTTTTTTGTGATAAATAGTTGTTGTTAATTAGTTAGTTATAGGTTTTTGTTAGTTTTTTTTTTGTGTTAATTTTTGCCTGGAATGCCCGATAATGGATTAATCTGGTTTGGACTGCGTAATCTGGTATAATTTGTTTTTGTGCATCGTGACATTGATGGTTAGCGCCGCGACGTTATGATGAACTACTTTGAATGTCGCGATGTTAGTCATGAATGTCGTGACGTTGTAATGAATGTCGCAATGTTGACATGAATGTCGCGACGTTATGTTGAACATTTGAATGCCGCGGCGCTGGTATTAAATGTCGTGGCGTTGACCCCCATATTTTCTAGAATTGCTCTATTTTTAAATGTGTTTAATACTTCCAATTGCTCAAATCTGACTTTTAGCAATTCTTTTTCAAGTTATCATGGGTCCAAAGATGGGAAGGTTTATTCAACGTGGTTCATCCAGTCAGAGGAACAGGGAGCCTTCTCCCCCTCCTGTAGATTATGATAGGGGGATGTTTATCTCAACAGATGCAGCCGAGAGATACATTGTTCTCATTACCAGACCGCTCACTCTCAAGCGTGGCTTTGCTTTTTCCAGAGCCATTCACCTAGAGTTAGAGGGGCTCATTAACCACCTCAACTGGAGTGCATTTGCCCAACACCCAGAGTCCTCTACTGTCCTCCCTGTAGTTCGGGAGTTTTACGCGAACGCAGCCTATGTGGGAGAAGGGGCTACTACAGTTAAAGTCAGAGGGCGCACGGTCTTGTTTTTAATAGCTTCTATTCGTGCAGCTCTGAGCCTGCCTGAGGCCCCTGAGATTTATGAGTTTACTGAGTTCTGCCATTGGGAGTCGCAGGAGGGCATCGATGTGAATGTGGTCATGACCAGGATATGCACGGCTGACTCTCAGCTTGTAGTTTGGACTATGAGTGTCCAAACCAACAGGCCGAGATATTTTCTATGCACCTACCTGACACCAGAGGCCCGTGCCTAGTACCACTTCATTAGCACCCGGATTCTACCGTCTGCTAACCTTTCTGAGGTGACACGAGACCGAGCCATACTAATTTATACGATCTTGGACCGCTGATCTATCAATGTCGCTCAACTTATTTTTGAGCAGATCTAGAGGTCAGCAAGGGAGTGAAGGAGCCTCTTCTTCCCATTCCTCATCCACACTCTATACAGCCAACATAATGTACGCTATGGGCCACATGAGGAGCTTACAGATGTTCGGCAGCCTCTTAATGATACTTTTATTGAGAGGGTGGGAGCAGCTCCAGCTCCCTTACTAGCTAGACAGAGGTAGACTCGTAGAGAGTCAAGGGCAGCAGCAGCACTTGAGCGCCCGGTAGCACTTGAGCGCCCGGCAGCACCAGTAGCTGACGCAGATTGGTGTGCCCGTATAGAGGCCCGGCTAGGCCATATGGAGGCCCAGAGTACGCAAATGACAGCTATGCTATCTTATACTATCTAGGTGCAGAGATGGATAACAGCACGCCTCGGCCTTTCGATAGATGACTATCCAGTTCCTGCCTTCTAGCCCATTGCTGTAGCGAGGCCCTCCCAAGCTGGACCTTCCGGAGCTCGTGCTGATGATGATGAAGATGATGATGATGATGATACTGATGCTGAGGCCCCAGACAGTGATGATCCCCTCATTTAGCCATGGCATTCAGGGCACTATTATTTCTTTCATTGTATTTCTTTTATATATATATATATATATATATATATATATATATATATATATATGTATGTATGTATGTTTCTTTTGTATAGTGAGGACATTGTTTCCCTCAAGTTTGGGGGGTGTCTTTAACTTTATGTTTTGAATTTATACACAGTATTATGATATTTTTGTACTATTATGTTTTTATGCATATGTTTTAAGTATTATGTGTATGTTTGTTTTATACTTTTTGTAGTATATGTATGTGTTTTAGTAATTTTGTTTTGAAAATAACCATAGGAGCAATTATCTTGATAAAAATTTTGGTGAAAATCCATTCAAGATACATTTTTCGTTCCCTTTCACATTGTGAGTTGTAATGTTCAAAAACTAGCGTGCATGATTGTCCAATGATAGATATGGATGCAAAATGACCTTCATTTCTCTATGAATCCATACGCAATCTTTGGCACATGCTGAAGCATTTTAGTTTCTTTTTATGTATGATGCATTTTCCATTGTCATGCTTCTTGAACTTTGAAAAGGATAAGAATGTTTCCCTAGAGAAAGTTTATGGACAATATATGTGAAAAATTCAATTATCTTAGAAATTGTTTTGTAACTCTCTTGAGGTAAAATCCTAGGTTATGCATGATTGAGGAAATGATTAGGGCATTGTTTGGACGGATTGAGCCTTTCAAGCTTTCCCTGAATGATTTTATCATAGGTCCCTTTTTGAAGCTTATGTATGTTTGGCCTTATTTGTTTTTCATAACCATTGTGATCGTTAACTTGTTAACTATTCTAATGCATGTGAAAACATTGCATTTTCTTCCTACCATCATTGTTTGTTGAGTGCATAATATGTTATTTCTTGAAGTGAGTCTTGTGATTAGGGGTATTAAGGATTCAATACAAAATGAGCCTAAAGGAACCAGATGCAGTCTAAGAAAAATCATTGCTTTGCAAAATTAAGAAAACAAAATGAAAAGAAAAAAAGAAAAAGAAAAAGAAAAGCAAAGCATAAGATAAGAAAAGTACAAAAAGCATCAAAATGGTTCTGGCGAGTTTTCTATATTCACTATTGAATACCCTGCTAATATCTGTTAGAGGATCGTGACTTGGAATAACATGTTTATGTGTCTCAATGTTTGTGTTAAATCCTATCCTTTTATTCTGTTACCCACTACCCTTGGCCTTACATTATAAGGTAATAAAGTCCCTTTTGATCCTCAATCTTGTGTGATTTACATTAATGGATAGAGAGTTGTATTACAATCTTATGGATTCTATGAATTATATTCATGTGTATGCTCATAACCTCGTCTGGATGAATATGAATTGAATGGAAGGGGTTTTCTTTGCATGATCTTAGGAAAAATATCTTGTATAAAAGGAAGCTATGAATGCTAGCATGATGAGGATTGTACATGTGTGAAACTGATTATGAGGTATGTGTATTCTTTGAGGTTTATGTAATCATCATACACTAGCTTGGGTTAGGTGAAAGTGGAATGTTAAAATTGGTTGAATGCAGGTTAATAATGTTGATCTTTGTGAATGTACTTTGTTTTGCTCGAGGACTAGCAAAAATCTAGGTTTGGGGGTGCGATAACTCCACAAAGTGTAGTTATTTGTGCCTTATATCTGTGCTATATAGGTTGCTTAGTCCTTGTTGGTATGCATGAATGGAAGATTTTAGCATCATATTCATCTGCATTATGATTTTGAGCAAATACTTCCTAAACTTTGATAAATTAGGTACATTTGCATGAGCTATTAAAGTGGTACTTTCTCTATTATAGGAAGGCCTCAAATATAGCATGAAAATGAAGAATCTGGAGTAGCTTTGGACCAGGAAGTCCAAGAGAAAGCCAAAATTGAAGATCATCATTCAATGCTGCGACGTAGGCATGTCAATGTCATGGCGTTAAGCATCCTCTGTTTCAATAAATGAAACTCGAGGCTAGGGTGCCACGATGTTGAGAGTGGATTCCTCAGGCGTCTGTGACCTAATTACACGCGCGTCGCGATGTGATGTGTTTGGCGCCGCGATGTGACTCTACTTTATTCAGCCTATAAATACTGTTGTATCCATTTTGCACGGGAGTTTTTATGTGTTTTAGAGAGCAGCTGCTAGGGTTTTTTATTTTAGACATAAAGGAAGTATAATTGATCAAGTTTGAAGGCTTTCTTCACCTTGGTGGAGGATTAGAGTTTCAAGGATCATCAACCGTGAGCTTTCTCTTCTCTAACTTCTACTTTCTTATTTCTTTTCTATGAACATGATGTATTTTGCTATATTTTCATGCTTCATGGCTGGCTAAGCTGTGTAGTAGGGTTTTCTTTATATCCTCCTACGAATATTGAATAATATTATAATCCTTTGAGTTTATATACATGATATGGTTTTGTTTAATCATATAGTGCTTAATGATTTTAAATGTTTGATCAACTTTTAATTGATTTGTTAAAATCTAACGAACCTAGACATAGTAATTTGGATTTGAGATCGTATGTATGATTGATGCATGTTATATTTCATTCAATTAGTTTGAGTGAGATGATTCGTTAATATGATAGAAATATACCTATTGGCCTTGCATAGTAACTATTGGGAATAGATCTTAATGAGTGGACTTACTTTAGTTCTCATGGAAACATAGTGAATTGGGTAACTGAAGCATAGTTGATTAACCTAGACATAGGCTTTTAACTAATTTAGATTCTCAAGCTAACTTAATCATTTCGTTTATATTGCTCATAAGGATTACTTATTATCAATTGAAGTAGGAGGTGAAAAAGGATTCCCTATTCTCTAATTCTTAATCTCAATTCAATTTTAAAGCTTTTAAGTTCTTTTAATTAGTTTAGACACTCATTTCTCAATTTATATGCTCTTGGATAGAAACTCTTAAACTTTTGGTGTATATTTACCACTGATTTTAATCTTAGTCTCTGTGGGAATGATATCCGACTTTTAACTATATTATAAGTGCGATCTGTGCACTTGTGGTAAGCAAAAGAGCAAACAGAATGACATCCATTTTAAAGGAGAAGGAATTAATTATTATGAAAAATTGAAAAACAAACCGACTTGAGATCCATAGAGTATCGTTATCTACCACTTAACTGGTGTCACAAAGAACTGCAAAAAGAAAGCAACAAAATTAAAATAAATTCTTCTTATAACAAGGATTAGAAAAGGAGATGAATTCTACCTCGACAACCTGGGTTTCCAGAAATGGTTTGAGTTTTTGTCCATTGACCTTAAACATATTACCTTTCCTAGGGTTCTCAATGTCTATGGCCCCATGTGGATACACATGTTTGACAACAAAAGGGCCACTCCACCTAGATCTCAATTTTCCCGAGAATATGTGAAAGACGAGAATTATAAAGCAGAACTTTTTGACCAATTTCAAAAGATTTCCTCAAAATTGATTTATCATGAAAAGATTTTGCTCTAACTTTATAAATTTTTGAGTTTTCATTGCATCATTTCTCAATTCCTCAAGTTCATTTAATTACAATTTGTGTACTTTGCAAGCATCATCAAGATCTAGGTTGAAAGCTTTAATGACCCAAAATGCTTTATGCTCAAGTTCTACAGGCAAGTGACAAGGTTTTTCATAGACTAACCGATAGGGTGACATGCCTAAAGATGTTTTGAAAGTAGTACGGTAAGTCCAAAGTGCATCGTTTAATCTTAAAGACCAATCTTTACGATTTAGGTTAACCATTTTTTTTCAAAATTTGTTTAATCTCCCTATTTGCTAATTATACTTATCCACTTCTTTGAGGGTGATAAGGGGTTACAATTTTGTGTGTAATGTTATATTTCTTCATTAAGGATTCAAATGGTTTATTGTAAAAATATGTTCTCCCATCACTGATGATAGTTCAAGAGATTCCAAATCGAATCAAGACATTTTCTTTTAAAAATTTAAGAATAGTTTTATGATTAGTATGTCGGCATGGAATCACCTTAATTCATTTTGAGACATAATCAATTACAACTAAAATATAGACAAATTCAAATGATAATGGAAATGGACCCATGAAATCGATTCCCTAATAATCAAAAATTTCAATGACAAGGATAGGGTTCAGAGGCATCATGTTTCACTTAGAAATGGAACCTAATTTTTGACAATTTTCACAACTTTTGCAAAATGTATAGCTGTCTTTAAATAAAGTGGGCTAACAAAATCCACACTGCAAGATTTTCGCAGTTGTTTTCTTTGAAGAAAAGTGACCTCCACATGCTTTTGAGTGAAAAACTTTAATGACATTACCTACCTCACTGTTAGGCACACATCTCCAAATGATTTAATCAGGACAATACTTGAACAAGTATGGGTCATCCCAATAAAAAATTTTCACCTCAGTAAAAAATTTCCTTCTGTCTTGGTGCGACCATAGAGGCGACATCTTTACTGTTACAAGAAAATTGACTATGTTAACAAACTAAGGCATGGAATAGTGAAAAATAAAAATTCACCAGAAAAAGAATCATTGATAGGTGTGATATCGAAAGGTGAGCCTATCGTAAGTTTGGACAAATGATCTGCAACAACATTTTCAGCTCCTTTCTTATCTTTTATTATGATGTTGAATTCTTGAAGCAACAAGATCCACCGTATCAACTTAGGTTTAACATCCTGCTTAGACATTAAATATCGAACAACAGCATGATTGGTGAAAACAATAGTAGAAGAACTGATTAAATAAGCTCAAAATTTGTCTAATACAAAAATTACAGCAAGTAATTCTTTTTTAGTAGTGATATAATTCATTTGTGCACTATTTAAAGTTAGACTTGCGTAATAAATTTCATGAGGCTTACCTTCATTTCTTTAGCCTAAAACAGTGCCAACAACAAAATCACTAACATCCACTCAAAAGGCAAAGACTAGTTAGGGGTTTACATGATAGGAGCAGATGTCAAAAGACCAATTAATTTTTCAAAAGATTTTTGACCTCTTGAGTCCAATCAAATGGTGCATCTTTTATTGGAAGATTACATAATGGTCTAGATATAGTACTAAAGTTCTTAATGAATCTTCTGTAGAGTCCTGCATGTTCTAAAAATGAACGACCTTCCCTGACTGCTTTTGGTGAAGGCAAATGGGCAATTAATTCAACTTTGGCCTTATTAACTTCAATTCCTTTAGAAGATATTACATGACCTAACACTATTCCTGAGGTAACCATGTAATGATATTTTTCCTAATTTAACATAAGTCTTTTTTCTTTGCATCTCTTAAGAACTTTTTTCAAATTATCAAGACAAATTTCAAATGAATTTCCACAAACTGTCAAGTCATCCATGAAAACCTCTAAATAATGCTTAACCATGTTATTAAAAATACTTAGCATGCATCTTTAGAATGTTGTTGGAGCATTACAAAGGCCAAAATGCATTCTTCTGTATAAAAAAGTACCAAAGGGATATGTAAAAGTTGTCTTTTCTTAATACTCTAATGCAATGGGTATTTGACAATAGCCCGAATAACCATCAAGAAAATAGTAGTAGGGATGTCTTGCTACCCTTTTCAGAATTTGAACAAGAAATGGCAAGGGAAAATGATCTTTCTAAGTGGCAGCATTTAATTTTGTAAAATCAATACACATACGCCAACTGGATGATACTTGCGTAGGTATTAATTCACCTTTTTCATTTTCAACCACTGTTATTCCAGATTTCTTAGGTACAATTTGTGTAGGGCTTGCCCACTAGCTATCAGAGATAGGGTAGATAATTTTAACATCAAGTAATTTGAGAACTTCAACTCTAACTACCTCTTTCATGCGTGGATTTAATCTTCTTTGAGGTTGTTGAGATATTTTAGCATTATCTTCGAAATTTATTTTATGTGTACAAATTAATGGATTAATATCTTTTATATCCTTTGATGTTCATCCAATTGTACTTTTATGCCTTTTAAGTACTTTTATCAACATACATTCTTGTTTTCTGGTAAGGGTCGAGGAAATTACCACTGGAAAACTTTGCTCTTCTTCTAAAAATGTGTGTTTCAACCCGACAGGTAATGACTTTAGTTCCAATGTGGGTACTTCTTCATGAGTATTATCATTCATGAGTTTTAACTCTTCGAATCTTGGCTTCTATCATTTGTATTCCATTACCTGTGTACAATCAATCAAAGAGCATATTTCAGAAATATCATCATCTAATTGCATACCTGAGTCAAATGAATTGTTTAAACAAATTTATAATGGGTCCGAAGTACTCTTGTTTGAAGATGATCATCTATAATGGCCTCAATCCCTTCAACTTCCTCTTTTTCATCATGGAATTCCTATGGTTGCTTGCACATGTTGAAAACATTAAGCTCTAGTGTTATATTTCTAAATGTAAGCTTCATCACTCTATTTCTTCAATTTATCAAAGCATTAAACGTTGCTAAAAATGGGTGACCTAAAATAACAGGAATTGATTTGCAACTATTAACCATAGGTTCAGTTTCTAAGATAATAAAATCCATAGGATATATGAATTTATTAAATTGTACCAACACATCTTCCACTATTCTTTTTGGAGTTTTAATTAATCTATCAACAAGTAAAAGAGTTACAGAAGTTAGTTTTAACTCACCCAGGTTGAGTTGCTGATAAGTTGAATATGGAAGCAAATTAACACTAGCATCAAGATCAAGTAAAGCTTATTCAATTTTATGTTCTCCAATAATGCATGAAACTGTAGGATAACCACGGTCTTTCTATTTTAAGGCATTATTGTTCTGAAGAATGGAGCTTACCTGTTCAGCCAAAAAGGCTTTCTTTTTCATATTTAGTTTCCTTTTAATAATGCATAAGTCCTTAAAAAATTTAGCATAAGAGGGAACCTGTTTGATAGTATCTAATAGAGGAATATTGACCTTCACTTGTTGAAAATTTTCAAAAATTTCAGTGTTGTGGTTCAATTTCCTTGAATTGTTTAATGCTTGAGGAAATAGGGGTGGAGGCGAGAGTTTGATCTCCTTTTGGTCAGGTGACTTATCAACCCATTCCTTATCTTGGAGAATTGATTCATCATCTCTCTCACAAGGTTCAGGAATTTGTTTTCCAACAACCTTTCCATTCTTAAGAGTTATCACTGACTTGACTTGATCTATTTGTTGACTTTCTGAACTACCCTCATTTAGACTGTACTGACCTTTGGGATTCGGTTGAAGTTGAGAAGGAAATTTTTCTTTCTCGTGAATGGTGAGTGCAGAAGTAAATTTAGCAAGAATGTCTTTTATGTCAATCATGGCTTGAGTGTTTTGGTTATTAATGGTCTCTTTCTTTTCTATAAATGCATGCAATGCTCTTTCAAGGTTTTTCCTATATGGTGGGACATAAGGTGCACATCCTTGAGAATTTTGAGAGTCCAGTTGTGCCTAAGGAGGTGGTGGTTGCATAAATTGTGCCTGATTATTAGTCCTCCAACTGAAGTTCATGTGATTTCTTCATCCCGGATTGTATGAATCTGAAAAAGAAGAGGAGAATGACTTTTTAAAATTATTCATTGCATTTACTAGCTAATGCACAACTTTAAAAATAATAATTTTTAGACATTCATTTGTTGAGTGTCCTAAGCCATCACAAATGCCACAAATTTCTTCATTTTTCACAAATTTGATTTCTTTTACTTTCCCTGATTCTATGGCTTCAATCTATAGAATTGTCTTTGCCCTAATGGTTTAATGTGTTAAGTTTTTATGATGAAAAATGCATTACAAAAGGATATTGATCATGCTACATAGATGTACTTAATAGATTATATTGGATCATGCATGATCATGTACTCCATCTTATTATATTTCATATAAGAATCATACATATTCTTTATAGCATCTTTTATAGAATATATCTAATAATATGTTATATGAGTTGTATTAAATTAATATTAGATTTGGCTCTATTTGAATGAAAATGTGCAAAGTGTTCTTTGTTGCATCCTATATAGAGCATATCTATTAGTAATTAATAAATGTCTTATTTAGATGTGTCTATGAAATTCTTATATGCATGTTAGACTAACTAAAGTTATACATTTATGAATCATGCATATGAAGATATTGAATTATGAATTTAGACTAACTATGTTTGTTTTAAGTGAGTAATACTTTATAGGATAATCCAAGTACCATGAGTGAGCATTGCAATAAGAAAGTAAAAGATCACAATTATGTTCAACTCAATAAGAATGAGAATGATAAGATGTTCTAAGCATTTGCAAGATTTGAAGAAGAAATTTGTGAAAGCTTGGATTACATCAAGAAACCTAAGGATTAAAATTGATATATTTTCTTTTTAGGATTTCTCCTATGTAAAGATAGAGGTTTTACAAAAGAGCTTAAATATGTTTTTAAATTTTTACAAATGGTTCTTACATGCTAAAATGCCTAAGAAGCATGTTTTGAAAAACTGACCTTTGATTACTCTTTTGATCATAACTTTCAAAATAGAGTTGATAAAGATCCTTGTTTGTTATCCGCTTAGAGTTAAAGATCCTTGTTTGTTGGCAACCATTGCAAGATTTTCAAAATAGAAGGTTTTAAAATTAATAAACCACAATTCTTTGATGATGTGCATTTTGTTTATTGGAAAGATAGAATAGAATTTTATATACAATCTATTGATCTTGATTTGTGGGATATTGTGCTTGATGGATTTACTAGTAAATCAAAACAAACTTGGAATGCTTATGACAAGAAATATTTTTCCTTGAACACTAGAGCAGTGCAAATCTTGAGAAGTAGTTTGAATGATGATGCTTATACTAGAATTAAGAATTTTCCTAGTACCAAAGAAATTTTAGACATCCTTGATGCTCTCTATATTTATAACAATGATTTTGTGCATAAAGTTGTATATAGAAAGTAAGAAGAGCGAAAGTCATTGAAGGAAGCTTGTCATGAAAAATATGCTCAAAAAGATTTTCAAACTATTGAAGGGAGTCAAATGCCTCTTGGTGATGATGATGCTCAATTTGAAGAAGAGGGAAAACAAAACAAAATTGAGAAGGAAGATGTTCTTGAATTCTTGATGGACAACAATGAGGAAGTTATTTATTCCGTTAAAGAATCAAGTATGCTAGAAATTGAGACTACTTCATATATGACTAAAAATGATTTTGAGGTAAATAATGCTAAACTAGATTATAGCCCTTCCTATGATGAGCTACAATGTGTATATAATGAATTGTATGATGAATTATTGAATTTAAAAAAAAAACTTATCTTGTTTGGAAAATATTTGCTCCATTGAAAACGAAATTGAGATTTTGAAAAATAAATATGCCTTTTTTGATGAGGAAATGCCTTTGAAATGTGAAACCTCAACTTCTTATGAAAAGTGCATTGATTTAGAAGATGAAGTTGAGGACTTATATTCTAAATTTGCTAAAGCTAATTATTCCAATTGCTTACATTCCATGCTTGTTAATGAGAATAAAATTGATGTTATTCTACATAAAAATTCAAGCAAGGCTTATGACAAAAATAGTATAGAATGTAATAACAACAAAAGGCTTAAGTTTTCAAAGATGATCTTCAAAGGACCAAATCATCGTTAAATTCAACTGTTTACAATTTTTGTGGTCATCTAGGACATATTTCTCATTTATGCAGTTATAGAAGAAATCTTTATATGAGAAATAGTATGATATGAGTTCCTAAAGATCTTAAAGGCCCTAGTACTAACATTCAAGGACTCAAGATGAAGTGGGTACCAAAATGTCCTCTTAGTGTTCTAATTATGCATAAAATTTCTCGAAAAGATGAACTAATTGGTCAAAGGAAAGATGAATCATCAAGGAGAATGCTTCCAAAGCCAAATGGTAGAAGTTTTGGTCAAAGAAGGAAGATGACTTCAACCAAAGCTTCTCAAGTACAAAATGTAGAACTTGTAAAGTTCAAAACACTAAAAGAGAAGTAATGGGTAAGGAAAAGAGTTTCCTTAATTACCAATGCCAAGGTATCAAAAGCTTTTACCTCTTATGCACATTCACTTAAAAAGATAATGAATATGAGGTATATTCCTTGTAGGCCTTAGGTAATGGATATAATCATGTGTACTTAGTAAAAGTTAAATATTATATATAGCACATGATTATGTTCATTCTTGTTATACCCTTTACTCACTATCCTACATATTTCTTTATCATATGGTATTCTTTGACTATGTATGCTTTCTATGCTTTAAATTGTTTATATATCATGAGAGTAAGCATGCTATTAGCTATGTGCTTAATGGTAATTATTTATTCAATTTATTGTGCTTATTTTACATACTATAGAAAAATTGATCTTTTTGAGAGCATAATGGATTATTAATCAATGACTAACACCTATGGATCCAAAATTGGTAGATACCAAAGAAAGTACTATGAATTGTGTTGTAGGGTGACTATTAGTTCAAGCATGCATTGAAGTAAAATACAACTACGCTACTTGAGATTCAAAAAATTTGAAATGGTCCAAGTTCTCCAAGAGTGATGAAAACATAAAAAGAATGATACGAAGAACCACAAAATTCTCACGGAGCCTTGAGGCATCGAAGTTGGAGTCATCTACAAAAACTCAAAGAGTACATTTTTTGTGATATCAATCTCTTATCATTATTTATGCTTTAAATTGAATATCATGTGATATTTGGAGAGCTAGAGACTTGTTTTATGCCTTAACATGCCTTAAGTTGTGCTTCTCTAGTATTGTGTCTTGAAAGTGTCTTTACATATGCTAACATGCTAGATAAGTACACACCTTATTTAGAATAACATGTTTTATGGTAATATCTTTGTTCTTGAGCTTGCGACTAATTCTCCTTGTTCAAATATGGAAATTCACATGCTCATAAGTAGCTCTAATCCTTTCTCTTTGATGCTTAATTGTCTTATATACTTACTTGGAGATTGGAAAGTCAAAAGTTATATGTCTTCTTGTTTGAAATTACTTGATCTGTTCATATCTTGAAAACAAGAAGTAAATGATTCATTTTATGTCTTAAACTTGTCTTTGAACTTCAATGGTTTTTACAATGAAGTATATCTTGAAATGAATCATAAATGGTTTCAAAAGTTATAGTTCCATAGTTTTTCAATTCTTTCATTACAATAAGGGACTTTTTATTCTTGATTGGCATGTGTGCATACTAGAATTCCTTACTTGATATTACATGCCTTACATGATCATTGTTTTTTCCAAAATGCTCATATAAGGTTTGATGTTAATCATGTGTTTTTTGATAAACTTGAATCATGCCTTAAATTGCTTAAACTATATTTTTGGATTCAAGTGCATATGTCGTTCTTTTGTTCTCGTTAGAACTAACTTTGCATAGTTGATAATATGGTACATGTTTTACATTATATATCAACCTAAATTATGCTTGTAAATAGGCTTAAATGATATTTGATACTAACCTATGTTTTAGAGAACTTTTAGAGTTAGTTTTGCAAGTGTTTCTATGTGTTTCAAATATAACCATCAAATATTGAAATGTCAAACATAAATGGATAAAGAGAAGAGTTAAATGGAGAGGGACATGAGGAGACTTTCTTCAAGTGCAATGGAATGGAATACGCAATGGAAGAAAGCTCAAACTCAAAGGACATATAAACGAAGAACATTCTAAAGAAGCATCACTCTCTTAATAAGTATCTCTATCCCCAAGCTATTGTGGTATTTTATATGCTATGGATTGTATGATACTTGTTAATAAATTGATCTTAAATGATTAGATGCTTTCCTTACATGAGAAATATGCTTAGCATTGACAAAGTGCCTAATTGGATATTAACTTACTAATTTTGTCATTGCATATAGGGTGGTTGATGTTAGTCCTATACATGTTTTGATCCTGATAACATATTTCATCAAGGTGAATGATTGATATCTATGATTCTCTTGATCTATGATTTCTTAGTGGTGTAACACCCTTGTGGAGATGTCACATTTATGATGCAATAAAATAAAATAAAATAAAATTCTTACCCAAGTTGTAAAACATTTGATAATTAAATAATATTTATGGTAAAAAAAAATTTCTTTTATACTTATAACATTAAATAAAATAACACGAAACACAAAATATAATGAAACATAATTACACCATAATATACATATGACTTTTCTTAAGTACACAAATAATTTACAAATACAAATATTTAACAAAGCAATAAAAAGTCAGTATACTACTAAAAACATAACATTGCCCAAGTGCACCTCGAAAGATTTCTAACCTTCTGATGGATCATCTTCAGAGAAATCATCGTAAGTCAGAACCCATGGAGACCTCACAACTCTACGGACACGAGTCTGGGCTGTTGACTCACTACTGAGCTCACTAGGCGCATGAAATATTCCTTGCCAGTAATGCCTAAAAGTCAGAGGCAACTCTAAATGTAAATATAACATAGTAATAAATATGACATCTCCATCATACTCTCTACACAGGGACACAGTCAAACGTCCCACGTAGATAACTGTTCCTTTATCCACTTGCATACGCCAGGCCTCCGAACCTCCGTGAAACTCAAGTCTCACAAAATTGAAGAATTCCGGCAACGCCATGATCTCAAGATCAGTCTTGATGGTGAGGATAATCTATCAACTCACTTTCCTCGTACAGCTCGCCCGACTGGTGCTCGTTTGGATACTGTATCTCAAGAGGCTGTTCCTCCTCCTCTTCCTTAAACTTTTTACGAAAATATAATAATAATACAGAGAAAAGCATATAGAAAGGTGAGACAATCTACATTACTACCCGCATGGCAATAAAGAAAACGATAATACAACAGATATCACTACAACACATACCATCATATTACATACAGTATAACAAATTAATACAACATGCAATTTATCACAGATTATAGTAAGCAGTAAAATGCAGATAATGAATGATACACACACTGACTCGTTCCTACTCCATGGAGCTAAACACGGATATCTGAGAGAATGATCCGCAAAGAACTAAAAGTACCTCAAGCTGCCCAACTAAACTATTACACTGTCAAATGTTGTGTCTATAGCCCACAGTCCAAAACATCGTATAGCAGTACACAGTCCAAAACATCGTGCACTACAGGCATTGTACATAATAGTCTCTACCATACCTCGATTAAGAATAGTGCTTGTCGAGATCATTAGTGTGTTGCCCATTACGACGGCCTAGAGGAGCAACCCATTGTCTCCATGTGGAATTCTCCGCACACTAATGCCTCCAAGTTCATATAATGAACCACACTACACTTATCACACTACAACACGGTATAATTCGTCTCATCAATCAATCGCCAATTATCAACCAAATTGACACAACACTCTAAGCATGATCTAAAATTACAAAAATACCCTTAATATCAATATTTTACCATATTTATGAAAATGCCCTTAATCACAATATACCAAAATATAGCCTGTCTCCACTTGACAATACTATCTCACAACATGTCCGGGTCCACCACTTTGGCCCGACAGCAAAACTCGCTGTTCCATTTAGTTGCGTAGAAATTTTATCGCATTTTCACAATCTCATCATTTTCACAAATGTTTTTAAATCGCGTAAGTATATTTTGACGTTTTTAAACATTGCATAATATTTTTAATTCATTTTCTCAATCGCGTAAGATTTTTAATTCATTTTCTTAACCGAATAACTTAAAATCATCATTTTAAATATGTGTAGACTATATCTAGTATTTTTAAACTACGTAAAGTATTTTCCTTATGTTATAAATATATTATGAAATCTTTTCATTTCATTCTTCTGATTTTAGTAAATTTCGGCAGCATTTTGCCTATAAAATCAGTATAAGGTATTTTTAACGTTTTCCTCTAAATTCTGTTTATTTTAATCTTACCCATCAGTTACACTTTGAAACTGGCTAACGCGCTTCAAAACTTAGAGAGTGAGCTCTACGTTAGTATTTTTCAAGCGTTTGCTTTATTTCTTACTTAGAATAAATTCTACTAATTTAGAATTCTAGAACTAAGTTTATTCCTTTTGTTTTCTCAAAGATTCATTGGAATCAGATTATTTTGTAAATCCATTACCTAACCTATCTTAGAAAATAAAATGGCATTCAATTATACGTTGAATGACATGTTGGCCATAATTAACCTAAATCATTCTCAAATTTATTATTTTACCTAGATTCTTTAAATCATTGATTTAGAAAATGGTTGAAAACATTTTGGTTCTCGATTTTCATGGTAAGGCCGTGAGCCTTGGTATGTTCTTTGGAACACTCATGCAAATTGTTACATGTTATTCACATCCTACTTTAATAATTATACAATTATAAACACGTACAACTATAAACACATACAATATACATACAATATATTTTAAAGCTATAAACATACATAGCAATTAAAGTCAATAATAAAAACCATAAACATGCATAGCAATTAAAATCAATCACAAATAGGAAAGCTTTTAAAACAACCACATAAACCGAATCCTTAGGGATTCCTTACACACAAATAATCCATTTTCCCATCACCACTTAGGGTTGATGAGATTAAATCTCCCTTTTACCTCTTGAAGACAAAAAATCGTTAGTCTCCTCCTTTCCTTGAAATTTCGTGTAACCTCCAAAACAAATCCCTAAAATTCTTCAACAATTAGTAAAAACACATACAAGGATCAAGATTGAAAAACCATGGAACAATCATGGTTAGGAAAATCAAAAATCAAACTTTAAACCAAAGAATCAAAACTTACCCTTAGGAAAGTGAACAAAAGGTTGGATTTTGAACTAGATAGAGTAGGTTTTTGATAAAACCTTGTGAAGGAAAAGTGTTTAGAATATGATTTTGGTTTAGGAAAAGTGAAGAGGTAAAATTATAGAAGATGGGTGGTATGGTTTTGGGTGTTGGCCGAATTCTAGGGAGAAAAAAATAGAAGAGAAAGTTATTTGGTGTTCTTGGTATTTTTGAGAGAAAAGAAAGCTTTAATTTGGATAAGTGTTAAAATGAATATTGAGAGTGAAAAGGGGAGGGGGCTGCCGTGTGGGTGTGGTGAGTGAGGTTGAGTGTTTAATTTGGATAGCAAATATCCATTTGTGTTCACACCTTGGTGCACATGGCTTATGTCATTTGGATGGTTCATGAACCATGTAGAACTTATGAGAACTTGGCCATCTAGCCTTCATGGCCGTGGGGTTCATCGGGTTTAGGGGGCTTGGATTGATTTTAATTACAAGCTAATTAGATGCTAATTAAATAAGAAATTAATTAGGTTAAGTCTCCTATTAACACTTAATTAATATTCTAATTATAAAACAAATTAGTTTAATATATATTAGCATATATTATAATCTCTAAACAAAATTAAGATATCTAATTAGTATTTAGATTATAACTAATTAATAACTAAGTTAGTTTACTTAGCTTGCTAATTAGATAATTAGATTAACCAAATTAGGTTTAATTAGCTACTAATCAAAGTCAAGCCACTATGTTTGACTTCATCTTAACCATTGATTTCAACTTTAATTCCTAGCCCTAGATGTAATCTAAGGTGGATATTGATTAGTAATAAAACTTGAATTCTTATTTCACCATTGATTTGATCAACGGTTGAGGTTAAAGGCTTCCTATCTAAGTTTTCATCCAACGGTCCATATTAAAGTCCATGCTTCTTTCTTTGACCTATTCCTATTGGTTAGAATTTTTCCAGCTACCTTTGTTGACTTGCTCCCATTGGCTTAGAAATTTGTCCAGTCAGAATCGTTGACTGCTTTTCCAAACACGGGTCCCACAGGGTCCCATTTTGAAGCGATTTCTACTATTTTTGAGACAAGAGTAATCGTTGTAGATAAAATAATATTATAATAATATAAAATTATTTTATTACACGCTTAAATCCTAAAAATTAAAAGATTAATTTATATATCAATCAGAATTGAGTTTAGTAAGATCGCCCAGCTCTAATTAATTAAAATAAGATTTTTTCAGACAGAAAATTATTATTTCCCTGGCTCGGAGCAAATCATATACAACAGTCAAATACACTCACGAAATAGTCAAATTTAATTTACTACTCATAGAATTCACAAAACAATACATTTCAGGACTATATTGTAATTATCCCAAAAGTTAGGGTGTTACAACTCTCCCCTACTAATAAGAATTTCATCCTTAAAATTCATCATACATCAAAACAATTGAGGGTATTGCTCCCTCATCCTATCTTCTAATTCCTATGTAGCATCTCCCGTTACATCGTTCCATATCACCTTTACCAGCTCAATCATCTTCCCTCAAAGTTGTTTCACTCTCCTGTCCTCGATCTTAACAGAAAGTGTTTCATACGTCAAATTATCCTTCAGCTGCACTTCATCTGGCTGTATAACATAAGTTGGATCGGGAATGTATTTCCTTAGCTGAGACACATGGAATACATTATGTAGATTGGATAGAAAAGGCGGTAAAGCTATTTGGTAAGCTACAGGACCAATCCGATGAATAATTTGATAAGGCCCTATGAATTTAGGTGTAAGCTTCCTAGATTTGATAACCCTTCTGACACCAGTCATAGGTGTTACTCTTAAGAACACATGCTCACCTTCTTCAAATTCCAGAGGTCGCTTTCGCTTATCAGCATAACTCTTTTGTCGGCTCTGAGTCGTTCGCATCTTCTCCTCAATCATTTTCACCTTTTCTGTAGTCTACTGCACAAGGTCAGGCCCAATAGTCATACTTTCCCCATCCTGATACCAACACAAAGGTGTTCGGCATTGTCGTCCATAAAGGGCTTCATAGGGTGCCATCGCTATGCTCGAGTGAAAACTATTGTTATAGGTGAATTCTATCAAAGACAAAAATTCATCCCAACTCCCTTGTTTTTCTAATACACAAGCACGTAACAAATCCTCCAACGACTGAATTGTTCTCTCTATCTGACCATCAGTCTGCGGATGATATGCAGAACTCAATCGCAGTTTAGTTCCCATGGCTTCTTGTAAACTTTGCCAGAACCTCGACGTAAACCTCGGATCTCTATCAGAAACTATACTTGCAGGTACACCATGAAGTCTAACCACTTCGCTGATGTATATCTGGGTTAAGCGTTCCAACGAATACTTAATATTGATCGACAAGAAGTGTGCTGACTTCGTAAGCCTATCAACTATAACCCATATAGAATCATGGCCTTTCCTTGTCCTTGGCAATCCGATAACAAAATCCATCGAGATACTATCCCACTTCCACTCTGGAATAGTCAAAGGTTGTAACATACCGGTAGGTCATTGATGTTCCACTTTTACCTTCTGACAGACAAGACTAGACGTCACACGTTCTACTACATCTCTCTTCATTCTTGGCCACCAAAACATCCGCTTCAAGTCTTGATACATCTTTGTCATCCCCGGATGCATACTCAAATTACTAGTATGAGCTTCATCCAAAATTGCTTTCTTGAGATCGGGATCATTAGGTATACAAACTCGTCCTTCAAATCTTAAGATTCCATCAGATCCTTCCTCCACCGTCACTTTATGACCTTGCTTCAACAATTCCTTTTCATTTTGTAAAAACAAATCCTCATCTTGTTTTTCTTGGATTACTTCTAGCAAGTCATTCAAAACTACAACTTTACTTAAACGAATCTTTCCAGGTACCAACTCCACTGACAACCATAGATCTCTAAATTGATTAATCAGCTCCTCCTCCTTAATCATCATAGTAGAAACACTAACCACCTTTCTGCTCAAGGCATCTGCCACCACATTCGCTTTTCTTGAATGGTATTGAAGCTGAAATCAGTCCTTTAAAAACTCCAACCATCGTCTCTGTCTCATGTTCAATTCCTTTTGATCAAACAAGTATTTTAAGCTCTTGTGATCGCTAAAGACATTGAACATAGCTCCATACAGAAAATGCCTCCACACTTTCAATGCAAAAACCATAACGGCTAGTTTCAAATCGTGCGTTGGGTAGTTCCTCTCATGAACCTTCAACTGTCTTGAAGCATAAGCTACAACATTCCGATTCTGCATCAACACATATCCTAACCCTTGGTAAGAAGTGTCACAATACACCTCAAAAGATTTGTTAGGATCCGGTAAAATTAACACTGGTGCAGTCGTCAATCTCTTCTTCAGCTCTTGGAAACTCGCTTCACGTTCCTCTGTCCAATCAAAAGCTTGGCTCTTCCTTGTGAGTTGTGTAAGTGGTCCAGCTATCTTGGAAAAACCTTCAATAAATCTTCGGTAATATCCAGCTAATCCAACAAAACTTCGAACCTCAGTCACTGTCTTAGGCCTTTCCCACTGCAAAACAGTCTCCACCTTTGATGGGTCTACCGCAATACCTTTCTTGGAAATCACGTGACCTAGAAATTGAACTTCTTCCAACCAAAACTCACATTTTTCCAATTTCGCATACAACTTCTTCTCTTTCAAAATCTGGAGAACTATACTGAGATGTTCAACATGCTCTTCTTGACTTTGAGAGTAGATCAGAATGTCATCGATAAAGACAGTGACAAATCTGTCTAGGTACGGATGAAAAATCCTATTCATATAATCCATGAATATTGCAGGAGTATTCATCACTCCGAACGGCATCACTTGATACTTATAATGCCCATAACGAGTTCGGAAAGCTGTCTTAGGTACATCATCGACCTTAACACGAATCTGATGATAACCTGATCATAGATCTATCTTAGAGAATACAGTGGCTCCCTTCAACTGATCCATCAAATCATCAATTCTCGGAAGTGGATACTTGTTCTTTATAGTAACCTTGTTCAACTGACGATAATCAACACAAAGTCGAGAAGTTCCATCCTTCTTTTTGACTATTAGTACTGGTGCTCCCCATGGCGAAACACTAGGTCACACAAACTATTTCTCCAATAGTTCCTCTAATTGCTTTTTCAATTCTGCTAACTCTGCAAGCGACATTTGGTATGGTACAATCGAAATAGGACCTGCTCCCGGCACTAAGTCGATAGAGAACTCGATCTCCCTTTCCAGTGGTAAACTAGGTACATCATCAGGAAAAATCTCTAGAAACTCATTGACGATAGGAATAGCGCTCATATCTTTCTCACTCTTGACTTCTAAAGAAGACAGCAATATAAACCCCTGAGCTTCATCCCTCAACAATGACTTGACTTTGATAGCAGTCAAGAATCCAGAATTTTCTTCCTTAGGAAAAACTATGGTTTTACTTGCACAATCTATCAGGTATATGATTAGAAGATAACCAATTCATCCCTAGTATTATGTCTATCTCAACAAGAGGTAAACAAATTAAATTGACCAAAAACATACGATCCTTTATAACAATAGGACAGTTCATACATATTTTGGATGTAACAACAGGCTTGGCAGTTGGTGTAGAAATAATTAATTGAAAACTCAGAGAAAACATAGGCAATTTCAATCGTTCCACACAATCATATGGAATAAATGAGTGTGTTGCACCCGAATCATATAGCAAAGTCAGGTGATTACCTTCAATGACACCTTCTCCTTGAATAAGATCTTCAGATTGAGAAGCTTCAGTTCCATTCATTATATATACTCGCCCTCCAAATCGTAGCTGAGTAGCATGAACATTACTTACAGCAAGCTTCCTCTCCGGCTGAGTACAATCCCTAGAAACATGTCCAGGTTTTCTGCAGTTAAAGCAGATCGTTCCTCTGATAGAACAATCTGTAGAGATATGGCCACTCTTGCCACATTTAAAACAACTTGGCGTAAACGCCACATTCTGACCAGCTCAGTTTTCGCTAGAACTTCCCCCAACAGACGGATGTTGAGGCTGAATTCCTGATGGTCTCGCATAAGGCTTGCGCTGAAACCAGTTATTACTACTACTACCTCCCCTTTGGAACCTAGTCGGTCCAAAGTTATAATTTCTGGGATCTCGGGATGGCTTTAACTCCTCGAGTCATCGACAAGTATCCATCAAAACAAGAAATTCCCTCATCCTCATTGGTAGCACTACTCGCCTCAATTCTACCCTCAGTCCATCTTCAAACTTTTGGCACTTCCATACCTCATCTGATCAAATTTGGAAATACCTTGAGAACTGCGACAAGCTCTCAAATTTAGCAGCATATTCTCCAACAGTCATATTCCCCTTACGTAGACCAAGAAATTCCATCTCCTTGGCATGTCGGGCACTACCAGGAAAGTACTTTTCCAGAAATACTTCACTAAACACTTCCCAAGTAATCTCAATCCCTTCAGCTTGCAATAATTAGCGGGTTCCTCTCCACCAATTCTCAGCATCTCCTCTCAACATAAATGTAACATATGTCACCTTTCTATTTTCTGCGCACCCCATACCTTCGAATACTCTTTCCAAGTCTTGAATCCAAAGACTTGCCTTCTCAGGGTCAAACTCGCCTTTAAACTGTGGCAGATTGTTACGCCTAAACTCAGACAAATTCAGAGCATCAGCAGTTGCATCTTGCTGTTGAGTTGCTCGTTGATTTTGCTGGGTAATCATTTCTGCCAGTCGCTGCATAGCCTCAGTAGCTGCAATCATTAGATCCACATCACGTTCCATATTCGCACGCGTTCTCCTTTCTCCAGACATCCTCTTTCTTCAATAAGGCAAAACAATGTCAGATGTAACCTTTCAGAAACAAATCACAGAGAATCACACAACACAAGCAAAAACAGACCTAACCACAACCCCAAAAGATTCTAACTTGGGCTCTGATACCAACTAATGTAACACCCTTGTGGGGATGTCACATTTATGATGCAATAAAATAAAATAAAATAAAATTCTTACCTAAGTTGTAAAACATTTGATAATTAAATAATATTTATGGTAATTTTTTTCCTTTTATACTTAAAAAATTAAATAAAATAACACGAAACACAAAATATAATGAAACACAATCACACCATAATATACATATGATTTTTCTTAAATACACAAATAATTTACAAATACAAATATTTAACAAAGCAATAAAAAGTCAGTATACTACTAAAAACATAACATTGCCCAAGTGCACCTCGAAAGATTTCTAACCCTCCGATGGATCATTTTCAGAGAGATCACCGTAAGTCAGAACCCTTGGAGATCTCATAGCTCACGGACACGAGTCTGGGCTGTTGACTCACAACTGAGCTCACTAGGCACATGGAATATTCCTTTCCAGTAATGCCTAAGAGTTAGAGGCAACTCTAGATGTAAATATAACATAGTAGTAAATATGACATCTCCATCATACTCTCTACACAGGGACACAGTCAAACGTCCAACGTAGACAACTGTTCCTCTATCCACTCACATATGCCAGGCCTCCGAACCTCCGTGAAACTCAAGTCTCACAAAACCGAAGAATCCCGGCAACGCCATGATCTCAAGATCAGTCTTGATGGTGAGGATAATCTATCAACTCATTTTCCTTGTACAGCTTGCCCGGCTGGTGCTCGTCCGGATACTGTATCTCAAGAGGCTGTTCCTCCTCCTCCTCCCTAAACTCTTTAGGGAAATATAATAATAATACAGAGAAAAGCATATAGAGAGGTGAGATAATCTACATCACTACCCGCATGGCAATAAAGAAAACGATAATACAACAGATATCACAACAACACATACCATCATATTACATACCATATAACAAATTAATACAGCATGCATTTTATCACAGATTATAGTAAGCAGTAAAATGCAAAAAATGAATGATACACACACTAACTCGTTCCTACTCCATGGAGCTAAACACAGATATCTGAGAGAATGATCCGCAAAGAACTAATAGTACCTCAGGCTGCCCAACCAAACTATTACACTGTCAAACGTTGTGTCTATAGCCCACAGTCCAAAACATCGTGTAGTAGTACACAGTCTTAAACATCGTGCACTACAGGCATTGTACATAATAGTCTCTACTAGACCTCGATTAAGAATAGTGCTTGTCGAGAACATTAGTCTGTTGCCCGTTACCACGGCCCAGAGGAGCAACCCACTGTCCCCATGTGGAATTCTCCGCACACTAATGCCTCTAAGTTCATATAATGAACTACACTACGCCTATCACACCACAATACGGTGTAATTCGTCTCATCAATCAATCGCCAATTATCAACCAAATTGACACAACACTCTAAGCATGATCTAAAATTACAAAAATATCCTTAATATCAATATTTTACCATATTTATGAAAATGCCCTTAATCACAATATACCAAAATATAGCCTGTCTCCACTTGACAGTACTATCTCACAACATGTCCGGGTCCACCACTTTGGCTCGACAGCAAAACTCGCTGTTCCATTTAGTCGCGTAGAAATTTTATCACATTTTCACAATCTCGTCATTTTGACAAACATTTTTAAATTGCGTAAGTATATTTTAACGTTTTTGAACATTGCATAATTTTTTTAAATCATTTTCTCAATCGCATAAGATTTTTAATTCATTTTCTTAACCGATTAGCTTAAAATCATCATTTTAAATATATGTAGACTATATCTAGTACTTTTAAACTACGTAAAGTATTTTCCTTATGTTATAAATATATTATAGAATCTTTTCATTTCATTCGTCTGATTTTAGTAAATTTCGGCAGCATTTTGCCTATAAAATTAGTATAAGGTATTTTTAACATTTTCCTCTAAATTCTGTTTATTTTAATCTTAACCATCATTTACACTTTGAAACTGGCTAACGCGCTTCAAAACTTAGAGAGTGAGCTCTACGTTAGTATTTTTCAAGTGTTTGCTTTATTTCTTACTTAGAATAAATTCTACTAATTTAGAATTCTAGAACTAAGTTTATTCCTTTTGTTTTCTCAAAGATTCATTAGAATCAGATTATTTTGTAAATCCATTACCTAACCTATCTTAGAAAATAAAATGGCATTCAATTATACGTTGAATGGCATGTTGGTCATAATTAACCTAAATCATTCTCAAATTTATTATTTTACCTAGATTCTTTAAATCATTGATTTATAAAATGGTTGAGAACATTTTGGTTCTCGGTTTTCATGGTAAGGCCGTGAGCCTCAGTATGTACTTTGGAACACTCATGCAAATCGTTACATGTTATTCACATCCTACTTTAATAATTATACAATTATAAACACATACAACTATAAACACATACAATATACATACAATATATTTTAAAGCTATAAACATACATAGCAATTAAAATCAATAATAAAAATCATAAACATGCATAACAATTAAAATCAATCACAAATAGGAAAGCTTTTAAAACAACCACATAAACCGAATCCTTAGGGATTCCTTACACACAAATAATCCATTTTCCCATCACCACTTAGGGTTGATGAGATTAAATCTCCCTCTTACCTCTTGAAGACAAAATTCGGTTAGTCTCCTCATTTCCTTGAAATTTTGTGTAACCTCCCAAACAAATCCCTAAAAGTCTTAAACAATTAGTAAAAACACATACAAGGATCAAGATTGAAAAACCACGGAATAATCATGGTTAGGAAAATCAAAAATCAAACTTTAAACCAAAGAATCAAAACTTACCCTTAGGGAAGTGAACAAAAGTTAGATTTTGAACTAGATAGAGTAGGTTTTTGACAAAACCTTGTGAAGGAAAAGTGTTTAGAATATGATTTTGGTTTAGGAAAAGTGAAGAGGTAAAATTATAGAAGATGGGTGGTATGGTTTTGGGTGTTGGCCGAATTCTAGGGAGAAAAAAATAGAAGAGAAAGTTGTTTGGTGTTCATGGTGTTTTTGAGAGAAAAGAAAGCTTTAATTTGGGTAAGTGTTAAAATGAATATTGAGAGTGAAAAGGGGAGGGGGCTGCCGTGTGGGTGTGGTGAGTGAGGTTGAGTGTTTAATTTGGATAGCAAATATCCATTTGTGTTCACACCTTGGTGCACATGGCTTATGTCATTTGGATGGTTCATGAACCATGTATAACTTATGAGAACTTGGCCATCTAGCCTTCATGGCCGTGGGGTTCATTGGGTTTAGGGGGCTTGGATTGACTTTAATTACAAGCTAATTAGATGCTAATTAAATAGGAAATTAATTAGGTTAAGTCTCTTATTGACACTTAATTAACATTCTAATTATAAAACTAATTAGTTTAATATATATTAGCATATATTATAATCTCTAAACAAAATTAAGATATCTAATTAGTATTTAGATTATAATTAATTAATAACTAAGTTAGTTTACTTAGCTTGCTAATTAGGTAATTAGATTAACCAAATTAGGTTTAATTAACTACTAATCAAAGTCAAGCCACTATGTTTGACTTAATCTTAACAATTGATTTCAACTTTAATTCCTAGCCCTAGATGTAATCTAAGGTGGATATTAATTAGTCATAAAACTTGAATTCTTATCTCATCATTGATTTGATCAACGGTTGAGGTTAAAGGCTTCCTAACTGAGTTTTTATCCAACGGTCCATATTAAAGTCCATGCTTCTTTCTTTGACCTATTCCTATTGGTTAGAATTTTTCAAGCCACCTTTGTTGACTTGTTCCCATTGGCTTAGAAATTTGTCCAGTCAGAATCGTTGACTGCTTTTCCAAATGCAGGTCCCACAGACTTTTAAAGGTCCATGGTCATTTTGAAGCAGATTTCTACTGTTTTTGAGACAATAAGTACTGTTAGATAAAATAATATTATAATAATATAAAATTATTTTATTACACATTTAAATCCTAAAAATTAAAAGATTAATTTATATATCAATCAGAATTGGGTTTAGTAAGATCCTTCACCTCTAATTAATTAAAATAATATTTTTTCGGCTAAAAAATTATTATTTCCCTGGCTCGGAGCAAATCACATACAACAGTCAAATACACTCACGAAATAGAGAAATTTAATTTACTACTCACAGAATTCACAAAACAGTACATTTCAGGACTATATTGTAATTATCCCAAAAGTTGGGGTATTACAAGTGGTATAACACCTATGAAAATCATGCTCTTCTTTTGAAAAGAGTTTCTTGGTTGATTAAAAAGTTTTTTAAAGCAAAATCTCTTATTATATTTGAAAGAAGCTTTTCAAGTTCCATATCTTTGAGAATCTTTTAAACTTGTCTTAAGACCTTGAAAGTATTTTCACCTCCTAATTGTCTTAAAAATTTGAAAATCATTGGATATGTGCTATAAATATAGTACTTTCTTCATTGTTTTAAAAAGTTTTATTAAATCTTAAGAGAATGTTTAAGAAAAATTTTGAATAAATCTTTTGAAATGTACTATAGAGACCATCTTAATACTTCAAAAGATAAGCTTTATTTTTTAAAGTGTTTTATTTTCTCAAGACTCTTGTTCAATGAGAAAGAAATGAGATGTACTTTCAATTGTTCTTTTGACTTGGGTTTGATCACTCTAAAGGAATATGTGATTTTAATATAAAACCTCATTACCCTTCTAAAATGTTTTTGAAAATGTAATGTGTTCTTATAAAGTTCTTTTTGAAAGGGGGAGAAGTTTAAAAATAATTTTTGATTGATGAATTAAGAATAAGTATATTTTCCCTTGCTATACTTTATGGTAATGTACTTACATGGTCTTGACATACATATTTCTATTTATCTATCTTGTGCTTCAATAAGGGGGAGCTTATCTTCTTTTCTTATAATTTTTTATAATTATTTGTTGATTTGTAATGGTTTTTTTTATCCTTTTCATCTTACATATCTTTCTTCCATGTCCTTGTTGACTATAAATATATGCATGACTATGTTAAACTATTATGTTTTATATTTTGATAATATGCATATTTGAAGGGGAGCCTAGTTCTTAAATTATTGCTTATATCTCTTGGCTTACATCATTGTTTGACATGGAGTGTTTTATTGTTAATACTATCAACATGTCAATGAAGATCATCTCTTATTCTCTTTCCCTCTATCAATGAAAGAAGGTAAACATTTTTAAACTTTATATCTTTTGATTCTTTCATTGTGAAATATTTGATATGTGGCAAGTTGTATGATTTTTCGTTTGAAAACCTTAATTCCATGACCTTGTATGGATATTTTGTAACTTTCATCAAACGGGACTTATTTATCATGTGGTATGTAAGATATTATATGTTAAACATAATTTCTTAAGCTTATTGCTATCATATGCTAAATGTTGATGTAGCAAAATGTGACAAGCATTGTATGAATAATCTTTTATATTTTGAAAGCATGCTTATTTCATCTCTCTATTCTTGAATCATATGTATAATTAAATAGGGGGAGATAGTTATGTTTTAAATAACTTGAAGAAGTTTTGGTTTTGATGATCCTACTCTTTTTGACAACACGAGTTTTATCTATAGGGGAAGAGAACATATTATTTTTCGTTCTTAAGCCTTGTTGTTGATGTCAAATAGGGGGAGTGAAAATTGAAAAGAAAAATATGTTGTTCTTATTGCTTGATATGCTTACGTGAATATCTATTCTTCTATATTGCTCAACATATTTTTCTTTGGTGATTTGTCATCATCAAAAAGGGGGAGATTGTAGAATTATCTTTGCCTTAATGACTTAACGTGTTAAGTTTTGATGATGACAAATAAATTACAGAAGGATATGATCATGCCACATAGATGTACTTAATAGATTATATTGGATCATGCATGATCATGTACTCCATCTTATTATATTTCATATAAGAATCATATATATTCTTTTTAGCATCTTTTATAGAATATATCCAATAATATGTTATATGAATTGTATTAAATTAATATTGGATTTGGCTTTATTTGAATGAAAATGTACAAAGTATTCTTTGTTGCATCCTACATAGAGCATATCTATTAGTAATTGATAAATGTCTTATTTGGATGTGTCTATGAAATTCTTATATGTATGTTAGACTAACTAGAGTTATACATTTATGAATCATGTATATGAAGATATTGAATTATGAATTTAGACTAACTATGTTTGTTTTAAGTGAATAATATTTTATAGGATAATCCAAGTACTAAGAGTGAGCATTGCAACACGAAAGTAAAAAATCACAATTATGCTCAACTCAAGAAGAATGAGAATGATAAGATGTTCTAAGTATTTGTAAGATTTGAATAGAAGAAAATTTGTGGAAGCTTGGAGTACATCAAGAAACCTAAGAATTAGAATTTGTATATTTTTCTTTTAGGCTTTCTCCTATGTAAAGATAAAGGTTTTACAAAAGAGCTCAAATATGTTTTTAAATCTTTACAAATGATTCTTACATGCTAAAATGCTCAAGAAACATGTTTTGAAAAGCTAACCTTTGGTTACTCTTTTGATTATAACTTTTAAAATACTTTGAGTTTTGTTGTGAAATTATTGCAGATGAAAATAGACTCAAATATCTTTCCAATGAGTGGTCATTTGCTTTAAATGGGTAATAATAAAGAAGTTATGACAATTTAAACTTAGTTATGACCTTTGGTTACTATTTTGATCATAACTTTCAAAGTACTTTGAGTTTTGTTGTGAATTTCTTTCATATGAAAATAGACTCAAATATATTTCCAATGAGTGGTCATTTCCTTAAAATAGATGAGAAATGAAGAAGTTATGGGTGTTTAAAGTCATTTTCCAAGTATCAAAATGCTGTAATCGATTACACAAGCCTTATAATCGATTACAACTCTGGCAGAGGCAATGTAATCGATTACATGACCCTTGTAATCAATTACATCATACCCAGAAAGCCCAGAACGTATTATAAGAGCCTTGTAATCAATTACCATAAGTCTGAGAAGTTCCCAACGGCTATAAACAGCTAGTTTTCATAAGAAATCATTTTTAAACACTACCAACAACTATTTTATCACTTGGGCTCTATATATAAGTGATATTTAAAGCTTTTACAACTCTTGAACACTTGATTTGATCCTTGAGTCATCAAAATCATATTTTGAGTTCTTTATTCCAAAATCCTTCTATTCCTTTATTCTTCAAGTTGTATATCTACTCTTATGAGAGTTTCTAATCTTTCTCTTCATTTTAATATCATTGTAAGATGGTGAGGTATCCCTAAAGAGAGAAAATGGTGAGGTATCCCTTAAAGTGAGGCTCAAACACAAAAGGTGAGATATCCCAAAGGTGTTATGAGTGTTCTTGAATGTAAAGGTTTTTCAAGCACCTATGAAGCTTGATGAGTTGGAGGCCCTAGCGCAAGGGTGAGGTATCCCAAGGTGTGAGGAGTGCTCTTTCTTGTACAAAGATTTTCCTAGCACCCATGAAGTATAGGAGATAGTGAAGAAAATCTTAAGTTAAGCTTGGGGACTGGGTGTAGGCCACAAGTGGTTGGTGGCTGAACCATGATAAATTCTTGAGTTTGATTCTCCCTTCCCTACACTCTTTAATTTCAATATTTAGTGCAACATATTTATTTATTGCATATCATGTCATATTGATGTTTTGATTTTAAGAACTTGATATCTAACTTATTTTCTTGATTTATCCTATAACCTAAGTTGTTTTTGAGTAATCTACAATAATTGTATATTTGTTAGACTTATTTCACTGCATGTGTTGATTGGGTATATAAAAAAGTTTAATTTCTTAATGGTGTTTTAAAAATTTATAATCATCCAATTCAACATCTTCTTCTGTGATGGTTGTCATGGCTAACATAATCTTTCTAGCCAAACCAGTGAACCTAGTATTTAGATCTTCTTCTTGACTAAGGTGATATTTCCCTTTACTAGCACTTGTAAGGTTAGATATAATTAAATTTTCAGAAGGATTAGTACCATGTCAAGATTGAGAATTCTGAGCCAAATGGTTTAAATATTCTAAAGCTTCTTCAGGTTCTTTATCAAGAAACTCATCATTGCACATTGTTTTCATGAATTGTTTGGTTTCAGGTGTTAACCCTTCATAAAAGAAGCTTATAGTGTGCCATTTTTCAAAACCATGATGTGGGCAAGAATTTAACAAATCTTTAAAACAGTCCTAACTTTGAAAATACGCTTCATTTGAATTTTGGGAAAAAATTTGGATTTTTCTTTTCAAAACATTGGTTTTATGTTTTGGAAAAAGTTTCTTTCAAAACTCACTTTGCATTTCTTGCCACGTGCCAATTGATCTTGGTTTCAAAGCGTTAAGCCAAGTTTTTGCTTTATCTTTCAAAGAAAAAGGAAATAATTTATGTTTAACAATTTTTTCAATGCAATTTTGATCAATGAAAGTGATGCATACTTCCTCAATGTGTGTAATTATTGTGCCATGATTAATCTTCCTCAATATATAATGTACCATGATTAGTTTTAACCAAATGACCAGAATTTGAATCACGATACCAATTAAGCATAAATAAGTGACTTAAAATAGGGAAAATAATAAAAATATATGCAGAGCTCAACCTACCATAATAATATAAAAATATTAATAAGTAGGCGGTAAATCAGCCATTAAATATTAACAAGTAGGCGGTATAAACCAGCCATCAAATATGATACAACTAGAAAATTAAAAAAGTAGGGAAAGAATATACCAGATGGTGAAGTTTACTTAAAGAAAGAAAACCTCAATAAATTTATTCTTCAAATCAAGTCCCTGTCAACGACGCCAAAAACTTGATATGAATTGATATGTTGCAAACCTGTGTAGGTTGTCTTAAGTAATAAATTCTCGGAAGTCCGAGGTCGATTCACAGGGAATTAATGAAGAAAAATTATGAGGTAAGGAAAGGATTTATCACAATAGTAAAGGTGATAAAACTTGTTCACAATTAAAAAGGATTTGCTTGGGTTAGGAGATCCATTCTTGGTATATAAATTAAGGTCAAGATTATTTCTTTTTATAACTCAATTAGAATTCACATATAACTGAGGTTTCAATCAGAAAATATAACATTCAAAGTTCTTTTAAAGTTATATATGTAGTTATATTATGGTTCCTTTAATTATCCACTAACGCCAACACTTGTAAATGGGTTCAAGCATTTATTGTGCCAATCTCTTGTCTACTACAAATCAATATCACCACTTTACAAGGAGGGTTTCAAAATTAATTGAAAACAAAATATAACACATATAATGATCACTTGATAATATATCATTCAAGCACAAGAAAAAGATTAATCTAACCTTATTTCATTACCAAAAGCTTCACCCTTTCACCCAAGCAAAATGAAAATTAGTTACTTATGAACAAGAAAAAAGAAAGAGAGAAGAAGAAGGAGATGAACATAATTTCTATTTAGAACAAAAGAAAACTACAACAAGAGAAACAAATAATACAAGAACAAGATTTTGATCTCTAAACTAAGATGATTCTAATGAGAAACCAATAGTGTATTTTATAGAGCATGAAGGGTATAAAATGACAAGAAAGTTGTTTAATGAGTGGATGGATAAATGGAACATGACAATAAAGTTGTTTAATGAGTAGGTGTATGTGTGGAAAATTATTATCATGCTTGTCTCCCCACTCAACCAATTCAGTTGTATTCACATGACTATAACTTTGTCATAATGTCACCTATTACGTAAGTGGTCTTCATGAAAGTTGAAGGATTTTGTCTTAGATTTCTAATGCTACTAGTGTTAGCCTAATCTGACTCCTACAGCCCAAGATATGGCCCAAGCTTTGTACAGTGTTCAGGTTCCAGCAATAACTCATCAATTCTGATTTCTAGGCCCAATATGACCTACTAGACATCTGATTAAGTTCTTGTGTTCTTCATGAAAGTTGTATATTTGGGCTTATATTTAATTTAGGCTTTGTTTGGTGTTAATTGAACTCCTATAGCTCAAGAAATAGGCTGATGAATGTGCAGAGGTCAAGCTGTCAAGATCAGCACTCTAGTTCTTGCTTCAACTCTAATTTAAATTATCTAAACATATGATTTAGCTCTTGAGGTTTTCATGAAAGTTGTAGAGAATTGTCTTAGTTTTCCTACAAGACTAGAATCACATCAATCAAATATTTGTAACTCAGATTATAACTAATTTACTGAACACTGCCAAATAGACAAATTAAAGTCAATTCATGCAATAATTCCTTCAATGATCCAATTAAGCTCAAAATCATAAAATGTGACAAAACCAACATAATTAAACTCAACTGAACCTTAAGAAGCCAAATGAGAGGATTATTAAATGAATAAAATATATTTATATCACTAAACAAAACTAAGGGAAACTGGGTCGAATAACTAGACCACGTCCTCCGGGCCTACTAAACTACGCCTCACACCACAACAGGGAAAACCCTCTTCAAACTCACTTATGGGTGTGAGGTTATGACCCCGGTGGAGATAGAGGAACCCAATTGGCGTCACTAACAATTCTTGCCTGATAACAACCCTGAATTGATTAGATAGAACTTAGATCTTCTAGACGAAAGAAGGCGTATCGCTCACATACGCAACGTCGCCATCAAACAAAAGACAGTGGCTCGATATAACTTGAAAGTTAACCCAAGAAAGTTTGAGCTAGGTGATCTTGTACTTCAAAGAGTGAACATAGATGGTAAGAATGCCTCCTAATAGAAGTAAGGCCCAAAGTGAGAAGGCCACTACTAGATCATGATCAACACTAGCAAGGGAGCATACACCCTCGTGACATTAGCTGGTAAGCCAATAAAAAATATTGGAATGTGGAAAAACTGAGAAAGTAATATAGCTAAGTGCCTTTTAAGGCTTAGTCTCTTAGTTTTCTTTATATTTGATAGTTTTCTTTATATTTGATCTACCACAATTTTTATGAGTATACATTGTACGGACTCTGATCCTTTGTTCAATCAATAAAATAAGGAAATTATTTCTGTACATCTGCTTATACTTTCTTTTTAAAGATTTAAGAACCTCAAGCCGGACCTCGTCTTGAGAATATCTACAGAGCCCGTTCCTTATATGATTCGAGGTTTCTTAGAATCCAGGTTAAGAGAAATGACCCACGAAATCGACTTCAGTGATTTTGTTGTGAGTTGTGGGTCTTTACCCAAATTCCTCAACACTTGGTCATAACTATTTTGTGGTTATGTGTGATTAATTAGCAACACAGGTTACGACACCCAACACGCTGTGGTCCATTTGAACCTTCATATGTGGTTCGCCATTCAGTACCTACAATGGATGATTTATGTTAAATTGGTCTTGAACTTGAAAATTCCTAAGTGTTAGGCACTTTTTGAATTCCGTTAACATTAAAGACCTCAGTTATGGTTCACTTTTTATTTTTCCTAAGTCCTCAAAGGCATTTCGAGTGCTAAAAAGTTTGGGCATTGGACCTTGGACCAAGGTTTTGCAGGATTAAAATTCTCCTGAGTCCCTAAATGGCTTCTAAATGCTCATTAATGATGGACGTTGGGCCTAGTACGGACCATGGAAAAAGAAATAAGCATGAAACACACAAGTTATAAGGATAAGCAATTGTAATTTGTCCTTGCAAAAATAAAGTGCCCCACACAGGGGGCAAAGAGAAATAGTAAAAGAAAAGATAGAAAAAGCAGATCCTAGAACTCGGCCGGTTAAGCTTCAACATTCTCTTTGACAGCACCTTCCTCTGGGCTTTGATGGTCTGCATTTGCTACTCCACCGTCCCCTTCATCAAGAGTCAGATCAAGGGTAGCAGTGGGAAGGGCCCCGACAGTAGCTTGATTGGCCTCATGAGCCTCTTATGGTAGTACCAGGTGGCTATTGAGGATCACAATCTCAGAGTTCAGTTCACCTGAGGCCAGGGTGACCCTTGGATTAAAGAACTACACTTGAGAGACAATATTTTGGAATTGCTCACTGCTGATGTTTGTACAAATTTTTATCAACTGCGTACTATCCTCCTATAGTTGCACTACCCTAATCCTAAAGATCCTCTTTCTTAACACGGACGTTGGCGACCACCTTCCCAACTTTTTCGGAGTAGGCCCTCTCTCTCCTAAGTTTAGCCTCAGAGTTTGTCAGTTTCTTCTTCAGCGCATCAAACTCCACTTTGGCATCCTCTAGGGCCTTTTTGGCTTCCTCCTCTTTGGCCTTGAAGGCCAAATCAAGCTTCTGAGGTCCCTCCTCCTCGACCACCCTCACCTTCTTGGTCATTTCTTCTTAAAATTGGTCTAGACTTCTTTGAAGGAAACGAGCCTCAGAAACAATTCAGAGTCTGTAAGTCTGAAACCTTAATAGGATCTCCTGCATACCCTTTTTTGAGATGTGAGCTAATACCTCATCATCTAAAAGTTTAGAATCCACAAACGATTTGGGCACCGAATCCTGCTTATACAAGGAAATCGGAGCAAAGACAGCACTTCCCGATACAAACCCCAGACCTTGAATATCAATCGCCTCCCCAGCCAACCTCTTTCTGCATTCTTTCATCCTACCAACTTCAGCAGCTTTCCTTTTCCATCTATGAAGGGGCTGAGAGGAGACCCCGTTGATCCGGAGCCACCTCAATAACCAGATCTTGGACAACGGTGGCCGGTGCGACGTGTGCAGGAGTGTCAAAGGGTTTGGTACCCCATTTCCTCTCCTTCATGGCCTGGAAGGTGGAGAAAGCTTGTCTAAATGCCATGCTTTCTGCAAAACAAAGACAAAGCACAAGTTAGAAACAGAGCAGGAAGGTTATTCAAAGAAAATACTAAAAGCAAAAAGTAAAGTAAGGATAGACTGCAGCCTACACTCTACCTAGTATGGTTTCAAGGGTAACATCATCAGGGGCATCCAAAACTTCTTTAGAAGCAATGGATTAGACTTTCTATACCCACATATTAATGAACCTTATACAGTCGGCATCCTCCCAATTGAGTTTAGACCACTCCACCTCAATCATCTCAATAGGGGTATCCTATGCCTGGTTGGTCTAGTACAGATCAAACAATGGGGTTTCATTAGTCTCCTCAAAGAATGGGCTAGTTTTGAGTGCCACTATCAGCTTAAAGAACTTGTTCTTGAAGTTCTTGAAGCTCTCCTAGAAGACTTCAAAGACCTTTCATTTGCCTTTAGCCCGGAGTGTGAGATAGTTTTTCCTTACTACCCTCTTTCCTTGGGGGGACCACCGAGTGAAGACGTAGAAAAATGCCTTCACCAAGTACCGTAATCCAACCACCCAGTAGAACCTCTCGAAGGCGAAGGCGAAGCCCCAACCGTTAGGGTAAAGTTGAGATGGTGTCACATTCAAATGGTGGAGGATTCCAATTTGAAAGTTAGAGAAAGGTAGCCGAAGCCCCTAGAGAACCTCATACAAAACATGAAATATTCTCTCTCTGGTCTGGGTTGAATGCACTCTTTCGTCCTCTCCAAGAGCCAAGATCTGATACTCATGGTCTAGTTTGCGACCCTCTGTCAACTCTGAATAACTCGCAAGATTTTTGACGTCCTCCATAGTCTAAATTTTGGACATACTACCCCAAGCATCATCTCTAACCCAAGGGTACATGTGCCTTATGGGGGCAAATACCATGGCCCTCTTTGCAGCTGGTCTCCTAGGTCCTGCCACTTGTCTCCTTGCCAAGGAATCCTTGAAAACACCCATAAAGGCCAGTAAGGTGTTGTCAGAATCAGAGCAATATCTTAAATCCCCTATAGATTCAGATGTAGAGGAGGGCGAACCATAGAGGGAAAGCCTATTAAAGATTGTGTCAACATCTGCCTCCACCCTCTATCTCCAATTAGCTACATCCATTACAGACACCGATCTTCGTACCTTTAAAGGTCTATGGACTTGAGTTGAGTGCCTTTGCCACCCATGATGTAACATCCCCCATAATTTATTAGTATTAAATTATGGTTAAGGAAGTCCAGACTCTAGCATAACTGTTGAAATAACATAAATAAATATAAAAAAATTTATTTCTAGCTCAATAATGATTAGAAAGAGCTGTGGTAAATTTTGAAGAATCAACTGAACTAGTTTGATATTTTAATGATATTGAGTAATGAAGCTTAACTGATAAATAGTGGAGTATAGAAAATTATGGATATAAGGACTAAGTTGAGCCCTAAAAACTTCTAAAACATTTATGGAAGTTAGAAAACTCAGCTTTGAAGGATTGAAGTATTCCTAAGAGATATATAAGTTTCAACATAATTTTCATTTTATCTCTCCCCACTCTCCACCGCCTTTGCACTCTATTTATATCTCATTTCTTTGAATTTCAACCCACTTTTCTCACTCACACTCTCTTTCTCCACTCTCTCGTTCCTCTCGTGCTCCAGCAGAAGAAAGACAAGAAAATAAAGAAAGAAAGAAGTAAGGGAAAAAGGAAAGACAACAGGAAGAATGAGAAAAAAAAGATAAGGGAAAGAAGAAAGTGTCTACAAGCTAGGTAGGGGTTGTTGTTTTTATACTTCCTCCTTCTTGTCATGATTTCTTAAAGTTTTGAATGATTATTTTGATTGAATGGTATGTAATGAATAATGAAATTTTTGAATTTAGGATGGTATTCTTATGTTATGCTTGGACGTTACATTGATTTTGGACTTGAATTCCAAGGATTTGTGGTTTAATGAAATGGGTTTGAAGTTTACCCATATTTATTTTATCACTTTGTGGTTGATATGGCTTGTTATCTATGGAGTATTGTTGCTGTTTTTTTATGTATATGTGATGGGTTTGTGTTACTATGACTTGAAAACTCAGTTTTCTGCATAAAATCAGGTGGTAATCGATTACTACAAGCTTGTAATAGATTATCAAGCTGCAAAATACATTTCTGGACATGTGGTAATCGATTACTACAACCTAGTAATTGATTACCAAGCCTCTTCTAGACTGGTAACTAATTACCAGAGGCTGGTAATTGATTATCAAGCCTCTGGATCTTGTGGTAATCAATTACCACACCATCAGACTGCTTTGAGAAAATAGAGTTCTTTGATTTATAAAAACTCAACGTAACCCTAAATCATGACCTATATCATCATGTTTAACTCCTTGTGATTTTTTTAAGCATTAAATGAATTCTGAAATTATAATTATGGTGCATTTGAAATGATTGAGCATGGATTATAAAGTATATTGAGTTATTTGCAAAATAACCTTTATGTGTATTTAGTTTATGATTGAATGAATGTATTGTACACTTATTATGAATCATAGGTGTACTAGATAGGGTATTACTCCTTTGTAATATAAAGTTGAGCTGCATTTGTATAAATTGAGTATTTGCTCCCTTAATTTCTTAAGGTTGAGTTAGAATTGTGTTTTGAATTTGTATTTGAATGATCAGTGCTCATAGAATTTGAATTTGAATTGAATATAAGAATTAGGCATTTGTCCTAGAATGGGAAGGAAAATGGTCCTAATATGCTATTAGTACTCCTTTTGATTTCAACTGTTAGTTCACTTGGCATTAGTGGATTTTGGAGATGATCCTTCTTGGGGAAAGGGTATTTGAAATCCCATTAGAATTATGGAGATGATCCTCCATGAGGAAGGGATCCTATATTTTTGAAATTCTTCATTATATTTCCTCATTTGCCTATGTTTTCCCCATGGATATAAGGGTACTAGTGGTAGTGTGAGGCCCTAATTCACTCCCTACCATGAGTATGTAGAATCCAAGCGATATGAGGTGGCTGTTACCTACTATGGTATAGTGATACGGGTTCTGTGGGAGTGAATGTTAGAACCCGAGCTACTCTTACCTATTATGGTACAATGATAAGGGTTCTATGGTAATGAATGGATATTAAAAAGAGCACTGGTGTGAATTTGTATTTGAATGTCATATTATTACAAAGTTATCATTATAGAAAATCATAAAGTTGAATTGAGGACTTGAAATTGTCTTTGAAGGCATATAAGAATTTCATTTATGTACTTTGATAACAAATGTTTTCTAGAATTATTAATAACTGGAATTCTATTTCGGGAAGAGAAAGGACTTGATTTGACATTTTGCCACTTCTCTAAAGTATAATTTGAGTTTTGTAATTTATTTTCCCCTGAAACAACTAAAATTATTGTGATGATGCCTTTTTATAATAGAACTATTAAAAATTTAGAATTCTCACTCTATTTTTGTGTTATTATTCCATGATAATTCCAAGAATGGACTTGGCTACAATGAGGTGAAGACAAAATTTGTAGGCTTTTATAGTGTATTTCTTTTGTTTATGGATGTATAAATATTGCCTTGGAGGCAATTGATGTAAATATTGTATAATGAAATACGCTTTTGTATAATGGCTTTTTTATTATATGTATATTATTTCATCCACACCAAGCTCATATTTTTGTATATCTCATTAATGTATATTCAAATCAATGTTATTAGTTATAAGTAGTGTGCTTAATACCAATTACTATGGTCTAATTCCGGATACACTAATAGAATTAGTATTGAAGATGTTACATTATGATATCAGAGCAGTTCATCCTATTGAGCCGAGATTTAGACTAACTATGCTTAATGCATGTGTTATGCATTTTTCTTGTCTTGAAGATGAGATGCATAGGTAGAATTGCATAACGACCTTGAGTTTGAATGTTAATGGCTACTGTTACATTGTTACATGCTATTGAGCCTGATCAACTCAATATGTATTGTTCTATGTGTATTGGAGACCATGGCATCAACTAGGCATACCCAAAATAATAGAGCCCCTGTTGGTCATACAAATAATACACCAGATATATCTGAAGCTTTCAGACATATAGCTGATGTAGTAAGAGAACAAGCTGCCATGATCAACAAAATATTGGAAGAAATAAAGACTAATGCACATCCAACACCACTAAATAATGCAGCTTTGGTTGAGAATCAAGATTTTCATCATCTATCTGAATTCAGAAAAGCCAACCCTCCATCATTCCAAGGAGAATATGATCCAACAAAGGCAGAGGAATGGTTGAGGGAGTTGGAGAATATTTTTAGAATGATGAGGTGTATGAATAACCAAAAAGTGTCCTTCGTTTCCTATATGTTGAAAGGGGAAGCTGAATATTGGTGGAATGATGCTAGAAGAATGAGGGAAGCTGTTTGAACTCAGATAACTTGAGAGGTATTTAAGACGACCTTCTTGGACAAGTATTTCCCGATGAATTTGCAAGAAGAGAAAGAGTTAGAATTTTTAAAATTGGATTAAGGGAACATGACAGTGGGGCAATATGTGGTAAGATTTGAGGAACTGTCAAAGTTCTCTTCTTACTTTCGGTATAATCCAGATGAGAACTGAAAATGCATTAAGTTTGAGTCCAGATTAAGGGATGGAGTAAGGAAGATGGTAAGGCCCTTTGAGATCAAAGATTTTCATGCTCTGGTGAATAAATGCAGAATAATAAAGTCAGATAACTCAAAACCACAACAAGAGTTTAGACAACAAGGGTTTCAAAAGAGGAAGATGGTAGATGATGGATTTAAAGGGAATGCTCCATGGCCCAAGACTCAACAAGAGAAAGGGAAACAAGTTCAAACAGAACCTTATAGACCGAGATATCGTAAGTGTGGAAAGCATCATGGGAACAGACCTTACTTTGTAAATAAGATAATTTTCTTTACATGTGGCCAAAAGAGACACTTTTCCAGGAGATGTTCACAGAAGCAGGTTGTACTACCTCCTCCCAGACCCCAAACCAGAGGAAGGGTCTTCACTCTGAGCGGCAAGGAAACAGCTTAATCTTCTGATTTGATTCAGGGTAAGTGCATAGTTAAAGGTATTCTTTTAATTATGTTATATGATTCAGGAGTATCTCACTCCTTCATTTCTTATGATTGTGTAAGAATGTTAGATTTGCCTATTTAAGATCTTTCTTATGATCTAACTGTTTTCACCCCCACCGAAAAACTAGTGTTAACTTCCAAAGTTTGTTTGAATTGTTATGTAACTATCAAAAATAGAGATTTCCTTGTAAATCTCATATGTCTACCCCTTATCGATATAGACATCATTTTGGGCATGGACTGGCTATCCACAAACCACATTGTCTTGAATTATTCAAATAAAACATTAGTGTTTATACCTGATATTCCTTCCACAAACACTTCTTCTGAATCCATATATCTGAATGCCAATCAAGTTATTAACTACCTAGTAGAAGGTTCTCAAGGCTATGTTCTCCTTTTCTCTTTGAATTCTAAAAGTGAGTAGAGTTTAGAATGCATATTGTGGTATGGAAATACCCAAAAGTGTTCCTAGATAAGATTAGTGAATTGCCACTCGAGAGGGAGATAAAATTTACCATAGATTTAGTGTTAGGAATTGGGCTTATTTCTGTAGCACCTTTTAGGATGTCCCCTCTAGAGTTGGATGAGTTGAAGAAGCAAATAGAAAAGTTATTGGATAAGAAGTTTATTAGACCTAGTGTCTCACCGTGGGGAGCCCTAGTGCTCCTGGTGAAAAACAAGGATGACAGCATGAGATTGTGTGTGGATTACAGATAGCTAAATAAAGTCACTATTAAGAATAAATACTCATTGCCTAAGATTGATGATTTGATGGATCATTTAAGAGGTGTTACAGTGTTTTCAAAGATCGAATTAAGATCAGGATACCATCAAATTAGGGTTAAAGAAGAAGATATCTCTAAGACTGCCTTTAGAACTAGATATAGACATTACGAATATCTTGTGATGTCTTTTGGTCTAACAAATGCGCCTGCTGTATTTATGGATTATATGAATAGGATTTTTAGACCATACCTGGATAAATTTATTGTTGTCTTTATAGATGATATCCTCATTTATTCAAAGACAACTAAAGAGCATCTTAGGCTAGTTTTAGAGATCTTAAAAGAAAAGAAGTTGTTTGCTAAGTTATCAAAGTGTAAATTTTGGTTGAATCAGGTGCAATTTTTAGGACATATGATATTTGGAGAAGGTATAGCAGTAGATCCTAGTAAAATAGAGGCAGCTTTGCAATGGGAGAGACCTGTCACTGTAACCAAAATTAGAAGTTTCTTGGGTCTAGCTGGATACTACAGGAGGTTTATTAAGGGGTTTTTCTAAATTGTAATACCCTTAGTAACATGTTAGACTTGTATATAGTTATAAAATGTAGCATATAACTTGCTTAACATGCCTTTGAAGTTTTGTGACAATCTGAATTTGTTTAGGCACTTAGTTGCAATATAGAAGTTGAAAAGTAGCTTAAAATAACTCAGATAATGACTTTAAAGGTAAATTTAAGGAAAATAAACATAGAGAGTTTGTTTCTAGGTTACAAATGAGCTAAGTAAGATGTAGTTAAAGTTTCAAGAGAATCTGAGTTAGTTTGGTATTCTCATTGAATGAAGTTTAGGGTTTTTGAGTAGAAATAGGGGTTTGGAAAGCCAAATCCATGTTTTTGGCTTGGTTCTTGATTCCAAGGATTAGGTTAGGATAGTTTAAGCTTAGTAAACCTAAGATGGCCATTTATAGCTCAAGATCAACCATTAGGATCCATAGATTTAAGAATTGGACAATGGTTGGAGTTATGTGATTTTGGACTGAGATTTTTTCTTAAGAGAATCCATAGGTTGTAATTGAGTTACAACAAGTTTAGGGGCATGGATGAGTGTTAGAAATCACCAAGTAACCAATTATAGATGCTTGGAAGTAAGATTGGAACCATAGAACCGTATCATGATTCTGTAGATTTGTGTCTGGTTCAGAGACACGACCCGTGTTTGAAAACATGGGGGGGTCGTGTCCCTCTCTGCCTATTCCAGTTTGTGAATTGTGCTAATAGAGTAAGACACAGGGGGAGGGGGGCTCGTAATCAGACATGGCTTATGTCTAAGGCCAGAATCTTCAAAAATGTCATTTTCAATGTTTTGAAGCTATGGAGTAGATGAGATCATTAGTATATGTTTCCTAAAGTGTGTTAAGGCACAAATGGAAATATTTTCAAGAGGGAAATTATCATCTGAAATGAATGAGAAAGCTTAGGCTTTGAGCATCCAAAAGTGAAGGATTGCCCTAGGTAAGAACATAGCACCTTAGGCAACCTAGTATTGCATTAGATATCACTCAAGATGTGATGTGATGGTGTAATAGAGATGAGTATACTAGGATGGATTATAGGATTCACTCTAGTAAGGATAAGGAATGTATGAACCTTAGGATATCCAAAAGTAGTGGATTATCTTGAGAAGGTACCTAGAACCTTAAGCAACAAAGTTACAAGTAATAACCACTCTTGTGTTAGATTCACTTGAATGGAGATAAGGTTGTGTTTTTAGTTCCAAAGAGGGAATGTTATATACTAGGTCTCTAGTTAAATGAGACCTTGTGCACTGTGGAATACACAAAAGGATGAATGTTGACTTGTAAGCTTGTCACATTCATTAAGTAAGTAAAGTTCTAGATAAATGCTCATTTATTTCCCTAAGCAAGGTTGAATGAGGCATTAGCTAAGATAGACCCTTGAGTTTAGTCTATAGGAAAGTTAATGTGGTGTTTATGTAAGAGGTAAACATAACACTGTGCTTTTTACATCTAGTTAGTTAATCTAGTTTGTATGTGAAAGCTATAAGAACCTTAGTGCAACCAAGAGTAATGGTTTGCCATAGGTGAGTATCTAACACCATAGCAACATAGTGTTGCATAAAGATCACTTAAGAGACTATGAGTGATGAGGAGGTGCTTAAATACAAGTATGAGGAATTGTCTAGTAGTATTATTCTTATGAGTATCCTTTGACGATTTTGTCATTAAGGCCAAGAGAGATAAGTGAGAAGTTCGAAAGACTCTTTGAGTAAGGATGAAGCCCGAACTTCTCGATAGTGTCAGGGTACGTGTATTGTGAGGATGAGCTTTCCCTCTCTTTACCACAGGATTATACAAGAAGCCAGGATTCCTAAGTAAGTAAGTAAGTAGGTAAGTATACTTAGATCTTAAATGGACTAGGTATATAAGTATGTATGCATATATATGGAAATGGTCTAGTAGCATTGATCTTAGTGAATATAATTTGATGCCCATTCATGGAGTCGAAGGGAGGTAGATGGGTGTCTGATAGACACTTTTAAGGAAGGACATAACCTTGATATCTCGATAGTGCCAAGGCTAAAGGAGATAAATGATGTGGATATCGGCAAGTGCACCGAATCGACAAAAGTAATAAAAAGTGAGTAGAGTATCGTCCCATGAGGATTAAGTTATTAATTACTAAATTAACTGAAAATAACACTATTTAAGCTAACAAAAAGAGAGTTGGTAAAAATTAAATTAAAAAGAAAAATAAAAATCAGCAAACAATAAATCAAAAGGGTGAAAAATAATAATGTTAAAGCGTTAGGGTTCAGATTTCACTTGAACTCTTTAGATGCACACTTAAATATTGGTTTAACTATGTTCTATTTCAATGATTTATGGTCAATTTCCAAAATTAATTAAGACACAATCCCTTAGTATATTAATCCTCTTATGGTGATTGAAATTAACTAATCCCTTAGTCTAATCCCAATTAGAAAGGCATTATCAAGAACGAGGGAATTAAAAGAAAGACCACATAACCCACAACGTCTATTCCTAGCGATTGCAGAAGTTATGGTGTTTATCACAAGTTTTAGGTTCATGCAAATTTTCCCAAATCATACATAAACCCAAAAGATCATTCCCAAATTGGCCAGATTTAGAAAAGCATTAAGAATAGAGATAAACACGTAAATTATGAAATAGAAACATAAATTAAACCCATAAAAGAAAGTTACATCATTCAAGAATAAGATCCATTATCCCTCTAACAATAGGAAATTAGTTACACATAGAAAAAGAAGAACACAAAAGAAAGAATATGACAAACTCCATTGTAGAAAGGTGGAAAGGTTGAAGAAAATTCCTAATCTTCAATCCTAATTGTGCCCACACCACATTAGGGTTTGTGCCTCTTAACGTCTACTGCCTTCTCTCCAAGTGTCTAAGAGTATGTAAAAAGAAAAGTGTCAAAGAGTGTGGCAAGACTTTCTTTTTTATAAGAAATTCACACTGCTGTTACGCGTTCAGCGCTCAGGCGCTCATCTTTCAGCGCTCAGGCGTTGGCCCACTAAAGTCACGGCGCAGCAAACGCAATCAGCGCTCAGGTGCTCCTTGTTCAGCGCTCAGGCGCTGGGCTTCTGAATTATTTTTCTTATTCTTTTCTTCTCCTCAAATGCCCAGTCTTTTTCCATATGCAATTACCTACAAAAAATACATAAAAACACGTAATAAGAACACAATTAAGATAATAAAAACATAATAAAATTTGAGAACAAAATTAAATCAAAAAGATTAAAAGAGGATGAAAACCCAATATTTTGAATCGTAAAAATATGAATTTTTACAGGTTCATCACTCCCCCAAACTTAAGCTTTTGCTTGTCCTCAAGTAAAAGAAAAACAAAACAAAATAAAATAAACTAAAACTCAAAATAGAGTCAAACATGGCAATACCGGGTGTCAAAAATCATTCATATCCTCAAAAACTAATTCACAATCTAATTTCAAAGTGTCACACATTAACAATCCAATTATCACATCGTCTCTCACATGCAACTCTTATGCACAAATGACTTCCCAAAAACATGAATGAAAGACTCAATCTCCTCATAGAGTACAAGCCCAAATGAGTTTATAAAACTACAAATGCACATCAAACCCACACCCATAGGGTTGTTTTTCATCTTTCTCTCCACTAATGTAAACAACACACAACCAAGGATCAAAAAGGACTTTATAAGCTTATAATGTAAAGCCAAGGGTATGAGTTAAGAAAGAAGTGGTAGGAAAATGAAAACAAAAGTTGAGATACAAAATCATGTAAATTTCGCAATTCAAGCCTCAAAATACTGAACAAGTGCAAAAAGGAGCAAAAGAATCAACACAACATTCACTTTTTTCTTTCTTTCTTTCTTTTCTTTTCTTTTTCAGCAACCTCCACTCCCAAACTTATTTCTTTGCAATACTTTGGGTGGACTTTCTTTTTTTTCTTTTCTTTTTTTTTGAAATTTTTTTCTTTGAAATTTGTCAGCTCCACAAAACTTTATGCACAAAAATAATGAAGACTTGAATAATAAAATAATACAAAATATGCACTCAACAGAGGTTATGTAAGAAAGGGAATTTTTTTTTTTAATGTGGGTATGGGAAAAAGAAAATGTAGGTAAAGAAAAGAAATAAAGGCCAAACAACAATAAGGCTGCAAAAGGGACCTAAGGATATACTGTGTTACAGGTTAGCTTGAAAGGCTCAAACGGTACAAAGAAGGCCCTTATCATTTCTTTAATCATGCACTGCCTTGGATTTCACCTCAAGAGAGAATCAAACAACTTCTAGATGCAAATCATCCACACACATACAACCTCATAAACTTTCTCTAAGCTTGACATGCATGTATAATCCAAGGTCTATCAATCATAAAGATGGGAAGAACATTCATACACAATTGAAACAATAGAGATAAATGCAACTCATAAATTCTCATGTGCTATCCCAAGAAATCAAATCAATCAACAATTCAAACAATCATTGGAAATTCAATTCAACACATCGGCATGCACAAAATGACTCAAAACACAAAAGGGATGATGATGACAAAATAAAAACAAAAAGAACAAATAACAAAATGAATAAATGCAAGAAAGGAAAAGAAAAACTTTTTTAGCGGCCGACAACTATATACATCCCCCTACAAAGGCTCCAAACTCAAGGATGCACCTAAGCCGACTCAACACTAGCTAATTACAAAACAAAAAAATGTTGGTCAATAAAATAAGAAAATAAAAAATAAAAATAAAAAAAAAAAGAGAAAAGGAGAGATAATTTGGATTGCCTCCCAAAAAGCGCTTGTTTAACATCATTAGCTTGACGTTGCCTTTCCAACTAATTAAGGTGGCTTGAAGCAAGAGAAGTAGGATGAAATTTTTCTCTTATCAGCTCTTTGCCTTCATACTCTATCACTACCTCTAGAATCAATCTGCAATAAATCAGTGGAAGCTGGAGGATCTTTTTCAATTGCAGCACTTTTAGAAAGAGGAGGTCCTTTCTCTTTTTCGTCAACCATCTTGGGAGTGGGAAAATCAGCATTAATGGACAAAGAAAAATTCTTACCATCCAACCCCTTTTGAAATATACCTTGAATGCAATTAACAGGGGCATAAAGATCTGATGTTGGGGCAGACTTATTAAAAACATTTATAGTCACTTGATCTCCATTTATCCTCAAAATAAGCTCTCCTCTAGGGACATCAATCAACGCTCCTGATGTTGCTAGGAATGGTCTCCCCAGAATTAACGGGATATCAGCATTCTCGTCTATATCCAAGACTACAAAGTCAACTGAGAAAATAAATTTATCAACCTTCACTAGCAAATCTTCCACAATACCATACGGATGTCTGACTGATCGATCTGCTAATTGAAGAGAAACCATTGTAGGCTTAACTTTATCAATTCCCAGCTTGCGCAAGATAGACAATGGCATCAAATTGATACTAGCCCCTAAGTCACATAGAGCTTTCTCAACATTTAGCTTTCCAATGGTGCAAGGAATAGTGAAACTACCTAGATCTTTCAATTTTGGTGGCAGTTTCCTCTAAATAATGGCACTGCACTCCTCAGTAAGTGCTACAGTCTCATCTTCTTCCAACTTCTTCTTCTTTGATAGCAAGTCTTTTATGAATTTTGCATAGGAGAGCATCTGCTCAAGTGCTTCAGCAAAAGGAATGTTTATCTGCAGCTTTTTGAAAACTTCTAAGAACTTGAAAAATTGCTTTTCTTGAATCTCCTTCCTGAATTTTTGAGGGTACGGAAGTTTAGCATAAAGTGAAGGATCAACTATTTTCTGCTCACATTCCTTCTTCTTCTTCTGCCACTTTAGTTGCTCCTCTTTAGCTTCTTCATTACAGCACTTTTGAGATTGGACATCTGCAACAGGAAAATCAATTTCCTTAACTGGTCCATCCAAAGTCTTAACACTTCTCAGTGTAATTGCATGACATTGCTCCTTTGGATTGACAACAGTATCACTTGGGAAGGTGCCTGGAGGTCTTTCTTGAAGCTGTTTGGCTATTTGCCCCACTTGATTCTCTAAACTTTTAATCGCAGCTCCTTGATTCTAAAAATTTACCTTTGTTTCCTCCATAAAAGCAGAAGTCTGTTGCACACAAGCAGAGGTTTGTACAGAGAGTTTCTCAAGTGCAATCTCAAGAGCAGACTTCTTCTCTAGTTGAGGATTCAATGGCACTGTTTGATTGCTCCACGAAATAATTGGGATGATTCCTCCACCCTGGATTATATGTATTTGAAAATGGAACACCTTAAGCTCTGGAAAGATTACCCATATAATTTACCTGCTCTTGAGAACTGAAACTAGAATTGCTTGCCTCACATCCACCATTAGCATGATTACCTCCACAGAAGTCACAAATTAACCTTTGATGGTTCACAGAATTTACCTGCATACTCTCAACTTGCTTAGTCAGGTTGGCCACTGCTGAGAAATACTTTTGTTTTGAGCAAGTAAGGCATCGAAAGTACCAAGCTCCATCACTCCTTGTCTGACGACTGCTCTCCCACTAGGCAACTGATATTCATTGGTGGTCATAACCTCAAATAATTCCTGAGCCTCTTCAAGAGTCTTAGTGTTTAAAGACCCACCTACAGATGCATCCATCATAAGTCTTGTGGAATGATTTAAACCATTGTAAAATATCTGCACCTGTTGTCAAACTTCAAATGCATGATGAGGACATCTCCTTAATAGCTCATTGAATCTTTCCCATGCTTCATAAAGAGATTCTCCCTGATTCTGAGTAAAGCAAGCAATCTCACTTCTTATCTTCACAAACACTGATGGAGGAAAGTATCAAGTCAAAAATTTGCTAACCAAATCCTCCCAAGTAGAGATGCTCCCTTGTGGCTGGGCTTGTAGCGAGCTCTTTGCTTTGTCTCTGAGAGAAAATGGGAACAGTCGTAATCTAATGGCATAATCAGTAACGCCATTATACTTAAAAGTATCACAGAGCTGCAAGAAATTGGCAATATGCAAGTTTGGATCTTCTGCATAGCCTCCCCCAAACTGATTCTGCTACACCAGCTGTAGAAGTGCTGGTTTAATCTCAAAATTATTGGCTTGAATAGCAGGATGCACAATACTGGTAGAAATATTCTCAGCAGATGGGGTAGCATAGTCAGCCAATGTACGTCTTCGCTCTACAGTTACAATAATTTCTACCATCTTTTGCTTTACTTCTTCAAGTCTCTTCCTCACTCTAACTGCTTTCCTGTTTGCTCTAGCAGTTCTCTTTATCTCTGGATCAAAAAGTAATTCTTCTGACTCTAGAGAACCTTGTATAAACAAACAAACAAACAAACAAACTAAAGTGAAGTAAAAAATGAAAATAAAAATAAAAATAAATAACTAATAAAAAAAAAAAAAATAAAAGAAACAAATTAAAAATAAAATTAAATGAAGAAAAATAAAATTAAATAAGAAAAATAATTATCTAAAAATAAAAAAAAATTTAAACAATTAAAAATAAAATTAAAAAATTAAAAAATACTCAAATTAGTGTCTTTTCAACTACTATTTAATATTAATAACAATAATCTCTAGAATCGGTGTCAAAAACTTAGGCGCGAGATATCTCCAAGTGCAAGAATCGACAAAAGTAATAAAAAGTGAGTAGAGTATCGTCCCATGAGGATTAAGTTATTAATTACTAAATTAACTAAAAATAACACTATTTAAGCTAACAAAAAGAGAGTTGGTAAAAATTAAATTAAAAATAAAAATAAAAATCAGCAAACAATAAATCAAAGGCGTGAAAAACAATAATATTAAAGCGTTAGGGTTCAGATTTCACTTGAACTCTTTAGATGCATGCTCAAATATTGGTTTAACTATGTTCTATTTCAATGATTTATGGTCAATTCCCAAAATTAATTAAGACCCAATCCCTTAGTATATTAATCCTCTTACGCTGATTGAAATTAACTAATCCCTTAGTCTAATCCCAATTAGAAAGGCATTATCAAGAACGAGGGAATTAAAAGAAAGACCATATAACCCACAACGTCTATTCCTAGCGATTGCAGAAGTTATGGTGTTTATCACAAGTTTTAAGTTCATGCAAATTTTCCCAAATCATACATAAACCCAAAAGATCATTCCCAAATTGGCCAGATTTAGAAAAGCATTAAGAATAGAGATAAACACGTAAATCATGAAATAGAAACATAAATTAAACCCATAAAAGAAAGTTACATCATCCAAGAACAAGATCCATCATCCCCCTAACAATGGGAAATTAGTTACACATGGAAAAAGAAGAACACAAAAGGAAGAATATGACAAACTCCATTGTAGAAAGGTGGGAAGGTTGAAGAAAATCCCTAATCTTCAATCCTAATTGCGCCCACACCACATTAGGATTTGTGCCTCTTAACGTCTACTGCCTCCAAGTGTCTAAGAGTATGTAAAAAGAAAAGTGTCAAAGAGTGTGGCAAGACTTTCTTTTTTATAAGAAATTCACGCTGCTGTTACGCATTCAGCACTCAAGTGCTCATCTTTCAGCACTCAGGCACTGGCCCACTAAAGTCACGGTGCAGCAAACGCAATCAGCGCTCAGGCGCTCCTTGTTCAGCGCTCAGGCGCTGGCCCACTAAAACAGGAATCCTTTAGCGCACGTTGTGCGCTCAAGCGCCAGGCTTCTGAATTATTTTTCTTATTCTTTTCTTCTCTTCAAATGCTCAGTCTTTTTCCGTATGCAAGTACCTACAAAATATATATAAAAACACATAATAAGAACACAATTAAAATAATAAAAACATAATAAAATTTGAGAACAAAATTAAATCAAAAAGATTAAAAAAGGATAAAAATCTAAGATTTTGAACTATAAAAATATGAATTTTTGCAGGTTCATCAATAAACGGGAAATCTGAAAGCCTTTTTGAGGAATGATGAAGACCGAACTTTTCAGCGTGCCAGGATATGTGTGATGTGAGGATGAACTTTCCCTCTATTTACCATGGGATAATATACTAAAGCAGTTCCTAATGAGTTTCATAGTTTTCAAAATAAATCCTACATATATTTCAAAACAAAACATTGCACAAGCATATCTTAGGGATCTTTCTTAGGCATAATCATATTGCATATTATTTGCATTACATTTACAGATAGTTATATGGGCATTGTCTGTCACTGTTAATATCTACAACTGTATGGGTAGTTTGTTTATATTTAACGTTGTGTAGGCTATCAGTTTACATCACACTATATAATAGTGTGCAATTATGAGAAAAGAGGAGGAAACTCCTAAGTTAGAAGTTATATAAATTGTTTTATACAATATTATGACTAGCTGGTTTTGGAATTGCTTTTATTGAGAATTGTAATTCTCATCCAGTTGTTCTTCCATGTAAATCTAGGTACATAGGTATAGACCCTGTTAAGGGAATGAAGATGAAGCATGAAGACTAGTATCGTTTTATATACTTTTCTAGCTAAAACTTATGTATACAATTTACATTTGTTTTGTATGTATTACAATATGCCCTCTTATGGCTAGTGTTGTATATATATATGTATGAGTTTAAGTTTTTCTGCATTCTCTCAAGGCTTTCTATAATTACTCAGTTGTGATTATGGATATATATTAGTTAGTTATGTAGAAGTGACGTCTCTAGTGCCGATTATATTTATATATCTCTATTTATATAGGATATATCAAAATATCTGTATTAGGATGTTACATTATGGTATCAGAGCAGTTCATCCTGTTGAGTCGGGGTATGAACTGACTGTGCTTAGGCATAAGTAACAGTTTAGTAGAATATTATGCATTCTTTTATCTCTTTTTGAGATATGTAAATGGAATTGCATGACTAGCCTTAGGTATGGATGCTATTGGCTACTGTCGCACAGTTACATGATATTGAGCCTAGCTAACTCAATATGTAATGTTCTATGTGTACAGGAAACTATGGCAACTACTGGGTGAACCTATGAGACTAGGGGACTATTAAAGGGGGAGATAACTAGAGCTCTTAGAGAAATGGTTGTTGCTTTGGGAGAGTAGACTGCTATTTGTAGAAGACTATCATAAGTGATAGAATAGAACTTGCGTAATTAGTTACGGGAATGAGAAGGAACTTATGAGAGATCAGTATTTCTCAGAGCTCAAGAAAGTTACTCTTTTGTTTTTCAAAGGAGAGCTTGGTTCACTCAGAGCTGAAAGTTGGCTTCATGCATTGGAATAGATCTTTGAGGTCATGTTGTGCGCTGATGGATAGAAGGTGACCTTGCTTCATAAAGGTTAGTAGGAAGAGCCGAAAGCTATTCAGATGAAGCAGAGAGGTTACTAGAAGAGGTTGGTACTCGAATCACCTGGTAGGTGTTTAGAGCTACTTTCCTAGACAAGTATTATTCCCTTGAGTTATGGAAGGCAAGAGGAATTTGGAAATTTCTAAGGTCTGAGCAAGGGGATATTATTGAGGACCAGTATGCAGAGCAATTCAAGGAATGTCAAGAGTTCTTTTCTTATTTTACGACCAATCTAGATGAAGACTAGAAGTGAGTAAAATTTGAAGTAGAACTTGGAGAGGGCATTAGAAGAGTTGTGAAGCAAAAGGAAGTTAAGGACTTCTTCACTCTAGTCAGTGAGTCTAGAGTTGCAGAAGCAGATAATCTCAGAGCCACGGCAGAACAAGAGTTAGAAGGTTCCCCAAAGAGGAAAAGATCAGATGTTGAGATCAGTGAGGGTGCCTCTTGGTCTCAATTTTTAACTGGCAAAGGAACACAAGTTCAAGTGGTAGCTTGGAGAATAATGGGTATAAGTAGGGTGCCTTTGAAAAGAGCAACCCTAAAGGGAAGAGGTAAATCAAACTCCAAGGTACCAAGATACGCAAGCAGGATATAGATCAGAGTGCATAGTAGAGGTGACGAAATCTTCCAATTTGGTTTGAGGTAAGAGCACATGTAAAAAGAAATCTTTTAAGGTGTGTATAAGAAGAGTATGGATTTACTTTGTAAATCATGTTGGTTTACTTTGTGAATCTAGTTTATTTACCTAGTTGGTATGGTTTAGTTGCTAAGAGAGACAAATGATGTTATGTTCTTGTTTAGTTTAAGTGTAAGATTATGCTAAAGTTATAGGCAGTTGAAGAATAGACTAACAAGAATAAATGTCTTTGTTTAGAAAGGATGATCGGGTAGATCAATTAAGAGAAGCTTTGGATTTTCTCATGAGATGATCTAAGACCTGGTTGTCAGTAAAGTAAAGTTAAGAAGAGTATATCTCTAAGTTTTTCCAAGATTATGAAAATACATGAAGAGTATGTCAAATGTGGTTTTGGAAACTTTTGGAAGAGAAGTAGTTAAATGCCAAGTAAGCCAAAAGTCAGTTTTAGATTACGAGTGGTACAGTTTACGAGCTATGTAATTTCTCAAGGATGAAATAGCAGAGAACCCTAGTAAAGATTAAGCAGATGTACAATGGGAAGAGTAACCGTTGTAACTAAAGACAAAGAGTTTATAAGTAGACTTTCTTAGTTAGTACTACCCACATTAGGCTAGCTAAGAAAGGTAGTACTCAGCAGTGGACTCTGGAGAGTGAGTATGGTTTCCAAGAGTTAAAGAGGAAGTAGATTACTATGTTAGTGTTGGTAATTCCAGAATCCCGTGAGAACTTTGAGGTAGTCAGTTATACTTCGAAGAAGGGACTGGGGTGTGTTCAGATGCACTAGAGGTAAGTAGACGCCTACGCATCAAGGCAGTTAAACTTGTAAGAGAGAGACTACACTAGATATGATTTGGAATTACCCACAGTGGTGTTTGCCTCACAGTTTTGGGGACATTACTCATAAGGAGTCTAGTTGGAGGTGCTCAGCGATCATAATAGTTCAAGAATGCTTATTGATTAGAGGAAGCTGAACATGAAGCAAAATAGATGGATGAAGTTTTTCAAGGCTTATAACCTTAAGTTATGATATCATTCGGATAAGACCAAAGTAGTGGTTGATGCACTCGGTAGGAAATTCCTAAATGTGTCCTAGATGATAGTCCAAGAGAGAGTAAATTTCTTGAGAGTTTCGAGAATTTGAGTCTAGCGGTGACAATGATTCCAGATAGTCTCTCAGTGAGCAAGGTGGACATAGTAAGAGGCCTAAGGATTCAGATTTTTAGAAGCTCAGAGAAAAAATGAAACTCTAAGGGACAAGAGTGAGCAGATCTTCTAAGGAGCCCTAGAGGATTTTGTTATGACTAAGAGGGAATGACGAAGTTTATAGACAAACTTTGTTTTCCAAGAGGGTCAAAAATCAAGAAAGGGATCCTGGAGGAAGCTCACAAGAGAAAGTATACCATCTATCTAGGGGTTACCAAGGTTCTTCAAGAGTTAAGAAAGATATTTAGTGGACTAGTATGTTAAAGAACATAGCAAGATATGTTGAGCTATAGGTAATAGTGGATAGATTAAGTAACATTTTCACTTTTTGCCAAGTAGATCTAGCTATTTTCTAGATAAGGTAGTTCAACTACTTTTGAAGAAGATAGTTGGAGTCCATCGAGTTCTAGTGAATGTAGTGTCTGAAAGAGATCCTAGATTCATATCTGGTTTTGGAAAGCCTTATAAGGAGGAATTCAAAGCTAAGTTATGTTTTAGTACAACTTACCATCCACAAACGAAGGGGTCAAGAGCTTAGAGATAAGTAGGTTTCCTCTAATAGAAGGTGCAGTTGGGAGAAGCTAGTACTGAAAAAGGATTACATGGTATTAAGAATTCCATGTTAAGAGAGTTTACCCAGAGTTGTTTGCACGAGGTGAGCAATTTTGGGGATAAAATTTTAAAAAGGAGGAGACAAATGTAATACCCTTAGTAACATGTTAGACTTATATATGGTTACAAAAGGTACCATATAACTTGCTTAACATGCCTTTGAAGTTTTGTGACAATCTGAGTTCGTTTAGGCACCTAGTTGCAACATAGAAGTTGAAAAGTAGCTTAAAATGACTCAGATAATGGTTTCAAAGGTAAAGTTGAGGGAAATAAACATAGAGAGTTTGTTTCTAGGTCACAAATGAGCTAAGTAAGATGCAGTTAAAGTTTTAAGAGAATCTGAGTTAGTTTGGTATTTTTAGGCATACTGGTTGTGCATTTAATACTGGATTGACTACCAATAGATATGAAAAATCATGAAAATGATGAAAGAATAATTTAGATAAATCTTATGATTTATTCTAAAGTTGTTGGAAGCTAGAAAGCTTGAATTAGTATAATTCGGGTGTTCTTAGCAGATAAGGAAGTTCCAACAAAATATTCTAAGGGACATGATAATCATTCTCTCATTTCTCTCTCTCACATATGAGCAGCAGAAGCTACAAAAGAAAGAAAAGAAAAATAGAGAAGAAGAAAATAAAGGAAAAGAAGAGAGAAAGAAGAAGAAGAAGAAGAAGAAGAAGAAGAAGAAGAAAGAAGAAGAAGAAGAAGAAGAAGAAGAAGAAGAAGAAAGAAGAAGAAGAAGAAGAAGAAGAAGAAGAAGAAGAAGAAGAAGAAGAAGAAGAAGAAGGACAAGCAGGAGAGGAAGATCAAGGATCAAGGTTCAAGCTTCAAGATCTTCATCTTCTTCAAGAGGTAAGGGGTTTCTATTCATCTTTCTCCTCTTTGATTCTCATTGAATGAAGTTTGGGGTGGGTTTTTGAGTAGAAATAGGGGTTTGGAGAGCCAAATCCATGTTCTTGGCTTGGTTATTAATTCCAAGGACTAGGTTAGGATAGTTTAAGCTTAGTAAATCTAAGATGGCCATTTATAGCTCAATATCAACCAATAGGATCCATAAATTTAAGAATTGGACAATAGTTGGAGTTATATGATTTCGGACCTAGATTTTTGCCTAAGAGAATCTATAGGTTGTAATTGAGTTACAACAAGTTTAGGGGCATGGATGGGTGTTAGAAATCACCAAGAAACCAGTTATAGATGACTGGAAGTAAGATTAGAACCATAGAGCCGTATCACGGTTCTGTAGATTTGTGTCTAGTTCAGAGACACGACCCGTGTAACACCTTCCCAAGGGCATTACATTTCAGACCAACTCCTTTAAACTCTTTACCCAAGCTATAAAATATTTTATATTATAAAATACGAGTTTCAGAATTTCTTTTTCCGTGATAATGTAAACTTACCAAATTATAGAAACACAAGACATAAGAACTAAATAATATATATCTCATGTACATAACATAGATTAGTAACAACTTATATACATAAAGCTTACGTATTCCAAATAATATGTATAACTACCATATCAAAACTGAACCTAGCCCAAGTCCAAAAAGTGAAGAGAAGGGTCCTGTACCCGATCCACCTCCGAATCCTCTTTGAGATCCCTAACCGACAAATTCCCCAATCGGGGCATGTCACTACGGATGGGAGTTCGAGCGGTTGACACCTCACAATCTTCCCTAGAAGTGTTATGAAGATTACCCTATAACTCTCCAACAGGCATACAAAACTCCAAGTAAATAGCAGCATCCACAGAAAACGTAACAACCCCATGCCAGGTCCTACTCCAAAGCAAGGTAACATCTCCATCATACTGAATGAGCCCTGTGTCCCAATGGACGCACCACGCTTCGATGCTCCCATGAAATTGTAGTCAAACAAAACCCTGAAGATCTCGCCGTGCCGCCATCACAGTCTTCTTAAAACATAAGTATAGAACGGAATAAACAGAACAATATAATAAAGAGGTGAGATCCACTACATTAATACCAGCATGGCAGCATAGAAATAACAACAATAACAAATATATTCATTGCATCAAATGGCCATTGCATCCAATAACAGATAATTCCACAAACAAATATACCACAATGATATGTTAATTGACTATGCATATGACAATGTACCAATTTCCTACTCTATGGAGCTAAAACACAATTTTGGAGAGAATGATCTAGAACATATGTCTGTATATCGTCAGCCTCAAGTCAAGTGCTTATAAAAAGTATCAGCGTACGTATCAGGACTTATACAAGACATTCTACGCCAGATTGGGAATAGGAATAGTGTCTCGTCAAGATCATCGGTGTGTTTGCATAGGAAAAAAACACAATTTCAGAGAGAATGATCTAGAAGATATGTCTGTATATCGTCAGCCTCAAGTCAAGTGCTTATAAAAAGTATCAGCATACGTATCAAGGCTTATACAAGACATTCTACGCCAGATTGGGAATAGGAATAGTATCTCACCGAGATCGTCAGTGTGTTTGCATCAGAAACCATGGCATAGTAGCGCTATCCAACTGGCCACCTGTGGAATTATCGCACCTCGATGCCCCCAAGATCATTTATAGACCTTTACTACGTAATTCGCACCCGCACTAAGGTGTTATTCAACTTCTAGGCAACAATAGCCTTAACAGACACCGTATGTCAAATGTTTAATACATGATCAATGACTTAATGCATAACACAAGCTATTATTGGCTGCAACCATACATTGATATTTCCAGGTCCAATACATCGGTCCAATAGCAAACTGCTATTTTCTCATTCGCAAAACACTTTTATCGCATTTTCACAATCGCGTAACACTTTTGTTATGTTTTTCAAACCGCGTAACATTTTTATGCTATTTTTCAATCATGTAAGAATTTTCAAACATTTTCTCAATTGCGTAGTTCAAAAATCAATATTTTTGAATCGCGTAGAACATTTATTGGCATTTTAAACTTACTTTTGAAACTTTCCATGTTTAATATAAAATTAAACCTTGATTCCAACGTTTTCTTATCAAATCTCTTTTAAATAATATTTTCAAATGTTGTTAATAAAAACTATATTTATTTTGATTTAATCAAACCTCTCCAAAATAATTTTCTATTTCCTTGGCTAAAAAAATTCTCTTAAAGATAATACATTGAATTTCAAACCATCTTTCCAACCCATTTCCATTCTTATGGCCAAAAATCAATTCTTTTCAAATAATGAAAACTTTGTTCATATTCTTCTTCTAACTTTTCTCACTAAAATTCTTCTAAGCAATAATTTCTAATATGTACCCCAAAATTTGCATTATTATAATTTAACAAAACTTTTTCCATTACCTTACTAAAAACTTTATTAAATGGAATACTTTAAGTTTCGAACTATTATTCAAACTTATTTTCCATCATCATGACCGAAAATCACTCTTTGTTTAATGATAAAAATTTGATCATTTCTATTTTTATCTTACAAATCCTTAATTAAATTTCTTATCACTAAATCATCTAAATTAACATTTAACAACCCATTTTTGCATTGGATTACCCTTTTAAGGGCATGGTGGCCGTGAGCCTCATTGGTCATTGGAACCAAAATCCTTTTCCTTTCTAGCACAATTTATAGTATACAACATACTTTAATTATCACAAATCTACACTATCAAGTTTATGCATAATATCAAAGTGATAAAATCATATAAAGCATATAAACACAAACCACAAAATTATACAAACATGCTGAATAAATCCTCACATAGACTTATCACTTACAAACAAATTTCGTTCCTCACCACCATAATTGGTCGATGAGGTTAATCTTCCTCTTACATTAAGGTGATGATCCAAAGCTCCTTTAATGTCCTCTTGTAACAAGATCTACCTCCAAGAAACCCTTAAAACAAATCAAACATAAATTTATTAAAATCTAAAGCTTGAAACAAGATGACCATTGATCAAGATTATGGTCTAGGACTTTAAAATAAAATTTAGGAGTGAAGATCAAAACTTCACCTAAAAACCTTCAAAATTTAAGCTTGAAGAAAAAGGTTGAAGATGGATGAATTAGAAGATGGTCACAACACAAAAGTGTCTTGGAATGGTGCTTAGATTCAAGATATAATGTTAACTTGAATTAAGAAAGGTTGTATGGTGAATATGGGTGCTTTGGCCGTGAGCTAAGAGAGAAATTATAAGAGAGTTTTGTGTTTTAGCTTCTTGGTTCTTGATAGAAAGATGGAAATGAACTAAGTGTAGAATTTTTGCCCTCCAACAAGCCTTGGCCGTGAGAGTCTTAGAGAGAAAATGAGAGAATTTTGTGAGTTTGCCTCTAGGAAAGATGACAAGTGAATACAAGGAAGTAGCAAACTTCAAGATGGTCTTCCAAGTCCTCCAAACTCCTCATTGGCCGTGAGTCACCTAGGAGAAGGAGTGTCCAACTTCTCCTTGTCTTGTCTTCCATTGGTTCTACATGGTGTGTCATAGAGGTGAGTCACAAAGTGTGAGGTTGCCAGAATCAACTTCTCCAAGTCTTCTTCAAGCTTGCCATCTATTGGTCCTTAGATGTAAGTCACAAGGTGAGTCACCTAGTGAGTCACATGGAGAAGCATCTAGAGAAGATGACTAGGTTTATGACTAGAATAATCTATCTAGATCTTTACCAAAAATTATTATCTAATGGACAAAGGCTACTATTAGAAAACCAGTATTTATTATCCAATAGATAATAAAATTATCCAATGGACAAAAGAACGGAACAAAAACACAGATACAAAAAAATTTTGAAAACTGTTTCTGGTTTCGGGTTTAGTAAGCTCCCACGGCCCCGCATTAACAGTCTAGAATTTTTTGGCCTCGAAAAATTTTTATTTTTTCAGGCCCGCCTTCAAACACACAAAAGTCCAAAATAATAATAAAATAATCAAAATAAATCAAATAATTCACAAAAATCACAAAAATTAGAAAAACACATATAACACAAAAAGAAAGAAAAATCGGGGTGTTACAATACTCCCCCTCTAAAAAGAATTTTGTCCCCGAAATTATCTTACCTTAGAACAACTGTGGATATTGCTCCTTCATTTTGTCTTCTAATTCCCATGTTGCATCTCCCGTCACATCATTCCAGATTACCTTTACTAAAGCAATTTCTTTTCCTCTGAGTTATTTCACTCGCCTATCTCCGATCTTAATAGGAAATGTCTCATAGGTCAAGTTCTCTTTTAATCGTACTGTATCTGACGCTATGACATGGTTTGGATCAGGATATACTTTCTCAATTGCAGTACTTGGAAGACATTATGAAGGTTAAAAAGAAAAGTTATAAAGCTATTTTGTAGGCTACCAAACCTATCCGATGAAAATTTTGATATGGTCCGATGCATTAAGGAGTGAGTTTTCTGGATCCAAATCCAAAAAATCTCAATCTCAAGGAACACTAAAGTTTTATTAGAACAATATAACAAGATATGGTTAGAAGATAACCAATCCATTTCTGAGATCATGTTTATTTGTGAAAGAGGTAAATAAATTAAATTAACAGAAAAGATTCGATCTCTAACAGTAATTGTAACACCCACCTTAGGATGCCACATTTATGTTACATAATTACCAAATTAACCTTATTTAGATAACGTACTTTGTAGGGAAAAATACGAGTTGCAAAATTTCTTAATAACAAGAAAATAAACTTAGCAGAAAATAAAACATCACAGCATCATTACCAATAATTTACATCATTTATACATATCCAAGTCTTTAGCACTATCATACTGTAAATATTACAAACTAGTCACTCCAAAAATTTTAAACACTATTTACATTGACATCTTGCCCAAGTACTACTAGGCAGCTGAGCCCTCAGAAGTAGCCGGACCCTCAGATGGGTCCTCCTCGGACTCCCGGGTGGGGAATTCCAACTCGACGTAAAGTCCGGGAACAAATGTCTCGAGCGGACGATACGACACTACTCTCTCTAGGGATGCGATAGTACGCTCCCAGTCTTTCGATGGATATAGGGAACTCTAATTGTACATAAATAGTAACGAGAAAAGTAAGGGTTCCCGACGTAGCCTACTCAATCTAATATTTACATCTCCCGGATAATATATACTCTATCTCTCTAGATCTTCGATCCATGCCTCGTCCCCTTCGATGAATGTCACCTCATATAACCCAAGAAACTAGGGATCTCCACCGCCATCAAAACTCGAGGTTCTCAACGGAATCTGGACCTTCCTCTGCTTCTCGCTCTACGTCTGGCTCAGTGTCTTAACAACACATAAACATGATACAACATATGCATACAAGAGGTGAGATCACCTACGCCAATACCAGTATGGTAGCAATGAAGATAATCACATCCAAAATATCATACAGATGTCATACTATAATTACAGTTATGCCACTAACATTATATATCATCATTACGCAGGAAATAAAACCAGAATTACGATTATGCTATTTTCAATACTCAAGTATTCAATATTTTAATTATCACGAGTAAGAATTACACATGAGCAAGAATTACAATGATATATCCTCTATGAATGCAAATGTACACTGACTCAATATCCTACTCCATGGAGCTACAACTCAAGTCGGAGAGAATGACTGAAAAGATCTGTCGGCACCAACATGCTTCAGACCACGTGCTCAATTTCTGCACATCTAGCATATGCACGACAGTCTGTATCAAATCATGATTAGGGATAGTGTCTCGGTCCGGATCATTGGTGTGTTGCATCGGTCTAACCCACGGTACAGAAGAGCTACCAACTGTCCATTGTAGGCAACCCGCACCCCAATGCCCCCAAGGTCAACAAGTGACCTACACTACGCTTATCGCACCCACTCAGGAGGTGTAGTCTCTCCTAGGCAACTTGCCTTACACAGTCCTTTGGACCTTTCCAATGCATGTACTATGCACTATTCACAATTTCCATTAATATCACATATGCAGGGTTCATATAATAATTTAACAGCATTATTACTGTAATTTAATCGCGTAGTAATTTTTCAATGTTTTCCAATCTCGTGAATATTTTTCATACGCTTTGAATCAGAATTACTATTTTACTCATTTTAATACTAAAATTCACTGTATTTTTCTCATATTTGTAAAATAGTCCCTCAAAATACATAAATTACATTTTCATCCCTCAAAACAGATTAATTATGTTTTCGTCCTTCAAAACACATAAATTACATTTTCGTCCCTCAAAATATAGTATTTTCACTATAGCCCCTCAAAATCTTATATTTACATAATGGTCCCGTATTTCCATAACATTTACAATTGAGTCCCTTTCTCATAAAATTTACAGTATAAATTTCACATACATACAGTATAAATTCATTTACAGTATATATTTCACATACATACATAATATCAGTTACTTAAGCATTTCAGCATACAAGCAAGCATTGAAATAAAATCATACCTCACAGATACTACACATACAAACATAGAAACACAAGCAGGCACATTCCAAATACAGTCCAAGAACCTCAAACAATAGGTGAATAACCTCAAACAATAGGTGAATAAATCCTTAAGGATTTTCACCGAACAAACCATCCTCACACTACCAGAACATGGGTGGTGAGGTTGAATCTCCCTCTTACCTCTTGAAGACAAGTTTTCTAAGCTTTCCTCCTTTCCTTGAAACTTTGTTAATCTCCTAAACAAGCCCTAAAATTTTCAAGAAAATTAGTAAATGTTCATACAAGAATCAAGATTGAAAACCATGGAGAAATCATGGTTAACAAAATTAAAATCAAACTTTGAATCATTAAATCAAAGCTTACCCTTTAGGAAAAGGTTGGAGAAGCTTTGAACAAGATAGGATAGGTTTGTGACAAAACCTTGTGAAGGAGAAATGGTTAGAACATAACTTGAGTCAAAACAAAATCAAGAGATGAATTTTTAAAGGATGGATGGTGTGGTTTTTAGGTGGTAGCCGATTGGGAGAAAGAAGATGGAAGAGAAGGTGCGTGATTTCCTTGGTACTTTGAGAGAAATAAACTTATATTTGATAAGTAAGAAAGTGAAGAGTGAGGACGTGAGAAGGTTGCTTGGCAGTGTGATATCATTGTGAAATTTGGAAAGAATTATTTGAGTAATTATCCAAATATTTGAGTGCATAAGGATAGTCATCTGTCTTGAGTGAATTGTGAGGATAAAATAAAGAGATTTATTTGCATAATTGTCCAATCCTTCCATTTCTTGTAGTGTGACTTGTGAGGAGAAAATGAAGAGAATTACTTGGATAATTCTCCCATTTTACAAATTCTTCTTTGCCGTCTTTGTCTTGGTGAGTGAACGTGAGTGACTTTTGCTTGAGTAAGTATCTATACTTTAATTGCACATGGATAATCACTTGTCATTGGTCACCAACTTGACTTTGCATGACTTTGGAATATTCAAATATCACTTGGAAGCTTCTCCAATTGCTTTGAACAAGTAGCTGCTTCTTCTTCTTTGGGACCGTCTCCATTCTCACTTCTTTGACCGTGGTCATTTAGGTGAGTTTAGGGTCCTTAATTCATTATTAGTTCAAGCCTAATTACTAGTTAATTGATTAGCTAATTAATTAGATTTAATTTCCTAACCATTTTTACTTAATCATCCAAGTATATAACTAATTAGTTGAACATATTTAAGCATATATCATAACCTCTAATTAGAATTAGGATATTAAATTAAGGATTAAATTATAACTAATTACTAGTTAAGTTAGTTTACTTAATTTCTTAATTAGGCAATTAGATCAACTACATTAAGGTTAATTAGTTTCCTAAGCAAAAGTCAAGCAATTATTGTAGACTCAATCCTATCCATTGAAAATCAAATTGATTTCCTATCCATTAATCTTATCTATGGTGGATATTACTTGATGGTTTTGTTAGGATTCATTTTACACCGTTGATTGGATCAATGGTGAAAATCAAAGCCTCTAAATCAAGCTTCAAATCTAATGGTCCATAAGGAAGTCTAGGCTTCTTTCTTTGACCAATTCTCATTGGTTAGAAAAGTCTAATCATTTATTTTGACTATCTCCTATTGGTTCATTTTAATTTTGATTACAGGAAATATTCTAAGCGCATTTTCTATTAATTAAAACTTATCGGGTCCAACATTCATAGCAACGACTGCTATAAATATAATCACAGATATTTATCATTACAATATTTTTGTTTTTTATAGATAGATTCTAAAAATTAAAAGATTCTTTTCTGAGTCACTCAGATTCGGGTTTAGTAAAATCCCCGTCTCCAAATGAGGCGGATCAAATTTCCTACACGAAAATTATTATTTTTCTGGCCAGGAGCAAGTCATACAAAATGATTAAATATGATCTCAGAACAGTTAAATTATTTTTATAACACACAGAAAATACAAAACAGTGTAATTCTGCTATTACTATTCATATAGTCAGAATTTGGGGTGTTACAGTAATAGGGCAGTTTAAATAGGCTTGTATAGTAATAATATGTTTAGCAATAGAAGTAGCAATAATCAAGTTGGATGATAATGAAGACACAGACAAACCCAAATGGTTCACACAGTCATAGGCAATAAAAGAATGAGTCGCCCCCAAATCAAACAGTATAGTTAAAGGCTTACCTCCTATGGCACAATCTCCTTTGATTAGACCTTCAGATTGGGAGGCTTCTGCTCCACTCAACGTATAGACTCCTGCTCCTACTAGAGGTCTTGACGCACGTACATCCTTTCGCAAACCAAAACACAGAGAAACACACAACACAAATAAGACAAACTTACCCACATACCCAAAAGACTCGAACTTAGGCTCTGATACCAACTAATGTAACACCCTCCGAAGGGCATTACATTTCAGACTAACTCATTTTAACTTTTTACCCAAGCTATAAAATATTTTATATTATAAAATACTAGTTTAAGAATTTCTTTTTCACGGATAACATAAATTTACCAAATTATAGAAACACAAGACATAAGAACTGAATAATATACATCTCATGTACATAACATAGATTAGTAACAACTTATACACATAAAGCTTACGTACTCCAAATAATATGTATAACTACCATATAAAAACTGAACCTAGCCCAAGTCCAAAAACTTAGAGAGAAGGGTCCTGTACCCGATCCTCCTCTGAATCCTCTTCGGGATCCCTAATGGACAAATTCCCCAGTCGGGGCATGTCACTACGGACGGGAGTCCAAGCGGTCGACACCTCAGAATCTTTCCTAGAAATGTTATGAAGATTACCTCATAACTCTCCAATAGGCATACAAAACTCCAAGTAAACAGCAGCATCCACAGAAAATGTAGCAACCCCATGCCGAGTCCTACTCCAAGGCAAGCTAACATCTCCATCATACTGAATGAGCCCCGTGTCCCAATGGACGCGCCATGTTTCGATGCCCCTATGAAACTGTAGTCTAACAAAACCTTGAAGATCTCGCCGTGCTGCCATCACAATCTTCTTAAAATATAAGTGTAGAATGGAATAAACAGAACAATACAATAAAGAGGTGAGATCCCCTACATCAATACCAGTTTGACAGCATAGAAACAACAATAATAATAATGTTGTTCATATACAATAATAACAAATATATTCATTGCATCAAATGGCCATTGCATCCAATAACAGATAATTCCACAAACAAAGATACCACAATGATATGTTAAATGACTATGCATATGCACAATGTACCAATTGCCTACTCCATGGAGCTAAAACACAATTTCGGAGAATGATCTAGAAGATATGTCTGTATATTATCAACTTCAAGTCAAGTGCTTATAAAAAGTATCAACGTACGTATCAGGGCTTATACAAGATATTCTACACCAGATCAGGAATAGGAATAGTGTCTCATCGAGATCGTCGGTGTGTTTGCATTGGAAATCATGGCACAGTAGCGCTATTCAACTGGCCACCTGAGGAATTACCGCACCTCGACGCCCCCAAGATCATTTATAGATCTTTACTATGCAATTCGCACCCACACTAAGGTGTTATTCAACTCCTAGGAAATAATAGCCTTAATAGACACCGTATGTCAAATGTTTAATGCATGATCAATGACTTAATGCATAACACAAGCCATTACTGGCTGCAACCATACGTTGATATTTCCAGGTCCAATACATCGGTCTGACAGCAAACTGCTATTTTCTCAATCGCGAAACACTTTTATTGCATTTTCATAATCGCGTAATACTTTTGCTACGTTTTTCAAATCGCGTAACATTTTTATGCTATTTTTCAATCGCGTAAGAATTTTCAAACGTTTTCTCAATCATGTGGTTCAAAAATCAATATTTTTGAATCGCGTAGAACATTTATTGACATTTTAAACTTAATTTTGAAACTTTTCATGTTTAATATAAAATTAAACCTTGATTCCAACGTTTTCTTATCAAATCTCTTTTAAATAATATTTTCAAACATTGTTCATAAAAACTACATTTATTTTGATTTAATCAAACCTCTCCAAAATATTTTTCTATTTCCTTGGCTAAAAGAAATTCTCTTAACGATAATACCTTGAATTTCAAACCATCTTTCTAACCCATTTCCATTCTTATGGCCAAAAATCAATTCTTTTCAAATGATAAAAACTTTGTTCATATTCTTCTTCCAACTTTTCTCACTAAAATTCTTCTAAGCAATAATTTCTAATATGTACCCCAAATTTTGAATTATTATAATTTAACAAACTTTTTTTCCATTACCTTACTAAAAACTTTATTAAATGGAATACTTTAAGTTTCAAACTATTATTCAAACTTATTTTCCATCATCATGACTGAAAATCACTCTTTGTTTAATGATAAAAATTTGTTCATTTCTATTTTTATCTTACAAATCCTTAATTAAATTTCTTATCACTAAATCATCTAAATTAACATTTAATAACTCATTTTTGCATTGGATTACCCTTTTAAGGGCATGGTGGCCGTGAGCCTCATTGGTCATTGGAACCAAAATTCTTTTCCTTTCTAGCACAATTTATAGCATACAACATACTTTAATTATCACAAATCTACACTATCAAGTTCATACATAATATCAAAGCAAGAAAATCACATAAAGCATATAAACACAAACTACAAAATTATACAAACATGGTGAATAAATCCTCACATGGACTTATCACCTACAAATAAATTTCATTCCTTACCACCATAATTGGTCGATGAGGTTAATCTCCCTCTTACATTAAGGTGATGATCCAAAGCTCCTTTGATTTCCTCTTATAACAAGATCTACCTCCAAGAAACCCTTAAAACAAATCAAACATAAATTTATTAAAATCTAAAGCTTGAAACAAGATGACCATTGATCAAGATTATGGTCTAGGACTTTAAAATAAAATTTAGGAGTGAAGATCAAAACTTCACCTAAGAACCTTCAAACTTTGAGCTTGAAGAAAGAGGTTGAAGATGGATGAATTAGAAGATGGTCACAACACAAAAGTATCTTGGATTGGTGCTTAGATTCAAGATATAAGGTTGACTTGAAAATTGAAAGATCTAGGTAGTTTCACTATTTCTTGCACTATTGGCAAACTGGCTATTGAGAAAGCTCTATATGAGTTAGGAGCTAGCATCAATTTAATGCCATTGTCAATTCTCCACAAGCTTGGGATTGATAAAGTGAAGCCAACTACAATGTCTCTTCAACTAGTTGATCAGTCAATTAAACATCCATATGATATAGTGGAAGATTTGCTAGTGAAGGTTGACAAGTTTATTTTCCCAGCTGATTTTATGAATTTGGATATGGATGAGGATGCTGATATTCCTCTGATTCTTGGAAGACCATTCTTGGCTACTTCAAGAGCGTTGATTGATGTTCCAAGAGGTGAGCTTATTTTGAGGGTGGATGGAGATCAAGTGACTATTAATGTTTTTGATAAATCTGTATCCACATCAGATCTCTATGTCCCTGTTAAATGCATTCAAGACAAGCCTCTACAGGATTTGGCTAGTAAGAGCTCTTCGTCATCAATCAATGTTGATTTTCTCATTCCCAAGATGGTTGAAAAGAAGGAGAAAGGACTTCCTCTTTCTGAAAGTGCTGCAATTGAAAAAGATCCTCCAGCTTCCATTGATTTATTGCAGATTGATTTCAGGGGCAGTGATAGAGTATGGAGGCAAAGAGCCGACAAGAGAAAGATGTCATCTTACTTTTCTTGCTTCAAGCCACCTTGACTAATTGAAAAGGCAACGTCGAGCTAATGACGTTAAACAAGTGCTTTTTGGGAAGTAACCCAAATTTTATCTCATTTTCTCTTTTATTTTTATTTTTGTTTTTATTTTGTTATTTCTTATTTTCTTGATTAACATTTTTTTACTATTTTTGTTTTGTAGTTAGCTAGTGTTGAGTTGGCTTAGGTGCCTCCCTGAGTTCGGAGCCTTTGTAGGGGGATGTATATAATTATCAGCCACCAAAAATAGTTTTTCTTTTCCTTTCTTGCATTTAATTCATTTTGTTTTTTGTTTTAATTGGTTTTGATTTTGTCATCGTCATCTTTTTTGTATTTTGAGTTTTTGTGTTAATTTTGTGCATACCAGTGTGTTGAATTGAATATCCAATGATTGCTTGAATTATGGATTGATCTAATTTTTTGGGATATCACATGAGAATTTATGAGTTGCATGTATCTCTATTGTTTCAATTGTGTATGGATGTTCTTCCCATCTTTATGATTGATAGATCTTGGATTATATATGCATGTCAAGGTTAGAGAAAGTTTATGGGATTGCATGTGTGTGAATGATTTGCATCTAGAAGTTGTTTGATTCTCTCTTGAGGCGAAATCCTAGGCAGTGCATGATTAAGGAAATGATAAGGGCCTTCTTTGGACTGTTTGAGCCTTTCAAGCCAACCTGTAAACACAGTTTATCCTTAGGTCCCTTTTGTAGCCTTACTATTGTTTGACCTCTGTTTCTTTTCTTTACCAACATTTTTCTTTTCCCATACCCAAAAAAAATATATCTTTTACATAACCTCTGTTGAGTGCATATTTTGTATTATTTTATTATTTAAGTCTTTGTTATTTTGTACATGAAGTTTTGTGGAGCTGAAAAATTTCAAAAAAAAAGAAAAAAGAAGAAGAAAAAAAAAAAGAAAGTCCACTCAAAGTATTGCAAAGAAATAAGTTTGGGGGTAAAGGTTGTTGAAAAAGAAAAAGAAAGAAAGAAAAAAATGAATGTTGTGTTGATACTTTTGCTCCGTTTTGCACTTGTCTTATATTTTGAGGCTTGAATTTTGAAATTTGCATGATTTTGTATCTCAATTTTTCATTTTCCTACCACTTCTTTCTTAACTCATACTCTTGGCTTTACATTACAAGCTTTTAAAGACCCTTTTGATCTTTGATTATGTGTTGTTTACATTAGTGGAGAGAGAGATGAAAAACAATCCTATGGATGTGGGTTTGATGTGCACTTGCAGTTTTATGAACCTATCTGAGTTTGTACTTTTTGAGGAGATTGAGTCTTTTATTCATGTTTTTGGGGAGTCATTTGTGCATGAGAGTTGCATGTGAGAGACAATGTGGCAATTGGATTGGTCATGTGTGACACTTTGAAATTAGATTGTGAAGCAATTCTGAGAATATGAATGATTTTTAATGCCCGGTATTGCCATGTTTGAGTCTGTTTTGAGTTTTAGATTGTTTTATTTTGTTTTTGTTTTTGTTTAACTTGAGGACAAGCAAAAGCTTAAGTTTGGAGGAGTGATGAACCTACAAAAATTCATATTTTTATAGTTCAAAGTCATGGGTTTTCATTCTCTTTTATTCTTTTTGATTGAGTTTGTGCTTAAGTTTATTTTATTTTTGTTATTTTAAATTATGTTTTAATTGTGTGTTTTTATGTGTTTTAGTTAGGTATTTGTATATGGAAAAGACTGGACACTTGAATGATGAAGAAAAATTGAAAAATCAAGTCAAGAGCTCGTTGAGCGCCTAAGCGCTAGAATTCCACCGCCTGAGCGCGCGTTGAGCGCCTGAGCACTAGCGCTGAGTGCTTGAGCGCTGGTTGCGAATACTACACCATGACTTGAGTGACTGAGAGCTGGAGAATGAGCGCCTGAGCACTGGAGAATGAGTGCCTGAGCGTTGGACGCATAACAACAGTGTGAATGTCTTATAAAAAAGAAAGTTTTGCTAAATAGAATATATATTTTCACATTTTTTACATACTCTTATACACTGGGAGAAAAAGAGTAACTGTCAAGAGGCACAAACCCTAATGTGGTGTGGGCGCAATTAGGCTTGAAGATTAGGGATTTTCTTCAACTTTTCCACTTTTCTACAATGGAGTTTGTCATATTATTCCCTTTGTGTTCTTCTTTTTCCATGTGTAACTAATTTCCCATTGTTAGGGGGATGATGGATCTTGTTCTTGGATGATGTAACTTCTTTTATAGGTTTAATTTATGCTTCTATTTCATGATTTACGTGTTTATCTCTATTCTTAATATATTTCTGAATCTGGCCAATTTGGGAATGATCTTTTGGATTTATGTATGATTTGGAAAAATTTGCATGAAGCTAGAACTTGTAATAAATACCATAACTTCTGCAATCGCTAGGAATAGACGTTGTGGGTTATGTTGTCTTTTTTTTAATTCCCTCGTTCTTGATAATGCCTTTCTAATTAGGGTTAGACTAAGGGATTAGTTAATTCCAATCAGCGTAAGAGGATTAATATACCAAGGGATTGTGTATTAATTAATTTTGGGAATTGACTATAAATTATTAAAATAGAATATAGTTAAATCAATATTTGAGTGTGCATCTAAAGAGTTCAAGTGAAATCTGAACTCTTATGCTTAAACATTATTGTTTTTCACCCCTTTGACTTATTGTTTGCTAATTTTTATTTTTCTTTTTAATTTAATTTTCAAAAACTTTCTTTTCGTTAGCTTGAATAGTATTGATTTGATGAATTTACTAATTAATAACATAATCCTCGTGGGAACGATACTTTACTCACTCTTTATTACTTTTGTCGATTCGGTGCACTTGCTAATATCCACATCAGAAACTCGAAAGAGTTTGATGTGGCGGAGGATGGAATGATTAAGTTTAGAGGTAGACTTTACATTCCAAGTGAATTCGGAATCAAGGAACAGATCCTTGAAGATGCTCATGGAAGTCATTACACCATCCATCTTGGAACCACTAAGATGTACCAAGACTTGAAGAAGATTGTTTGGTGTCCTGAAATGGAAAATGACATAACATAGTTTGTGTCTAGGTGCCTAACTTGTCAAAAGGTCAAGATAGAACACTGGAGACCCTTGAGACCTCTACAGTCCTTAGAAATCCCTGAGTGGAAATGCGATAACACCACAATGGACTTTGTCATGGGATTTCCCAAGACTCAGCTAGGTTTTGATACGGTTTAGGTCATTGTGAATAAACTAACCAAGTCTGTCCACTTTCTGCCCATTAGGGCTAACTACTCCTTGGATAGACAAGCACAGTTGTACCTACAAGAAATAGTTAAGTTGCATGGTAATTCCTTTAGTATAGTTTCTGATAGAGACCCTAGATTTACATCTAAATTTTGGGAAGCCTTACAGAAAGCTTTTGGGACAAAGCTTAGTTTGAGTACAACATATCATCTGCAGACCGATGGTCAATCAGAGAGAACTATCCAAACTCTCGAGGATATACTTAGAGCATATGTGCTAGAGTAAAAAGGTAGTTGGAATAAGTTCTTACCTTTAGTGGAGTTTGCCTACAACAATAGCTAGCATTCCAGCATAGGTATAGCGTCGTATGAAGTACTTTATGGTAAGAAGTGTAGGTCCCCTTTATGTTGGTATGAGATTGGAGAGAAGACCATCTTAGGACTTGAGTTAGTACAACACGCCACGGATCAGATTAGAATGATCAGGGATAGGTTGGTTATGGCTCAAAGTAGGCAGAAGAGTTATGCTGATAAGAGAAGGAGACCTCTAGAGTTCAAAGAGGGAGAACATGTTTTCTTGAGCGTCACTCCTACAACGGGGATTAGTAGAGCATTGAGAACACGAAAGTTAAATCCTCGTTTCATTGGTCCCTATCAAATCTTAAAAAGAGTTGGATTAGTATCCTATCAAATAGTTGCTCCTCCCAATTTGTCAAACCTTCACAACATCTTTCATGTGTCATAACCAAGAAAGTACAATCCAGATCCTTCATATGTCATAAGAAATGAATCTGTCTAGTTAAAGGATGATTTGTCTAATGTATTGAAATCGATAAAGATCATGGACAGAGGGCTCAAAGAGTTTAGAGGTAAGAAGATTCCTCTGGTGAAGGTGCTTTGGGATGGAGTAGGTTTTGAGGAAGCTACATGGGAGTTGGAGTCTCATATGCAGTAGGACTACCCACAAATGTTTATTTGAGGTAAGCTATTTTGGGGATAAACTTTTAAAAAGGAGGGGAGAAATGTAACATCCTCTTAGACATGTTAGACTTGTATATGGTTACGGAGCTAGCATAATACTCGCTTGATATACCTGTTTAATTTTGTGACTTTCTGAATTAGTTTAGTTGTAACACCTTTGTGGGGATGTCACATTTATGAATGCAATGAAATAAAATAAAAATAAAACTCTTACCCAAGTTATAAAACATTTGATACTTACATAAAATTTACGGAATATTATTATTTTTTTTTTATAATTGTAACATTAAATAAAATAACACGAAACACAAGGTATAACAAACATAAACTCACCATAATATACATATGATTCTCTTTTAGTACAAACATAATTTACAACTACATGTATTTAATAAAACAGTAAAAAGTTGACACAAAACTAAAACATAGTACTGCCCAAGTGCACCTCGGTAGATATCAAACTCTCCGATGAATCATCGTCCATCACCTCCAGAATAACCATCGAAAAGTTCACATCTATGAGATCTCACAGCACTTCGAACACGAGTCCGAGCTGTCGACTCGCTACTAAGCTCACTAGGCGCATGGAAAACTCCCTGCCAATAACGCCTAATGGTCAAAGGTAACTCTAAATGTAAATAAAGCATAGTAGTGAATATGACCTCTCCGTCATACTCTCTACATAGGGACACAGTCAATCGTCCCACATAAGCTACTGTCCCTCGGTCCGCATGCATACGCCACGCCTCGGAACCCCCGTGAAACTCCAGTCTCACGAACCCGAAGAATCCTGGCAGTGCCATGATCTCAAGATCAGTCTTGACGATCAACGTGTTCAACCGGCTCCTCCTCCTCGTGTAAGTCGCCCAACTGTTGCTCGTCAGGGTATTGTACCTCAAGAGGCTGATCCTCCTCTACCTCAAACTCTTTATGGAAACAATATAGTAATATCGAGAAAACATATAGAGAGGTGAGACAATCTACATCACTACCCGCATGGCAATAAAGAAAACGACAGTACAAAACAGTTATCACAACAGTACATACCAATACATCATGTACAAGATAACAAGTGATATATATATAAATAACACATACAATAATATCATGCATAGTATAATAAAACATTTAATCATACAATTTATCACAGATTATGATAAATAATAAAATGCAGATAATGCATGAACATTAAAAATGCAGATGATGAATGATACACACACTGACTCGTTCCTACTCCATGGAGCTAAACACGGATATCTGAGAGAATGAACCGAAAAGAAACTAATAATACTTTATGGCTGCCCAACCAAACTATTGCACTGTCAAACGTTGTGTCTATAGCCCACAGTCCAAAACATCGTGTAGCAGTACACAGTCCAACGTCGTGTACCACAGGCATAGTACTTAATAGTCCCCTCAAGATCTTGACTAAGAATAGTGCTTGTCAAGATCATTAGTGTGTTGCCCGTTACCACAGCCCAGAGGAGCAACCCACTGTCCGTATGTGGAATTCTCCGCACACTAATGCCTCCAAGTTCATAAATGAACCACACTACGCTTATCACACCAAACACGGTGTAATTCGCCTCGTCAATCAATCACTAATTATAACCCAAAATACCCCTAGTCACCAGATAACAAAGTATAGTACGTCCCACCTGACAGTACTACACTACAACATGTCTGGGTCCACCACTTTGGCCCGATAGCAAAACTCACAGTATTGTTCAATCGCGTAAGAATTTTATCGCGTTTTCCCAATCTCATCATTTTCACAAACGTTTTTAAATCGCGTAAAGACATTTTGACGTTTTTAAACATCGTAAATTGTTTTTGAGTTATTTTCTCAATCGCATAGAATTTTTAATTCATTTTCTTAACCGAATAGCTTAAAATTGTCATTTTTAATATGTGTAAAACTATATCTAGTACTTTTAAAATACGTAATGTATTTTCCTTGTGTTATAAATATAGTATGGAATCTTTTCATTTTATGCGTTTGATTTTAATAAATTTCGGCAGCATTTTGCCTATAAAATCAGTATAAGGTATTTTTAACGTTTTCCTCTAAATATAGTTTATTTTATTTTTACCCACTAATTTCACTTTGAAGTTCACTAACGCGCTTCAAAATTTATAGTATGAGCCCTACGTTAGTACTTTTGAAGTGTCTGATTAATTTCTTACTTAAACTGAATTCTGCTAAGTTGAAATTCTAGAACAGAATTAATTCCTTTGATTTTCTCAATGATTCTTTGGAATCAATTTATGTTATAAAACAATTACCTAACCTATCTTAGTAAATAAAATGGCATGTTGGTCAAATCAAAATAAAATGGCATTTGGTTATACACTAAATGGCATTTTGGCCACAATTAACCTAAACCATTTTTAACTTTGATTATTTTACATAAATTCCTTGAATCAGTTATTTAGAAAATTCTTTGAGAACATTTTGGTTCTCTTTTTGGATGTAAGTAGTGAGCACGATGGTGTGTTCTTTGGAACACTCATGCAAATCGCACATGTTATTCACATCCTATTTTAATAATTATACGATTATAAGCACATACAATTATTAAATCGCATATAATACACATACAATATATTTAAAGCCATAAACATGCATAGCAAAAATAATGAAAGCTATAATCATGCATAGCAAAAATAATCACAAATAGGAAAACATTTAAAACAATAAAAAATAATTAACACCACAAATAAACCATACAAACCGAATCCTTATGGATTCTACACACAAACACAAATTCATTTTCTCATCACCACTTAGGGTTGATGAGATTAAATCTCCCTCTTACCTCTGGTAGACAAATTAATCGGTTAGATTCCTTCCTTTTCTCCAAATTTCGTGTGACCTCCCAAACAATTCCTAAAATTCTTAAACAATTAGCAAATACACATACAAGGTACAAAATAGAAAAACCATGGAACAATCATGGTTAGAAAAATTAAAAATTCAGTTTTGAACCATAGAAACCAAACTTACCCTTAAGTAAGTAAGCAAGAAGTGGAATTTCAGGCAAGATGGAGTAGGAATTTGGGAAAACTTTGTGAATGAAAGATGCTTAGAATGGTATTTGGATTCAAGAAATGTGATGGGATAAAATTATGAAGGCTTGGGTGAGTATGTGAGGGTGCTGGCCGAACCTAGTGAGAGAAAATGGGAGACAAGTGTTTGCTTGAGTTTTTGGTATTTTAGAGAGAGAAATGGATAGTTAAAATGTGATAAGGGTGAAATAGAAAGTGAAGAGTGAATATGGAGGGCTGCAGCCGTGAATGAGTGTGTGTAGGGAGCTTGAGTGTTTAATTTTGCATGTAAAAATATCACAAAGTGTTCACACTTGTTAGGCACATGGCTTAGGTCATTGAATCCTTCTAGAACCATGTAGAACCAAGCCACCTTGCCTCCTCCTTGGCAGCCCAAAACCGTGCAGCTCCTTCATCATTTTAGTGTCTTAATTGTTCTCCAATTACACCTAATTATATGCTAGTTAATTAGGTAATTTGTTAGGTTAATTATCCTAACCAATCTTAATTAACATACTAACAACATAACTAATTAATTTAGTATATATTAACATATATTATAACCTTTAATTAATATTAGGATATCTAATTAGTATTTAGATTATAATTAATTCATAACTAAGCTAGTTCACTTCGTATGCTAATTAAGTAATTAGATTAGTTAAATTAAGCTTAATTAGGTTACTAACCATTTTCAAGCCTACAATTGTTGACTTAATCCTAACCCTTGGTTCATCTTTAATCCTTAGCCCTAGATTAGATCTAAGGTAGATATCACTTGATCATAAACTTATCATTCCAATCTCACCATTGATTAGATCAATGGCTTAGGTTAAAGGCTTCATCATTAAGTCTTCATCCAACAGTCCAAATGAAAACCTATGCTTCCTTAGGTGTCCAATTCCTATTGGTTTAGAAAGTCAAGCCTACTTTTGTTGACTTGCTCTCATTGGTTAGAAATTATCCAGTCAAAGACAGTTGACTGTTTTTCTAAACGCGGTCCCACAAAGACTTTTAAAGATCGTGGTCAAACCAAGCGATTTTTCTTGTTTTTGAGACAAGAGATCTTGTAATATAAAATAATATTATAAAAATATAAAATTATTTTATTGCACATTAAATCCAAAAAAATTACGATATTAATTTATATATCAATCAAATTGGGTTTAGTAAGATCCCCAGACTCCAATTAATTAAAATAAGATTTATCCCAGAAGCGAGAAAATTTTTATTTCCCAGTCGGAGCAAATCACATACAATATGATCAAGTACACTCACGGAGCAGTCAAATTAAATTTACTGCTCACAGAATTCACAAAACAGTACAAATCGGGACTATATTGTAATTATCCCAAAAGTTAGGGTGTTACATTAGTCACTTTGCTGTAACACTATATGTGAAAAATAATTGTTATTGGCTTAGGAAATGACATAAGCTGCTTGATTATTAGAAATAAATATGGAGGATTTGTCTCTAGATCAAAAATGTGTAGAATGTGATATGGTTAATTTTTTAGAGTTAACTGAGTCAATTTTGTATTTTTAAGTATACTGAGTGAGTGTCTAAGTACTAGATTGATGAATCAAAAATATGAAAACTTTTGGAAATGGTGAAATTAAGATTGAGATGAATCTTAAGATTTATTTTAATGCCTATGGAAGTTAGAAAATTGGATTTTGAGAAATTTAAGTGTTTTTAACGGATATATTCTTTGTTGCAAAATATCTTTTTGTCTTAAGTTTTCCTTATGTTCTACAACCTTTTTTCCTCCTATTTCATTGACTTTTCTCCTATTCTCACCACTCTCATGTTCTGTGTAATACCCTAAATGACATGTTAGACTCGTGTATGTATTCAAAAGGTAGCATATGACTTGCTTAACATGCATGTTTAATTTTGTGATAAACTGAGTTAGTTTAGGCACTTAGTTACAACCCATTGTGTGAAAAGTTACTTAAAATGACTCAAATAATAGTATAAATTACTCAGATGAGGGAAATAAATATGGATAATTTATTTTTATGTCACAAATGTATGAAACATGATACAGTTAAAATTTCAAGGTAAACTGAATTAGTTTGACATTTTTAGGCATACGGGTTATCTATTTAAAGTCGGATTGACTAGCAGCAGATATGAAAATATCAGATAATGGTGAAATAACTTTTTATATGAATCTTAGTATTTATTTTAAAGTTGTTGGAAGTTAGAAATCTTGAATTAGCTAAATCTAAGTATTTTTAGCAGATTAGAATTTATCAATTTTGGAGTCTTTTGTTCCCTCTTTATAAGCCCTCACTCACGGCCATTTTCTGCCATAAATTAGAAATAGAAAACGTGAGAGAAGAAAGAAAAGGAGAGGAAGCAAAGACTAAGGAAGAAGAGGAGAAAAAGAGGAAAGTCAAAGGCAAAGCCAATGTGTAATCATCCAGAATTTGATTCTTCATGTCAGCTGCCAAAGGTAGGGGTTCATGTTCATCTTCATATCTTTTCTCTATTTTCACCATAGATGCACCTTTGTTGCTTAATAGGTCAAAATGAGTTCTAGAGGTGTTTGAGGTGTTTTGCTTGCATGATTGTGTTTCATTGGTCATTTATGACTTATTCATAACATAAGTTGAAGCTAGAAGTTTAGAACATCTCATTTAGACCATGGATTCACTAAAAGAATGGTTTTAGGTCAAGCAAGAGGGGTTTTGGTTCTTGAATCCAAATTAAGAGGTTTAAGTTAGTGATTAATGATTCCTATATGTTAAAGAATTGATTAGGGACCTAAGATTACTTATAAACTATTTTAGAATGGCCAAAATCCATGAAATGAACCAATGGAACAGTACCACGGTTCTGCAGAATCTGGTTTCTACTCTACACATCGCGACGTAAGGTGTGTGGCGCCACGGCATGAGAGTGATGCTACATGCAGTATGAAAACCCGAGACTAGGGTGCCGCGGCGTGTCTAAGTTGTGCTGCAGCGTAGGGCCCAGAATTGTTAAAAATGTCATTTATGATGTTTTCAAGTTCTTGGCTAGATGAAATCATTTATAAAGTGTGTTAAGGCACAAACAATGATATTTTTAAGAGAGAAATTATCACCTAGCATAGATGAGAAAGTTTAAACCTTTGAGCATTCAAGAGTTATGGTTTGCTTTAGGTAAGTATCTAGCACCTTAGGTCACTTTTGTGGTAATGTATGTCACTTAAGAGTATGAGTGATGAGTTGGTGTTTAGATGTATAATGGGAAGGATTAGTAGTATTAATCTTTATGAGTATCCTTTGATGACGTACACCATCATTAAGGCCAAATGAAATAAGTGGGGAGTCTATAAAGTTCTTTTGAATAAGGATTCAGCCCGAACTTCTCAGCGTGCCAGGATATGTGTAATGTGAGGAAGAACTTTCCTTCTATTTACCACAAGATAATACACTAAACCAGTATTCCTAAGTTTAACATCTTGATTCTAAGTTGAGCTAAGTATATAAGTATGAATGTATGTTTAACTTGGTATCTTTAGTTACTAAAGTATAACCTTGTAGATGCTTTAAACATATCATGTTTAGTATGTCTTAAGATTATGTTAATTATGTTATGTATGACTGGTTTTAATTACTCATACCAAAAAATGTTGTTTCTCACTCCACTATGTTATCATGTAATTCAGGTGAAAGTTCTTCCAAGAGTAAGAAGAAAAATGAAGCTAAAGAGTATAATAGCTTTATAGTTTATGTTACAAATGTCATACCTTTTAGTACTTCTTTTGTAATGTAAAGAGTTATGTAATACTTCAAGCCTTTGCTAAGGCTACTGTTGTATATGTATATGTATATGCATTTTGCTATGAAAAGTATGTTTTTCACATTTCATATGACTCTCTATAATGTTTCCAATGAACATTATAGATATATGTATTAGTTTAATAAGTAAGTAGTGACATTGTAATGCTAAGTATCTCATTATACTCTAAGTATATCAAGATATTAGTATTAGGATGTTACATCCTACAAACCAGAGGCAACAAAGGGAGAAGAGAAAAAGAAAAGAAAGGAAGAGAAAAAGAGAAGGAAGCCTAAAGGCAAAACAAAAGCTTGAATCCATCATCCATACTACAAGTAGTAGGGGTGCTTGTTCTTAACTTCAAACTTTGTCTTTCTTCACTTTATGCTTGTTTGATGTATGTTGGGTTATAGAAAAATAGGTTTTTGGTGGTTTTTCCATGGTTTGAGATGTTAGAATTGGTTGAGGACTTGCTTGATGTCCCAAATTGAGTTAGAACTTGTTTAATGGTTGTTTGAAACTTGGTTGCATCCTTGGAACCTCATATTCATGAGTTGAGAAAATGGATATTGTGAATGATTAGTTAGATCATTTGCTTTGAGGTGATGTGTTAATAGGGTGTATGATAGTTTCTCTCAGCTTAGTGACCTTTAATGGTGTTGGAGAAGTCTTAGAACCTGATTTAGGTGTTAAAATCTGGTATAGAAGTCAATGGAACAGTGGACGAAGTTCCAGGTGCTGGGCGCTTAAGCGCCTAACTTTTAGCTGCTTAATCACTGAAGACCAGAGAGCTTCTGCATGCAGGGTGCTTAATCGCCTAAGTTGTGAGCACCTAAGCACCCAAGGCCAGAAGGTTAGGTTAGTGATTAGTCGCTCAAGATTTGGGCGCTCAATGATAGATGAAACTGGGGAGTGTTTCTGCCATAGAGCGCCTAGGTGCTGAGAAACTGGCGCCTAAACACAGAAACTTCTAGAGTGTTTATCTTGGGGAATTGGGGTTTCCTACTTGTTGGGATCACTTATTTATGCATTTTTAAGTGTATTGAGACACTAATATGAATATTTCATGGAAGAAATATCTACCTTGCACATATGGGATTTGTGAGAAACTTTGAGCATCCATGTGTGGTGGAATGCCTTAAGGTGGTACCTAGGACCATGTTCAACATGGAGTTGACTTTGAAATCACTTGTGAAGTGATGGTATGAGGTACTAGATATTAGAGTGCTAGTGACTTGATTCTTCTTACTTTATATGATAAGTTAAGCTAGGATCTTAAGTTATTGGTATTGCCCTTTCACTTGGTTATAGAGAACCTTGCATTGTTACAATGTGGAAATATCTTTGTATGTTTTCTTAGCTTGTTATTCCTACGTATTGTAACCTTATATGGTCTGCACAACTATCTGGCCAGAGAATAAGGATTATTCCAAAATTTTTGTAGCTGGAGAGCTATTATGGTCAGGGTTATCGGTACATGGGGTGGTAGCAGTACTCTTACTATTGTGAGGGGAAGGAATCCACCGATGACCAAGTAGTGTAAAGGCACTTTTGCCTATCCTTTTGAGACAAATACAAAGGAACGCGACTCTTGGAAATTAACTAAGGGTCATGGTTTTCTAAAATAAAGACTTGCATAAACATTGCATAAGCTCACTATTAGGACATTTTTTAGGCATATTCATATGACATATTACACATTGCATTGTTGGATAATTGTATGGCCTGTTATCTCTTTGGTTGGTTGTAGTTTCTTGTATTTGAGTTTATATATATATATATATATATATATATATTTGTAAATGTTGGTTTTGGGATACTTATACTGATGATTTGTGTACTCTCACCCCATTTGTGTTTCCATGTAAATCCAGGTCAAGACCCTAAAAAGGGAAAGAATAAAAAAAAGAAGTAAAAGACCTAGAGTAGTTTATTTTGTTTCTTTTGGTTTAAGCATGTATTTATTTATATTGTTTGTTTTTATGTAAAGTTTGTATATGACAATGAGCCCGTTTGTGGCAAGTGATGTGTGTGTGCGCGCGCGCGTGTGTGTGTGTGTGTGTGTATGTGTGTGTGTGTATATCAGACTTTTCTTCCATAGTAAGAGAATTAAGCATGTCACTTTCACTTTAACACATAGATGAAGTATTCCATAATAACTATATAAGCTATTAAAAAGAGCCAAGAGAGAATAAAAGTATTATATATATATATATAATGTTTGTGATTTATGATAACTTGGATTATAGTTTGAATGATATATGATGAGGTTTTGATGTTATGTTAATAGGATGGATAGAAAGAAATGAAAGTTGCTGAATTAGAGCTGTTTTCTGGTTTGAAATGCACTAGATAATCGATTATTAGCAAGTGATAATCGACTATCCATTCCCAAAAACTCTGGATTCGTAAATGATAATCGATTACACAGAAGGGTTAATCGATTATTAACTTCCAAAATGGTATATTATGAGTGATAATCGATTACAACCAAGATGTTAATCAATTATTAATCTGTTGATATTTCAGTGTTTTGATTACCTTATGCTTTATTAATTGGACTCCACTTGTGCTTAATTGTTAACATTTAGCAAAATTTCTAGATTTCAAGCTTAATCGGATCTTTATTATAAAACTATGCTTAAATGTGATTATAAGCAGTCATTAATTGAATTGTGTCTTGTAGGAAATCATTGAATAAAGGAGTCCTAAAGGAGAAAAGATCAAATATAGAAGAAACAACAAGACATGGGCCGTGTCATGAAACACAGAGGGGCCGTGTTATTCTCTGGAAATTGAAAGCAAGAGGCCTAGAACGAAAACACGACCCGTGTTATGAAACATGGGAAGGGGAGGGGGCATGTTCTTCTCTGTTTATGTGTTTCCATGATAGTTTATTGGTAGAATCAAACACAGGGGGGCGTGTTATGAAACACGGCCTGTGTTAGCATCTCATAAATCAGAACTTTAAAACAAAGCGAGGGTTATGGGCCCAAAGGCTATAAATAGGATTGCCTAAGGTTCTGAAAGCATATCTAGCTTGGAGGCTGCCAAGAAACTGAAGAAAAGAGGAAGAACAAAGGAAAGGGAGATTGGATCGAAGATTGGAGTCTCGGGCTCGAGCAATCGGAGATCGATCATCCCCAACCTTTGGAAACTAGTTTAATCTTCAGTTTTCTTTTGCACTTTTATTATGAACTATGTTTTTCTTCTATTTTTCTTGTGATTTTGAATTTGCCATCTGTGGCTAAACGTCTTGATTGGTTAAGGGAAGATGAAATCCTAGTTTTGATTATGTGAATGTTGCATATTTCTTTATATCAATACGGTTATGTTTTTATTCATATGTTTCTGATCTTAAATCAATATAAAGGTCTTTATATTCTTGCCAAATTTTGAGAGTGGTAAAACTAGCATTGCTATGCGCGATTATGGTGGTAAAACTAGTGAAACATATGATCTAAGTAATTTAATCCCGGTGTGTGATTAGATCTTAGTGTGATTGGTTTTCTAATTCTTAATACAATCATTAGGTAGGTGTAAGAGCGGTTGTTTTACAAATAACTAATAAATAGGGTTTGATTTGAGCGGTTGCTAAATTAAGAGAAACTTAAGGAAAACAGAGGATTTATCTCACAATCACATAAGAACATAATTGATCATATTGGTATAAAGAGTATGTAAGTTAGCATAATCATATAAATCTAGTGGTGGATTTCATCTCTTAACCAATATCTTTAATTTGGTAATTCAATTTGTATTTACTGTTTTTGTTTTAAGTTTAATTTCTATTTTTAATTTTAATTAATAAAACTCCCCCATTTTACTTTTTACTATTTTCTTTAGAGTCTAAATTAGGAATAGATTTACAGTGTCAATTGAATTAGTTCTCTGTGGATCGACCCTTACTAACTACAACTGGTTGTAAGGTTTTTATATTTTTAGTGGAACTTGACAATTGGTTTTTATATTAATTTTTAATTGTATTCCACATCACACCAAATTTTGGCGCCGTTGCTAGGGAACTAATTTTCCAATTGTGCTATTGATTTGTTTCCTACTTTTTACTCTATTTTTGTTTTAGTTTTTAATACTTCTATTCCTTCTTTTCGACTGTTTTGCAGGTGTTCATGTCCAGTGGAGAAGTGAACGAGCACTTGAGAAATTTAAGGCACTACTTTGAACAAGTCAGCTCACAGTTTCCTCTTCGATTCACACTTGCTAACGTCGAAGCTATCCGCCATATAGATTTATCCAGTTCTGAGATATCTTTTGAAATATCTGAAGAAGTGGCGATGGCAGAATCTACTCTAAGGGCATTGGGTGCTCCAGACTTGGACCAACAACCTCTGTGCATAGAGATTCCTGAGAATGATGAGGCATTTAAGTTGAAGTCTGGCCTAATCCATCTTTTACCATCTTTCAATGGATTAGCCGGGGAGGACCCTAACAAGCATCTGAAGGAGACCCATGTTGTGTGTTCTAGCATGAAGCCCACAGGAATTTCAGTGGAGCAAATTAAGTTGAGAGCTTTTCCTTTTTCCCTGAAATATTCTGCAAAGGAGTGGCTATACTATTTGCCACCCGGATCCATCCAGTCATGGCAGGACATAGCTCGAGCTTTCTTGGACAGGTATTTCCCTACTTCAAAGGCCGCCACTATCAGAAAGAAAATTTGTGTCATCCAACAAAGGCATGAGGAATCACTTCATGAGTATTGTGAGAGATTTAAGAGATTGTGTGCTAGCTGCCCTCAACATCAAATCAGTGAACAACTTTTGATTCAGTATTTCTATGAAGGTTTGCTAGTGATGGACCGCAATATGATTGATGCAGCTAGTGGAGGAGCTTTGGTTGATAAGACTCCTTGAGAAGCTAGAAACTTGATATCTAGAATGGCTGTAAATACTCAACAAATTTTCACTCGGAATGACACAGGAGTGAGAGTAGTCAAAGAGGCAGAAACGACTAGTTTGCAGCAACAAATGGCTCAGTTGACCACCATGGTTCAGAAGCTAATGGATAGTGGGAAAGCACCGGTGAATGCTTGTGGTATTTGTTGCTCCCCCAGACATCCTACTGATATGTGTCCCACTCTTCTAGATGACACAAATGAAGAAGCAAATGTGGTGGGGGGATTTTCTATACCATCCAAGAACTACAACCCCTACTCCAACACATATAATCCGGGGTGGAGAGATCATCCTAACTTTAGTTATGCAAAACAGTCTCAAACTCAACCTCAAGCTTATGGACCTTTAGGGTTTCAGCAAAGGCAAACACCTTTTCCTCAAAGGCAGCAATAAGTTCAGGTTCCTAAGTAACCTGAGCCTTCTCTGGAGGAGCTAGTGAGACAAATGGCCACAAATAACATTCAGTTTCAATAAGAAACAAGGGCCACCATCAGTACCTTACAAAACCAAGTGGGACAGTTAGCCACTGAGATCAATAAGGTTCAGAGTCAAATTTCTGGGAAACTTCCCTCACAGCCAGAGGTGAATCCAAGAGAAAATGCTAGTGCTATCACCTTGCGAAGTGGGAGGACATTAGACAAACCCACATCTTTATAAGTCACTGAAGACAAAGCTCAAAATCCTAAAGAGGTAGAAGAGGAGGGGCACAATTCTAAGACCCCTAAGGTAAGTGTTTCTGAACCACTCCCTAAATATGTCACTAAGGCCCCTTTTCCTAGTAGGTTAGTTAAAAATAAGAAAGAAGAGGCGGATAAAGGGATCTTAGAGACTTTTAGGAGAGTGGAAGTTAACATTCCTTTGTTAGATACTATTTAGTAAGTACCTAGATATGCTAAGTTCTTAAAAGAATTATGCACTAACAAAAAGAAATTAAAAGGTAATGAAAAGGGTCCAGGTGGGAGCAGATGTTTTAACTATTTTTAATAAGAAACTCCCAACTAAATGTAAGGATCCTAGCACATTCACTATACCATGCACTATAGGTAACACCAGGTTAGAGAAGGCAATGCTAGATTTAGGTGCATCCATTAATGTCATGCCTTTTTCTATTTATACATCTTTACATCTAGGACCTTTAGAACTAACTGATGTTATCATTCAATTGGCAGACAGGTCTAACGCATACCCTAAGGGGGTTGTTGAAGATGTTTTGGTGTACATAAATGAATTGGTGTTTCCGACAGACTTCTATGTGCTGGACAAGGAGGAGGATAAATCCCCCAACTTTGCTCTCATTCTGTTGGGGAGACCATTCCTAAAAACTGCACGAACTAAAATTGATGTGCATTCGGGGACATTGACCATGGAGTTTGATGGAGAGTTGATCAGATTCAACATCTTCGAGGCCATGAGATACCCGAGTGATGTGCACTCTACTTATGTTATTGATTCCTTTGATGTTTTTGAGTCTTTAATTTCTACTGTTTTTGAGTCTAATCATTTTGATGCTCTTGAGACAGTTATGACTCATGGTTTAGATTCACAGGAATCAAAGAAGGATGACAAATGAGAGCCATAGAGCAAGGAGGTTGATTAAGTAGTAGCATCCTTGCATGAGCTTTCTTCCACTTCAGAAGGACATGAAGTATCATATATTGAGTTACCTATTACTACTGATATACCTAAACCTTCTGTTGTGCAGGCACCAGAATTGGAATTGAAGGAGTTGCCTGCTCATTTGAAATACATTTTCCTGGGGGAGAAAGAGACACTTCTGGTGATAATTGCTAAATCTCTTACCCAAGAACAAGAGGAAAGATTAGTGTCTGTGTTGAAAGAACACAAGATAACCATTGGATGGACTATTGCAGACATCAAGGGTATTAGCCCCTTCATTTGCATGCCCAAAATCTTAATGGAGGAGGGGGCTAAGCTAGTGAGAAAACCCCAGAGGAGGTTGAATCCTCTGATGATGGAGGTTGTGAAGAATAAGATACTGAAGCTCCTAAGTGGGTAAGCCCGATCCAGGTAGTACCAAAGAAATTTGGCATTACTGTGGTAAGAAATACTGAGAATGAGCTTATTCCCATTAGGTTACAGACAGGGTGGTGTATTTGTTTAGATTATAGAAAATTGAATGCCGCCACCAGAAAATACCACTTCCCTTTACCCTTTATTGATCAAGTGTTAGAGAGATTAGTTGGTCATTCTCATTATTGTTTTCTGGATGGATTTTCATGTTATAACCAGATTGCTATCGCTCCGGAAGATTAGGACAAGACCACTTTTACTTATCCTTTTGGCACCTTTGCTTATAGGCGAATGCCTTTTGGACTTTGCAATGCGCGAGGGACTTTTCAGAGATGTATGATGAGTATATTTTCTGATTATATAGAGAACATCATTGAGGTCTTCATGGATGACTTTAGTGTATTTGGGAATAGCTTGGAGAATTGGTTGGAACATTTAGCATTAGTTTTAAAAAGATGCATTGACACTAACCTTGTTTTAAATTAGGAAAAATGTCATTTCATGGTAGAAGAAGGTATTGTGTTAGGTCATGTAATCTCTGCAAGGGGCATTGAAGTTGATAGAGCTAAGGTAGAACTTGTGCGTTCATTACCCCCGCCCACTAGTGTGCGGGACATTCGTTCTTTTCTTGGTTATACAAGTTTCTATCGGTGATTCATCAAAGACTTCTCCAAGATATCATCACCCTCTGCACACTTCTCTAAAAGGACGTGTCATTCCATTTTAATGAGAAGTGTATGGAGGCTTTCACCAGACTTAAGGAGTTGATGACCAAGGCGCTTATCATTAGGCCACCAAATTGGGAGCTTCCATTCGAGTTAATGTGTGATGCCAGTGACTTTGCAGTAGGGGCTGTCTTAGGACAGCGAGTTGACAGGGTTCCTTATGCTATTTACTATGCATCAAGGACCCTAAATGACACTCAACTGAACTATTTCACAACTGAAAAAGAGCTTCTTGTTGTAGTTTTTGCTTTAGAAAAATTCAGATCATATTTAATTAGTTCTAAAGTAATTATTTTCTATGATCATGTAGCATTGAAGTACCTACTTGCAAAGAAGGAGGCGAAGCCAAGATTGCTCCGATGGATTCTGTTGCTCCAAGAGTTTGACTTGGAGATTAAAGATAAAAAAGGGAGCGAAAACCTGGTGGTAAACCATTTGAGCAGGTTGGTGACTGAGGAGGAGGACATACCTATCTAAGAGAGTTTTCTAGATGAGCATTTAATGGCCATCACAACCATCATTCCGTGGTATACTGACATTGCTAATTACTTGGCCACCAAGGATTTTCCGGAGGGCTTGAAAAAGGCACAACGGGATAAATTGAAGAGTGACTACAAATACTATATCTGGGATGATCCTTATCTCTGGAAGCATTGCGCAGACCAAGTGATTAGGAGATGCATTCCAGACGTAGAGACTCACTCTATACTCTCTTTCTGTTATACTTATGCATGTGGAGGGCATTTTGGTACAAAAAGGACAGCTAACAAGGTGCTTGACAGTGGTTTCTACTTGCCTACAATTTTCAAGGATGCTTACAACGTTTGTAAGTCATGTGACCGCTGTCAAAGGCCAAGTAACATTGGTCCTAGGAATCAAATGCCTTAAACTCTGATCATTTTTGTGGAAGTTTTTTTACGTTTGGGGCATTAACTTCATGGGGCCATTCCCCCCTTCATTTGGATTTTCTTACATTGTCCTAGCTGTGGATTATGTTTCAAAATGGGTGGAAGCTAAGGCCACTAGATTTGATGACTCAAACTGTTGTGGATTTTGTGAAGTCTTATATCTTTTCCAGGTTTAGTACTCCCAGAGCCATCATTAGTGACCAAGGGACACACTTTTGCAATAGAATCTTTGAGGCCCTTTTGAAGAAATATGGTGTGGTGCATCAGACTTCTACTCCCTACCATCCCCAGACAAATAGGCAAACTGAAGTATCCAATAGAGAAATCAAGTCCATCCTTGAGAAAACAGTGAATCCAATGCACAAGGATTGGAGTACTAGACTTGATGACGCATTGTGGGCATATAGAACTGCATATAAGACCCCAATTGGTATGTCATCATTCCGGTTGGTGTATGGGAAGCCTTGTCATTTGCCCGTGGAGCTAGAGCATCGATCTGACTGAGCTATTAAGTAAGTGAACATGGAGTTGGAAAGTGCTGGGAAGCAGAGGAAGCTTCAGCTACAGGAATTGGAAGAAATAAGGAATGAGGCTTATGAGAGTGCCCTCATTTACAAGGCCAAAACCAAGGCCTTCCATGACCAACTGATTTCCAGGAAAAGTTTTACCAAAGGACAGAAAGTGTTACTCTACCATACTAGACTCAAATTGTTTCTAGGTAAATTACGTTCTAAATGGATTGGACCATTTGTGGTGACTCGTGTTTTTTCCCTCTAGTCCAGTAGAGATCATGCATGAGGCATCTGGAAAGACTTTTAAAGTTAATGGACACCGTCTCAAGCCTTATCATGAGCTTTCAGATAATGAGAATATAGAAGAGTTGACTCTACTCCGTCCACACTATGCAGAACATTGAGGGGAGGTGCACTGTCGGGCTGAGGACAATAAACCAAGTGCTTAATGGGAGGCAACCCATCATCATTGAATCAAATTTGCTTTCCTTATTCCCTTTTTATTTTCTTTTCTTCATTATTTTCTTAAATCACTTCTTGAATCAGTTTCTTAGAATAGGTTGATTTTTGTAACACTCACCGTAGGGTATCACATTTAAGACTAATCCTAATAGGACTTACCCAAGTTGTAAAACAATTAATCTTGTAAAAACATCAATTTTAAAATTTCATTTGCAGAATAAAATAAAATAAGTAAACTGAATTAAAATATTAGTAAGACTTTGTAATAAACACACCAAAATATATATATACACTAATATTACAAACTTTGTCCAAATAATTTACATAAATACAACCCTGCTTCAAAAGTAAAATACAAACATAACTATTAAGCAGTACTCTAAAAACAAACCTAAGGATTTGGTTCCTCGGAAGGATCCTCCTCCTCCTCTACATTATCATCGAAGAACCCAGGTGGATACAGACGCCTCATAGGGGTCCTTGCCAATGATACTATAGAATTCTCTTGGGGTGTGTAAACAGACACAGTTCCACCCCAGAGTTCACGAATAGGTATCGTGAATTTCAGACGCACAGTAGCATGTTGAGTCAACATGGACATCCCATTCAGGGTTCCACTCAAACTCATAGTCAAATCCCCAGTGTAAACAAACTTCTCATTATTATAGTCAAACCTCCAGGCGTCAGTTCTGCTGTGGAACTGGACCCTGACAAAACCTAAGACCTGTCGCCTTGCCGCCATAACAAAACACAAAAAATTAATGATAACGTGCAGAATTATCAGTGTCTTCGTCTCCCCGATCTTCATTAAACATACACAGATAAACAAATACAATACAATAACGAGGTGAGATCCCCTACATCAATACTAGTATGGCAGTAAAGGAAACAACAGCAAATAAACAAAGTATAATATCAAGACAATAAATCATGTTATCATATCACGGATAATAAATCAAATAATCATGGATCAGATAATTATAAATATCATGTTATTATGCTGACCCACTATGCATATGCATACAGACTAATTCCTACTTCATGGAGCTAAACACAGTTTCAGAGAGAATAATCTAGAAGATATGTCTGTCACTCAACTGCCGTGGCCAAAAGTGCTATAATATATGAACTTCATCAACATGCACATCAAGGCATTGGACAAGATATTCTACACTAGATCTCGATATAGGACAATGTCTCGGTCCGAATCGTCAGTATGTTTGCATCAGTCTGCCCCACGGACAAAAGAGCTACCAATTGTCCATTGTGAGGTACCCGCACCCCAACGTCTCCAAGGTCAACAAGTGACCTACACTTGTCTACTCACACCCGCACTTAGGTGTAATTCATCTCCAAGACATACAACCTTAACCAAACAAGTGAATACGCTTTTCTATGCATGATATATGATTCAAACACACATACCATTATTATTTTTACAGTACCTCATATATCCTCGCTTTTCCTTGGTGGTATCAATATTCAACACAACTGGGCCCACCATAACTGCCCGACAGCAAACTGCTATTTACACTTAATCGCGTAGCGATATTATCGCATTTTTGAAATCGCGGAACATCTTTCTTACGTTTTTAAATCGCGTAACCTAAAATTACTATTTTTAAGTTGCGTAAATATTTTTTGACATATTATCAATTATGTAAAATATTTCTAACATATTTTAGACTAGAAATAATGTTTTTAAAAAATTTGACTTTATTTCTATTATTTACATAATAGTCCCTTATTAAATAATATTTATATAATAATCCTTGTTTAAATAATATTTCCATAATAGTCCCTCTTAAGATAATATTTACAATATAGTCCCTCTTTAGATAATATTTGTAATATAGTCCCTCTTTAGCTAATATTTGTAATATAGTCCCTCTAAAAATTAGTATATATACTGTTTTTCATAAAATTATTTTTCTTTAATTTACTTGGGATATTATAGCTCAAAATTTTCTAACGCCCTTCAAAACCCATAGGGTGAGCTATACGTCAGTAAATTTCAAGTATTCACTTTTATTTCACTACATAGCTTAATAAAGCCAATTTTAGTTCTAAAAATTAAATTACTTTCATTTTAAATTCCTAAAATTACCAAATTTAGTTCTTACTATTAAAACACCTAAGTTTACACTTAGTAAAATAATTTTGGATCTTGATCATCACAAATTGGCATGTTGGCCGAATTTCCATTGTGTTTCAAAATTCATATTTAAATCCTTTTCTAACACTTTAATTCTTATAAACTCATTTAATTAAATTTCTTGCCAGAAATTCATTTAATTCTCAATTAGGAAAAATAATTTAGGATCCTTGATCGTCTTTGTGGTGATGACGCCGTGTGCCTCTAGGCTCTTTGGGGCCTTCATACAATTTTTTCAACATGTTATTCACATCCTAAATTACACATAAATTTACATGCTTTCCAATGCGTACATACAAGCATACTATCAAAGCTATAATCATACCAACACACATGCAAACACATTTTCAAAATCATAAGCATAACAAGCACAAACAAAGAGAGATTAAATAAGCAAGTGAATAAATCCTTATGAATTTTTCACCATAAACAATCCATTTCCTCACCACCAACACATAGTTGATGAGATTAATCTCCCTCTTACCTCGAGGGAGACAAAATCTTTAAGTTCCTCCTTCCTCTTGAATTTGTGAGCCTCAAACAAAAATCTCTAAAATTCTTAAACAAATTCTAAAGTCATGAACAAAGCTTAAGAACAAAGAAACATGGATCATTCATAGTCTAGAAAATCAAAAATCCAACTTAGGATCAAAGAATCAAAAGATTACCTTTGGAGTAGTAAACTAAAGCTTAGTTTTTGATGCACTTAGAGTAGGATTTTGATAAAACTCACTAAAGGAAAAATGTTTAGAATAATGTTTGGCTTTAAAACGTATGAAGAGATGAAATTATAGACATGTGGAAGTGGGTCTAGAGGGTGGAGGCCGTGAGCTTCAAAGTTTCTTGTATATTGAGAGAAAAAGATGAAGGCTTGATATGATAAAGTGTGATTAAATGAAGATGGATGGGCTATTAGTTCATGCACGGCCGTGGGAATGGATGCATAGGAGAAATCATTGTTTAATCAATGTAGTAAAATATCGCATGCATTTTCACATGGCCTATGTCACTTAAGAGTCATCAAATAGTCATGTAGATGAACCTAGAACATAGTAGAATGGCCTTTACGGCCGTGTGGCTCTAGGAGGAATGGAACCAATTTGGTTTCATTCTAACTTCCTAGTTACACTTGAATTATCTAGTTACTCCATCTAGTTACACTTAAACAAATCTAGTTAGGATTTCTAGTTACATTCTAACTAGTAGTTACATTATTAGGTCATTGTTATGTCATGGTTATGTCATGTTTCTAGATGATTAGATATTTAGCTAGTAACTAGATTCTAAGTATTTAGTAACTAAGTTAGTTCCATCTAGTTACAAGTTAAACTGTTTAGAGTAACTTAGTTAGTTATTCTAGTTACTTAGTAACTAGTCCAACCATTTATTTTGACCATTTTCTATTAGTCTAGAAAAGTCTAACCATCAAACTTGACCAATTCTTATTGGTTCATTTTAAAATAAGTTACAGAAATTATTCTCAGTCTATTTTCTAACAAATAAAATATACCGGGTCCATTACTCGGTAATAGAAATTGCTGTTAATAAAACAGCAGATATTTTTTTGTGAAATATTTTTATTTCACAAATAAATTCTAAAAATTAAAAAATTAGTTTTCATGTTTCTCAGATTCGGGTTTAGTAAGATTTTTCATCTCCGAATAAATCAAATAAGATTTTTTCCGGCCTGAAAATTATTATTTTCCTGACTCTGAGCAAATCTCACACAGCAATAAAAAATAGTCTCAGAACAATCAAAATAATTTTATATCACATAGAAAACACAAAACAGTACAATTTAAGCATTACTATCAAATAACAGAATGTGAAGTGTTACAATTTTGGTATGTTTCTTGACTGATTTCTTTGGGATCCTTGTGTTTTACACTGCAGCACTTATGATTGAATGCATGAATTATTTGTTTGATGCATGTTTGAGACCATATTTTACATTTTTGGGTGTTTGAGAACTCTTGGGCATTAGTGATTCAATGGGTTTTTACAGTATTCTGCAGGATTATCAACTCAGTGGATAACAGGGGGTGTGTTTCAAAACACATCCCTTGTTTTTCACACAGCAAAATATTCATGAATTCTAGAGCTAAACACGGGGTGGCCATGTTTTATAACATGGCCCCTATCTCTCAATAGGCACAAACGTGTGGTGAACCCAAGAGAAACACGGAGGGGGGGAGCCCGTGTCCAAAGACACGGCCTGTGTTTGCGTGACAGCAAACACGTTTCTCCCTTTGTTACTTAGGGTTTTGAATTCAATCTTCCCCATTTGTTTTTCCCCTTCCTTTCCCCCATCTCCAGTGTCGTTTCCCCCTCTCTTTTTCTTCCCAATTCTTTCTATTATAGCCCACATCTCGTTCTTTTCCCTTATTTTCTTCCATTCCCACAGCCAATCTTCTCTCTCTCACATTCCATTCTTCCTCCATGTTGCCAACCTTCTTTTCCTCCACCATTCCCAAGTTCATAGTACCAACCCACTCTCCCCCTTTCTCCATTTCTTTTGATTTCATCAGTAATGGGTCCCAAGAAGTGCATGAAGACCACTGCTGCTTCTTCTTCTCATCACCCCCATCATACCTCCTCTAGGAACGCAAAGGCTCCTCCACCTCCCCATGTTGAGCCCCCTCGTCAGGTAAATGTCCATCCACTGGATAGAAAAGAAATTGTACCCACTGGGTATTTAGATGAGGCAACCTTGCGTGCTATTGATTTATATGATAAGTAGATAGGATATTGTGTAACATTGGGTGGAATGAGTTTGCAAAGATACATAGACCCACGTATGCTGAATTGACTAGGGAATTTCTTTCAACTTTTTCTTGCAAGTTGTATCCCCTTAGTGATCAAGATCAGTGGCCCAGTAAGATTTCATTTAACTTGTAGGCACTCCCTTTCACTTGAACATTCATCAGTTTAGTACCATTTTTGGTTTTCCAGTAGGGCATAATCGAACACCCTGTGACTTTCCTCAAGATTGTGTTTAGTCTAATTTATCTGTTGTAGACTCAGGTTCTTATGACCATAAATATTCCAAAGCTTCCAAATTGCGACCCCCTTCCTTTCGATACCTTCAAAAATGGTTGGCAAATACTATCTGTGCAAGGGGGGAAAGTTAGGGAGTCATTGGTCGTACTGAGTTATTTTTCATTTATTGTATGATTCAGGGGGAGAAAGTTAACGGGGGTTATTGGTTGTGCAATCATTTAAAGCATATTGGGTCCACTAAAGCTACACGAATTTTGATTGGAGGGTACATCGCCGCCATAGCTGAACAATATGGCATTGATTTGGATTTGCTGGAGGAGGGTCCTGTGAAGGGTTTGAGTGCCCTTGATGGGTCTATCCTAATGGCTATGGACATGTGTGTGTACTGGCATGGTGCTCTCCATCTGGTTGGTCCAGGTAGCGATATCCTTCCTCCGAGAGCTCAGACACCTGCACCACCAGAGCATGATACTGCATCAGTACCCGAGGAGGCTGTTCCTCCATTTGCTGCAGAGGCTGGACCTTTTGCTCGAGTTCCATCTTTTACTGAGGTTCTAGCTCGTATTGACTGTCTTGAATTGGACCATGCCGCTCGATTTCAGCGATTAGAGGATCATTTCCAGGAATTGGAGGACTTTACTGCTCAGCAGATGATTGCCATTGATGGCAAACTCGATACCTTGCTCTAGAGGACATTTTATCCTCCACCCCCATCTTGATTTCCTTCTTTTGTTACTAATGGTTTATGTTGATTCTCTGTTGTTAACCTTTTGGTTTTGTAATTGGATATTTTTGAATTGTTATTGATGAATGTTCGTTATGGATTCCATTTATTTTTGGATGATTTTGATTATGCATTATTGGATTCTTGAACTTCATTTCTCTCTGGTCTATTTGCTTTGACATTAAGGACACTGTCACCTTTAAGTGTGGGGGGGGCTAATGAATGATCTTAATTGAATATATGATGCATGCCTCTCCAATGGTTTTTAGAGTGATTTGAATGATGAGCACAAGATCAATTTTGGTTGATAAGTTTCTAAGCTTAAAGGAGTTGATTTTCTTGTTTCTAAATATGTCTTGTGAGCTATTCAAAAAAAATTGAGGGGTTAAATTCAAAATGGTAGATTGAAACCTAGTGAGATCTTGGGCCTTGTTGTGAATAGCTAATTTTAGGCTATCTTGGTTCTTTGTTGTGTGATTATGCTCATGATTATGTATTCTTCAGAATTTGGCTTGACTCTCTTTTAAGCTGCAAATGACCACTGCATACTTGTGACATGACAAAGGCATTTCTTTCTGTTAGCTACTGGTCAAATAGTCATCTTTACATTTTTATCCATTATTAACCCCTTTGAGCCTAATTGATCTTTCCTTTCCTTCTATCATAGCTCAATACAAGCTTCAAAGTGAAAAATCATTTTGCTACCCTACTTTAGGGAGTAGAAGAGCTTGGTAATTGTGTTGGGAATTTATTTTTAATAAGTATGGGAGTAGAAGAGCTTAAATGTGTTTGCCCAACTATGTTGCATAAAAAATGTATATTGGCAAATTGTTAAGATGCTTAGATGTGATGCAATAAAAAAAAAGAAAAAAATATGATTGTTGTATGGAGAAAGGCAAGAAAAGAAAAGATACAAAATGAGATTAAGGGTGAAAAGTGCTGGGGTAATTTTGACTATAAGGATTGAATATATTCCCCTTTGCTCTTCTATTTCCTATAGTTTAACTTTACTTATCCTTGATGTATCTTACCTTTATCCCTGACCCCATTACAACCTAATCAAAGACCTTTTGATCTTTGTGTGCACGTGGCCTAAGTGATGGAGAAGTAGAGGCTTGCTAAGCCAATGATAGGGCATGTTTTCATAAGTCGGTTGAGAGTAAATACAAGCCCAAAACATTTGAGTGAAAGAAAGTATATCAGTGAGGATTTATCATGTTAATTTAACCCTGATATCTGAATAACTTAACTTGCTGGTTTGGATTGCTAAGAAAGGAAATTCCTGGTTGTTTAGACTCTTTGAAAGAATTAATGTGTTTAGGTCTCTGCTCATTGCTTGACACTTTTATTACCCTTGGAAGTAGGTGTTTAATCATATAGTTTTGCCCAGGAGTGCAAAAAGCTAAGTGTGGGGGTATTTGATATGTTGATATTTCAGTGTTTTGATTGTCTTATGCTTGATCTAATTGGACTCCACTTGTGCTTAATTGTTAACATTTAGCAAAGTTTCTAGATTTCAAGCTTAATCGAATCTTTATTATGAAACTATGCTTAAATATGATTATAAGCAATCATTAATTGAATTGTGTCTTGCAGGAAATCATTGAATAAAGGAGTCCTAAAGGAGAAAAGATCAAATATGGAAGAAACAAGAAAACACGGCCCGTGTCATGAAACACAGGGCGGCCGTGTTATTATCTGGAAATTGAAAGCAAGAGGCCTGGAACGAAAACACAACCCGTGTTATGAAACATGGCGGGGGGGTGTTCTTCTTTGTTTACGTGTTTCCATGAGAATTTATTGGCAAAATCAAACACTAGGGGCCGTGTTTCATAACACGGCCCGTGTTAGCATCTCAGAAATCAAAACTTTAAAACAGAGCGAGGGTTATGGGCCCAAAGGCTATAAATAGGATTGCCTAAGGTTCTGAAAGCATATCTAGCTTAGAGGCTGCTAAGAAACTGAAGAAAAAAGGAAGAACAAGGGAAAAGGAGATTGGATCGAAGATTGGAGTCCTGGGTTTGAGTAATCAGAGATCAATCATCCTAACCTTTGGAAACTAGTTTGATCTTTAGTTTTCTTTTGCACTTTCATTCTGAACTATGTTTTTCTTTTGTTTTTCTTGTGATTTTGAATTTGCCATATGTGGCTAAACGTCTTGATTGGTTAAGGGAAGATGAAACCCTAGTTTTGATTATGTGAATCTTGTATATTTCTTTATGTCAATACAGTTATGTTTTTATTCATATGTTTCTGATCTTAAATCAATATAAAGGTCTTTATAGTCTTGCCAAATTTTGAGAGTGGTAAAACTAGGATTGCTATGCGCGGTTGCGGTGGTAAAACTAGTGAAACATATGATTTAAGTAATTTAATCCCGATGTGTGATTAGATCTTAGTGTGATTGATTTTCTAATTCTTAATGCAATCATTAGGTAGGTGTAAGAGCGGTTGTTTTACAAATAACTATTGAATAGGGTTTGATTTGAGCAGTTGCTGAAATAAGCGAAACTTAAGGAAAACAGGAGATTTATCTCACAATCACATAAGAACATAATTGATCATGTTGGTATAAAAAGTATGTAAGTTAGCATAATTATATAAATCTAGTGGTGGATTCCATCTCTTAACTAATATCTTTAATTTGGTAATTCAATTTATTTTTATTATTTTTGTTTTAAGTTTAATTTCTATTTTTAATTTTAATTAACAAAACTCCTCCCTTTTACTTTTTACTATTTTCTTTAGAGTCTAAATTAGGAATCAGTTTATAGTGTCAATTGAATTAGTTCTCTGTGGATCGACCCTTGCTAGCTACAACTGGTTGCAAGGTTTTTACATTTTTGGTGGAGCTTGACAATTATTTTTTATATTAATTTTTAATTGTATTCCACACCACACCAATTATCATCTTCCGGAATACCATGTTTTAAGTGATAATCGATTAAAGCAAAGTGCTAATCGATTATCAACTTCCAGCATGCATTGTTAGTGAGTCATAATCGATTATCTAGGGTTGGTAATTGATTACAGGTTTACAGAATGCCAATGTTGGATAGTGATAATTGATTATCAGAGTGTGATAATCGATTATCCAGTTACAAAATAAGAACATTTGTGGTTGATAATCGATTACTAAACCATGATAATCAATTATCATACCCCTGTTTTGAGTAAATGGATTTGCATATTATACAATATGAAGGGAATTGATTGAGTTCACTAAATGAAATGACTTATGTTATGAATGTGCACTTGACAAATTAGTGGAATGATGATATAGTGCACTAAATATGTCTATGTGATTGGATAAATTGAGATTTTACACTTGTTATACTTAGGAGGTGTGCTATAGAATGTTTTGCTCTTTTATAAAAGTAAAGTTGAGCTAGTATTGAATATTGAATGATGATTTGCTCCTATAAATTATTAAAGTTGAGCTAGAATTGAATTGATAAGAATGTACTTAAGCTAAAAGACACTGGAAATGAACCCTGAATAGAGGTGATCTATACTTGTTATTCCCTTAGTATGATGTGCACAATCTTTGGGCTAGTGAAGTTTAGGAAATGAACCTTGATAAGGAAGGTAATCCTAAATTCTTAGTATGAGATTTCTCATTAGTTTTCTTATCATAGATGTGAATTTCAGGAGATGAATCTCAATGGGGAAGGTGATCCTAAATTCTTAGTATGAGATTTCTCATTAGTTTCCTCATCAGATATGGTCAAGGATACCGGTAATGTGAGGAGGTAACATTCCCTCCCTACCAAGTGATATAAGGAACAAGGTTCCTAGGAATATGTTTAGAAACATGATGATAAATGAGCACTAGTAAGAAAACTACGCATGATTGAACACTATCACAGTATCATGAGTATGTTAATTATATAGATAATGGAATTGTTAATGAATGTTTGCATTATGAGAGAATATGAATATTCTAATGAAAGGGTCATAATTGATATTGTTGAGGTATTCTATTATCTATGAGTGATGTATTGGATTTAGATATAATTGTTGAATGTAAATTATTGTTCAATGAAAATAATGGAATTTCTACATTAGGAAAAGAAAGGAAACCCCTTCGGCTTTAGTCACATTTCTATGTGTTATTTACAAATATGATTTTATTTCCCGAAGTAGCTGGAGTTATTATGATGACATGTTATATGTATACTTACTGAGGATTTTAAAACTCTCACCCCTTGTACCTTTTTATTTCCATGATAATTCCAGCACGGAATCCTCCCAAAGAGTATAAGTGAAGATGTTGATGTAGCATAAGATTATCTATTAGTTTTGACCATTGCTTTCTTCTTATAGATATGCAGTGGTTTTGTAAATATGTTCTATGTACTTATGCTTGAACAGGCTTAGTTTGTATTATTTGTACATTGATGTACTAGTTTGTATGAACTATTCATATCAGTATGGAATAGACTTTTCTATTATATGTATATATTACTTTTCACTCACGAGGCTCATATATATATGTATGGTATGTTGATTATCAAACAATGATGTTAGTTTAGTTGTGACATGCCTAAACCTGATTACTTTTGTGTAAATCCAGATGTACTAATAGTAATAGTTTTGGGGCATTACAACTACTCACTCACCACAACGCAAAAAAAAATTAAAAATAACTTTAGGCTTTGCTTAATTTTTCATTTTGAGTCAAAGGAAAGAAAGCATGGAGCTAAAATAACTCACTCAATGGATTGGTTCTTGCTTTGTTTCGCCATCCCACCTAATAAATCATTAAGATTTCTTTTTAATTGGAGATAAATCAAGGTGAAGAAAAGATTGAAGATAAAGGACTCCATAACACTTAGAAGAATAAAAGATTGTTTCAAAGGATGATTCAATCTTGAGCAAAGTGGTTGGATGTTCAAATTTAAATCTGCTTTAAATTTGAAATGCAGTAGTTTTTAGAAGTTATGTCATTATTTTGAGGCCAAGACAAGTGCCATTATCAGGATTAGGAAGTTATTTAGACAAGCACACTTGTCAGGATCTTGTATACTTTTCAGTTATGTTCTTTGTATATAAATACCTAAGGGGGTGAAGGCATTAGGAGGCTTTGAAACATTTGCACACATCTCTCACAAGTCCTATATATCATTATGATGCCTATGGACAAATAGGGATTAGTCAAGTATGCCTTCCACCCTTCTTATTTCATGTACTTTTACATAACAATGCAAGTTTCATTTTAGTTAATTTTTATTGTTCATATTGCCCTTTATCTCCTAATTGAATGATCATCTAGTCATTTAATTTAAGTTTATTTGCATTATTTTAGTTTAAATTATTTTATTCATTTTGCTTTACTTTCATTTATCCTTATATGTGCATTTGCTTTTATGCTTCCAGTTTACTGATGCATTTTGTTCTTTGTTTATGCTTAGACTTAACTTTGTAATTTACCCTCCTTCATTGTTCTTCCAATCAAATTTCTTTAGGTTCATCACTATCATTATTTGTATAAATTATTTTTGACAATCTAAATTTTTTTACAAACCACCAAGTATTTGAGAAGCTATGAGGAAGAGATTCCCTTCCCAGATTGCTAATAGAAATTGAATTTGTCTTTGATAAATTTTCTAGTTAAACAAATTAGTATGCCTGGTGTGACCAAGTCTAGAGATTAGTTTGTAAAATACTAAAGTTTTAGTTCTCATATGTAACACCCTTTCTGGGAATGTCACATTTATGATGCAGAAAAATAAAAATAAATAAAATCCTTACCCAAGTTGTAAAACACTTGATACTTGAATAATATTTGTGGTATATATATATATATATATATATATATATATATATATATATATATATATATATATTTCTTTTCATAATTATAATATTAAATAAAATAACACGGAACACAAAATATAACAAACATAAACTCACCATAATATACATGTGATTCTTGTCTGAGGTATACAACTAATTTACAACTATTAATATTTAATAGAAACAATAAAAGACAGTATACTACTCAAACATAACACCTAAGATATGAGCCCTTGTCATAAGACAAATTCCTTAGTTAGGAATGTCTTGACCGATAGAAATTCGACCCAAAAGTGTATCGAAGTTCTCTCTAGGAGTATAGTGAAACTCGTCCCACAACTCCCTAATAGGTAAAATGATCTCTACGAAAGCAACTGTAAAACGTGTAGTAATGAACCCCTGTCGAGTCCTACTTACTGATAAGGTCACGTTACCACTGTACTCTATGTGTCCTGTGTCCCAGTGGACATACCAAGCCTCAGCGCCTTCGAGAAACTGAAGTCTAAAGAAACCTAATTGATCTCGCCTTGCCGCCATTCTAGTCTTCGATGATATAAACATAAAGTAGAAAACAAAACAGAACAATACAATAAAGAGGTGAGATAATCAACATCATTACTCGCATGGCAATTAAGAAAATAACAATACAAACAGGTATTGCAATGGCAAGCAGATATTACAATAACACATGCTATTACATCATATACAGTATAGCAATTTAATACATCATACATAATATAACAAAGCAATATATATATTAAATAACATATATCATCATATCATACAATATATATTAAAGCAATACATCATACAATTTATCACAGAATATGGTAAACAGTAAAGTGCAGAGGATGCATGAACATAATAAACATTTAAAATGCAGATGATGAATGATACACACACTGACTCGTTCCTACTCCATCGAGCTAAACACGGATATCTGAGGGAATGATCTGAATAGAAACTAATAATATTTTATGGTTTGCACTTGTCCAATCTTTGTGTCTATAGCCCACAAATCAAAACATCGTGTAGCAAGACAGTCCCAACATCGTGTACCACAGGGCATAGTACTTAATAGTCCCCTCAAGATCTCGATTAAGAATAGTGCTTGTCAAGATCATTAGTGTGTTGCCGTTACCACGGCCCGGAGGTGCTACCACCATTGTCACATATGGGATCCTCCGCACACTAATGCCTCCAAGTTCGTAAATGAACCACACTATGCTTATCACACCAAACACGGTGTAATTAAGCCTCGTCAATCAATCACCAATTATAACCCAAATTGGCACAACACTCTAAGTATGATCTAAAATGTCAAAAATACCCTTATTATCCAAATTTTACCATAATTACAAAAAATTACCAAAATGCCCTTAGTCACAAAATATCAAAGTATAGTACGTCCCACCCGACAAGATTTACACCACAACATGTCCGGTCCACCACTTTGGCCCGACAAAGAAACTCATCTTTAGATCGATCAATCGCGTAGGAATTTTATCGCGTTTTCACAATCTCGTCATTTTCATAAACGTTTTTAAATCGTGTAAATATATTTTTGACGTTTTTAAACATCGCAAAATCTTTTTAAATCATTTTCTCAATCACGTAGGATTTTTAATTCATTTTCTTAACCGAATAGCTTATAATTATTATTTTTAATATGTGTAAAACTATATCTAGTATATTTAAAATACGTAGAGTATTTTTCTTGTGTTCTAAATATAGTATGAAATCTTTTCATTTTATGCGTCGATTTTAATAAATTTTGACAAAGATTTTGCCTATAAAATCAGTATAATGTATTTTTAACGTTTTCCTCTAAATATAGTTTATTTTATTTTTACCCAATAATTTCACTTTGAAACTTACTAACGCGCTTCAAAATTTATGGAATGAGCTCTACGTTAGTATTTTTCAAGCGTTTAATTTAATTCTTATTTAAACTAATTTCTGCTAAGTTAAAATTCTAAACCGAATTTATTCCTTTTATTTTTCTCAATGAATCATTGGAATTCATTTATGTTGTAAATCACTTACCTAACCTATCTTAGCAAATAAAATGGCATGTTGGCCAAATCAAAAATAAAATGGTATTTGATTATACACTAAATGGCATATTGGCCACAATTAACTTAAATCAACTTTAATTTGATTATTTTACCTAGATTCCTTAAATCAGTAATTTAGAAAATTGCTGAGAACATTTTGGTTCTCTATTTGGTGTAAGGCCGTGAGCCTCATAGTGTGTTCTTTGGGACACTCATGCAAATCGTACATGTTATTCACATCCTATTTTAATAATTATACAATTATATACCATTATAAACACATGCAATTATATAATCACATATAATATACATACAATATATTTTAAAGCCATAAACATGCATAGCAAAAATAATGAAAGCTATAATCATACATAGCAAAATAAATCACAAATAGGAAAGCATTTAAACAATTACACAAATAAATAATAAATACAATAAACAACCACACAAATGAATCCTTATGGATTCCATACACAAACAAATCCATTTTTCCATCACCACTTAGGGTTGATGAGATTAAATCTCTCTCTTACCTCTTGAAGATAATTAATCGGTTAGTTTCCTCCTTTCTTTGAAATTTCGTGTGACTCCCAAACAAATCCCTAAAATTCTTAAACAATTAGTAAAAACACATACAAGGTACAATATTGGAAAACCATGGAACAATCATGGTTAGAAAAATTAGAAATCCAATTTTGAACCATAGAATCAAAACTTACCCTTAAGAAAGTAAGCAAAAGGTTGGATTTTGGACAAGATAGAGTAGGAATTTGGAAAAACTTTGTGAATGAAAAGTGTTTAGAATAGGATTTGGTTTCAAGAAAAACTAAGAGATAAAATTATAGAGATTTGGTGGTGTGAGGTGAGGGCTTGGCCGAATTAGAGAGAAAGAAAAGGAAGAGAAAGTGTTCATGGGTTCTTGGTATTTTTGGAGAGAAAAATGGAAGCTTGATTTGTGATAAGTGTAAAATAAATATTGAATGTGTAGTTGAAGGGCTGCTGCCGTGAGTGGCTTTTTGGGTGAGGTTGAGTGTTGGATTTTGCTAGGTAAATATCCAATTGAATGCACATGATGGTGCACATGGTTTATGACAATTTGGAGGGTTCAAGAAGCTAGTATAACCAAGCCATCCAAGCCTCCAAAGGCTGCTGCCCAACCATGTAACTCCTTGGCATTTTAAGGGTTTAATTGTTTTCCGTTTACTCCTAATTACATGCTAATTAATTAGGCAATTAATTAGGTTAATTATCCTATTAAAACTAAATCAACATTCTAATCATATAATCAATTAGTTTAATATATATTAACATATATTATAACCTTTAATCAATATTAGTATATCTAATTAATATTTAGATTATAATTAATTAAGAATTAAACTAGTTCACTTAGTTTGCTAATTAAGTAATTAGTTTAGTCAAATTAAGCTTAATTAGCTACTAACCAAATTCAAGCCTACTATTTTTGACTTAATTCTAACCATTGATTTCATCTTTAATTCCTAGCCATAGATTAGATCTAAGGTAGATATTAATTAGTCATAAATCTTGAATTCTAATCTCACCGTTGATTTGATCAACGGTTGAAATCAAAGGCTTCCTAATTAAGTCTTCATCCAACGGTCCAAATCAAAGTCCATGCTCCTTTTGTTGACCTTTTCCTACTGGTTTAAAAAGTCAAGCCACTTTTGTTGACTTGCTCTCATTGGCTAGAATTTGTCCAACAAAGACATTGACTAACTTTTCCTAAATGCGGGTCCTACAGGACTTTTAAAGATCTGTGGTCAAACCAAAGTAGATTTTTACTATTTTTGAGACAAGAGAGTCTCGTAATATAAAATAATATTATAATAATATAAAATTATTTTATTACACGCTTAAATCCAAAAATTACGAGATTAATATATATATCAATTAGAATTGGGTTTAGTAAGATCCCCTAACTCCAATTAATTAAAATAAGATTTTTTCGGCCAAAAAATTATTATTTTCTTGACTCGGAGCAAATCACATACAATAGTCAAGTATACTCACGGAACAGTCAAATTTAATTTACTGCTCACAGAATTCACAAAATAGTACATTTCGAGACTATATTGTAATTATCCCAAAAGTTGGGGTGTTACATCATACACTTAAGGAGTGGTAAATTAGTGCCACGAATGTCAAATAACACATCTTCTAATTCCCAAAATTCTCAACGACAACTTAATAGGACAAATGGAAATATGGAAATTGTTGTATCTGCAACATTATCCCATAATCTAGTAATCGGCAAAGTTGCACTAACTATGGGTTTGCCAAAATCAACTATAGAAAATAGGAGTCTAGAGATAAGCAAGATAATGCCTTTATATGGTATGTGTAAGCTCCAAAGCCCTTTAGTGCTTAGCAGTGAATATTATGTTTTGACGATGACAAACTATGTTAAAAATTGAATATCAATGATCTAAGTGTTTTAAATGGTTTAACATGTTTTTTGTGGAGTTTCTTTGTTATTCTAACCTATGCAGGACTAAATCTGTATAAAAGAAGAATTCAGAGTGATTAGAGAAAGTTAAGAAGATCAAATTTAAACTTGAGAATGCTCAAGGAAGTCTTGGAAAAGTTCCTGATGAACATGAGAAAGTTCACCTTGAGACGGTCTTGAGAAGGTTATGAGAAAGTTCAAAAGAATGAAGAGGTTCCACAAAACCAAATTCAGGAGCAATACAATCATCAAAGAAAAGCTTTTACCATTTGTATCATTAAGAGAATAATCAAGTGATGGTGTTTTAAAAGAATGAGAAGATTGAAGTTCTTAAGTTATGAGAAACTTAGATGAGGGAGTTAGTTGACAAAGTTCAATGAGAAGGCTACTCATGAGAAAGTTCCCTATTAGTATGAGAAAGTTCTTGGACAACATGAGAAAGTTCCAGAAGAACTTGAGAATATTGGTCCATGAGAATGTCCTGAGAACATTCACACTAAGATGCATGAAGATCAAAGAAATCTCCTAGAATATTGTTTAAAGAATGAAAGATGTTAGAAGAGCATAACGTCTCACCTATAATGTCAAGCTCATATAAATAAAGTGAGAAGAGATATACTTGAGTTAATTAAAGACTTAAGAAAGATAGTTGAGAACGTTCAAGTTGAGAACAGTCATGAAGAACCTTTCTCAGAGTCTCTAAAGAACAAATCTAGAAAGCAAAGCAAATGAAATTGATTGAGGTGAAATCATACTTTGAAGAAATCAAGTTCAAAAGGATAAGCAAGAAAGATTCCAGCAAAGTAATGCCAAAGCTGAGCCAAGCATAATCTAAGAAAATTTGTGTTAAGAAAGTTTGACATGAGAAGGTTCGAGTTGAGAAAGTTCAACGTCAACAACCTTCTCACCTATACCCAAAAAAGACAAACATGTGCGAAAAAGTGCTACAACGGCTAGTAACGGCTAGTTCCTACATGGAATTACTTGAGACTTGTTCCTAATAGCTAGAAACACATTCCTAAGTATAAATATAACCTATCCATGAAGATTAACAAGAGCTTTATGTAACACCCTCCTTAAGGTGTCACATTTACACACTAAGACATCCAAACTACTTAACAGAACGTGATGAAGGTTTAATTGTGGAAAATATGGATTTCAAATTTTCTTTTCAAAAGCATAAACTTAAACTAAACATAAACAATACAGGATATAACTTACTAAATATTACACACCAAAAAGAAAATACATCAGTGGCATGGATCACTATCCACCCAAAATTTACAAAGTTTGTACATAAAAGACATAAACAACTGTTTAACAAAACATGATTAGCCCAAGTCTATATACCTAGGAAGTAGGATCTCCCCTTGGACCCTCCGTTGGATGCTCCTCTGAATCCTCCATTGGGTCCTCCTCCTCGGACTTCTCCCTAGTCAAATCCCTCAGCCGAGGAAAAAGTTCACGGACAGGTGTCTTAGCAGATGACACCACAGGGTTTGGGTCCTCCCTCGGGGTGTAATGCAAATCATCCCATAACTCCCTAATAGGCATAAAGAACTCCAGACGCACCGTGACGTCTTGAGAAAAGAAAGAAGTCCCATCGTGGGTCCTACGAATCGACAAAGTCATGACTCCTACATATCTAATCTGTTCAATGTCCCAGTCGATACGCCATGCGTCCGCAGCTTTGTGGAATTGAACTCTAACAAAAACAACAAAATCCCTTCTAGCAGCCATCCAAAAACAAATCAACAAAAAATTATAAATCCTCTTCTTCTTCCTCTTAGTCTTTATCAACAGGAGCACATAAAACAGAAACAGACAGAATAATAATACAAAGAGGTGAGATTCCCTACATCAATACCAGCATGGCAGCAAGAGACAGCAATATCAGTAAAATCACAGAGTATATAAATAACAATTACAATCATAAAATTTCTCAATAGATATTGCAATAATATGTCAACAAACAATTTCACAGTATAATAGCAGATAATTCTATAGTATAAATGTATCATAATAAAATGTTCAATGACTATGTGAATGCACAATGGACTGACACCTACTCCATGGAGTTAAAACCAAACATAGGAGAGAATGATCGAGGAGTCGTGTATGTATATCGTTAGCCTCAAATCATGTGCTTCTCCAATATAATCAATGTGCGTAACATGGCTTATACAAGACACTCTCGACCGGATCGGGAATAGGAATAGTGCCTGGTCGAGATCGTCGGTGCATTGCATAGTCACCACGGCCTAGTGGAGCTACCAACTGGCCACATGGGGGATACCCGCACCCTGACACCTCTAAGTTCAACAAGTGAACCACTATACGTAATTCGCACCCACACAAAGGTGTAACTCATCTCCTAAGCATACAGCCTTGACAATAAGTCAGTCCGACTTTCACAATGCATGATCACATGACAAAGATAAAACAATATTCATAAACAACATAAGTTCCATCAAACAGAGCCACAATAGGGATTAAGTCAACCACTGACATCTCTGGGTCCAGTACGTCGGCTCGACAGTAAATTGTTGTTTTTCTCAAACTTGAAACATTTTCATAAGCGTGCAACACTTTTGTCACATTACAAAGCCACAAAACATCTTTTCGTAGATTTTTCAAACGCATAAACACTTTAAAACATTTTCTGTCATTTTTACTAGGAACTCACTTAAACTAAACACTTAAATTTTTAAAACATCCCTCAAAGCACCTCTCTATTATCAAAATTTATTTCTCTTTAAACAATGAAACTTTGTTCGTTTTCCTTTTTATTTTGTGAACTCTCAAATCCCATCCTAGTCCCCTAATCATTCAAGTTTCAAATAATAAAATAATTTCATCTTGAAAACCCTAATTTGAGCTTCATGGCCGTGACCCATAAGTATTCATTGGAACCAAAAATTTTCCTTTTTCACCTAAGCATTCAAGTTCCAAATCAACACAAAAGTTTTATCTTAGATACCCTCTCTAAGGTTTCCTGGTCATGAGCCCTAAGGTCCTTGGGCCTCTAGATTTCCATCTTCCACAATAAGATTCCAAGCAAACAATATATATATCAATCATCAAATTTTCTATTCTACCAAGATCATGGACAACATCAAGCCATAAAATCACATAAGGCAAAAATTACAAAATCACCAAAAGTCAATACAATCAAGTGAACAATTCTCACATAGATTCTTCACTTTTAATACAACAAAACGTTTCTCACCACCATGAAAGGTTGATGAGAGTAATCTTCCTCTTACCTTAGATGATGTCCAACCACTTCTTGGATGTCTTCTTAAACCAAACTTTCTTTTCCAAGAGACTCTTGAAAATGAAAACACACATAAAAGATCAATATCTAAGGCTAGGAAAGAATGACCATGGATCAAAATCATGGTCTTAGAAAGAAGAAAAGAAAGAAGAATGAAGATGGAAGAATTTCACCTTAGAAGCTTTCAAGCCCTAACTTGAAGAAACACTTGAAAACGATGAACAAAGTCAAGATCTCCACACCAAAGTGTCTTAGAAAGAGGTTTAGATTCAAGAAATGTGGGTGGTTGAAATTAAAGAAGATGAGAGGGTGGATTAAGGGGGTGTGGCCGTGAACTTTAGGGAAGGAAAATAAGAGAAGAAAGTGAGAGAAAATGTGTATAGCTTTTTGATTCTTGAAAAGTGAATAGAAAAAATGATAAAATGAGTTTGATGAAGCTTACTCTAGAAGCCTCCTTTGGCTCCCTTGGCTGTGCACTTCATCTAGGGAGGGGGTCCAAGGCTTCTCCAACAAGTTTCACAAAGCTTCCTTAGGAAGCTTCCTTCCTATTGGTCAAAAAGTGATGATACATAAAGGTGTGGGTCCCAAGGTGATGTCATAAAGGTGACTAGCTAAGAATAATATACTAGATTTTTACTACAAGCTATTATCTAATGGATGAAAGTTATAGTTAACAAAGTCAGTATCTATTGTCTAATGGATAATAGAGCGTACCCAAAATTTATTGATCAAATTAAATCTCAGATAATGAAAACTTCAAAAACTGTCTCCGGTTTCGGGTTTAGTAAGATCCCCCGACCCTGGATCAACAGTCTAATTTTTTTTAAAATAATTTTATAATAATCCACATAAGTCAAATAATTCATAAAAATTCACAAAAATTCATAACATCACAGAAATCATAGATAACCCAAACAAGCGAAAAATCGAGGCGTTACAACTCTCTCCTTCTAAAAAGAATTTTGTCCCCAAAATTCATTATACCTTAGAACAAATACGAATATTGTTCTTTCATTTTTTTTTTCTTTTGGTTGCTATGTTGCATCTCTAGTCACATCGTTCCAGATCACTTTTACCAGTGCAATTTCCTTGCCTCTAAGTTACTTCACTCTCCTATCCTCAATCTTAATAGGAAGTGTTTCATAGGTCAAATTCTCTTTTAATTATACTGTATCAGGCTCTATGATATGGGTTGGATCAAGCATATACTTTTGCAATTGTGACACATGGAAGACATTGTGAAGGTTGGAAAGAAAATGTGGTAAAGCTATTTGGTAGGCTACCGGACCTATCCGATGAAGAATTTGATACGGTCTGATAAATTTAGGAGTGAGTTTTCTGGATTTAATGACCTTTCCAACACCAGTCATAGGTGTAACTCTCAAAAACACATGCTCACATTCCTCAAATTCAAGAGGTCATCGTCTCTTGTCGGCATAGTTTTTCTGTCTGCTCTGAGTTGGCCTTATTCTTTCCTGAATTATCTTAACTTTTTCAGTCATTTGTAGTACAAGTTCAGGTCCTATCGTGAAACCTTCGCCATCCTGGTACCAACACAAAGGTGTTCTACACCATCGCCCATACAACGCCTTATAGGGTGCCATCTTGATACTTGCGTAGAAACTATTATTATAGGTGAACTCTATCAAAGTCAAGAATTCATCCTAATTTCCAGTCTATTCTAAGACACAAGCTCTTAACAGATCTTCCAATGATTGGATTGCTCTATCTGACTGACCATCCGTTTGTGGGTGATATGCAGAACTTAGATGAAGCTTCATTCCCATTGCTCTCTACAAACTCTACCAAAATCTTGATGTAAACCTTAGGTCTCTATCAGAAACAATACTTGAGGGCACACCATGTAGTCTAACAATCTCACCAACATACACTTGAGCTAATCTCTCCATCGACTACCTTATATTAATTGGCAAGAAGTGCACTGACTTCGTAAGTCGATCAACAATTACCCATATTGAATCATACCCCTTTCTAGTCCTTGGTAATCCACTCACAAAATCCATTGCAATGCTATCCCATTTCCATTCTGGAATAGTCAAAGGTCGCAGCATTCCGGAAGGTTTTTGGTGTTCCACTTTAGCTTTTTGGCAAACTAAACAAGATGGCACATACTTGGCAACATCCCTCTTCATTCCTTGTCACCAATATAATCGTTTCAGATCTTAGTACATCTTAGTAGTTCCGGGGTGCATGCTCAACTTGTTGGGAATCACGGATACATCACGCAGTGAAATAAGAATTCCTACCAAGGATCCATACGAAAAAGCCATAATCCGAGTTTTAAAAATGTTTACCTCTTGAAGCGTGATCTAAGGAAATGACGTGAATCACCAACACTGTAACAGCGATAATGTCTCTATGGTATCTACACGAACAGACTCACGAACGTCCAACGTTCATAAAAAGAGCCTCACGTCTCTCACACAAAGCTAGCTGCGAAGAGAAGATAAGAAACCTGTCACTCTCTCACTTATTTTTCTGTAGGTGCGGCTAGGGTTCTGTAATGTGTGTCTTAGCAGCCCCTTTAGTAGTATTATTTATAATAGTGACTGTCTTAAGTGAGTGTGAGCAGCAGCAAGGTAAGCTGTATAACCTTAGACTCATCTGTTATGAGTCTGGCCCACATTTGAATCCAAGTCCAACTTAGATCTATTGCTCCAATTTTAGTCTTCTCTATGTGTGTGACCCTGTAGGTTCTCATTACGTTGGCAGTAATATTAAAGTCCTATTTTTAATATTACAAGCAGTGAGCAGTATCTAGCAACACATCACTGCTACCCAAGTAATGAGAATGTCAGTGATTTGACATAACTTTTCCATGACCAATGTTTCCACGTCGTTTAGTCCCTTTGTCACGATATCTAGATTGAACACAAGGCATGGAATGCGTCACCCTTGTATAGTCGAATCCTTCGTTTCCTGATACTCGAGTAGACTTTGTAATGACAAATGAAATCAATATCTCATATTGACTCATTTGAGCATGGTCATGTATTTTGCAGTCTTACTCAATTAGAGGGCCTGAAGATATCGCTCCTGCTATGTAGGAATGACAAATCCTATCTAGGTCACTCATATCCCTCTGCATGATTCGAGGTATATCCAATAACCAACTTTATAATCACCTTGTTATAGATGACGTTTGATGGCATTAAAACACATAACTCCTCATGTAGGAATCGTAGTGATTTCAGGTCAAAGGATCACAGACACCATTGTCACAATGAGAATCGCTTATGACACTCACATAACGATCTATGTAGCATTCTCATAGCGGGTTAATCCAGTACATCATTACTTTAATATGTACCCATATGAAGACTTGATATCTCATATCCATAACCCGTGACATGTGGTCATCAGTCTACGCACATACCAGTCTCAATGCATTATTATTGTCCTAATTAACAATAATACTCGACTAGGGACATTTAAGAATAGTGTTCTAATTTTATCCAATAGGATCTCACGATCAAGTCAACCACTAGATGTCCTATGACATCAAACTTACTATTCTAAGGACTTTATTATGTTTATTAAAAAAGAACATAATAAATGAAATGCCTCATATATTAAAATTCGCATAATAGAATGTATGTAAATATAGATAAATGTATCAGCCTCTAGGGCATACACCAATAATCTCCCACTTGCACTAGAGCTAATCAGGCATATGTCTAATGCCTAAAGACCTAGTGTGACCCTCATGCTTCTGCTGTGCAAGAGGCTTCGTCAGTGGATCAGCAATGTTATCATCTGTTGGTACTCTGCATAACTTCACATCTCCTCTATTGATGATCTCTCAAATGAGATGGAAGCGCCTAAGTATATGTTTGGATCGCTGGTGAGATCTAGGCTCCTTAGCTTATACAATGACTCCATTATTATCACAATAAAGGTCCACTGAGTCCACAATACTAGGAATAGCGCCAAGTTCAATAATGAACTTCCTGATCCAAATTGCCTCCTTTGCTGCATTGGAGGCAGTAATATACTCAGCCTCTGTGGTAGAATCGGTGACTATCTCTTACTTTGAACTTTTCCAACTCACAGCCCCACCATTTAGGCAAAAAACATAACCCGATTACGATCTAGAGTTGTCCTTATCGGTTTGGAAGCTAGCATCAGTGTAACCCTTTACAACTAGCTCTTCTTCGGCTCCATATACCAAGAACGAATACTTAGTCTTTCTCAAGTACTTAAGGATATTCTTGACAGTAGTCCAGTGACTTTCACCGGGATCAGACTAGTACCTGCTCGTCATGCTCAAAGCATATGAGATGTTTGGTCGAATACATAACATGGCATACATGATAGATCCAAATGCAGATGCATATGGAATATTACTCATGCGATCCCTCTCGTCCTTGGTACTTGTTCTTAATTGTAATCTTGTTTAACTAGTGATAGGCCACACATAACCGAGAAGTTCCATCCTTCTTCTTAACCAACTGCACTGGGGCTCCCCATGGTGAAACACAAGGTCTCACAAACTTCTTCTCCAACAGTTCCTCCAACTACTTCTTGAGTTTGACTAACTTTAATGGCGACATCTGATATAGTGCCATGGATATAGGACCAGATCCTAGCACAAGATCGATAGAGAATTCTACCTCTCTTTCCGGGGGTAAACCAAGTATATCATCAGAAAAGACTTCAGGAAACTTATTGACCACAACAATAGCATTCACATTGGTCTCACTCTTGACCTCCAAGGAAGACAAAAACATGTATCCTTGAGCTCATTCCCTCAAAAAAAAATTAATTTGGTTAGCAGTTATAAATCCAGAAATCTCAGAATTAGGAAATACTAAAGTTTTATTGGAACAGTCAAGAAGGATATGGTTAGAAGATAACCAATCCATTCCTAGAATAATGTCTATTTGAGAAAGAGGTAAACAAATCAAATTAACCGAAAAGATTCGACCTTCCATAGAAATAGGATAGTTTAAACAAACTTGAGTAGTAACAATGAGTCTAGCAATGAGAGTAGAAATGTTCAAATCAAAAGGTAATGAAGACACAGATAAGCCTAATCGGTGCACACAATCATAGGCAATAAAAGAATGGATTGCCCCTGAGTCATATAGTACAGTTAAAAGATTACTTCTTATTGCACAATCTCCCTTAATAAGATCTTCAGATTCGGAAGCCTTCGCTCCACTCATAGTGTAAACCCTTCCTCCCGCCTGAGGTATTGCAACATGTACATTGTTAACAACGGGCTCCGCCTAGGTTGATTGCAATCCTTCGCAATGTGTCCGGGCTTCCCACATTTGAAACAGAGGATCCCCTTGATTGTGCATTCCCTCGTCAAGTGGTCCTTTCCACACTTGAGGCATTTTGGCGATGATGCCATGGTCTGAAACTTGTGGCTAATAGAACCTTCTCCATGTGATTGTTGCTGAGATTGATTCCCCGATGGCCTCAAATATAGCTTTTACTGAAAACGATTGCCACAGCTATTCCTCCCCCTTTGGAACCGAGATGGTCCAAAGTTATGGATCCTTGTTTCACGTGATTGATCCAATTCCTTAATCCTACGGCACTTGTTCAGAAGAGCTGGGAACTGATCAATTCACAAGGGCAACACCGCTCTCTTCAAGTTATGCCTCAAACCTTCTTCGAACTTGCGACACTTCCACTCCTCATCAGGCCTAGAAAATCCATTTCTTTCACTTGCTTCGCACTAGCTGGAAAGTACTTTTCCAGGAATTTGATCTTGAAGGCATCCCAGGTGAGCACTGTTCCCTCAGCTTCCATCAATCGATGGGCTCCTGCCCACCAGTCTTCAGCATCTCTAGCAAGCATAAAGGTAGCATAAGTTACCTTCTGAGCATTCGTACATCCCATTCCTCTGAATATCTTCTCCAACTCTTTGATCTAAAGGCTTGCTTTGTCTGGATCGAATTCTCCTTTGAATTGTGGTGGATTTTTGCGGTGAAACTTCGACAGATTCTGAGATTCAGCAGTAGCTTCTTGTTGTTAGGCAGCTTTTTGATTCTGTCGCATCATAACCTCTACCATCCTTTGCATCGCCTCAGTTGCTGCTGCCATACTCGCGCTGTCTCGTTTAGAGTTCACACATACAGCTCCACCTCGAGCCATCACGTTCCTTTAAAGTCAAACTAAACAATACACAAGGAAAGTCAGGTGAAGTCATTTCAAATAATTTTGTCTCCTTTCAGAAACCAAACAGAGAGAATCACACAACATAAGCAAGACAGACCTAACCACAAACCCCAAAATATCTAGGATATATCTCGATATCTTTATTAGGATGTTACACCAAGTCATAGCTCCAAACTCCACAATTAGATCAACGCTAGTCTCCCCCTGCACCAAAAGAAATTAGAAACTAGGTAGAAAAGTGCTAGCTGGGTATGAAACAGTGTTAGGTAGTTAGGAACACATCCAAAATGATTGAATGATACTTATAAGGAAATCTTGCAATGCAATTATCAATAACGATAGTAAAAGAATGATCAACAATAACAGAAACCAATCTAATAGTAACCAATACAGCAGAATGCAATGCAACAGTCATGCGATTGAACAAGAGTTAATTGTTAGTAAGAACAAGAGTTAGTATGGTCATTTAATATGATCATATTGCAATTAACAATCCCTGGAAATGGCACAAAAATTTTGACGAGCACTGAACTTAATCAAAATTGTAACCGAGTTATACTTATGGCTTGTAGCATAGGAAACAATATCAGATCATCTCTCAAGGATTTTAATTACAATTTGATCATATTAAGCCAAAATTGGGGGAGGGATTTGAGAACTCGGAATATGTAAATAACAGAATTAAAGTGAGAAATTCAATTAAAAGAGCAATCAATTCAGAAACTTATCCGAAATTGGGTTGATTCTATCATAGATCATTCAACGAACATTTGAAGTGCATTTGAATGGTTAATTTGGATTCAGTCGAAATCTTTCCATCAAATCCAGAATTCATACTAGATAATCATCTAGAATTCAATTAACAATTGATACACAAATTTGTAATCGCACAATTCATGTTAGATCTATGTTAATTTGATCTCTGAATTCAATTAACCTACGCACAAATCAATAACCTAACCTCTATAATTTTGTGATTAATTCAAATTAATCGATCCTAAATACTATCACAAATCTCAATCTTAAATCAAGACACAATCAGATCAAACATAAACAGAATCATCATTCATGCATTGAAGAAGAAGATGAATCCAAATGTAATTCGAACACAAAAATAGAACTAAGATCTCAAGAATCCAAAACACAATTTCTTCAAGAATCTCTGAGTTGATTATAGAAGTTTAACTTTCCATAGTTATCACCATGAAGGAGCTTGAGGAAGAAGGAAGAAGAAGAGGGAAAGAAAGATCTAGATCTAGAGAGATAATGAAAAGTGTAAAATGAGAGATCAACCTCGGTTCTGTGCTTTTAACCTATATAACTATCCCCTAATTTGGCCTTATATCATTATAACCTCATTAGTTACAAATCTGGGTCCATTATGAGTAATTAGGCCCAAACCCCATGTTAATTGAAGGTCTACAACTCAAGTTATGGACAAATCATTCTCAAAAGGTATCTGATTCCATTGGCTGACTTCAAGGGATTAAAACTCCATCGAAACGTCCTATTATGGAATAATGGTCTTCATATAATTGAATATATATGTATTAGATTTCAAATGTCACTGGTTTCAGGCTCATATCACAACTAAGGCCCAAGTTATGCCTTGATTAGTGCACACTGCTCGGGTTCCAGTAACAGAACCTGTGTTCTAACTTCCAAGCCCAATTAGCTCCTCTAGATATCCGAATTAGCCTTGGAACTCCTCATGAAAGTTGTAGAGATCTCTCTCATCTTTCTTACAAGGTAAGATACATAATTTTTAAACATCTAAAACTTAATATATGGCTAAAATACAAAAAATAGTGTAAAATCTCAATAATACTGAAAAAGATTAATTAAGCTCAATTTGAGCCCAAACTTATAAAACATAACCAAGCTCAATCAATTAAGTACATGGAGAGTGTAAATGACAAAAATGAGGGTTTATTAATATATAAAATATGTGATTATTAATCATTTTTTATTTATTTAATTATGTTTTTTTGTTTTGTAATAATACAAATTTTTTTTAACTTCAACGTTATTTACACAATATTTTTGAAAGGTTATGTTTGGTTGATGCCTCAGCATCATAACCATATGCGGAAGGCATATAATAGTCATAGTTCGAAGAGACTATCAGGTTTGCTAGGGCAGGCACGCAACTTAAATCAATGACCTTTTGTATTGAAGAAGGCATACAGGAAGATCTATACAGGCACTGGGCTAGTAGCGTATATAAGGAGAAATGTCAACAAGCAAAGATGAATTATGCTTTTGACACTGGTGAATGCTTGCACACTGGTGGTTGCATTTCTACAGGCACTTATGCATAGAAATTGCTAACTGTCATCATCAATTGTTTAGTAATATGTTTTATTATTTTGTTATTAAATTATTTTCTCATTATTACAAGCTAAGGCTTCGGGTAGAGAGCTCACAGTTGATGAGACCTTTCATCACGTACATTTGAAGAAAGTAGACCGTGAATGGGTTTCTACAAAAACTAAGAATACATATGTTAGTATTTCTTTTGAATTTATAAAATTTAATATTGACTCATTTTATAACAATATTATAACATATTTTTATTTCCTTTTTTAGGAAGAATTCAAAGTTAAGGAGCCTGAACAATCTTCTTAGTGCTCAAATGAATAAGAGGCATCGGGTACACAAATGACCAGTCGAGAGCTTTGGATTAAAATTATCGGCGGGATAAAGAAGGGTCGTGTTTATGGCCTTGGTTCTCAAGCATCTATCTATGAACATGGAGAGTCATCCTCCTCAAGCCCTAGATCGAGTCAAGTTCCTAAGCACGTTATTAATCAAGTTAAGTAATAGCTTCAACATTTTTGATTAATTAATTTTCATATTTTGATTAATCAACTTGCTGGATGTAGTCAATTTTTTAATTTTTTGTATTTTTGGTTAATTAATTTTTATCCCATAAAAGAAAAACTTGTTGCAAGTTTTGTGGGTTTGGAGATGAGTTATGGAATGAATTGATGAATTTCTATTTATATATATTAATCAGGTTAAGGAGCAGTTGCAATAGGAGATGGAGGATCGGGTTCAGGAGATTCAACAACGAATCGAGTAGCAGAGCCAACAACGAGTTCAGGAGATTCAATAACAAATGGAGCAGCAAAACCAACAACATGACCAATAATGTGATTCTGAGTGGAAAATGTGATTTCAATGATACCAGCATCAACAGAATAAACAAATTGGTAATTTGTTGAAAACATATTTAAAATCCACTGGCACTCAGTTAGGCCAGCAACAGCCACTATTAGAAGAAGACAATGAGGATACTGAAGATGATCATGAAGATGATAATGATGATGAGGATATGGATTGAAATTGATATTTGAGTGTTATATGGATTGTTATATTTCTTTTGAACATTTTTATGGATCAAGTTGTATTTGGATAAACTTTGTTTAAGTAATATAATTTGTTATATTTATTTTATGACTTGATTAGATGCATTGAGAGGAAGATTTGAATATGTAAAATTTATTTGTACTATAATTGAAAATTTTTTGAACATTAAAATAGTATTAAAATTATTTTTTTTTCCAAAAATTTTGTGGCAAAAATTTGCATAGAAATCGGTAGCAAAAATACCTAAATTACCTACAAAAAATTTCACCGCAAAATGTGGAAAAATCCACTGCTAAAAATCTGCCATAAATTAGTAGTGGAAAAAATATGCCACAAATTATTGGCGAAAAAAATTCACCACAAATTATTGGTGAAAAAAATCTGCCACAAATTGCGAGTGGAAAAATCCACTGCAACACCGCAACTCCGGCAACGGAAGCCGGTGTATCACTGGAGAGATTTGTGGTGGGTTTGCAAAGGATATAGTGGCCTCAAATTTGCTACGAAAATTAAATTTACCGTAAACTTTATTACAACGACGATTTTTGCATCGGTCACGAATCTGCCAATCCACCACAAATTGACAATTTACGGTAGATTTTAGCTTGTTTGCGGCAGATTCATCCTTCACAAATTTTGACTTTTCTTGTAGTGGTTTTCCTTCTCATCAATTAAGTAGGAACGTTCCACACCGCTTGATTCCAGTACAGGCTAAACATAGTCTCCCCATTGTTATCCATCCAGAAAGGGCATATCTCGAGAGTCGCCATCAATTTAAAATTTTTTCTTTAAAGTCTTTGTAGCTTTCTTGGTATACATGGAAGACCTTCCGGCCTTGTCTTGACCTGACCAAAAACTAGGATTTTTTAGGAGCGTTACTGCCCTATAGGAAATACTGAGTATGAAAATAGAAAAATGCTATCTCCGAGCATTATAACCCAACCAACTGGCAGATCTTTTCAAAGGCAAGAATGTTTGCCCAGCCGGTAGATCCGTTGGGATGAATCTGAGAAGGAGCAGCCTGAAGAGTTCAGAGGATGGCAAGATGGAAGTTGATGCACATTTTTTAGTTGTTGCATTTACAAACCCAAGTGCAAGTTGTCTCAAGTAATAAATTTCTCGGGAGTCCGAGGTCGATCCATAGGGAATTGTTGAAGATTAATTAAGGTGAAGTGAATATTTTGTTACTATGATTAAAATTATTTACTTAGGTTAAAAGATCCACTCTTGGTAAATAAAATAAAGGTAAGATTAATTTCTTTTATAACTCAATTAGAATCCTCACAACATGGAGGTTCCAATCGGAAAATACAACGTTAAAAGTCTATTAAAACTATATACGTATTTATATTATATTTCCAAAAATATTACTATCACTTATAAATGGGTTAAAGCATTCATTGTGCCAATATTTTGTCTACAACAAATCAAGAACTCCACTTTATAAGGAGAGTTTCTAACACCACCACTTGTAAATGGGTTAAAGCATTCATTGTGCCAATCTCTTGTCTACAACAAATCAAGAACTCCACTTTACAAGGAGAGTTTGGAAACAAAATATAATACGTATAATGATCACTTGAAAATATATCATTTAAGCATAAAAGAGAAATTAATCTAACCTTATTTCATTACCAAGAGCTTCACCTCTTCACCCAAGTAAAATGAAACTTAGTTACTCATAGATAAGAAGAAAGAAAGAGAGAAGAAGAAGAAGAAAAACATGACTTCAATTTAGAACAAAGAAAAATTACTACAAGAAAACTTAGTAACAAACTAGCATTATTTTGGTAACTAACACCTAATACACCTAATGATCTGCCAAGGCCTCCTTTTATAGAGGATTAGAGATACAAAATGTCAAGGGGGCTGAGTTATTAGTGGGTGGATGATTGGAAAATGAGTGAAAAATGCCAAATGACATTAAATGACATTAAATGAGTGAGAAATAATGGAGATTCCTTGTCTCCGAAATCATGCAGCTCTGAAGTCATTGCATTCGTCATTTTTGAACCAAGTGGTCTTCATGAAAGTTGTAGGCCTGGATCTTAGCTTTCAAATGGCTTTAGTTTTGGTCCAATATCATTTCTACAACTCCAGATACGTTCAAATTACTACATACTGTCCAGGCCCAGTTACAGCTCCTCTGTTCTAACTTCCAAACCCAATATCACCTTCAAGGAATCCGATTCTGGAAAAGTGTTCAACATAAAAGTTGTAGATATGGGTCTTAACTATTCAGCATCCAAATTTCAGTCTATTTTACAACATCTAGCCCAAAATCTGTGATGAACATTATATGTAGGTCAAGCTGTCAGGAACAGTACTCTAGTTCTTGCTTCAACCCCAATTTGAGTTATCTACTCGTGTGATTGGGCCTTTGAGGTCTTCATTAAAGTTATAGAGATCTCTCTTATCTTTCAAATGCCACTAGAATCACCTCCAAAGACCACTTACAGCCCAAGATATGGTCAAAGTACAGAAACAGTGTAAGACGTAAATTATGCTAAAAAATTCAATTAAGTCTAATTTGAGTCCAAATTTACAAAACATAATAAAACTCAATCAATTAAGTACATAAAGAGTGTAAATAACTAAAAATGAAGGCTTATTAATGTATTAAATATGTGATCATCAAATTCCGCCACACTTAACTTTTTTCACTCCTGGGCAAAACACAAAAGACAAAGACCAAAGAAAAACGACACAGACTCAAAAACTAAAAACTCTAAAGGATTCAATGACTCAAGAAGAGCAACTATACATTCAAGGATCAAAACATTCATGAGGTAACATGTCTTCGCATCTCAAACTAACAAGCAAGGAAACTTCAGTTAAAAAGAATGAATCAAGAATGATAGATCCTCACAGAATTCACTCTCAATCTCTCAAGTGTTTAAAAAGGTTAGTATTTCACTCTATTCAACTCATGAATAATTGCACTACCATAAGCTTGCTTATCTTCTACTTCTTCGCTACTCAAAAACAACATATATACACAAATCATGAGGACTTTAATCAAGGTTATAATGGGGCCAAGGTAAAGGTGGAAGTAATATAGATAAGACAAGTTAAATACCTAAGAGAATAAAAGAGCATTATGTTATAGATAGAGTGGAGAAGATATTTGAGAACATTCAGTCTAAATTTCTCAAGAATTTCTTAGTTCTTCCTCATACAGGACAATGACCAATATCTGACTAATGTTTTGTTGAAGATCAATTGGTAGATTGAATTCCTTTAGACTTGAACATTCTGCTTCTATTCCTGTTATTTCCAATCATCCACCTTCATCCTATGTATGAATATATCACATGGTGCATTCTTTTGATTGTAGCAATAATCAGCTCTCTTTTTTATATAGAAACATTTTTTCTTTTTTTTTCTTTGTTTTATAACCAATCTGCACATGCACCCCCACACTTGTTCAAGAACTCATCAAATAACAAAGTCAATGCTCTCTTATTCCCTAAGGTTGGGTTAGAACATGGTTTTTCATTTAAGGCACGTAATGAGTTAGAAACAAAGAATGGTCAAATAAGCTCAAAGGGGTTAAGCAAAGGAAAATATGTAAGGTTAGCTATTTGGTCAAAGTAGTTAATTCAAGAAAATTTGCCTCAATCATGTTTATGTATGCATGTGAAAATGTAGCTTCAAAAAGAATCAAAGCAAGTTCTAGAGTAACAATTCCATGAGAAAAAATCACTCAAGAAAGAAAAGAATGGTACAGATGTTCAATCCATTCATCGATAAGCTCAAAATCTCATAAGGCATAATTCTATCATTCTCACCACCAATTCAACATCCATAACCAAGCATGTGAATTTTAAAAAAGAAGATAATTTACTCAATCATGCAAATTTCCCTGAATTTGAGTTGCTACTTCTACACAAACTAGTTACGACCCCAACTAAGATACGTCTCAAGAGTAAAATTTACTCCTTACTCTGCCATCCTTCACTTGGTTTAGTAAGTTATTGACAAACACATAAACACAACAGACATATTAATATACACACTTTCTAAAAAAAAAAATTATTTTTTTTATTTTAATTTTACACATAACTATCCTTCCCCCAACCAGATCACAACATTGTCCTCAATGTTAACAATGAAATCAAATCAAGAAATAATTATCAATATACATCAAAGAAATTATTGGGACAAAATTAAACAAAGTAATGAGAAGTCACATACCTGAAATGCTTAGACGAGAAGAGAATAACTACATCTTGACAATGGTTAGCAATGACAAAAAAAAAATGAAAAAAATAAGCATGGAAACAAAAAAAAAAAATTTTGGGTTTTTTTTTGTTTTATATTTTTTTTTTGCCGACACTATTTACATCCCCATACAAAGGCTCCGAAATCTGGGAGGCACTTAAGCCGACTCAATAAAAATATGAAATACAAAAAACTTACCTCAGCTTTGGTAGACAGGATCGTCTACCAAAGTTTCTGCTACATCTGGATCTTTCAACTCAAGTTATAGCTTCCACCGCTGACCATTTACCTTCTTCCAAATTAATTTTATAAGAACAGACCAATGGACGAACACCTTTTTTATCAGTAATGCTCCAACCTTTTATAAGAAACTCCTTAAACTTTGGTTGCCATGCCTGAGTGTCATGATCTTGAGTTTTATCAAAAATAGTAGAAATATCAACTACATCGAGGATTACATATAATTAAACTCGAATTGACAAGAAAATTCTCAAGGGGATCAAATTCATGGGTTGTAGAAACTCCCCTATCCATGATTGAGTCAATCATGTATGTCGGTGGCCTTCATCATCATTTTATGGCTTAACAATACTTTTTGTCACCTTAGGTTCCTTGGGTAGCTCAGCATCACTACTATCTTGATTCTTTTCCACATTCTCTAGCTCATTCACACTCAAGGAGTTCATCACTTTGGACATTTGGCTCTTTATCTCCTTACTTTCTTCAACAACTTTTTGATTCTTAAGGGTTATCACTGACTTGACTTGATCTATTTATTGGTTTTCTGGATTACCATCTTTTAGACTGTATTGACCCTTAGGATTTAGTTGAGGTTGAGAGGGAAACTTTCCTTTGTCATGAATGGCAAGTGCAGAAGAAAGTTTAGCAAGAGTGTCTTTTATGTCAATCATGGTTTGATTGTTGTGGTTATTGATGGCCTCTTGTTTTTCCATGAATGCATGCAATGTTCCTTCAAGTTTTTCCTATATGGTGGGACATAGGGTACATATCCTTGAGGATTTTGAGAATCTTGCTTGTGCAAGGAGGTGGTGGTTGCATGAGTTGTGGGTGATTGCTATTCCTTCAATCAAGTTCGGGTGATTTCTCCATCCCTGGATTGTATGTATCGAAAAAGAAGAAGTGAATGGCTTTTTAAAATTGTTCATTGCATTTACTTGCTCATGCACAACTTCTTAAACACAGGAAGTTTTGGACATTCATTTGTTGAGTGTCCTAATTCATCACAAATGCTACAAATTTCTTCATTTTGCACAGATTTGATTTCTTTTACTTTCCGAGATTCCATAACTTCAATCTTTCTAGCCAAACTAGCAAACTTAGCATTTAGATCTTCTTCTTGACTAAGATGATATTTTCCTTTACTAGCATTTGCAAGATTAGATCTAATTGAATTTTCAGAAGGATTAGTATCATGCCAAGATTGAGAATTTTCAGTCAAATGGTCTAAATAATCTAAAGCTTCTTCATGTTCTTTATCAAGAAACTCACCATTGCACATTGTTTCCACAAATTGTTTAGTTTCGGGTGTCAACCCTTCATAAAAGAAGCTTATAGTGTGCCATTTTTCAAAACCATGATGTGGGCAAGAATTCAACAAATCTTTAAAACGTTCCCAACTTTGAAAATATGCTTCATTTGAATTTTGGAAAAAATTTTGGATTTGTCTTTTCAAAGCATTGGTTTTATGTGTTGGAAAAAATTTCTTCAAAAACTTACATTGCATTTCTTGCCATGTGCTAATTGATCTTGGTTTCAAAGTGTTAAACCAAGTTTTTGCTTTATCTTTCAAAGAAAAAGGAAACAATTTAAGCTTAACAACCTCTTCAGTGCAAGTTTGATCATGAAAAGCGGTACATACTTCCTCAAATTCTTTTAGATGTAAATATGGGCTTTCAGATTCTAAACCATAGAAATTAAGAAGTAAAGAAATCATACCTGGCTTGAATCTAAAATTGTTGGCATTGAGTGGAAAGATAAAACATGATGGACTAGAATTTCGAGATGGTTACAAATACTCACGCATGGTTCGCAACGGTTGATTTTCATATTCATCATGCACACTTTCATTTTCAGTCATTGTATTTGATGTGTGTGATTGTGATTCAGACAAATCAATATGTACAGTACTAGGATTAACTTTAACCAAACGACCATAATTTAAATCACGATACCAATTAAACATAAACAAGTAACTTAAAATAGAAAAAAAATACACAAGCTAGCAGTATAAACCGTCCATTAAATATTAACAAAGGTGTGGTATAAACCAACCACCAAATAAGAAAATAACAAAGGTGGGGTAATAAACCAACCACCAAATAAAAAAATAAAAAAATAAATAAAAAGTTAGTATGCGAGATAAATTAAAATGTTAGAAATAGATAAAGTAAAAAGTTAGATAGTTAGTAAGTTAGTAAGTTAGTAAACAAAAAAAAAATGATAGAAAATAAATAAAAAAAAAATGACAAAAAATAAATACGAGAAAATAAAGTACAAAAAATAAAAGGGAGAGTTTCTCCTACTGTTAATATGTACAAGAAAATAAAAGGGAGAATTACCCCCACTATACAGAAATTAAAATGCGAAAAATAAAGTACGAAAGTAAATTACAAAAAGAAAAGTAAAAGGGAGAGTTTCCCCCACTAAGTTAGTGCGTAAAATAAAAGGGAGAGTTTCCCCCACTTTAGTATGTACAAAAAAAAAGGGAGAGATTTCCACAAAGTTAGTAAGTTAGTATATACAAAAGAAAAAAAAATTAAAAGAGTAAAAAAAAATATGTACAAAATATTTACACCAGAAATTTGTTCTTCAAATCAAGTCCCAAGAACTTATGCGCCAAAAACTTGATGCACATTTTTTAGTTGATGCATTTACAAACCCAAGTGCAGGTTGTCTCAAGTAATAAATTTCTCGGGAGTCCGAGGTCGATCCACATGGAATTGTTGAAGATTAATTAAGGTGAAGTGAATATTTTGTTACTATGATTAAAATTATTTACTTGGGTTAAAAGATCCACTCTTGGTAAATAAAATAACGGTAAGATTAATTTCTTTTATAACTCAATTAGAATCCTCACAGCATGGAGGTTCCAATCGGAAAATACAACGTTAAAAGTCTATTAAAACTATATACGTATTTATATTATATTTCCAAAAATATTACTACCACTTATAAATGGGTTAAAGCATTCATTGTGCCAATATTTTGTCTACAACAAATCAAGAACTCCACTTTATAAGGAGAGTTTCTAACACCACCACTTGTAAATGGGTTAAAGCATTCATTGTGCCAATCTCTTGTCTACAACAAATCAAGAACTCCACTTTACAAGGAGAGTTTGGAAACAAAATATAATACGTATAATGATCACTTGAAAATATATCATTTAAGCATAAAAGAGAAATTAATCTAACCTTATTTCATTACCAAGAGCTTCACCTCTTCACCCAAGTAAAATGAAACTTAGTTACTCATAGATAAGAAGAAAGAAAGAGAGAAGAAGAAGAAGAAAAACATGACTTCAATTTAGAACAAAGGAAAATTACTACAAGAAAACTTAGTAACAAACTAGCATTATTTTGGTAACTAACACCTAATACACCTAATGATCTGCCAAGGCCTCCTTTTATAGAGGATTAGAGATACAAAATGTCAAGGGGGCTGAGTTATTAGTGGGTGGATGATTGGAAAATGAGTGGAAAATGCCAAATGACATTAAATGACATTAAATGACATTAAATGAGTGGGAAATAATAGAGATTCCTTGTCTCCGAAATCATGCAGCTCTGAAGTCATTGCATTCGTCATTTTTGAACCAAGTGGTCTTCATGAAAGTTGTAGTCCTGGATCTTAGCTTTCAAATGGCTTTGGTTTGGGTCCAATATCATTTCTACAACTCCAGATACGTTCAAATTACTACATACTGTCCAGGCCTAGTCACAGCTCCTCTGTTCTGACTTCCAAACACAATATCACCTTCAAGGAATCCGATTCTGGAAAAGTGTTCAACATGAAAGTTGTAGATATGGGTCTTAACTATTCAGCATCCAAATTTCAATCCATTTTACAACATCGAGCCCAAAATCTGTGATGAACATTATACGTAGGTCAAGCTGTCAGGAACAGTACTCTAGTTCTTGCTTCAACCCCAATTTGAGTTATCTACTCGTGTGATTGGGCCTTTGAGGTCTTCATTAAAGTTATAGAGCTCTCTCTTATCTTTCAAATGCCACTAGAATCACCTCCAAAGACCACTTACAGCCCAAGATATGGTCAAAGTACAGAAATAGTGTAAGACGTAAATTATGCTAAAAAATTCAATTAAGTCTAATTTGAGTCCAAATTTACAAAACATAATAAAACTCAATCAATTAAGTACATAAAGAGTGTAAATAACTAAAAATGAAGGCTTATTAATGTATCAAATATGTGATCATCAGAAGTCGTTGAAGGGAAGCCGAAGTCCAAACCGAATGAAGAAGTCTTCGTACATGTACATGAAATGCTTTCCCACTTGACGAGTGGAGTACACCCCCTCGTTCTTCTGCAACAATATTTGAAATTCATGGTCCCTACCACCTTGCTCAATCAGCATCAAGTAACCCTAAAATTTTTTGAGTTGTTCTCCAGGATGGAATTGGGATATCCAATCATAAGCGTCGTCCGCAACCTATAGGTATACCAACCCCGGACCATGTCAAATTTGAATAAGATCTTTAACCGACTCCCGAGCTTCTGGAACTAGTGCCTCAAGCCTAGCTACTCTTCTTCTTCTGGCCATTAAGTTCCTGGAAATACCCACAGAGGCCAGTGCTCAGAATCAGTCAACTTTAAAGATTCAGACATGAAAGGGGGCAAACAGAAAAAACTACTCATGTCTGCGCACTAGCCTCTGTACCACCAAGGCTAAAGCCTCAGAACACCTCTGCCACACCTAGTATGGTGGAGGAGGTGCTCCATAGGGCAACACCATTGAAAAGATACATGAACTAATATTCCCACCTATTTTCTTGGAGAGAGAAGGGAAATGCACTCTAAAAAGGAGTGCATAATCACTCTACAACGCGAAAATAGCATAAACAAGTCAAAGGGAAAAAAAATACCTTGAAGAAAATGAGAAAGTACGGGTAACTGGGAAATCAAACTATCAAACAAGGTTGGAAACTGTTCCCCTCTGCCGTGAAAAACCATTGGAAAATGTGTTAGGCCACTAGATTTCTCAAAAAGAATAGTAAAAATGCAAAAAGAGAACTTTAACCCCTATTTATAGAGGCCAGACAATTAGGGGGCAATTCCATCTTGACGGTATGGATTTCGAAAGATATCCATCATGGCGCACGAAGCACTAAGCACGACAGGCTGACTAGTGCGTGCCACATGGCCCTCATTGCTGTCGTGGCAGTTGAGCCCATAAATCTTCCACGAATCACGAAATTTTTCTACGGACCCCGACAACTATAAGGTTAAATGGTTGATCCCGAATGGCCTCGTTAAAATTATTGACCCCATGAGGAACACAGACTCAGGGGGGCAGGAACTAAAGTTTGTCATTTTAATGAACCAACCAAGAGCCAAGTTGGGGGCAACTTAGCATAATTGCAAGGCAAGCATTGGACTCACCCCGCTACAAAAAGAGTAATATGGATTGCAAAAGGCGAAAAAGAGAAGATACAAGATAGAATTCAAATAAGAATTTTATTCATTGACCTCATTCCATACATCATTAACTTTTACAAAAAGGAGAAGGAAAAATAAATCAAAGTGTTCATAAAAGAGTTATTATTTGAGAACCCAGGGAAGGGAACTAACATCACCATCGTGGCCCCCAGGGTCATTGCCACCTCCACAGTTCCTCTAGAACTAACACCGGTCTCTTCCCTATTGAACAGGCTTTGAAGAACTTTGGCAAACCGGAATGAAACACTGCTTCCAAAGTCCGGAGTGCTACCATCCCAATTCTTCTTCCCTACCTCATTTACAGTGATAATAAGGGTCGACATTTGCCTTGGAGCAGCCCCAGGAGAATGTATCACCCTAAGTTGCTCTAAGAGGATTTTCCTTTCCAAAGGAGCCACCCTCCGGCACAACCACCCTTAGAGGACCTTCCAAAAGGCCATCCTGGTGCCTCCAAATCACCCAGGAAGGAAGAAAGACAGGAACAGAGCGTCTCCAGGTGTCTCCATGCACCACGGTAGAAACCTCTCTCCTCCCCAGTAAGAGCGGGTAGATCAAGCACTCCCACGTACGCCAGGAGAGAAAGACTTCTATCCCCCAGATGCATGGCGCGACTTAGACCTTGCGCTGAGAAAGAAAGGCTCCCACTAAAGGAGTTAGTTGCAAAAAAGAAAACATTTTCAATGATTTTAGAAAGAACGGCAAGATGATCTTCGTAGAAGACAAAACCCTCCATGAGTATAAAAAAAACAAAAAAGGGAACCATTCTCTGGAAGAAAATCATTTTCAAGCAGAATTACAAAGCAAAAGGAATACAACAAAGAGAATGCTAGCTTCAGTGCAAACATTCCCTATTCATAGAGAGAATGAAGTACTCAGATTGGCCCCATGAAAGGCAAACTGATCGCATAATGAAAGCCACATTTAATGCTCCCGAACTCTGATTGGTCACGGGAGCAGTGGATAATTGGGAAACAGTACGAAACTGATATCCTCTTAAAATGATCTTTAATTCCCAATTAAGTCAAAGCAGCAGTTCCACAGAAAATCTCAGACTGTTATCACCTGCAGAATCAAAGATTGAGTGAAGAGTACTCAGGAGACCTCGGAACTATATGTAAGGGCAACTTGATATATCTCAGATGACGGAGTAACAAGGTAAGCAAAGCAATATCAGACCTCGGCCTTACACGTCAACCTCGGAGGAATGATATGTTTCACGAACCTCGGCCCTTTGCGTAAAACATCCGAGATCCAATGTCAGAACATTGGACTCTTTTGTTCATCGCATGCCTTGTGATCCATCTGAAACCTATATATCTTGACACTCCGTTGTCCCATCTAAGTACCAAGCTGAGGGCAACTGTTTTGGACCGTGATCTAGGATCACGTCTAATGGATCAACCTGACATGCGTATAGCAGGGCTCCACCCTGAATAACTCAGCTCGAAGCCTTGGTGGCAGTCCGGACCTCGGAGCCATACACGTCGAACAACATTAGGCCATAGTATTAAGACTGCTAGATTTGTGCAAAGGATATATCCCTAAATATCCTCAACTGCCAATCATTATCTTACGATATTATAAGACTCATAACTATCTCAGATTACTAAGTAGCTTCTATATCTAAGTTCCTAACTTATAGGGATTTACCTCAACAATAATAGGATGATAATCTCCACCAGAATACTAATCCTAAATACATGTATTTAACACATATTGCATTACGATTCAGTACGGACTCTATAAATACCAAGTTAAGTAACCTTAAATAGGTATCAATAAATTACTCACTCCATAAGACTCTACTTGTGCACAGCCTGACTTGAGCGTTGGAGTCTCTTTGTAGGTACCCACCCCCTATCACAACTCGCTCTGTTGCTGCTGCTCAAGGAGGAAACCACCGCGGCGTGCTTATCTCAGGTACTCATCTGAATCTAGTTTAGAACACCTTGCCTTCCAGAATCAGATTTTCGTCCCCTTATCTACATAAATAATAATAGGAAAGGAAGACACGAAATTGTTTCGCGAGTGTGTAGTGGAAGGCAAATGGAATCCTGTTATTGTTGCGTATGAAAAGTACAATGGCTTTCGCAAGATAAAGATCAATGAAAGCAGAGGCACTACACTGCATGCATCTGTGAATGATGGCAAACAAGATGTTGTGTAAGTCTTGTAGGTACAATCATAAAGGATGAAGGAGATAATGTGGGTGATGAGAGCACCCTAATATCGATGAATGAGTAAAGAATGAGAAGGAATGGTGAGATTAGAGCAGAGAATGAGAGGAAATGGAAAAAGAGGGAGCAAAAGATATTTTTGGGAAAAAATGGTGTATATTTTGTTTTTAGTATAAATGGTTACTAAATGATACTAAATCGTAGGTAATTGTAGCAGTTTAAGAAACGTCGTTTAAATCGCCAATAATTGTGCCAGTTTATGAAATTACTGCAAATAAATTATCACTATTTACAAATTTTTTTAAATAGTAAAATCATTTATGTAGCTTATGTTCAATGTAAAATAGTAACTAACTAGTAATTAATTACTGAGTAAATAAAATAAACTAACTTATATCTAACTAACCCAAATATACATTAACAAAAAGTCAATGCCGTCTTAAGGCCAAGAGGGTCAGTAAAGGACCATTTTATAAATGTGTAGAAACTATAGGACCAATCATTTATTTAACCAAATTAATTTTATATAAATTATAAAACAGAATATAATAAAATAATTAAGTAGTAAGTAAACTTGAACACAATTATTCAAGATGAAGAAGAGTATAGGAATTATAGGACCAAAATATCAATGAGTAGAAACTATAAGACCAATAATTTATTTAACTAAATTAAAATTAAATAAATTATAAAACATAATATAATAAAATAATTAAGTAGTAAATAAACTTGAACTCAATTATTCCAGATGAAGAAGAGTTTGAGTCCGAAAAAACGCATTTAACAGAGGTGCAACCTCAATACCTCAGTTAATGATTAATCTCATTAACTAATTTTGGAAACACGACCAAACCTTCAACCAGTGATGTACCATACCTAACACAGCACAAGCCGCATTAGTTTACCTAGATAAGGTCCACAGCCACGTTTCAACAACCAGTTATAGCAAGACCTGTACGTCGTGCGCATGCTCACACTTAACACGGTCAAAATTTTTTAAAAAAAGAAAATAAACTAGTATTCTAGCATATGTAGAAGTAAATGTTATATTATTATTATATTTTCGTAAAATTAATTTATTCCATACACATAAGAATTGATTATGTGCAAAAAGAAATTTGTAATACAATAAGTGATATAAAAAAATGTATAATAATAATTTCCTATCCTCGATTTATTTTAGTTTAAGCATTGGGCCAGCATTTTATTAAAAAAAAATAGGTCAGCCCTTAGGAGATTTAATTCTCTTAAATGTATTTGGCTAATATGCATTCAGAAGAAATAATCTCATCGGTGAACCCGAAAGTTTAAAAAAAAAAATTCCTTATTGTATTAAAAAAATCACTTGCCTTGTGTAAGTTAAAATTTTAATAAATTAAATTTAAATATTACTATGTCTGATACAAATTATACCAGTCACCAACTCAAGTGATTCTGAAAATTATAAAAAAAAATAAAAATCTCAAGGAGGTTTTCATTATATATAACGTTGAGGTTGAGCTCTTGTGAGAGAGATATCAAAAGTCCATAACAACATCCTCGTCCATTCCATAACCATAGCCATAACCATGTCTCCATGGATTATTGGCTTTGCTACTATTGCATCAGCGATCCTCATTTATCATCTTCTGAAGTTTGTGACACGCCCTTCCCTACCATTCCCTCCGGGTCCAAGACCATGGCCTATAATCGGAAACTTGCCACACTTGGGCCCTGTGCCACACCACTCCCTTGCAGCCTTGGCTCGCACCTATGGCCCTCTGATGCACCTCCGGCTGGGGTTCGTGGACGTGGTGGTGGCGGCATCGGCCTCCGTGGCGGAGCAGTTCCTGAAGGTTCATGATGCCAATTTCAGCAGCCGGCCACCCAACGCCGGAGCAAAATACATAGCTTATAACTATCAAGACCTTGTGTTTGCCCCATATGGCCCGCGGTGGCGGTTGCTCCGGAAAATCAGCTCCGTTCACCTGTTCTCCGGCAAGGCCTTGGATGATTTTAGACACTTGCGTCAGGTTAACATCCTCTTTCCTTTGAAAGCTACATATTTAACAAGTTATTTTGCGTGAATTAATATTGCCTTGGAGCCTTGTTATTGATTTTATGATTTTCATTTGCCTTCTCTTTTCTTTTTAATTTATTGGATTGCACTGTCAGTGCATATTTGTTTTTGGGAAAATATAATAAATGCAAAAGTGCAGACAGAGTCATGAATAAGTTAGCGAAAATTTTTTATAATGTACGTAAAGTATTGGTTGAAATTTGTTTAAAGAAAAAACAAAGTATTGGTTGAAATTTTTTTAGGCACTCATTTCGGATGTTGTGTGATTGTGTGCAAAATGATTTTGTGTATTTATCTTTTCTCGATCGTTTTTATTTTCTCCTTAACTTTTTGTATGTATAACAAATAATTGCACTTATATTTATTATATTAGATAGATTATTGAATTTATTTAATAGTATATTAAAAAAATTTCTGTAAATTTATGCAAAAAATAATAAAATTTTAATATTGGTTATTTTTATTTTTAAAGGATTCTATGTTTAACTTTATATTTTTTCTTAAGATAAGAAAGAAGGCCGAACGTTTGGGTAAGCTCGACATATATCTTGCTGTTTTTCATTTTTCTTTTTTTAACTTGTAAATTCCATTAGCTCATACTCCATCATATTTTTCTGTATTATCTCGCTTTAAAAAAAATTCGTAAATCTTATTAAGTTTTATTGTCATAAAAGCTATTTACTTAATTAATTTATATAACAGGCATATCAGTATATTTGTTTTCCAATGCGATACCTTAAATATATATGGATTCTAATATCAAGGCACAATTTAATTCGAAGCATTTGAAAATTCATAAACTAGAAAGATCTTCACACCTTGATATTTAACTTCCTATTCGTATATATTTATCTCAAAATTATCTTTCCATTTATTGGCATAATGGGTGGTTATATAATTATTTTATACTTGATAAGTATGCGTTAAAAAGTCATACTCTTTAAAAGGATGGCAAAAAATATACAAATAAAAAATAAAAAAAATTGAAACATATGAGATAGGGTGTGGCCTGAAAAAAGGACAAGAACTTATTTAGAAAAAAAAGCACTACTATTTAGCCTGAATGAATATTGATTGGATGAACACTGGAAAGTAAGACTCACACATGAAATTTTTTTAAGTAAGCATGATCTACTATATTGTTTTTTAGGCACTTAAATTAGGTAGTTACAATCTAGCATGATTAACTAAGAATCGCTACTCAACCCTTGGGTTCCATCCATGTGAATAGCTCAACAATCAGTATTTATCTAAGCTACACTGGACTTATGTAAGATAAAAGAAGGAATTATTCAATGTTAAGTTAGCTAGGCCGATGGTTCAACCTAATATTTCTTACATAAAAACATTTTAATAAAGAAAAAAATTTAAGTAAAGTTCCTTAGGTGCTTGTGATGCTTGTCTCCAATAGAAACATGACATGTGTCTTATTTTTTAGTTACTTAATTATTATTTTTAAAATTTTCATTAATGAGTTATAGAAAAATATACACATGTCATGTTTCTATGGGAGACAAGCACCACAAGCACTTAAAGAACTTTACCTAAGTTTTGTCCTTTAATAAATACATAGAGATATGTTAAAAAAAAAAGAGATATGTTAAAAATAAATTATTCACTAACGTGTGTGTTTGTACTTCGTGTGTTTCTGTTTTTGTTTTGGTTTTTGGAATGAAGATGTGTATTTATCTATGTTCTTTCTTTCTTTCTTTCTTTCTTTTTTTTTTTGCTAATTTTTCAATGAATTAATTTACTTACTTAAAAGATATTTATTAAAACGCTTTAACTTCATCATAAATGCTTAGGATCCATTGAAGGATTGGTCCGGTGATAGAGATGGATATGTGATATCTTATTAAGAGTATAATTTAGTAATATACTAAATTCTAAGTTTGTCAATCTCCTAAAATCTTAATTCAAAATATTTCTTATAAATTCTTTAACCCATGCATAAATAGTCTATTTTTTTTACCATGTAAAAGAAGCACAACATGTATGATACTCACAAATTAACTCAAATATCACCTAGCTAATTATAATAGAAAAATATTAAAACTCTCGTACTTCTATTTTTAACTCTCTATTTTGTAAAACAGATTCATATGCTAAAATTATTACTTAGGTTAAATTTCTTTTGATTTTGATTTATTAATAAAAAAAGTAACTTTTTATGCTTTAAGAATACTGGGAAAATGTTAATTTGGAAAGAGTTTTAATTACAGTATCTTTTGATTTGGGTTTGTTAATTGTTATTAAGTAAGTCATGATAGGTAATTTTCTCTTTCGGCTAAGAATTTATTATCCACGTCACATAAAATACAAGAATTATTGTTTATGGAAACTTATTTCAATATCAAATTATTTAATTCATAAAAAAATATCTAGTTATTGAACATACTGGTTAGAAATGTTAAATCTTTGCTAAGACACTTCTTTTTTTAAAGAATAATGATCATCTCACATTTTGATAAAGATGTATTATTATTTACACTCAATACTCTTTTTTAAAATGATTATGATTAAATGAAAAGAAAGTGAATGTTAAAAATATGTATGATTAATAGTATGAGAATGAGTGTAAAAAGTGATGTAAAAAAATAGTAAGAAAATCAAAATTATTTTGAAACGGATCCCATACAGATAGAAAAAAAGAAAAAAAGAAAGAAAGAAAAACGTGCAGAGTGTATAGTTTCATATTTAATCATTTGACATTATTTAAATATGTTTACCACTTATATTTCACGAAATATTAAAGTAGTTTTCAAGGGTCAAGATATCATGCAATTTAAAAGTAACTGCAGAAAATGACAATCCTCTTTTCTCAGCTCAGATTCATTTATGTTGATTTATGATTGACGATTTATGCTGAGAGTGAACTTTTAATATTGATTTATCACTCTCGATTTTTTTACATTATTTTTTTATTAATTAATAAAATATAAATTCATATTATATATATAAGCTAATTAATGAATATTTTATTAATTAATTAATATATATAATTTTCATTAATTAATTAATATATAATTAATTATAAATTTATATTTTATTAATTAATATAAAAAATAGTATCAAAAATAATATGATAATTATTTTTATTGATTTATCTATTTATTTATTGGTGTCCCACCCTTTCCCCTCCCCGTTGACTTCGGTATAGCATCCCTTAGTCTTCCCTCGGGATTGGAAGTTGGAACCAACCTTGAAAAAGCTCTCCTTGAGTGCCCCAATTTTCAAAAATATGCGAGCGACGTCTAATCTTACCGACGTTGTTTCTTATTGACGTGCACAAAAGATACTTATTGTATATTTTTTTTTAAGTCATTGATATTTGCAAAAATATTAGTGCGAAACAACGTATTATTAAAAGTAAATAGAAGTATAGTACAATTGTTACTTAGCTTTTATATAATATTGATATTTACATTTTTTATTATACAATTCTTACACTATTTTTATGGATAACAAAATAAAAAATATTTATTTCAACATATTCTCTTTATCTATCTTTTTTAAACAAGCAAAAAAAAAAAATAATTAGTGCAATAATTGTAGTGTGTAAGTAACAAACTTGTTTTTATAATAGGAAATAAACGTATAATTACTAAGTAATCTCAACATCTGTCGCACTAGATATGTGTTTTTTTAATTAAGATTAACTATGATATTATCAATCTTTTCTTTATAAAAATAATTTAAAATATTTTGCAAAATTAATGTTTGGTATTTAATTTTTTTCTAACAGTATTTCTGAGTAAATATTTGTAAAAAGATTATATATATGTAACATTAGAGATTACTAAAATTAACATACAAATAATATTTGCAGTTATATATTATTTTACTATACTTTTGTAAGATGTCTTTACATTGTTAAAGGTTTAATGTTTTTTGCATGCCTAGTGTGCGCTAGTATAGAGTATGAGCCATATTTAAAAAAAGTAAGTGAATGAATGTAATTAAATTAAATTTTAAACGGGTTTAATGAATATATTACTATGATGCAGATATCTAAAATAGGTGTGCATATATAATAGTATACTTTTATCAATACATAGATACATATATATATATATATATATATATATATATATATATGTGTGTGTATTATAAAGTTATGTACAACTTTTTTTCCTAAAAATGCATAGCACTACTGCTCTATAAAAATAGGACAAGAAAACCACTATTTTTTTTTTTAAGCTGAAAAAAAATTTATTCATCACTAACATCAGAAATCAAAAGAGGCATAATAGAGTCAAGTAGTGTCACTTATATATATATATATAATGAGAGAAATGTTTATTGTAAGAAGTGAGATGAGTGAATCTTGATAGTTAGATCTTATATAAATGGTATCCAATAGTCAAGATTAAAATATAAATGCATATGACTTTTTAAGTGATAACATAATTTTTAAGTAACTTTTAATCTTGACTATTCATGTATAGTTGTATAGCCAAAATTTATTCATCTCACAATAAATACCCCTCTCACATATATTATATATATATATATATATATATATATATATATATATATATATATATATTATTCGACGGACAGATTTTTAATCCCATTATTTGCGAGGCATGTATATGTGCGAAAAAGAGTAGTTTGCGACTAGAACCATTCACGTTAAACCGAAAAACAAAGTGTCCACTAATCTATATATTTCACTTTCAAATGGCATTAATTAATTCAACCTAATCTGCCACTTGCAGGAAGAGGTAACAAGATTGACGCGCAAGTTAGCGAGTTCAGACTCAAAAGCTGTGAACTTGGGGCAACTACTGAATATATGCACCACCAACGCATTGGCCAGGGTAATGATTGGACGGCGAGTGTTCAACGACGGCAATGTTGGCTGTGATCCTAGGGCTGATGAGTTTAAGGCTATGGTGGTGAAGCTGATGGTGTTGGCAGGAGTTTTCAATATAGGTGACTTTATTCCCTCCTTGGAGTGGCTAGACCTTCAAGGAGTGCAAGCTAAGATGAAGAAATTACATAAGAAGTTTGATGCATTTTTGGCCAGCATTATTGAGGAACACAAGAGTTCTAAGAGTGAGAAGCATAGAGATATGTTGAGCACGTTGTTGTCGCTTAAAGAGGTTCCAGATGATGATGGAGACAAACTCACTGATATTGAAATCAAAGCACTACTTCTGGTATCTATTCTTCTATAACTTACTTTCCACGTGCACATTCTTACCCACTTCTCAAATCCATAAAGATCCTAGTGTTAACGTTGACCACAAGCTACCAATCAGCAATATAATTATGACGTCACAATTTTAAATATTTTCAAAAGAATCAATTAGTCCAAACCACATTGGAGTATTTGTTTTTTTTTTTTCATTCTTATCTAACCAGTGTTCTAAAAAAAAAATTGAATTGGTGTATCGAACGAGTTGAATTATAGACAAGTCATATTTCTGATTCGAACAATATTCAGTTTAACTATAATTCAATCACATAAATTTAGTCAATTAAATCAATCAAATTATGACTCAAAAATATCACTTGTCTAATCTTTAATTTAATTTTTAAAACATTGTATCTAACAATTACGCGTCAACCTTAAAGCCTACTTGGGAGAGCTAGTTTCACACCAAACAACAGAATCAATAATAATATTTGTATGACATTTTTTATATATATCATTCTTACACAACTTATTTTTTATATAATAAAAAAAATACACATTTCAACATAATTTATCTTTTCTTTCCTAAATTTAAAAAAGTATAAAATTTTTGATGAAAAAAATCATAAAACCAAAGTGAACTGTCCTCCATTGAAACAAAATAGAATAATATTATACATATACTTACACTTACATTACTACATATTGCATAACTATTACCATTTAATTACAATAAGTTTTACTCACTTTTTGCACATGTAGTGTTGTGACACAAGCATTCTCCAATATAATAATGAGGGTAAAGTGTGAACTATATCTAACGCTGGACATTGACCAAATTTTGCAGAACATGTTTTCGGCTGGGACAGACACATCATCAAGCACAACAGAATGGGCCATTGCAGAACTGATCCGGCACCCAAGAATTCTGGCCCTAGTCCAACAAGAGTTGCACACTGTTGTGGGCAGAGACAGGAATGTGACAGAAGAGGACTTGCCTCACCTGCCATACTTGCAAGCAGTGGTGAAGGAAACCTTCCGTCTGCACCCATCAACCCCTCTTTCCCTCCCACGAGTTGCAGCAGAGAGCTGTGAGATCCTTGGCTACCACATCCCCAAGGGTGCCACTCTCTTGGTGAATGTCTGGGCCATAGCGCGTGACCCCAAAGAATGGTCTGAGCCATTGGAGTTCAAGCCTGAAAGGTTCCTGCCGGGTGGTGAGAAAGCTGATGTTGATGTTAGGGGCACCGACTTTGAGGTGATACCCTTTGGTGCTGGGCGCAGAATCTGTGCTGGCATGAGCCTTGGGCTCCGCATGGTTCAGCTGCTAACTGCAACCCTGGCCCATTCATTTGATTGGGAGCTAGAAAATGGTCTGAACCCGCAAAAGATGAACATGGATGAAGCATATGGGCTAACCCTGCAACGAGCAGTGCCTCTATCAGTGCACCCTAGGCCCAGGCTCTCGCCACATGTGTACTCATCATCTTCCTGATTTTCAAGTTCTGCTTCTTGTCACTTGTCCCCTCCCTCTTTTTCTTCTTGACGAGGATCTTCTTAATAATAAAAAAAGACAGTTGATGCAGTGCTATACAAGTATTTGAAGATCCGAAAAGGGGGGAAGTTGTCACTATAGTTGGTTTCAGTGTCTTTCAAACTTGTATGTGAATATGCTTTACTTACAATAACTAGTGGAACAACCGTGTGTTTAATTTCCTTTGCAATAACTTGACTAGTAAGAAATAGGAAGGCATTAGCAAGGGACAAGTGTCTTTACCCTTTGTTTGGAAGTTTTTTCATTAATAGAACGGAATGAAATAGGTGAGAATGGAGCGAAAATGAAAAGAATAGAATAGAACATAGTTTCCATTCTCTTTATTTGGAAGTTTCATTAACAGAACAGAATAGAACTTCATTACCCATGTATTTCCCCCCATTCCACTTCAATTTTGAGGAGAATAAAAGTTAGACATTTGAGGAGAAGATGTGGGAAATGGTTCCTCATGTGTTCTGTTCCCTTCTCATATATTTTAAAACTCTCAAACAAAAAAAATTATTTCTGTTCCCCTCATTTCATTTCTGTTCCTCTCATTACCTATCATCCAAATATAGTGTTAGGCAATCTAATATTAGCTATTTCATTTTTATATTTTATATTTAGATAATTTTAACTTAACTACTTTAGAGTTTTTAATAATTTAATTTTGACTAATTATATATTAGTTGCATTCTATTTTTCATGAATAACTCTTATTTGTCTTTAATCGTCTCTCTCGCTACATATAGGTTTAAATATTATTCATGTAATTGCATTCTATTTCTTATAAATTACTCTTAATTGTCTTTGATAGTCTCTCTTACTAATTATATGCTTGATCTATCTATAATCTATTATCTTTTATATATAAAAGAAAAATATTCTAATGTTGCCTTAGGTTTTCATTTTTTTTTCCTAAACTATGAGTATTTTAGATATTTTATATTTAGATCCTTTTAACTTAATTATTTTGGAGCTTTCAATAATTTAATTCTCACTAATTTTGTATTAATTGCATTCTTTTTTCCATGAATAACTCTTAATTGTCTTTGATAACCGCTTTCACTACTTATAGGTCTAAATATTGTTCATGTATTAATTGCATTCTATTTTCCATAGATTACTCTTAATTGTCTTTGATAGCCCCTCTCACTACTCATAGGTCAGATCTATATATAATCTATTATCTTTTATATATAAAAGAAGAATACTTTGGTGTCACCTTAGGGTTTCACTTTCTCTCCTAAATTGAGGGTATTTTATATTTGGATACTTTTAACTTAATTACTTTGGAGTTTTCAATAATTTAATTCTCACCGTTGATTATAATCATAATAAGTGGACGGTGTGAACAGTGTGGCCTGTGTGGACGGTGGAGTTCTATTCATTGTATCTATGTATTCATTGAATTTACACTTCTAAGACTTAGTATAGATAATTAATGTTCTATCTTGTATTCAAGTGTATATATATTGTAGTCTCATATTGCAATGTTAATACAAAGAGAAATATTCAAATTTAACTTCAAGTTGGTACTAGAGATTTCTGGTTTGTTCGTGTTATCTTACTTTTGGGTTTCAGTTGCTGTCAACACTGACTCATTGTCTGTAGTCGTCCAGTGCCAAAAGTGACACCAAAGTTCACCTCAGACGTCGCCGACCGGCTGTCCATCCAAGTGCCACCATCACGCGCTCTCACGCGCCATTTTCAGCAGCTTCATTCTCAGTGTGCGTGTGATCCATGCCCACCCTCCCGGCCGTTGTTGACGTTGCCGCTTTCGCCGCTATGTTCATTGTTTCCTCCTAGTTCTGTTTTGCCCCTATTTGTTTTCTGGGTCTGTCATTGTGCTACCCCTCTTAGAATCCTGTGTGCTTGAGTTTTTGTTTCTCAGTACATTTTGTATTTTCTTCTGAACTTCTTCCATGGCTGAATCTACTAAGGGAGGCTTCAATCCAGAGAAGAAAAGTATGATTTCTTTCACGTTTTCTGAGGAACCTAAAAGTCGTGGTCGTAGAGGTGGTGGTCGTGGCAAAGGTGGTAGAGGTAATCTACATTGTTCTTACTGTAAGTGAGATGGATACACTCAAGATTGGTGCTATTCCCTACATGGATTCTCGAATAAAACTGCCAATGTAGCTCAGTCTCTTGAACCAGTTGTTAAGCACAAGATCGAGTCCGAAAAAGATTATCTACTTTTTGCCAATGAGTATAAGGAGTATCTTCAATTTAAAGCCACTCAACAGGCTTCTTCTTCTATGGCCATGTTGTTCACACCAGTAATTCTATAGTTTTTTTCTCTCAATCTGCATCTGTTGGATCTTGGATTTTAGACTCTAGTGCTTCTGATCACTTAGCTGGTAATCCTTCTCTTTTCTTTAAATTGTCATTCCCTAAAACATCTTATAGTATTACTTTTGCAAATAGGTCTAAGGCACAGGCCGCTGGAATTGGTCAAGCTTCATCTTTTCCATCTTTACCTTTAAATTCAGTCTTGTTTCTACATGGTTGTCCCTTTAATTTAATTTCAATAAGCCAAATTACTCACACTTTAAATTGTTCTATAACCTTTAATTCTGATTCCTTTCTTATACAGGATCAGAGTATGGGACAGACGATTGGAGCTAGATCTGAATCACGAGGTCTCTACTACCTTCAACTCTCCTCTTCCACCATATGTGCTATTTCAGAGTCTGCCGATCTCCTACATCATCGTCTGGGTCATCCAAGTTTGGACAAGTTGCACATTTGAAGACCTTGAACTATGTCTCCTTTTGATCTTGTTCATTCTGATGTTTGGGGTCCCAATCATGTTCCTTTTGTTTTAGGATATAGGTATTATGTTACTTTCATTGACGATTTTTTAAGATGTACTTGGTTAATTTTAATGAAAGATTGTTTTGAGTTATTTGATGCTTTTCAAACCTTTTGTTATGAAATAAAGAATCAGTTTGGAAAAACAATTCATGTTTTGCATAGTGATAATGCAAAAGAATATTTTTCTACGTCTTTTAAATCCTTTCTGAGTTCTCATGGCATCATACATCAGTCCACTTATCCTTACACACCACCACAAAATGGGGTGGCTGAATGCAAACATCATCATCTTGTTGATACAGCTCGGAGTCTCTTAATAAATGTTGATGCACCCTTGAAGTTTTGAGGTGACGTTGTTCTTACAGCTTGTTATCTAGTAAATCGAATGCCATCTTCTATTTTGGATAATAAAATTCCTCACTCTATTTTATTTCCTAAAGATCCTCTTTATGCTATCCCCCCTCGTGTGTTTGGTTCCACTTGTTTTGTTTATGATCTCTCTCCTGGTTGTGATAAATTTTATGCTCGAGTTGTTAAATATATCTTTCTTGGGTATTCTCGAGTTCAGAAGGGATATCGATGTTATTCTCCCTCTACACATCACTTTTATATATCTGTAGATGTTACAGTCTTTTAGGATACCCCTTTTTTTGTCACATCAGTTACATTTGACTCTACTCCATCTCAGGTACTACTCATTCCTCTTTTTGCAACACCTATCTCTAATCCTCAAGCTCCACAGTCACAGGAAGATCGTCTGTTGCGTTGATTTGGTATTACTTATGAGTGCCAGAATCCTGAAGTTCCTGAGATCACACCTACTATTGATTCTCATGATTCAGCTCCCGCTCCAATCGTTTCTCCCACTTTGGTCCCACTTGACACTTCCGTTGACCTACCTATTGCACTCCGTAAAGGTAAATGCTCTACTCTTAATCCTCATCTGATTTAAAATTCTCTAAGTTACCATCGATTATCTCCTTCCCATTGTGCCTTTGTGTGTGTTTTGTCATCTGTTACCATTCCTAAGAATGTTCAGGAAGCACTATCCCATCAAGGATAGCTACAGACAATGATTAATGAGATGTTTGCTTTGGAATCTAACAATACATGGACCTTTATTTCACCTCCTCTTGGAAAATCTACAATTGGCTATCGATGAGTATTTACTGTTAAAGTTGGCCCTAATGGGTAGGTGGACCGATTGAAAGCCCGACTGATAGCAAAGGGATACACTCAGATCTATGGTTTGGATTATAATGATACCTTTTCTCCTATTACTAAGATGGCGTCTATTCATTTCTTCTTATCTATGGCTGCCATGAGACGCTGGCCCTTGTATCAGCTGGATATTTAAAATGCCTTCTTACATGGTGATCTGGAGGAGGAGATCTATATGAAGTAACCACCTGATTTTGTTACTTAGGGGAAGTCAGGTCTTGTTTGCAGGCTACAAAATCCTTATATGGCTTAAAACAGTCACCTCGCGCTTGGTTTGGGAAGTTTAGAAAAGTTATGTAGCAGTTTGGCATGATTCGTTGCGAGGCAGACCATTCTGTATTCTTTAAATGCTTACCATTGAATAAACTTATTTATCTTGTGATGTATGTGGATGATATTGTCATTACAGGCGATGATCAAGAAGACATTAAGAAATTGAAGCAATACTTGTTTAAACATTTTAAAACTAAAGATCTTGGCCGATTGCGATACTTTCTTAGGATTGAAGTAGCCCAATCAAGAACAAGTGTTTCTATTTCTCAAAGGAAATATGCCTTGATATTCTAGAAGAAACATGGATGCTTGATTGTAAACCTGTTGATACTCCTATGGACCCAAATGTGAAGGTTCTACCTAATCAAGGGGAGCCCTATCCTGACCCAGGCAGATATACACTACAAAAAAATTGGTAAATTACGGTATTATTTTTTTTTGTATATTGTCGCAACCGGGATCGCGACGGGACAACCGAAAAAATATAAAAATCAATGGAGTCGCCACCAATGTTTATTTAAATTGGGAAAACATTAGAAAAACCATTTAATCGGAAAACGGTCTTTTTGAAAATGAGTTTGGATTCGGGAGTCGATTACAGGTAGGGAAGGTATTAGCACCCTACACTTTAGTTCTATGAAAATACCTTAAGTTAGTTGTGCAAAATTTTATAATCTCAAATATATTTATTTTTACCCCTTTGAACAAAAGACTTTGTAATTATTTTTATTTTTCTCATTTTTTTGGAAAGAAATAAAAGAAACAAACAAATCATGAAAATTTATTTTTTTTGGCTTGACAGAATAGAGATTCTGCTCCTACGTATCCTCGGGTGCAATGAGGAACTCAAAGTCACGTAGTTCTTTAAAAAATGATTGTGGGTTGGTTGATTTTAAATCAAATTATGAAAAGATTTTTTTTTTTTTTTTTGAAAAGGAATTTTATTCGAAAAAAATAAATTCGGTCTTGCACGAGGTTCAAGTTAGCACTAGGCTACTCAATAAACCCTTATGATCCGAGTAACATTGAAGATAGCATTCGCTATTCAATCACCATTACTTGTCAAACCTAATTCATTTTTAGAGAATGCACAATGACAAATAATGCACAATGACAAATAAGTAACTACTCAAAACAAATTCTATTATTGTCTTTTTATTTTTCTTTTTTATATTATTTTTTATTATATTTTTTTTTATATTTAAATCTTTCATGTATTTTCACTCTTATAATTTTGTCATTTTTTATTTTTAATGTACCTTCCATTTTACATCTTTTTTCATAAATTTACTACATGAGCAGTGCAGGCCTTGACAAAACAAAAAAAAAAACATGCAGATCCTATTCCTCATTTTTCTCAGATAGAATGCTTGGGCCCAAACAAAACATAACCCAAATGAATTTTTTTTGTTTTATTCTGTTTTAATAATCAAGCAAAACATAGCCCAAACAAAACATAACCTAAATTAATAATAATAATCAAGCTTCAGAAAACCATCTCAGGAGAAACGAGTGAAAGAAATGAAGTGGGGCTTGGCCTCTCCTGCATGCAAGAGGTGATGCGAAGGAGAAGTAGCTCCGGCGGTCGGAGCTTCGGTGGAACACCGGCGGCGCACGGAGAAGCTCTAGATCGGGACTCGTGTGGGTTCGTGGCCTGGTGGCTTGGTGGCTGCTGGTAGTGTAGCGCGTTGTGGGTGAAGGAGATGGGTCACGGTGTTGGGTATTTTGTGGGGGTGGAGTTGATGGTTATGGGTGGCTTGGAGGTGAGTGTTCACGGTGGAGCTTGGTTCCTTGGTGTTTGATATTGTGCTTGGGTTGTGACGGATAGAGGATGTGGGTGTGATTTGTTTAATTTGGCAGAAGCGAAGTTTGATGGTTGTGAGCAGAGGTTGCGATGGGTTCGTGCAACTCGTGCTTTCTTGGTTCGGTGATTGAGCTTGTGGTGGAACGATGGCTTTGTGGCTAGAGGTGTGGCCGGGTTTGGTGATGACACAATAGGTTGGATTTAGGTCATTTGTGATTACGTGGAGAATGAGGTTGTCTTTGTTACGGGATTTGATGGTGGTTTCTTGGGTCCGTATGCAGAGGCTATGGGTGTTCGGTTTGATGGGTTTCCAAGTGGTTTGGGTTCTTGTTTGTTGATGGATTTACGTATTGAAGTTTTGTAGTAGGGATGATAACCGCGGTAGGGAGGCTAGATGGTCTATGGATGAGTTTGTATACGGTTGTTAATGAATGCGCTACAGGTCCGGCCGATCGAAGCAAGGTCATGCGGTGTTTTCGGGGTTTTGTGGTCGTAGGGGATTACGGGTTAAAATGTGGTGTTTTTTTTTTTGGGGGGGTCCCCTTTTCTCTGCTCGTCTAGGTATTTTAAGGGGGAAATCTAGTATTGTGATGAACCATTTGCTTTGACCTTGATACCAAAGGAGCTTGAGTGTTGCGTAGGTTGAACCAGGCTTAAGTCTTCTCTCAATTTCTATTTTTGTGTTTTGCTTCTCTGCCTCACCCCCTTCACTCTTCCCCATTCTGCTGCTTTCTTCTTTTATGTTCTTTGATTGATCAAGATACTGCAGGAGGGCTTTGAGCCTTGTGCCTTGAGCCAAATAACAGAGCTAGAGTGTCTTTGAGGCTCGATTTCAACGTAAATTTGAAGTTGAATAAATTTGCTATGCCATTATTTTTATTTTTATTTTTTATTTTTTTTAATTTTCTATTTTTTTTCTTTTTTGTTTTCTTTTTATTATATATAAAAAATAAAAGGAAAATTTAAATGAAATGCAATTGAATAAAATTGGAACAGAAAACACGTTCAAAACATTACAATTAGGCATCAATTAACACAAACATTAGCTCTTGATTAAGCAACAAAAATAAAATTTTATGGACAAAATTAGGTATCAACATATATTACGACAATTTTAACTGCCATTTTTCACGTCAGTGGCGGTTTAAAAAATTGATGTAATTAACTTCACCGTTCGGTATAATACGGCGTTTTCCCATTAACCGCCACAACAACCGCCATAATTTACCATGTATAAATTAGCGGTTTAGTTTTTGCATAAAATGGCGGTTAGAACTGTCGTAATTTACATAACACCAACTAAAAAAAATGTAAATTACGGCAGTTAGAATTGCCGTAATTTACATAACACTAACAAAAAAAAATGTAAATTACGGTAGTTAAAATTGCCATAATTTACATAACACTAACCAAAAAAATTATACTGATCACATTTTCTGCGTTTTCTTCTCGGAGTCTTCGGGCTCGGTTGGCAGTTGCTCCTTCTTGTTATCAGAAGAATCCATTGGTGTTGGTGGTGAGTGAAAATTGAGGATTCTGGTTCTTCTTCTCCCCTTCTCTATCCTTAATTCCTAAGTTGAATCAGGTCAAAATGCCAACATAAATTAGGGTCGCAAATTTTAGTGATCTAGATTGTGTACCACCAAGGATGCAAATGCACAAATATTGTGATTAAAGAAGCAATTTAGTGATCATAGTAACTATGAATGTGACACATGTTCACCAGAAGAAAAGAAGTTTCTAAAGAAAATCAATCTAACAAAATCTATAAGAAATCAATTCCTATTTAAATTTTATCATCTTAACCAACAGACTAACATTAAATGCGACAGACCTATAATCCAAACTTAACTTCGCTAAATATGTGAACCTACCAAAGTAGGATGCTTGGTAGAGACCTCTCTAGCATCTATGATGGAAAGTAATTTCAACTAACAGACTAAGCAATAGCTTGCACAAGAAAGCTCACAAACACAATTGGGAAAAAATGTCCAATTGTCAAATACATATGATACAATCTATATGAATTCTTTATTTGGATAAGTTATAAACAACTAACACAACATCCACAAAGATGCTTTTCTACAATAAAATCATAAAATAGTGTCCACAAGCATGCTTATTTCAATATATCAAATTTTATAGCAAAGTCCAACTAAGCCAGCTGAACCAGATCTTTACCTTTCTGTCATAGCCATACCAAAGCAAGTGTTGCTTTGACAAATGAATAGGCAAAAGAAGAGTTGAATAACGGATAAATAGGAAAGGTCCAAGCTGGACTAGGAAAAGAGATGAATTTTCATTTCCAGATGTAGAGCTACCACGTGATGCCTCTACTCTCTATAAATCTCCCCTTGCAGCTAAAGAACCTTCCACCTCTTGAGTTCTACTATCGTAAGTTGATGTAATGCTTATGGTTCCCTGCACTTGACATGAGAATAACTAGTAAATGAAATAGACAAAAAAAGATGGCAATGAGTGAGAGAAAAGAGAAATGTGGATACAAAATATATATTACAGAACTTGCACATTTTCTTATACCCTTTTCAGAATAAATATTCAATAAAAGAAATCTCTCCTAATTAACACAGGAAATTTGAAAGCTAGTAAGTGATATTAAACTACATGACAAAAAACTATCATGAAGGAGACAGGATAATAATTTTAGTTGGATAAGAGAAATAATTAATTAATATTAAAAGATTCAAAAGATTAATAAGACAAATACATGAAAAGAGTAATAAGGAAAATTATGGGAAACTGGCAGTTTGAATTAATTTACAAGGAGAATTTAAGTATCGTACAGTTGATACTTGATATAGTTCAAGAGTGCTTAAACCAGTCTTAAAGTAAATTAACCAATAAACACACAATGGTTAATGGGTCTTTAAGCATAAATATTATGCATCTCAAGTCTCAACAATTCCGACCCTATATTTACCCAAAGTAATATCAAACTTAGCTCACTTTCACCTCATATATTTTAGGTGCTACAGCTTGGAATTTTAATTTTCACTTGAGGAAAAGTGCTGGGAAGTCCACATCTTAAATAAATACTAAGATAGTTGAAACTTTTGCAGAATACACACTTTTAACCAGCCACTTGCATAGACATAGACCCACTAGAGATACTTCATTATCAAGACCCTGCTTGACAATGTAGATCAATTTTCAGGTTGAAAATCTAATTAAACAATAGGATCAATTCTATATTGGTTATACTTGATTGCTAACAAGTTCGATGTAATAAATATTGGTAGTTATAGTGGAAAACTTCAAGACTCGATACATAGACTCTGGAACAGATTACATCACCAAATTAAGAAAAAGCTCATCCGTAGTTGTAGTGGAAAAGAAACAATGCTTCAGAGAGATCACATTTGAATGATCCATCATGTGCATTAATTGTAGTTCATGATTCTTATATCTTCTGTCCTATAAAACCTTCTTAGTTCACAATTCTAATCAGCATATGGCAAAATATATGGAGATGGTAACAACTATGAATCTAGCATTTCCATACCTGGAAAACAACTCCAAATGAACCAGTTCCCATGACACGTTTTGCCATGCAACTTATAGTCTACAACAATCATCATAATAAAGACATTAAACTTTCAATCCAAGATTTAGTATGGTTCAGATGTGAAATCATCCAAGTCCCATAACATGTAAACATTCATGTTGCATTTTTGACAAAATTGTAAGTATGATACTATAATAGCAAAATTGCAATATAAAAGGCCATGAAGGATCTTTGCATCCTAAGCCTATGATGTGGAATGGACTATGGCTCAGTAAATGAAGGAAACCAACCCAGAAGGGGGTCAACTTTTGCTACATAAGATTTTGCTTAGTAATTTTACCGGCTTAAGGGGAAAATTTTAATTCACAGACCATTAAATAGCTCTAGCACATACTTTTCATATCATAAACAAGATGAGAAAAAGCCACAGGGAAAATTGATTTTGTTTAGATGCACTAAATTTCTTAAAAATTATTGGCTCAAATTCTTCTTATAGTTCTTCGATGAATGAATTAGACAATGTTTTGTTCTGGGCCTCTATCGGATAACCCATTAGTAGATGCAACAATGATGGACATTGGGTAAAGCAAGTTAAAGGTGAAGGAACAATAATAACAAATGGAAGGTGAAGTATTTACCCATTAGTATATAGCTTTGTTAGACAAAGTTTCATGCAGGGAAAAGAGGATTTAAATAACTATTTACCCAAAGAAAGAACCTTCTAGGGAAGGGCAAGATTTGCAAGATAGTGATCAGAATAGTAAGCATGAAATAATCATCATAATAGCATAAATTTAACAGAAAATAGAAGAAGAAAAAAGGTTAACCCCTCAAACACCAGAGGCATACTCACAAACCGAGATCACACCATAATTTTATTTCCATACTACATGATAGAGCATATTAGAAACTTATCTCTTACTCCCTCTTTTGGTTCCCTGCCCCCTCTTAGTATAAAAGAATGTGGAAGCTATATACTTCAGCAGATATTTTGTATCCATTGTTAGTCTCACTCTAAATTTGTGTTACAATTTACAAGCAACACACAGGCTTCACATATAATGTAGCAGAGTTCTCAGCCTTAGCAAATCATTCATACAAGTTTCAAGCAAACATTATCTTCACTTGTGATTTTCTCCAGTTCAGATTGAAACACATTCACTTATCCATTTTTTCCTTCTTGCAATACAAAAAAATTATAGAAAGAAAGAATAAGTTACAAATAAGGAGCAATAATATACCCTCTGAGGAAAACAAATAGTAAAAAACAAAAAATACAAGGAGCAATGTCAATACAAAAGAGAATGTCAATCTCACAGGATATCAGACAAACCAACCCTTCAAAGAAATCAATGGCTGAACAATATCACCATATATAGGTGAGAATGAGAATTCTATTCCATATAAGTAGAACAAATTGCCTAGAAGACATTGCTTTACAGGTTTGCAGCAAAGTGAACTTTTACTTAGGCCCTAATTTATTGACTATCTATAGCATCAGCTGTCCTAGCCTAGAACTCCTTCATCTTTGACTCTTAAACATGATTAAGTCATCTCTGTTCATAGTTTTAAAAACATAAGGCCAAGGAATGGCCCGACTTAAAAATGAAACCAACAAGAATACCAAGAAAGGGGATTAAACACTTCCAAAACTTAAAACAATCAAATAAACATGTTTTGGCCCTTTTATGACTTAATCTCAGGTTCCCACTCTAGCCCAACAGAGCCAAACACAAACAACCTGGAATATGCTCTGATAATCTTCCTTCAGAATAGCAACTTTAATTCCCATTTGAGTGAGAAAGCATATGATTAGCTTTTATTGAAACATTCATAATCTACAAGACTTTAAGAAGATTTTAAAAGTTTCCTAAATGAGATGAACATAGAAATTTAAATAAATCACTTCAAAACAATAGATCTAATAGTCTTCAACAACTTAATTCCACCCATGAGATTAGTTTTCTGGCCACATTATCAAGCAAGCAAGGAATCAATTAAAGTAATAAAGGCATATCAATAGCATAAATAAACGATTAAAAAAATGCATACAAGAACTGAATCGAGCAAATGGGTGGGGGGAGGCTAGTGTAAGACTCCTCAGTTGAAAGAACATCACCTTACACCATTCACCCTCATCACACCACCACACAATTAATTCAAACATTTCCTCCAATCAACAAAAGAATAGGGAAGTGGGTTACATCAAAACAAGGAAGTGGGTTACCTATGAACCACTTTTAGAAAATCTTCCTAGCGAGGGGTTTGAATAGCGCTGTAAATCGAGAAGCAAAATAATGAGTGAGTAACAGAGGAAAAATTATGCAAATAAAAATCTCAGATTGACCACCACCCACAAAATTTCAGATCCAAATTAAAAACCGCAATAACCACAAACAATTTTAAGCAAATAATTTTCATAAAATTGGTAGCATTTTAACCAAAAATCCAACAATGGGTTTAGTTGAACCCCCTGAACAAAGAGGCCTTGGAGATGGGGTTCAGCGATGGAGGAGGTGCGTGCGTCGGCAGGCGGTGGTGGGTTATAAGGGGTGGCTTCACTGGTGGTCAAGCTCTCCAGCACATGGGATGCTTAAGGGTTCGCAAGGGGAGTGGGTTTGATGGGTGCAAGGCACGGCGTGATTGGCATATGAAGGAGGACCTGAGGCAGGACAATGGTGGTTCAGTTGGGTGGCTTCTGGGTTGAGGTGAGAGCACCAGTTTTCACAGCGATAGCAGTGGTTGGGTGTTAGGGTCTCCGTAGAGAAGGTGGTTGCAAACATGACCCAAATACTTAAAAAAAAAACGTACTATCACATGTTAATAACCTACCATCGATGGTCCCTAACATAGGAGGACCACCATAAACGGCACCGCCCAAGTCAACAGAGCAAGGGCTGAAGATAATAGAGCAGCCGACGATTATGGGGGTCAGAGAGTTGGGTGGGATAAGGGGGTGGTTATGGGTGGGATAAGATTGTTAGGGAAAAAAGAAGGAAGGTTTTGCAGCAGAGAAATTGGGAAAGTGAAGAAGAAGAAATTTTAAGGTAGTAAAAATAACAAAAGAAAAAGGGTAAATTATTGTTTAATATTTTTATTAAAATAAAATTAAAAAAATGGCGGTTTAAAACTGCCATTTTATGTATCCAACTGCCATTTTATACATTAAAATTACGTCAATCTTAAAATTACCGTATTATACTATATATTATGGCAGTTTTCAAGAACTGCCGTATTAAAAACGTCGTAACTTACTTATTTTTTTGTAGTGATAAAAGATTAGTTGGGAAGTTAAATCATCTCACCATGACTTGACCAGACCTTGCTTTTCCTATCAGTGTTGTGAGTCAATTTCTCAACTCACCATGTGACAGTCATTGGAATGCAGGTGGTCGGATCCTAAGATACATCAAGGGATCACTTGGTAAAAGGCTTGTTTATATGGACAAGGGTCACACTAATATCATTGGATATACAGATGCAAATTGGGCAAGTGATGCTAGTGATAGGAGGTCCACTTTAGACTACTGTGTGCTTATTAGAGGTAACTTGATTTCATGAAAAAGTAAGAAGTAGACTGTTGTTGCAAGATCGAACACAGAAGTAGAGTATCATGCTATGTCTAATACTACTTACGAACTCTTATGGCTAAAATATTTGCTCCAAGACTTGAAGCTTTATAAGATAGGTCCTATGGAACTTGCTTGTGATAACAAATCAGCCTTGTATCTCTCTTCGAAACAAATTTTTCATGAAAGGACTAAATATATAGAAGTTGATTGTCACTTCATCAGAGAAAAGATCCTCTCAGACATCATTAAGACTTCTTTGGTGTGTACTAAAGATCAACTAGCAGACATGATAACTATGTCCTTACGGGGTCCTAGGATAACATACATATGTGACAAGCTAGTTGCATTAGACATATATGCTCTAACTTGAGGGGGAATATTGATTATAATCATAATAAGTGGACGGTGTGGATGGTGGAATTCTATTCATTGTATCTATGTATTCATTGTATTTACACTTCTAAGACTTAACATAGATAATTAATGTTCTATCTTGTAGTCAAGTGTATATATATTATAGTCTCATATCGCAATGTTAATACAGAGAGAAATATTCAGATTTAACTTCAAGTCTCACAAATTATGTATTAATTGCATTCTATTTTTCATGAATAACTCTTAATTGTCTTTGATAGTCTCTCTCACTACTTATAGGTCTAAATAGTCTCTCTCACTACTTATTCATGATGATGATGGTCCATATCTATATATATTTTAGAGATCATTACAAGGAAAGTTTATGTCCAGTGTCAATTATTTGTAAACTTTTTTCCCTCCAAAATTTAAAAGTTTCTATTTTAAGAAAGTTTTTGAATTTTATGAAAAAATAGAAAATAATTTTAATTAATAATTTATGAGTGGTTATGGAATATAGTTGTAAACCACTTAAGCCAAGGAAAAAAAAACTTTCACTTTTTCAAGAAAACTTTTTTTTTCACACGGTAGAGGCTAGTCCTTTCATGTTTTTCTAAAAGTTGGCAGGTAAATTGATGATGATGATGATAATAATAATAATAATGATGATGATGATGATGATGATGATGATGATAATCCATATCTATATATATTTTAGAGATCATTACAAGGAAAGTTTATGTCCAATGTTAATTATTTGTAAACTTTTTTCCCTCCAAATTTTAAAAGTTTCTATTTTAAGAAAGTTTTTGAATTTTATAAAAAAAATAGAAATAATTCTAATTAATAATTTATGAGTGGTTATGGAATACAGTTGTAAACCACTTAAGCCAAGGGAAAAAAAAACTTTCACTTTTTCAAGAAAACTTTTTTTTTCACATGGTGGAGGCTAGTCCTTTCATGTTTTTCTAAAGTTGGCAGATAAATTTTCTCATCCAACTATTATGTGAGGGTAAATAAGACAATGAACAAATTTTAAATGGTCTATGATGACTAAATTTAATGAGAGAGTAGACATGTTCTCCTTCTCTTTTTCATTACTATTACCAAAGTCATTTTCATTCACCCTTCAAAAGCTATTTTCTTTGTCCTTTATTGAAATTTTTTAAATCATCTTGTGCTATATTGGAAACTCTCCTTCTTGGTACTTGTAATACAGATTTTGAATTTTAAATTTTTGGCTCAATTTTTTTGGCTTCTTTAATACTCTCTTGCAAACATACACCGATGAATATGTTGAAAAGTCTCATCCTTTTTTTCTTATCTAGTCACACGGGTTCCTTAAAAGTTTTTTTTTTCCTTTTTTGTAGCAGAAGACAAAGCTAAGAGAGAGACAAGATTTCTAGCCTATCAAACCTTATTCTTCCTTCCAAGGTAGTAATCCACCTTGCTTATTGCTTATTGCATATTGCTTAATCTTTGATCATATGTAATTTTTGTCTCTACCCAAGTATATCTATAGGCATAGTTATTGCAATTGCAGCTCCCCAAGTCTAAAGGTTGAATTTGAAGGCAATGGTGGCTATGTGGGTGTCGTTCTTATGCCTAACAAGTAGCTGCTATCTTAAAACAGATATTCTTCTTTTCTTTTGTGGGATTGCACCTTTATCCTTTTCTACTGCTACAGTAACTTGAAGTGCAATACATTTTAAGCATGTTCTTCTCAAAGTTTATTATTAGGCATTTTTCATTTTTTCACCTTTCTAAGTTATTTTGGTATCTTCTTCAACAAAACTACAGTTTCCATGTCTTTGTTCTTTCTATTTTTTGGTGCTATTTAAGACCTTTCCATAATATTGAGTGAAAGTATAGTAGCCCTGGCAGTTGAGAAACACGTGTTAGAATCTAGGTTTTTATTCATGGCAATGGTTGCAATGCTTATCTCAATAGCATTTGTTAAATCTAATATGGGTCTATTGTTAGTTTAATTTTGTTAAATCTAATTTTTTAATTATTTAATAAATTATTTAGAATTTGTTTATCTCAATATCTTTCATCTTTGTTGCAGATGATAACAAAAATATGTTGTTATACATTGATCATTGTCCTATTCTTGGGTATAATAGAATATATTTATTTTAGTTATTTTTAATTGGATGTTACAATATTGTTCTGATTCCTAAAAATGAATCTATTATTTATTTTAGTTATTTTTAATTGGATGTTATATTATTGTCCTGATTCATAAACATGATTACTTTTTTAATATCTTTACTACTGTTTAAGTGGAATTTTGGTTTAAAGACTTGGTAACAATTCCATCAAACAAATAATGAAAATCAGATGAATGTGGGTTTCGAGTTATGCGGTAATATCATAGGATTTGAGATTTAACTTAAAATAAATAAAAGAATGCCTTAATGTAAGTTTAAAGAAATAAACAGAAGTTTAGAAAGGAAAGCTTTGATAAATTAAAAGAACGTAAGAAAACTGGTATAGGAAATTAAAGAGCAGAAGTTTAAAAGAAAGCATGTAAATGACAATAGAATGTAAAGTGCAAGGAAAATAAAGTGCAGAAAGTTTAAATGTGCAGTGAAAGTAAAGAACGTTAATGTAAAAGGACGTGAATTTAAAGTGCAAGAAAAGTAAAGGAAATATAAAGGACAAGTGCAGAAATGTAAAAAGGTTGAATGTAAATTGCATTGAAATTTAACTTGCTTGAATGTAAAGAGTGGAAGGCATACTTGATCTGTATCCGTGTGTCTGCTTGAGTGAGATGTTTAGGATTTCAATCAAATATCCAACCCTTTGTACATCGTGAATCCTAATATTTATAGGTAAATTATGAAAATAACAGACTCCTAAAAATTAGACACGTATACGGCAGTTATATGTCAAATATTCGACACTAGTACTTTGCCCAATTTTTGACAAAACCAACTTCTGATCATTTACCACTTTTGTCGGTTCAACACTTCAGAAATTTCTCCAATGTCAATATCCGTCGAATTAGAATTTCTGATCATTTAGTACTTTCTTCGGTTCAACACTTAGAAGATTTTTCCAATATCAACATCAATCCGTCGAATTAGAATTTCTGCTAATCTTCTAGTATCTTCGACAGCTTTATATATCATTAACTTGAGACATTTTTTCTCATTGATCTTCATTCGACATAATTGATGTTCATTCGATAACTCAATTGTCAACAAAAAATTGATCTTCATTCGAAGTCAAGACCCTTATTAACTTGACTTTTAGCCATTCTTGTCAAATAATGTTCTCCTTACGACAAATTGATTTGGTATTTGTCAAATTTGTAACTTAGCCATTTTCATCACCAAGTCACATTATGGTGACATCTTTCATTATTCTCTATCATGTCATGTTTTGTCGAAAGGTAACCTTACATTTGTACACTTGAGGCATTTTTACCTTTTTCATGGACTAAAATCCAAAATTAAAATTTATTACCTAACGAAGTTGATGCCCCCAAAAGTTTTGGCTTTCGATAGCTTTTGGAGAAAGACATAATTAAATTCGAATTGGATTGCATAAATTAGCCTTAATTATCTCTTTGAAAAATTTTATAACGAGATAACTCAATTGTCAACAAAAAATTCAAAGTGATTTGTGTCAACTAGGAAGTAAAGTCATTTTAAAGCAAATATTCAGGCTTACAACTTTCATGAAGATCACTTCTCTCAAAAATGAAGAAAAGCTGGACACACGGCTATACACGTTTGCTCAATTATAATAATAATAATAATAATAATAATAATAATAATAATAATAATAATAATAATAATAATAATAATAATAATAATAATAATAATAATAATAATCAAGACCCTTATTACTAAAATACAATCTCAGAGCGACTGACCTATATAAAGGCAATTGAAGAATAGCCGACAAAGAATCACTATAAACCTCTTGGGAAGCTCTAAGGAAGATGCTTGGGTCAAAGTGTGAAGCCTTGAAATATATTTAATATCTATCGTGTTTATCTTACCCGAAACAAACTTGAAATATATTTGGTATCTGTCGGTTTACAAGTGGTTAGACTACCCGACAAACATTTGTGTTTTCTATTGACTTAGATTATCTCGACAATATAACTTGTAATTGCCAAGTATCTTGAAGGAAAAGGAAATTTTTCTTATTTATTTACTGCCAATCTTTACTTCACACATTGTCAGTTTATATGGCTTTAAATATTTGCCATTTATTTATTTAATCCTTAAACTAGAATTAATCTCGACAAGTGCATAAGCATTTGCATAAAACACTTGTATAATTTTGAATGGTCCTTCCCGAATTTTTGTAAATTGGATATGAACCTTCTCGGAAATTAACTTTTTTTATTTAAAAACGATTGCAATTCCTTTTTAATTTACAATCATTAATGAAATAATATTTCTTCTTCTCTTCTCTCTCGGAGCAAAAAGATGGCGCGGCCTCCAAATTTATTTATTTATTTTTGCTATCATTTATTTTCTGTCATTTATTTTTGTTATTTATTTTTTTTGCTTTATTCTTGTCCAACTTCTATACCTTTTTTATGGACTAAGAAACCCAAGAATTTATTTGGTGGTTGGTTCATACCAGCACCTCTGGTGGTTACACACCTTTATTAAATATTATTTTTTTATCAAATCGTATTTTTATTTTTATCATGGGATTCATCTTAAGGTTTATTAGAATAAAGCTTCCTCATTTATAAGAAAATTGAATAGGAATCCTATTCTCGACTCATAGGGCGTCGAATGCCCGCATGTATATATTTTCTTGTATAGAAGTTTGTCAAATGGCTTTCCTTTGTTTCCGACTTGACAATGACATCATCGATGTAAACTTCCATAAATTTTTGTGTGACTAGATGACATCATGAAAAATTGTATTCATTGCTCTAAAATAGGTGGCCCCTTTATATGTTTGTCATTCTTCAAACCGAAAGGCATGACCACCTTTTCAAATGTCCCAATAGCTCCATCACATGGACATCTAAAGGCGCCTTTGAGATTTTGAGCCTATAAATGACACGTCCTCCTCGGCTATAAAAATTTGGTTATACCCTGTATGACCATCCATAAAACTCAATAATTCATGTCCAGATGCGGCATCAACTAACATGTCCGCAATTGGCATAGGATACTCCTCTTTAGGTATGGCAGTGTTCAAATTTCTAAAATCTACACATATTCTTAACTTGCCATTTTTCTTAACTACAGGAACAATATTAGAAAGCCATTTGACATAGTTAACAAATTCATTGGTCAATCAAATAAATTGTTCTAACCCTTTATGACCTGGTTGTCCGATGAATTTGGCTTTGAGTAATCTTTCGACTTCTTCTTTTATCTTTAAGACTACCTCATGTGCAAATCTTTTGTTGGCTTGCTTGGTAGTGCAGTCCTACCTTTTAAACATCTTATCTTTCAAAAGGCAATCTGAAGAAATGTTACGACAAGATCTCTACTCAATCCAGGCATTTCATCATAATCCCAAGCGAAACAATCTTTATATTCTATAATTAACTCGACAAGCTTTTCTTTAAAATCCTTTAGCGAAATGAAATTCACAAAGATAGGCTTTTGAGTTACAAATATCTATTTCTTGTAGAAAGCTAAGACAATTCCTAAGTTTATTTCTTCCAAAGGATCTTCCACTTCCACATTCTCTTGAGTTCTAGTTTCTCATCAAGCCTACTTTTCTCAAAAATGATAAAATTGGACCATCATCAATTATACAATCCTACAAGTCGAAGACTTAATCATTAAGTTTCATACTTTAGAAGATTACCGAACCAGAATTCGTAGAAGACATTTGGGAGCTTTAAGGAGGAGAGGAGGAATTTCCTCCTGGTCCTCGATCTCCTACACTTTTCTTTTTCTTTCTTTTTCATACTTTTAGTCATGTGTAAATAAGTTTTAGTCTACTTGGGTCAAAGTGTGAAGCTCTTGGTAATAAAATAAAGTTAGATTTATTCCTCTCTTGTGCTTTAATGGTTTATCTTTTTAGTAATTATTATACGTGTTATATTTTGTTTCGGCGATTTATCTTTGACACGATGCTTTGTCGGCTAAATAAGCCGACAATCTTTTATGTATATTATTTTAATGATCCTTAACATTCATAACTAGTGCTTGGCCGATCTTCTTTGGCCTTCTTCACCAGTCGTATACCAAACTGATCCCTTAAGCAAACTTCGAGTGTATCTTCGTTAATGACCCCACCACTTGCTGTTACTGGTTTAACATTTGGGGCATATATTCTGAAATCGACATGAAGCTGCTGGAGATAGCAAGGATTGTCATCTGCTTCTATTATTTTAACTTAGTCATCTTCATTCCAAAGAATGAGCTTCTGATGAACCGTTGATGGTATTGCTCCAATGGCATGAATCCAATCTCTTCCTAGCAAAAGATTGTAACTTGACTTTGTCAGAATTATCACAAATAACGTCGGCCTTGCAACAGATCCAACTTGTACTTTTAACATCACCACTCCGTCCCGATGGGGAGGTTTTACCATTGAAATCAGTGACTATCATGTTCGTCGACATCAAATATGACTCATCTTTCCCAAGTTTTTTGAGCATTGCCCTTGGGATTAAATTAATAGCTGCCCCCATCGATCAAAACTCTATTAGTGAGCTTTCCTTCTAATAGAGCCTTGATATGTAACGGTTGTAAATGAGTCTTTTGGTCTTTTGTCAGTTTCTTGAGCTGAGCCGTATTGTCGAAGACTGTTGCCATAATGTCTTGGAAAAAAAGCCAATGATCATCCAGGTCATCTAAATCCTTTTCATTCTCCCCAGTGTACTCAATTTCGTGATACCTTTCAAAGTCTGCAGGTAACACCGAAACTAAGTTCACACTCATTGACTTCAAGAATTCCTCCTCATCGGACAACTCTTCATCACTTACGTGCCTTTTAATCCTGAAATAATCTTCCGACGGTAAGTTATTATCCAAAGCCGTCAAGATATCATCCAAATTATCATCCAAGTTGATGTCTATGTCGAGTTGCTCCTCATCACCAAGGCCTAAAGGATCCTCTGGATCATTCAAGGCCTCAATAACTTCATCAGTCATTAAGTCCACATCTTGGCAATCAAGCTTTGCCAATCTTTCTTTTTCTTTATTTACGTCGAGCACTTTCTTCCTCCGCTCAACATCTTGATCAGGATTCTCTAAAATTCTCCTGATTTCTTCTTCTGACCAGTCTTCAATATTCTTACTATTTTTAATTTCAGTGTCCTTAGTCTGCTCTTTTCCCATTGTCGATTTTACAACTTTTGAGCTAACCAACTCCTTATTCTTCTCGATTGATAAACTATTTTTTCTTGCCTCTTTTTCTGCTGCTATCAGTCCAATTAGCCATTTCCTCTTTGTTTTATTTGGAATTGGCCTTTGAACCTACTTATCCTTTCTTATTTTGCCAACCTTTCTCGTCGGGATTCATCATCTATATCAAGCCGTCTAACTTCATTTGTTGTCGGCTCCCCTGGAAACGATCCCTTGGTAACAACACTTTTAGTTTTCTACCATCTTTATCCTGATTAAGCATTGGCCTCTTTTCGACCACCAAATATCTTGTTTCTACAGGTTGCTCCTTGATTACTAATCTTTCAGTCATATCTCTTCTCTTTTGTGCTTGTCTTAATCTCTGTAATCTTCTTTTCTTACTCTTTGACATGGGAAGAACCTTTGATGGCCCTGCTACATCTTGGCTAATTGAGGTTTTTCCTAGATTGATCCTACCATTCTTGTAGTCTTCATTCCAAAAAGGTTGATCCCTCTGAAAGTTATTCCTCCTGGCAGACACATTTCGTCGAAAATACGTATGTCTAGCCATTACAGAATTCTTTATCCATCTATCTATGGCAACATTGGAAGGTGGCACTCTGGTCTTAACTGGCCAGACATAATTTCTGTTTCCCACAGGCTCATATGGTTCCACTAACCATCCATTCATGTTAGGCCTAGGCATGTAGACTGCCTTTGGCCTTGAAGCATGAAAAGGCTTTTGTGGTTTCTAGGTTTTCCTGTCGAGAACCTTCTTCTTACCCTGCTGGACACTTGGTTGTTCTTCTGCAGCTTTCTTTGCAGTGAACTCATCATATACTGCGTTACATCTTGGGCACAACCTTACCTTACCCTCTTCTTTCTTTTTCTCAAGAAATGCCTCGAGAGACTCACCTGGCTTTGGATATATGTCGGTTGCCTCCTTTGTATCCACGTCAAATTATTGCAACTTCCTTATATTGAGCATTCCTACGTTCAAAGGAACCTGTTGATCAACACAAGATACTTCAGCCTGAAATGGATCTATATCAACTTTCATATCCACTTTAGGCTTGTCGACAAACTTCAAACGCCCACTCATTATTGCTTTCTGGATTATGTCTCTGAAACGAACACATTCATTAGTAACATGACCGAAATTATTATGAAAGTTACAATATTTTTGGTCTTTTATTTCATCAAACTTTAGTAACCTATGTGCTTCCGACAGTTTAATCTGTTTGTCTTTTAATAACAATTCAAAAATCTTGTCGGCTTTGGTTACGTCGAATGTATATGTTTTCCTATTGACATAACTCATTTTCTCCTTATTTCTAGTAGGCTGTAAGGCCTGGCAAACATAAGGAGGACCATTCTGAAGTTCAGCAATGTGAACTTCGAACTCATCATCGCTGCCTTTAAACTCATTGTCGGATTCATTTAATCCGATAAATGCCACCTTTTCTCTTTTGAGAAATTTTTTCATTTTTTGAATCTTTTCAACTTTTAGTTGTTCTATTTGCCTAACTTTTTCACCTAGTTAGGCAAGATCAACCAAATATTGATTCACTAATTTCTTCCTTATATAATAATTTAAACCACCTGCAGCTATCTTTACTATTTCGACTTCAGGTATAAGGGTAAAACATCTACTCCTCATTTGCCAAAATCTAGCAAGATAGTCATCGACAGTTTCATTATACATCCTTTTGATATTAAAGAGATTTGTAAGTTCCACTTTCAAATCTCCTCTAAAGAATTGATCATGAAAGCTTCTTTCCAATTGAGCCTAGGAGTGCACTGAATTTGGTCTCAATGTCGAGAATCAGGAAAAAGTATTCTTTGTAAGGGAACTTGGGAAGAACCTCATTTTAAGGCCTTCAATAGTGGCTAACTCCCTCATCTCTGTTGTAAACCGTGCAATATGTTTGACGGTCGATTCCCATTTTCTCCTGCAAACTTAGAGAGTTTAGGAATCTTAATTCCTCTAGGCATTTCTGCCTGTTGAACCCACTCAGGAAACGCTGATACAAAATAGGGCTGGTTGGCATAGCCAACGTTGAAGCCAAATCTATTCAAAACCTGTTCCACTACTTGGTTTACATTTTGTTAAACTACTTGGTGCCCCCAAGATTTTATCGAAGCAATCTCATGGCTACATCATTTCTAGCCATTTGATCTTTATTTCCTCGACGGAGCACATAAGCATTTCCATATTCCAGGCGTGGCTAATCATTTTGCCCAGGTTGATCTAAGTTTTGTTGATTCTGCCCCACATTTGCCTGAGGTGCAACCATTTATTTATTTACCCCAGGCTGGGCTCCTTGAATGTTATCATTGGCCAAATCACCTACTCCCAAGGCTTGGTTTAGCCTTGCCATTTACTGGGTCAATGCGCTGTAAACATTATTTGTATTTTCCATGATTGGCGTAATCATGGCATCCATTTGCTGAGTGAACATATGCACCATGTCATGGTTACTTTCGTCTATTTGTTGTCAAAAGCTGGCCAAATAATTTATAGTTGGCCCTGTTACACTTTGGGGATTATCTCTCGACATATTTGGGAAAACTGGTCCCAAATTTAATATTTCTTATAGAAAGAGAGTTGGATTGCTTTTACCTACAACCCCTGCTCCTTGGCTACCAAAACTTGCCAAGGCCGAACTTATTTGTGGTTGGCCGACAGTATTGGCCAAAGTGGAGCCAAGTCCCATTTGTGCCATGAAAGGAGGCACATAATTTGGTGGCAACCCATATTGGGGCACAAACCTCGAATTTGAGTTTATTATGCTTTGGTTACTTGGCTGACTTAGCGATGGCTGTGTCATTCTAGGAAACACTTGTTCTGCTACTAGATTACTCCTGAGAGCACCAGTTGCTATATCATCCTCCACCAGACCAATACTAGCGACGGTCGAGGGTGGCACAGTAATGGTTGTTGAAGGTATATCCGATACCTGACTACTTACATTACTCATGGTTTGCGTATTTTGAGAAGAGTAGATAAATCTTCCACTTCTTAAACACATACAACCATTTCCTGACACTAAGAGTTACTCTAAACTCGTCCCACTGGGCGTGCTAATTTGTTTAAGTGAAATTTTAGTTTAAAAAATTGGTAACAATTCCAACAAACAAATAATGAAAATCAGATGAATGTGGGTTTCGAGTTATGCGGTAATCTCGTAGGATTTGAGATTTAACTTAAAATAAATAAAAGAATACCTTAATGCAAGTTTAAAGAAATAAACAGAAGTTCAGAAAGGAAAGCTTTGATAAATTAAAAGAATGTAAGAAAATTGGTATAGGAAATTAAAGAGCAGAAGTTTAAAAGAAAGCATGTAAATGACAATAGAATGTACAGTGCATGGAAAATAAAGTGCAGAAAGTTTAAATGTGCAGTGAAAGTAAAGAACGTAAAGTAAAAGGACGTGAATTTAAAGTGTAGGAAAGTAAAGGAAATATAAAGGACAAGTGCAGAAATGTAAAAAGGTTGAATGTAAATTGCATTGAAATTTAACTTGCTTGAATGTAAAGAGTGGAAGGCATACTTGATCAATATCCGTGTATCTGCTTGAGTGAGATGTTTAGGATTTCAATCAAGTATCCAACCTTTTGTACATCGTGAATCCTAATATTTATAGGTAAATTATGAAAACAACTGACTCCTAAAAATTAGACATGTATACGGCAGTTATATGTCAAATATTCGACACTAGTATATTGCCCAACTTTTGACAAAACCAACTTCTGATCATTTACCACTTTCGTTGGTTCAACACTTCAGAAATTTATCCAATGTCAATATTTGTCGAATTAGAATTTCTGACCATTTAGTACTTTCGTTGGTTCAACATTTAGAAGATTTTTCCAATATCAACATCAATCCGTTGAATTAGAATTTCTGTTGATCTTCTAGTATCTTCGACAACTTTATATATCATTCGACAGAATTGATCTTCATTCGACATAATTGATCTTCATTTGACATAATTGATCTTCATTTGACAGAACTGATCTTCATTCGACAGAACTTGACTTTTAGCCATTCTTGTCAAATAATGTTCTCCTGTCAGCATTGATTCTGTCAAATTGTAACTTAGTCATTTTCATCACCAAGTCACATTATGGCTGACATCTTTCATCATTCTCTATCGTGTCATGTTTTGTCGAAAGGTAACCTTACATTTGTACACTTGAGGCATTTTTTTTGTCAAATCCAAAATTAAGATTTATCACTTAACAGATGCCCCCAAAAGTTTTGGCTTTCGATAGCTTCTGGAGAAAGACAAAATTTTATAACAGATAACTCAATTATCAACAAAAAATTCAAAGTGATTTGTGTCAACTTGGAAGTAAAGTCAAGGCCCTTATTACCAAAATACAATCTCTGGAGCCTGACTACCAGTCTGCTCTAGCTGATAAAGAATCACTATAAACCTCTTGGGAAGCTTTAAGGAAGATGCAGCCTTGAAATATATTTAATATCTATCAGTTTATCTTACCCGACAAACTTGAAATATATTTAGTATCTGTCGGTTTAGACTGCCCAACAAACATTTGTGTTTTCTATTGACTTAGATTATCTCGACAATATAACTTGTAATTGCCAAGTATCTTGAAGGAAAAGAAAATTTTCCTTATTTATTCACTGCCAATCTTTACTTCACACATTGTCGGTGTATATGGCTTTAAATATTCACCATATATAGATTTAATCCTTAAACTAGAATTAATCTCGACAAGTGCATAAGCATTTTCAGAAAACACTTGAATAATTTTGGATGGTCCTTCCCAACAAATTGGATATGAACCTTCTCAGGAAATTAACTTTTCCTAAAAAAGATTGCAATTCCTTTTTGTTCGTCGGTGGCGCGGCCTCCATAACTGCCTTGGCTTTATTCTTGTCCACTTCTATACCTTTTTTATGAACTAAGAAACCCAAGAATTTAGCAGCCGACACCCCAAAACTGTATTTTTCTGGATTCATCTTTAGGCTGTGCTTCCTCATTCTGTCGAATGCCTGCCTCAAGTTTGTCAAATGACTTTCCTTTGTTTCCGACTTGACAATTACATCATCGAGGTAAACTTCCATAAATTTTCTGATGACATCATGAAAAATTGTATTCATTGCTCTCTGATAGGTGACCCCTGCATTCTTCAAACCGAAAGGCATGACCACCCATTCAAATGTCCCAATAGCTCTTGGACATCTAAAGGCAGTTTTCGACACGTCCTCCTCGGCTATGAAAATTTGGTTATAACCTGCATGACCATCCATAAAACTCAATAATTCATGTCCAGATCAAGCATCAACTAACATGTCCGCAATTGGCATAGGATACTCCTCTTTAGGTGTGGCAGTATTCAAATTTCTAAAATCTACACATATTCTTAACTTGCCATTTTTCTTAACTACAGGAACAATATTAGAAAGCCATTTGACATACCTGGTTGTCCTGATGAATTTGGCTTTGAGTAATCTTTCGACTTCTTTTTTTATCTTTAAGACTACCTCAGGTGCAAATCTTCTGTTGGCTTGCTTGACAGGTCTGCATCCTTCTTTCAAAGGCAATCTGTGCTCGATAAGATCTCTACTCAATCCAGGCATTTCATCATAATCCCAGGTGAAACAATCTTTATATTCCATAATTAACTCGACAAGCTTTTCTTTAAAATCCTTTGGCAGAAATGAACTCATAAAGATAGGCTTTCTGTCTATTTCAGTACCTAAGTTTATTTCTTCCAAAGGATCTTCCACTTCCACATTTTGTTTCTCAACAAGCCCTTTCTCAAAAAATAAAGGACCATCATCAATTATACAATCTGATAACATACTTTCAGCAGCGTATACTGCTTTGTCGGCTAAATAAGCCGACAATCTTTCTGAGTGATCCTTAACATTCATAACTAGTGCTTGGCCGATCTTCTTTGGCCTTCTTCACCAGTCGTATACCAAACTGATCCCTCAAGCTAACTTTGAGTGTATCTTCGTTAATGACCCCACCACTTGCTGTTACTGGTTTAACATTTGGGGCATATATTCTAAAATTGACATGAAGCTACTGGAGATAGCAAGGACTGTCATCTGCTTCTATTATTTTAACTTGGTCATCTTCATTCCAAAGAATGAGCTTCTGATGACCCGTTGATGGTATTGCTCCAACGGCATGAATCCAATCTCTTCCTAGCAAAAGATTGTAACTTGACTTTGTCGGAATTACCACAAATAACGTCGGCCTTGCAACAAATCCGACCTGCACTTTTAACATCACCACTCCGTCCGACGGGGAGGTTTTACCACTGAAATCAGTGACTACCATGTTCATCGACATCAAATATGACTCATCTTTCCCAAGTTTTTTAAGCATTGCCCTTGGGATTAAATTAATAGCTGCCCCCCCATCGATCAAAACTCTATTGGTGAGCTTTCCTTCTAATAGAGCCTTGATATGTAACGGTTGTAAATGAGCCTTTTGGTCTTCTGTCGGTTTCTTGAGCTGAGCCGTATTGTCGAAGACTGTTACCATATTGTCTTGGAAAAAAAGCCAATGATCATCTCGGTCATCTAAATCCTCTTCATTCTCCCCAGTGTACTCAATTTCGTGATACCCTTCAAAGTCTATAGGTAACACCGAAACTAAGTTCACACTCATTGACTTCAAGAATTCCTCCTCATCGAACAACTCTTCATCACTTACGTGCCTATCAATCCTGAAATAATCTTCCGACGACAAGTTATTATCCATAGCCGTCAAGATATCATCCAAATTATCATCCAAGTTGATGTCCATGTCGAGTTGCTCCTTATCACCAAGGCCTAAAGGATCCTCTGGATCATTCAAGGCCTCAATAACTTCATCAGTCATTAAGTCTATATCTTGGCAATCAAGCTTTGCCAATCTTTCTTTTTCTTTATTTACGTCGAGCACTTTCTTCCTCCGCTCAACATCTTGATCAGGATTCTCTAAAATTCTCCTGATTTCATCTTCCGACCAGTCTTCAATATTCTTACTATTTTCAATTTCAGTGTCCTTAGTCTGCTCTTTTTCCATTGTCGGTTTTACAACTTTTGAGCTAACCAACTCCTTATTCTTCTCGACTAATAAACTATTCTTTCTTCCCTCTTTTTCTGTTGCTATCAGTCCAATTAGTCATTTCCTCTTTGTTTTATTTGGAATTGGCCTTTGAACCTGCTTACCCTTTCTTATTTTGCTAATCTTTCTCGTCGGGATTCATCATCTATTTCAAGCCGTCTAACTTCATTTCGTGTCGGCTCCCCTGGAAATGATCCCTTGGTAACAACACTTTTTAGTTTTCTACCATCTTTATCCTAATTAAGCACTGGCCTCTTTTCAACCACCAAAAAACATTTGTTTCTACAGGCTGCTCCTTGATTACTAATCCTTCAGCCATATCTCTTCTTTTTTGTGCTTGTCTTAATCTTTGTAATCTCCTTTTCTTACTCTTCGACATGGGAAGAACCTTTGATGGCCCTGCTACATCTTGGCCAATCGAGGTTTTTCCTAGATTGATCCTACCATTCTTATAGTCTTCATTCCAAAAAGGTTGATCCCTCTGAAAGTTACTCCTCCTGGCAGACACATTTCGTCGAAAATACGTATGTCTAGCCATTACAGAATTCTTTATCCATCTATCTACGACAAAATTGGAAGGTGGCACTCTGGTCTTAATCGGCCGGACATAATTTCTATTTCCCATAGGCTCATATGGTTCCACTAACCATCTATTCATGTTAGGCCCAGGCATGCAGACTGCCTTTGGCCTTGAAGCATGAAAAGGCTTTTGTGGTTTCCAGGTTTTCTTGTCGAGAACCTTCTTCTTACCCTGCTGGACACTTGGTTGTTCTTCTGCAGCTTTCTTTGCAGCGAACTCATCATATACTGCGTTACATCTTGGGTACAACCTTACCTTGCCCTCTTCTTTCTTTTTCTCAAGAAATGCCTCGAGAGACTCACCTGGCTTTGGATATATGTCGGTTGCCTCCTTTGTATCCACGTCGAACTCTTGCAACTTCCTTATGTTGAGCATTCCTACGTTCAAAGGAAACTGCTGATCAACACAAGATACTTCATCCTGAAATGGATCTATATCAACTTTCATATCCACTTTAGGCTTGTCGGCAAACTTCAAACGCCCACTCATTATTGCTTTCTGGATTATGTCTCTGAAACGAACACATTCATTAGTAACATGACCGAAATTATTATGAAACTTACAATATTTTTGGTCTTGTATTTCATCAAACTTTAGTAACTTGTGTCCTTCCGACAGTTTAATCTGTTTGTCTTTTAATAATAAATCAAAAATCTTGTCGGCTTTGGTTACGTCGAATGTATATGTTTTCCTATTGACATAACTCATTTTCTCCTTATTTCTAGTAGGTTGTAAGGCCTGGCAAACATAAGGAGGACCATTCTGAAGTTCAGCAATGTTAACTTCGAACTCATCATCGCAGCCTTCAAACTCATTGTCGGATTCATTTAATCCGACAAATGCCACCTTTTCTCTTTTAAGAAATCTTTTCAGTTTTTGAATCTTTTCAACTTTTAGTTGTTCTATTTGCCTAACTTTTTCACCTAGTTGGGCAAGATCAACCAAATATTGATTTACTAATTTCTTCCTTATATAATAATCTAAACCACCTGTAGCCATCTTTACTCTTTCAACTTCAGGTATAGGGGTAAAACATCTACTCCTCATTTGTCGAAATCTAGCAAGATAGTCATCGACAGTTTCATTATACATCCTTTTGATATTAAAGAGATCTGTAAGTTCCACTTTCAAATCTCCTCTAAAGAATTAATCATGAAAGCTTCTTTCCAATTGAGCCTAGGAGTGGACTGAATTTGGTCTCAATGTCGAGAATCAGGAAAAAGCATTTTTTGTATGGGAACTTGGGAAGAACCTCATTTTAAGGCCTTCAACAGTGGCTAACTCCCTCATCTCTATTGTAAACCGTGCAATATGTTCGACAGTCGATTCCCACTTTCTCCTGCAAACTTAGAGAGTTTAGGAATCTTAATTCCTCTAGGCATTTCTGCCTGTTGAACCCACTCAGGAAACACTGATACAAAATAGGGCTGGTTGGCATAGCCAACGTTGAAGCCAAATCTATTCAAAACCTGTTCCACTACTTGGTTACATTTTGTTCAACTACTTGGTGCCCCCCAAGATTTTATCGAAGCAATCTCATGGCTACATCATTTCTAGCCATTTGATCTTTATTTCCTCGACGGAGCACATGGACATTTCCATATTCCAGGCGTGGTTGATCATTTTGCCCAAGTTGATCTGAGTTTTGTTGATTCTGCCCTACATTTGCCTGAGGTGCAACCATTTCTCTATTTACCCCAGGTTGGGCTCCTTGAATGTTATCATTGGCCAAATCACCTACTCCCAAGGCTTGGTTTAGCCTTGCCATTTGCTGGGCCAATGCGCTGCAAACATTATTTGTATTTTCCATGATTGGCGTAATCGTGGCACCCATTTGCTGAGTGAACATATGCACCATGTCATGGTTACTTTCGTTTATTTGTTGTCGAAAGCTGGCCAAAGAATTTATAGTTGGCCCTGTTACACTTTGGGGATTATCTCTCGACATATTTGGGAAAACTGGTCCCAAATTTAATCTTTCTTGTAGAAAGAGAGTTTGATTGCTTTTACCAACAACCCCTGCTCCTTGGCTACCAAAACTTGCCAAGGCCGAACTTATCTATGGTTGGCCTTGTAAAACCACTGGTTGGCCGACAGTATTGGCCAAAGTGGAGCCAAGTCCCATTTGTGCCAGGACAGGAGGCACATAATTCAGTGGCAACCCATATTGGGGCACAAACCTTGAATTTGAGTTTATTATGCTTTGGTTACTTGGTTGACTCGGCGATGGCTGAGTCATTCCAGGCAACACTTGTTCTACTACTGGATTACTCCTGAGAGCACCAGTTGCTATAACATCCTCCACCAGACCAGTATTAGCGACGGTCAAGGGTGGCACAGTAATGGATGTCGAAGGTATATCCGACGCCTGACTACTTACATTACTCTTGGTTTGCATATTTTGAGAAGAGAAGATAAATCTTCCACTTCTTAAACGCATACAACCATTTCTTGACACTACGAGTTATTCTGAACTCGTCCCACTGGGCGTGCCAATTTGTTTAAGTGAAATTTTGATTTAAAGACTTGGTAACAATTTCAACAAACAAATAATGAAAATCAGATGAATGTAGGTTTCGAGTTATGCGGTAATCTCGTAGGATTTGAGATTTAACTTAAAATAAATAAAAGAATGCCTTAATGCAAGTTTAAAGAAATAAACAGAAGTTCAGAAAGGAAAGCTTTGATAAATTAAAAGAACGTAAGAAAATTGGTACAGGAAATTAAAGAGCAGAAGTTTAAAAGAAAGCATGTAAATGACAATAGAATGTAAAGTGCAAGGAAAATAAAGTACAAAAAGTTTAAATGTGCAGTGAAAGTAAAGAACGTTAATGTAAAAGGATGTGAATTTAAAGTGCAGGAAAAGTAAAGGAAATATAAAGGACAAGTGCAGAAATGTAAAAAGGTTGAATGTAAATTGCATTGAAATTTAACTTGCTTGAATGTAAAGAGTGGAAGACATACTTGATCTGTATCCGTGTATCTGCTTGAGTGAGATGTTTAGGATTTCAATCAAGTATCCAACCCTTTGTACATCGTGAATCCTAATATTTATAGGTAAATTATCAAAATAACTGACTCCTAAAAATTAGGCATGTATATGGCAATTATATGTCAAATATTCGACACTAGTACATTGCCCAACTTTTGACAAAACCAACTTCTGATCATTTACCACTTTCGTTAGTTCAACACTTCAGAAATTTCTCCAATGTCAATATCCGTCGAATTAGAATTTCTGACCATTTAGTACTTTCGTCAGTTCAACACTTAGAAGATTTTTCCAATATCAACATCAATCCGTCGAATTAGAATTTCTGTTGATCTTCTAGTATCTTCAACAGCTTTAAATATCATTCGACAGAATTGATCTTCATTCGACATAATTGATTTTCATTCAACAGAACTGATCTTCATTCGACAGAACTTTACTTTTAGCCATTCTTGTCAAATAATGTTCTCCTGTCAGCATTGATTCTATCAAATTGTAACTTAGTCATTTTCATCACCAAGTCACATTATGGCTAACATCTTTCATCATTCTCTATCATGTCATGTTTTGTCGAAAGGTAACCTTACATTTGTACACTTGAGGCATTTTTTCTATCAAATCCAAAATTAAGATTTATCACCTAACAGATGCCCCCAAAAGTTTTGGCTTTCGATAGCTTCTGGAGAAAGACAAAATTTTATAACAGATAACTCAATTGTCAACAAAAAATTCAAAGTGATTTGTGTCAACTAGGAAGTAAAGTCAAGGCCCTTATTACCAAAATACAATCTCTGGAGCCTGACTACCAGTCCGCTCTAGCTGACAAAGAATCACTATAAACCTCTTGGGAAGCTCTAAGGAAGATGCAGCCTTGAAATATATTTAATATCTATCAGTTTATCTTACCCGACAAACTTGAAATATATTTGGTATCTGTCGGTTTAGACTACCAGACAAACATTTGTGTTTTCTATTGACTTAGATTATCTCGACAATATAACTTGTAATTGCCAAGTATCTTGAAGGAAAAGGAAATTTTTCTTATTTATTCACTGCCAATCTTTACTTCATACATTGTCGGTTTATATGGCTTTAAATATTTGCCATTTATAGATTTAATCCTTAAACCAGAATTAATCTCGACAAGTGCATAAGCATTTTCAGAAAACACTTGAGTAATTTTGAATGGTCCTTCCCGACAAATTGGATATGAACCTTCTCAGGAAATTAACTTTTCCTAAAAAAGATTGCAATTCCTTTTTGTTCGTTGGTGGCGCGGCCTCCAAAACTGCCTTGGCTTTATTCTTGTCCACTTCTATACCTTTTTTATGGACTAAGAAACCCAAGAATTTAGCAGCCGACACCCCAAAACCGTATTTTTCTGGATTCGTCTTAAGGTTGTGCTTCCTCATTCGGTCGAATGCCTGCTTCAAGTTTGTCAAATGGCTTTTCTTTGTTTCTGACTTGACAATGACATCATCGATGTAAACTTCCACAAATTTTTTGATGATATCATGAAAAATTGTATTCATTGCTCTCTGATAGGTGGCCCCTGCATTCTTCAAACCGAAAGGCATGACTGCCCATTCAAATGTCCCAATAGCTCCTGGACATCTGAAGGTAGTTTTTGACACGTCCTCCTCGGCTATAAAAATTTGGTTATAACCTGCATGGCCATCCATAAAACTCAATAATTAATGTCCAGATGCGGCATCAACTAATATGTCGCAATTGGCATAGGATACTCCTCTTTAGGTCTGACAGTGTTCAAATTTCTAAAATCTACACATATTCTTAACTTGCCATTTTCTTAACTACAGGAACAATATTAGAAAGCCACAGTGACTACCATATTCGTCGACATCAAATATGACTCATCTTTCCCAAGTTTTTTAAGCATTGCCCTTGGGATTAAATTAATAGCTGCCCCCCCAGTCGATCAAAACTCTATTGGTGGACTTTCCTTCTAATAGAGCTTTAATGTGTAACGGTCGTAAATGAGCCTTCTGGTCTTCTGTCGGTTTCTCAAGCTGAGCCGTATTGTCGAAGACTGTTACCATATTGTCCAGGAAAAAAAGCCAATAATCATCCAGGTAATCTAAATCCTCTTCATTCTCCCCAATGTACTCAATTTCGTGATACCTTTCAAAGTCTGCAGGTAACACCGAAACTAAGTTCACACTCATTGACTTCAAGAATTCCTCCTCATCGGACAACTCTTCATCACTTACGTGCCTTCCAATCCTAAAATAATCTTCCAACGGCAAGTTATTATCCATAGCCGTCAAGATATCATCCAAATTATCATCCAAGTTGATGTCCATGTTGAGTTACTCCTCATCACCAAGGCCTAAAGGATCCTCTGGATCATTCAAGGTCTCAATAACTTCATCAGTCATTAAGTCCATATCTTGGCAATCAAGCTTCGCCAATCTTTCTTTTTCTTTGTTTACGTCGAACACTTTCTTCCTCCGCTCAACATCTTGATCAGGATTCTCTAAAATTCTCCTGATTTCTTCTTCCGACCAGTCTTCAATATTCTTACTATTTTCAATTTCAGGGTCCTTAGTCTGCTCTTTTCCCATTGTCGATTTTACAACTTTTGAGCTAATCAACTCCTTATTCTTCTCGACTAATAAACTATTCTTTCTTGCCTCTTTTTATGCTGCTATCGGTCCATTTCCTCTTTGTTTTATTTGGAATTGACCTTTGAACTTACTTACCCTTTCTTATTTTGGCAACCTTTCTCATCGGTATTCATCATCCGTATCAAGCCGTCTAACTTCATTTGTTGTTGGCTCCCCTGGAAACGATCCCTTGGTAACAACACTTTTTAGTTTTCTACCATCTTTATCCGGATTAAGCACTGGCCTCTTTTTGACCTCCAAACATCCTGTTTCTACAGGATGCTCCTTGATTACTAATCCTTCAGCCATATCTCTTCTCTTTTGTGCTTGTCTTAATCTCTGTAATTTCCTTTTCTTACTCTTCGACATGGGAAGAACCTTTGATGGCCCTGCTACATCTTGGCCAATCGAGGTTTTTCCTAGATTGATCTTACCATTCTTATAGTTTTCATTCCAAAAAGGTTGATCCCTCTGAAAGTTACTCCTCCTAGCAGACACATTTCATCGAAAATACGTATATCTAGCCATTGCAGAATTCTTTATCCATCTATCGACGACAACATTGGAAGGTGGCACTCTGGTCTTAACCGGCCCGACATAATTTCTGTTTCCTACAGGCTCATGTGGTTCCACTAACCATCCATTCATGTTAGGCCTAGGCATGTAGACTGCCTTTGGCCTTGAAGCATGAAAAGGCTTTTGAGGTTTCCAGGTTTTCTTATCGAGAACCTTCTTCTTACCCTACTGGACACTTGGTTGTTCTTCTGCAGCTTTCTTCACAACGAACTCATCATATATTGCGTTACATCTTGGGTATAACCTTTCCTTGCCTTCTTCTTTCTTTCTCTCAAGAAATGCCTCGAGAGACTCACCTGGCTTTAGATATATGTCGGTCACCTCCTTTGTATCCATGTCGAACTCTTGCAACTTCCTTATGTTGAGCATTCCTACGTTCAAAGGAACCTGCTGATCAACACAAGATACTTCAACCTGAAATGAATTTGTATTAACTTTCATATCCACTTTAGGCTTGTCGGCAAACTTCAAATGCCCACTCATTATTGCTTTCTTGATTATGTCTCTGAAACGAACACATTCATTAGTAACATGACCAAAATTATTATAAAACTTATAATATTTTTGGTCTTTTATTTCATCAAACTTTAGTAACCTGTGTCATTCCGACAGTTTAATCTGTTTGTCTTTTAATAACAAATCAAAAATCTTGTCGGCTTTGGTTACGTCAAATGTATATGTTTTCCTATTGATATAACCTATTTTCTCCTTATTTCTAGTAGGCTGTAAGGCCTGGCAAATATAAGGAGGACCGTTCTGAAGTTCAGCAATGTTAACTTCGAACTCATCATCGCTATCTTCAAACTCATTATCAGATTCATTTAATCCGACAAATGCCACCTTTTCTCTTTTAAGAAATCTTTTCAGTTTTTGAATCTTTTTAACTTTTAGTTGTTCTATTTGCTTAACTTTTTCACCTAGTTAGGCAAGATCAACCAAATGTTGACTCACTAATTTCTTCCTTATATAATAATCTAAACCACCTGTAGCTATCTTTACTATTTCGACTTCAGGTATAGGGGTAAAACATCTACTCCTCATTTGCCGAAATCTAGCAAGATAGTCATCGACAGTTTCATTATACATCCTTTTGATATTAAAGAGATCTGTAAGTCCCACTTTCGAATCTCCTCTAAAGAATTGATCATGAAAACTTCTTTCAAATTGAGCCCAGGAGTGCACTGAATTTGGTCTCAATGTCGAGAACCAGGAAAAAGCATTCTTTGTAAGGGAACTTGTGAAGAACCTCATTTTAAGGCCTTCAATAGTGGCCAACTCCCCCATCTCTATTGTAAATCGTGCAATATGTTCAACGGTCGATTCCCACTTTCTCCTGCAAACTTAGAGAGTTTAGGAATCTTAATTCCTCTAGGCATTTCTGCCTATTGAACCCACTCAGGAAACGCTGATACAAAATATAGCTGGTTGGCATAGCCAACGTTGAAGCTAAATCTATTCAAAACATGTTCCACTACTTGGTTTACATTTTGTTCAACTACTTGGTGCCCCCCAAGATTTTGTTGAAGTAATCTCATGGCTACATCATTTCTAGCCATTTGATCTTCATTTCCTCGACGGAGCACATGGACATTTCCATATTCCAGGCATGGATGATCATTTTGCCCAGGTTGATCTAAGTTTTGTTGATTCTGCCCCACATTTGCCTGAGGTGCAACCATTTCTCTATTTACCCCAGGCTGGGCTCCTTGAATGTTATCATTGGCCAAATCACCTACTCCCAAGGCTTAGTTTAGCCTTGCCATTTGCTGGGCCAATGCGCTGCAAACATTATTTGTATTTTCCATGATTGGCATAATCATGGCACCCATTTGCTGAGTGAACATATGCACCATGTCATGGTTACTTTCGTCCATTTGTTGTCGAAAGCTGGCCAAAGAATTTATAATTGGCCTTGTTACACTTTGGGGATTATCTCTCGACATATTTGGGAAAACTGGTACCCAATTTAATCTTTCTTGTAGAAAGAGAGTTAGATTGCTTGTACCTGCAACCCCTACTCCTTGGCTACCAAAACTTGCCAAGGCCGAACTTATCTATGGTTGGCCTTGTAAAACCACCGGTTGGCCGACAGTATTGGCCAAAGTGGAGCCAAGTCCCATTTGTGCCATGACAGGAGGCCCATAATTCAGTGGCAACCCATATTGGGGCACAAACCTCGAATTTGAGTTTATTATGCTTTGGTTACTTGGCTGACTCGGTGATGGCTGAGTCATTCCAGGCAACACTTGTTCTGCTACTGGATTACTCCTGAGAGCACCAGTTGCTATAACATCCTCCACCAGACCAGTACTAGCGACGGTCGAGGGTGGCACAGTAATGGCTGTCGAAGGTATATCCGATGCCTAACTACTTACATTACTCATGGTTTGCGTATTTTGAGAAGAGTAGATAAATCTGTAACACCCTAGCTCTGATACCAACTAATGTAACACCCTAGCTCTGATACCAACTAATGTAACACCCTAGCTAGGGCATCACATTTCTGACTCCCGACTCATAATCTGAAAATAAGTTCGCACAAAGTTTGAGTTATAAAATATGGGTTTCAAAATTTCTTCTTTACTGAAACGTAAATTTATTGAAAATATTAGGTAATATTGAAAATCATATTTCAACTATTTATTATGCAATATTGACACCAATTAATATCACAATTTAAAGAGAAATATAAAATTAACAGACTTATTTTTTTTTTTACAGTAGCAAACCCCATGACGGGTCCTACTTAATAGCACGCATACAACACTAATGAGAAACTTTAACATACTTATTCCTTTTTCTCATCCATCTTGATGCATCGACATCCGTTCCTTTGTCAACACTGCACACCTTCGAGTCCTGAATGTCCACTCCTTATTGTTATCACCAATCTCAGAGTATCCATCGCTCGTTATGTCTAAGACAACTCGATCCTTCTATTATTTGATTTTAACAGTACAGACACAACAAAACAATATAACAAAGAGGTGAGATCACCTACACCAATACCAATATGGCAGCACAGAGATAACACACAGCCAACAATATCATACAGACAGATCATGCCATAATCATGCTATCAGCATTAATCAACTATCATCATCTAATCATTTATCAGTTCAATCATCATCCAATCATTTATCAATTCAATTATCATAACCAATAACCAATATTCCTCAATTAATATATCACACAGATATAAATGTTTAGATTTATGCATATGTACAAAGACTCAGTTTTATCAAAAATAACTCTATGGAGGTTTTCACAATTTCGAGAAGAATGCTCTGGTCAATTGTTAGCCTTAGCCCAAAGACAATCTCCCAGTCATTGAAAAGAATCGTGTTCTTGTCGGGTATCGTCAATGCGTTGCAACGGATCACGCATCGCCAAAGTGGCACAGGTGCTACTCGCCACATGTCCCACGGTCGACCGCCAGCCTACTCGACGCCCCAAGATCCATCATAGACCTCACTATCAATTCTCATTCCCTCTTCAACCACAAGGGCCATAATAGCTATTAGCTATATTTTATACAATGCACGAATATATCAGTGCAAGTCCAACCCCAAAGGGCCAAATCTTTTCAATTTCATTTGTTCAATTTATATCATATGCTTCAACGCATACTTTTCCAATGCATGTATAATGCACCAAATCCATTCACAGGCATCTCTTTCCAATGCATACAAAATGCATCAAATACTAGTCATAGGCAAAACACGTCATTTTCTCATACAATGTCCATACAATCTTTGTTCAACAAGATAATTATACTATATTTTCAACACGAAATCATGTTATCATGTTTTCATAGTTATAAAACACTTTCGCCGTGTTTTCACAAAATTGCGTAACATTTCCATTATGTTTTCACAATTCCAAAATGTTTCTGTTACATTTTCAAAATTCTGAAACGTTTCTGTTATATTTTCACAATCTGTAACACTTTTGTTACGTTTTCAAAATTCCGCAGCTTTTCTTACATTTGCACTTTTAAATCACGTATTAATTTTTCAATGTCTTTCTCAATCGCGTAAAAATATCGTTTCTCAAATCGCATATTATTTTTCCACATTGTTTCAAAATTGCGTATATTTTTCAATAATATTTTCAATAGTGTAAAATATTTAAACGCTTTCCAAATCTCATAACAATTTTCCACCAATTTTCTACCATTTTTCATAATCCCGTAAAAATGTTTTATCGTTGTTCAATCACGTAGTGATTTTTCAACAATATTTCAAATCATGTAAAATATTTAAGCTTACATAAAATATTTAAACGTAATTCAAATCACGTAGAAATATTTTAACATATTTCAAATTGCGTAGAAATATTTTACTATATTTTAAATCATTTTTAAGATACGTAAATCATTTTTCACCATTTTACAATCATGTAAAATATTCCTTAATATTCCAAACATTATTTTGGACTTTCAAATAAGTCAATATCATTTTCAACACATTTTTAAGATACGTAAATAATTTTTCACCATAAAAAAATATTTCTCAACCTTCAAAAATTCCATTTCATCTTTTCTCAAAATATTATGACTTTGTATTTCATTTTTCACATTTTCTTACTCAAGAAAATCTTTTTCCACGTTTCTTTACTCAAGAAATTCTTTTTCAAATATAATCCACAAAATTACCTTTCCATTGATATAAATTAATGTTTCAAATCTTAAAATTTTCACACATATTTCAAAAACTTGAAAATAAGTTATACTTTAGTAAATTCTTAAATCACCATTATATTCTCCATTTTTCTCAAAGCATTTCCAAACACAACCTTCTTCAAAATAAATTGAAGTTCAAAAATATTTTTGTTTACAAAAATTTAATTCTCAAGTGATAAATGCTCTAATTCCATTTCCAAATTCTTGTATTAACTCAAGTTACGTTTCCACTTTGAAAATCACTTTGTTCATAAAAATCAAAGCATTACAAGCCTTCAAAAATGTGGACATGACTATTGAAATCATCAAATATTTTTCCTTTTAAATTGATATGGTTTTACATAAACAAAATCGTTAAAATTTTATTTTCAAAATCGAAGTACCGATGGTTATAAAAACCAAACTCATTTGTTCAAATTCATTTTTACTTTCTTTACAATTCCTTTTTCACTTTCTTTGCAAATTCTTAAAATCAATGTTTGCCCATTTCATTCAAAACTCATATTTAGAAAAATACTTAGGATCTTTTTACACAAAAATAAATCAATAAAAATTCCTCTAAAATCGTATTTTTGTTCTCTTAAAAAAAATAAACCCTTTGTTTATTTTTCATACTCTTCAAATCATCCATTATCATTCTTCATGAAAATATTAATTTAAAGATACGTAAAACATTTGTTCTAAATTTATCAAAATCTTATAAATGGCCATTGGAACCATGAAATATTTTTCTTCTAACTTAAATAAATTTCATTCTTGTTTCTACACAAAATAAATCAATAAAATTTCATTCTAAAATTTGTGTTCATGTTTTCTTAAAAAAAACAAACCTTTAGTTCATTTTTCATACTCCTCAAATCAATCCAATTTTATTCTTTCATAAACATATTAATTTGTAAACACCTATTTTGAGGTGTCTTGGCCGAAATTCTCATTGTTCTAGGGATCAAAATTTAATTTCCTTGTTCTTGAAAAATTTCAACATTGACCCTCATCAAGGGCATCAAAACTGTAGCTCTTCCTTGACCATTGGAACCAAGATCAATTTTCTTTCCATCTACACATCATGACATACATATATATATTTCATCATAAATATCACAAACATGCCATATACTCATCATGCATATTATAAGTATACTATCAAAGCCATAAAATCATGCAAAGCATATTAAGCATAGACAAAAATAATCAAAGCACAAGAAAATAAAGCAAAGCTCATAAACACATAATTAATTATTACATGACCATGGATTGGAATTCTCACATGAATTCACAATCCATCAAATATAAGACCATCTCCCACCACCATAATTGGTTGGGGAGATGGATCTCCCTCTTACCTCTTGAAGATCCTCAAAGCTTCTTGATTTTGCTTCTCTTTCCAAGTCCTTCAACACCAAGGGCTTCTCAAATTCAAAACAAAATACATAGAAATTAGTATACTAAGCTTGATTAAGAGGAATCATGGATCAAACATGGTTTAGATCATGAAAAAGAAAAGAATAAATGAAGTTTCCTTACACTTCACCAACAAGAACTCTAGAACTTGATCTTAGTAAAAGTTCTTCAAGATGAAAAATTTAGAGAAAGTCTTCAACATGAAAGTTGTTTAGAATAAGGTAAGGATTCAAGATCTATGGTTGGATTAAATTAAACAAACCATGGAACAATCATGGCTTAGAAAATCATAAACATGAATTTAAACCATAAAAACCAAAGTTTATCTCTAGGAAAGTAAGGTAAAAGTGGGATTTTGAAGCACTTAGAGTGGGATTTTGATGTGTGTGAAACAACATCATGTTTTGTTCTTGTTTTACATGCATTCTTGAGCATTTTAGGCATTTTAATTTCCCTTTTTAGTTAGTTTTTCCCTTAGTTTGGATAACTGCCGTGTTTCTGGTGTTCTTGTGTAGGATTGGTGCTAAATTGGCCTTGGAATGAATGGAAGCTTGCATGATTGAAGTTGGAGCTTTATGGAACTAATTTAGGGAAAGATAAGACAATTATCTACAACTTTCATGAAGACCTCAAAGGCCCAATCACACATTTGGATAACTCAAATTGGAATTGAAACAAGAACTAGGGTGCTGATCCTGACAGCTTGACCTTTGTATACTATTCATGACATATCTCGAGCTACAAGTTGTCAAATGAGCTGAAATTTTGATGGTTAATAGCTAAGATCCAAATCTACAACTTTCATGTTGAGCACTTTTTCAGATTCGAAGGTCTAATGGGTCATATTGAGCTTGGAAGGCCATTCCAGAGAGATCCACGGCCTGGCCGTGGATCAAACTACGGCCGTGGAACTCAAATGTTGCAGAATTGGCTTTTTTTTTTGGCAGAGAGAACCACGGCCTGGCCGTGTAATGAACCACGGCCGTGGTTCGCAGCGCCATGACAATTTTAGTTTTTCTTTTATTTCTTTTTTGGGCTTTTTGGCCAATTAAAACCCTAGGTTTATAAATAAGGGTTCTGAATACAATGAAGGGGATCTAATCTTGGTTTTGGGGAGAGGCACATTGGAGGCTTTGGCTTTTGTTCTTGATCTTTCTTCCCTCTTCTCTCTTGAATTACGGGTTTGGATGTTCTTAAACAATATTTTTTGATTCCTTCTTCTCTATGTCTGAGTAGTTTCCTTGTTTCTAGGATTGGGCAATGCCCTTTGATACTTTGATAATGAATAATTGACGTTGTTTCTCTTTTATTGATCTTGAATGTTCTTTGATTCAATTCTTATTGCTCTTATTCATGTGAATTTGCTGGCCACTTATTTGCATCTCATAGGCATTTAGGGACGTACTGAGAGGTGAACCTAAGTGTTGGAACCATAAGAATTGAACTTAAGGTCTAAATCACGAGAGTAGTTTTAGCCTTTCGAGGATTCAATGAATTACCACAAAGCGTAATGGGTTCAATTTAAATTCAATTACCACGAGAGTAGGAATTGGTTTAATAGGGCACTGATATTGTATCTTGAGAAAGAACATTAACTAATTTAGGGTAATTCACCTTCAATTGAATTTCATTTAATAAAAGGGTTGTCAATTAGGATTTATCTTGTATCATTGTGGTATCCCAATCTTGGAAGCTTTCTTAATTAAAAACCCCATTCTTGATAACTTGTCGTTTTTATTCTAAATTCTGTTTTCTTAATTTTTATTTAATTATTTTGTTACTAAGTTCTTATCAATCAACAATCATATTTTCTCTTGTTTAATTTAATTAAGTTAATTAATTAATTGGTATTCATACACACAAATTCCTGTGGATTCGATCTTTTATTACTTGACGACGAAACCGTACACTTGCATTTCACGCATCAAGTTTTTGGCGCCGCTGTTGCTTGGGACTGTGTGTTTTCTTGAATATTAATTTAATATTTAATTTAATTATTTTAAACCTTTTTCTTTTATTTGGTTCTTACGTTCTTGATTTCTCTTTGGCTCTCTCGCACGTAACTTGTTTCTTGTTTATGTGAAGTGCTAGACATTTCAGACTCTTATTGAAGCAAATCCACGAAATTGAAAGAACCTTGCATCAAAGGAGAAGACAACAAAGAGTAAGGAAATATCCGAACCACCACTTGTCATGGCAAAGAAATGAGGATAACAAACCTTTAAAGGAGTATGCAGCCCCTAATGCTCGGGGTTTGCGATCCGGAATTGTTAGGCCGACATTGAAGCTAGGCACTTCACCATACCTCCCGCCTTACTTTTCTATGATAAGGCAAAACCAATTTGGAGGTTTATCATCTGGAGGACCCAAATGATCATGTGGAGATGTTCTTAGAATTCTGTGAGACTCTAAAAATTGAAGGTGCCTCAGTTGATGCCATTCGCCTCCGATTGTTTTCATTATCATTAAGGGACAAGGCTAGAGCTTGGTTGAAATCGGTACCCACCGATACATTAACCACATGGAATCAATTGGAGCAAGCCTTTTGGACAAATTCTTTCCACCTTCCAAGACTCAAGCTCACCTAAGGACCCAAATCACAAGCTTCATTCAAAAAGATGGAGAGTCATTGTCAGAAGCTTGGGATAGATATAAGGCTTTGTTTGGAAGCCTGCCCACACCACGGGTTAGAGAAGTGGTTGATTGTTCACACCTTCTACAATGGATTGGAATATTCTTCGAAGGTGTCTCTTGACTCCGCAGCTGGTGGAGCTTTGATGAACAGAAGGCTGACAGAGGCCTATGAGATAATAGAGAGTGTAGCCTCAAACCATCACCAATGGGCCAGTGAAAGAGGTAACAACCCGAAAAAGCTCTCGGAAGGTAAGTTTGAGGTAGATGGTGTTAGTTTAATTATGGCTAAGTTTGACTCATTGAATAAACGTTTTGATAAGCTTGAAAAAGCTAGTGCTAATGCCATAAGTGCTGCTAACATTTTTTGTGAGATTTGTGGAGTACAGGGACATATGAGTGCGGATTACCAGGCTGAAAATGGTTCCTCACAAGGCACTTCGGTGGAGCAAGTGGAATCATGTCACAATTTCTATGATATTCCACCGAAGGTGCGCAATGATCCATATTCACAGACTTATAATCCCGGTTGGAGGTATCATCCCAACTTCTCTTATCGGAACAATCAATATCAAGCTGGCCAAGGTAGTGCTCAACCCTCTTCTGGATTCCCCCAGGTACAAAAGTCTAAACTCGAAACTCTCCTTGAAAATTTTGTAGAGAGTCAAACCAAGCAAAATGAAGAGTTTAGGCACCATGGTCAAGTTGTTAGTGAGGCTATTAAGGAATTGACATCTAAGGTAGATAACTTAGCTATTCATAACAAGATGTTAGAGACTCAAATAGCCCAACAAGCTAGCTTTTCACATAGACCACACGGGAAATTTCCAGGACAGCCTGAAATAAATCCTCATGAACATTGTAAGGCTGTGAGTTTAAGAAGTGGAAAGAAATTAGAAAATTCCAACGGTAAAGGGAAGTGTGACAAAGATGAGGGGAATGAGGAAAAAGAAATAACTAGGACACAACCCTTAGAAGAAAAAGAGACCAATGAGAAAGTGCCTGAGTATGTACCCCCTGAACCTTACCAACCCCCGGTTCCCTTCCCTCAAAGATTGGCCAAGGCCAAGCTAGATAAGCAGTTTAGGAAGTTTCTTGAGGTCCTTAAGAAGTTGTACATTAATGTACCCTTCACTGAGGCGTTGCAACAAATGCCTACCTATGCTAAATTTCTTAAGGACATTTTGTTTAATAAGAGAAAGCTAGAGGAGTATGAGACCGTAGCGTTAACTGAGGAGTGTAGCGCTTTAATTCAAAATAAGTTGCCTCCTAAACTCAAAGATCCTGGTAGCTTCTCTATTCCCTGTTTGATTGGTAACACTAGTTTTGATAAAGCTCTGTGTGATTTGGGGGCTAGTGTTAGTCTTATGCCCCTTTCTGTGTGTAAGAAGTTGGAAGTGAGTGAGCTGAAACCCACAACTATTTCTCTTCAATTGGCGGATCGGTCTGTCAAGTACCCTGTAGGCATCTTGGAGGATGTTCCCATTAAGGTTGGTAAATTTTATATGCCTGTGGATTTTGTTGTGCTTGATATGGAAGCTGATGCTACAATGCCGATCATACTTGGGCGTCCATTCCTTGCCACTGGAAGGGCGATCATTGATGTCCATGAAGGAAAATTGACTTTGCGATTAAATGATGAGGAAGTAGTTTTTGATGTTTTTAAATTTGAAATTAATTCTAATTCCTCAAATTCATGTAATCGCATAGATGCTACTAATGTTGTGGATAGTGTTGTGCTTTCAGGTATGCAGGAATCAGTGACTGGCGCTATGCCCTGCAAGGAAGGACCTAAGAAGCAGAGTGACAAGTGTATCGAGAAGCGTGAATTTAACATCGGGGATAAAGTTCTTCTTAATAACTCGCTTCTACGTTTCTGTCCTAATAAGTTATGGTCAAAATGGTCAGGACCATATGAGATTGTTCGAGTTTTATCCTACGGTGTGCTTGAGGTGAAGAAAAAAGGCCATAAACCTTTCATGATAAATGGCCAGAGAGTGAAACACTTTGAAGGAGTGGGGACTGCGTACTACTCCATAGATATCACCTGAGCACAGAAACCTGACCAAAGTCAAGCTAATGACTTTAAACAAGCGCTTCTTGGGAGGCAACCCAAGTTTTCTTATTTTTTTCTATTTTAATTCCTTCTTTTTCTTTTAATTTTGTTTGTTAGATTGTTGTTTTGATGTTTGTCTTTTGGATTTTGTTTAGGTTTGACCCTTTTTGAAGTTAAATTTAGAAGAAGAGTGAAGTCAGAAGGTTCCACACCAAACCCATGGAAAATTCCATGGCCATGGATTTAACACCAGAAGTTTTTCCACCACCGCAGTGAGTTCATTTCTTTTCTCCCTTCTCTAGTTTAAGATTTTTACATTGGGGACAATGTAGTTCTAAGCTTGGGGGTATTTTCATATTTTTATTTTTTTATTTTCATTGGTATTTTCATTTAGAGTCTCATGCATTCTCATGTTTTGTTTTGTTCATGTTGTATTGTCACACCATCATTTCTCTTGGGTTTTTGGTTGAATTTGTGCCCCTCTCTTTTGAGGATTTTGAGATGGTATTAATTTGGAACCCAATTGTTGATTCTTGTGATAGGCTACAAGCATTGTTTTAATTGATAGTAGAGGTGATCTTTTGATAGTTGATAATTAGCATATTGTTCTCTGAATTTATGCTTCTCATTGAATTTTTAAACCTCTAAATGTGAGTTTTGAGCCTATATGGGATGTATGCACTATATGATTTTTATTCCCATTCTTTGTGTTGAGTGATATTCCTCATTGATCTTGTGCTCTAGAACTTGATTTGAAACCATTTTTGAGGTGAAATTTTTGGTTACATGCTTGAATATGATTAAGGCATCTTAGGTATTTTTCTGGCCTTCTGAATTTGTTACACTTTCATCCTCTAGTTGCCCATTTTGAGCCTATTGCATAATTGTTTTTCTTGATGCCTATGATAATACATTGTTGGTAATCATTTAGAATATTAAATGGAGCAAAGTGGGTTTGAAAGTTGTGAAAAGTGTGTTGGGAATCATATGTGAATGACATTTCTCTTTCTCAAAAAAAAAAAGTGCAAATAAAAGAAAATCATAAGATGGAAGCTTGAGAAAAAAAAAAGAGAGGAGAAAGAGAAGAAGGAAAAGTAAGGAAGAAAATTCTTTGAAATGTGGAGTTATGTTTTAGATTGAAAAATTGTCTTTGCTCCATTTATGTTCTATTAGATTACTTGTGTTTATTGAAAATCTTGATTAGCCCTTTGTCATACCTTCTTTTCTCTACCTTACTTAACATCATTCCCATGGCCTCATTACAACCCTTATAAGACCTTTTGATTCTTGCATACATACTGATTATTAGTGGAAATTTGGTTTCTTATCAAGCATATGGAAGTGCATTTTCTTTGATGGATTTTGAGCGTATGGTTTCCACCCTTAAACACTTTGAGTGTGGTTAGTAGAGTGAACTTGATTCAATCAGTGAGGATACATGATTTCTGAGAATTTAGCCTCTAATTGGACTTGATTTTGATTACCTCTCAGATTCCTTATTTGCCTTAGCCTATTGCTTGGATATTGTTTTCTCGGGTTCCTTATTCTTTATTGTCTTTTGATCCCACTTCTTGTTTTGGCATTAATTATTGCTTGGGGACAAGCAAAGTCTTAAGCTTGGGGGGATTTGATGTGTGTGAAACAACATCATGTTTTGTTCTTGTTTTACATGCATTCTTGAGCATTTTAGGCATTTTAGTTTCCCTTTTTAGTTAGTTTTTCCCTTAGTTCGGATAACTGCCGTGTTTCTGGTGTTCTTGTGTAGGATTGGTGCTAAATTGGCCTTGGAATGAATGGAAGCTTGCATGATTGAAGTTGGAGCTTTATGGAACTAATTTAGGGAAAGATAAGACAATTATCTACAACTTTCATGAAGACCTCAAAGGCCCAATCACACATTTGGATAACTCAAATTGGAATTGAAACAAGAACTAGGGTGCTGATCCTGACAGCTTGACCTTTGTATACTATTCATGACATATGTCGAGCTACAAGTTGTCAAATGAGCTGAAATTTTAATGGTTAATAGCTAAGATCCAAATCTACAACTTTCATGTTGAGCACTTTTTCAGATTCGGAGGTCTAATGGGTCATATTGAGCTTGGAAGGCCATTCCAGAGATATCCACGGCCTGGCCGTGGATCAAACCACGGCCGTGGAACTCAAATGTTGCAGAATTGGCTTTTTTTTTGGCAGAGAGAACCACGGCCTGGCCGTGTAATGAACCACGGCAGTGGTTCGCAGCGCGCAGCAGAATTTTAGTTTTTCTTTTATTTCTTTTTGGGGCTTTTTGGCCAATTAAAACCCTAGGTTTATAAATAAGGGTCCTGAATACAATGAAGGGGATCTAATCTTGGTTTTGGGGAGAGGCACATTGGAGGCTTTGGCTTTTGTTCTTGATCTTTCTTCCCTCTTCTCTCTTGAATTACGGGTTTGGATGTTCTTAAACAATGTTTTCTGATTCCTTCTTCTCTATGTCTAAGTAGTTTCCTTGTTTCTAGGATTGGGCAATGCCCTTTGATACTTTGATAATGAATAATTGACGTTGTTTCTCTTTTATTGATCTTGAATGTTCTTTGATTCAATTCTTATTGCTCTTATTCATGTGAATTTGCTGGCCACTTATTTGCATCTCATAGGCATTTAGGGACGTACTGAGAGGTGAACCTAAGTGTTGGAACCATAAGAATTGAACTTAAGGTCTAAATCACGAGTAGTTTTAGCCTTTCGAGGATTCAATGAATTACCACAAAGCGTAATGGGTTCAATTTAAATTCAATTACCACGAGAGTAGGAATTGGTTTAATAGAACACTTTTGATATTGTATCTTGAGAAAGAACATTAACTAATTTAGGGTAATTCACCTTCAATTGAATTTCAAATTTAATAAAAAGGTTGTCAATTAGGATTTATCTTGTATCATTGTGGTATCCCAATCTTGGAAGCTTTCTTAATTCTGAAAACCCCATTCTTGATAACTTGCTATTTTTATTCTAAATTCTGTTTTCTTAATTTTTATTTAATTATTTTGTTACTAAGTTCTTATCAATCAACAATCATATTTTCTCTTGTTTAATTTAATTAAGTTAATTAATTAATTGGTATTCATACACACAGTCCCTGTGGATTCGATCTTTTATTACTTGACGACGAAATCGTACACTTGCGGATTTCACGCATCAGATTTTGGGAAAACTTTCTAAATGAAAAGTGTTTAGAATGGTGTTTAGCTTTAGGAAATGATGAGAGTGAAAATTATAGGCGATGGATAGTATATTTGGGTGTAGAGACCGAACCAATGGAGAGAAAATGGAAGGAAAAATGGTTGCTTGGTTCTTGGGATTTTGAGAGAATAAGATGGAGGCTTTTTTTTGGTGAAGTAGAAAAATGAATATGGAGAGTGTGACCAAAAGTGCTGCTGCCGTGGGAGTGAAAGAATGGAGAGATATGAATTCATTTGGCATAATTGAAGGCTATCACATGATGCACAAAGTCTTCCACTTTGTCATCTTTTTCTTTGGCCTACAAAGGCTATACAAGCATGTCTAAACATGTCTCCTCCTTCCTAACACTCCAAAACCGTCCCCCCCTTCATCATGCACTCCAAAGTTGTCATAATTACTTGCTAATTGATTAGTTAATTCATTAGATTAAGTTTCCTAATCAATCTTAACTAATTTTCTAATTACATAACTAATTAATTAGACATATTATTTCATATATTATAATCTCTAATTAAAATTAGGATATCTAATTAAGAATTAGATTATAACAATTTAATATTTAATTTAGTTTACTTGGCTTGTTAATTAGGCCATTATTTGAAGCATTTCTAGCCATTGATTAATTCAATGGTTAGGAATTAGGTAGACTTTTAATTTTTAGAAGACTAAATCTAAGCCATTGGATCCTTTTCCTTTAAATTCTAGCCATTAGATGTGTCTCCAAAATAAAGGGTCAAGATTGCTTCTTCTTACTTTTAATCCAAGGGTCATAATTAGTCTTTGCTACTTTTTAAGACCAAATCTCCACCCTTGATTAATTCTTCATCCAATGGTCATAAATGGTCTTTGTCACTTTTCAAGACCAAATCTCCACCCTTGATCAATTCTAAATCCAATGGTTGTAAATGGTCACTTTATATAATTAATTTTACACCGTTGATTAAATCTACTATTGATATTGAAGCTTTGCCTAATTAAGTTTATTCTCACACCATTGATTAAATCAATGATGATTATCTTATGTTTCTTTATTAAATTTATTTCTTAACCGTTAATTGAATCAATAATGGATATCCAAACCACCAATGTTGACTTAAGCAATATAATTTCTATTTTTATCTACTAAAAATCTCACGAAAAGAATATATTTACTGTATTTTTATCTTCCGATAAATAAATACAAGACAAAACAAATTTTCTAAAACTGTTTTCGATTCAGTTTAGTAAGATCCCCTGTCTCCGCCTAAACAAGACAAATTTTTCTATGCGTAGAAAATTTTTTTCACTTTACTGGGACCCACCGGTCCACGTAGGTCACCTGGGCCCACCTAAGACCACTTGGGCCCACATACAGTCAAAAAATTCATAATCATCCACAAAATCACAAATATTAGAAAATGTATGAAAATCAAGTCAAATTGTTAAAAATAATTAACAAATAAGAGAAATAAATACGAAAGATTTTTCCCTACCTCCTAAATTATTATTTTCCGACACTGAGTAAATCACTCAAAACGATCAAATACGTTGACGGAATAAACAAAATAATTTTACAAGATCTCAGAAATTACTAAACAAGAAAATTACATAGTCACAAAATTACTATTTATAGGATAGAAAATTTTGGGGTGTTACAATTCTCCCCCTCTAAAAAGAAATTTCGTCCTCGAAATTTGAGAAACATGATTTCACACCCTCAGAATAAATACGGATATGGTGCTTTTATCTTATTTTTCAATTCTCATGAAGCTTCCTCTCTTACATCTTGCTATACTATTCTAATCCCACAAAATCTCTTTGCTGATGTTCAACTTCTCCTGATCAAACAGATATCTCAGACTCCTATCATAGAGATTTTGTTGGTTATTACTGAAGATGTTGAATGTTACTCCAGAAAGAAAGAATTTCCATATCTCTGATATCAACATAACGACAACCAATCTTCATTCATGCCTAGAATAGTTTTTCTCAGATAACTTCCAACTATTGTAATGCATTACTTAAAATTTCCTTATTCTCATATCACTACATATTTCAGCTTTTGCTTTTAACAGGAAATGTCTCACTAACTGAATTCTCCTTTCCACAGCACCACACCAGATACTTCCATAAATTTTTTTTTCTACGATTTTCCATTACCGTCTTAAATTTTTCCATAGAAGAATTGTTCCAATCTTTTGAAAAATTCACCACGCTTCTGCTGCGTTACTCAGATACGTTAACATGGATACAAATATAGAAATATCCTTTCTTGCAAGATATTCCTTCAGTTGCAGGAGATGAAAGAAAACATCATAGAAGATAACAAAACGAATCGAACCTGTTATCGAACATATCCAGCAAAGAATTGGATGTAATCCAATTTTCAAAAATGAATTTTCTCTAGATTACTCACACTCTGTTGAAATAATCTCATTGGATGTGGTTGGAAAATAACCAATCCATTTTCAAAGACCACATCTGTTTATGAAACAGATCAAACTAACACAAAATTTTGAACAACAGATCAAACTAATACAAAGTTTTGATCTATAACAACAATTTGAATAACTTGAATAGCTCGATTAGCTAATAATAGAAACAGAAGTAAATAAATCAGAGGATAATGAATAACTCTAACATATAATTGATCTACTCAATCATATGTCATAAGGAATAGGTTATTCACAGAAATATTCAGTATGGTTTATAGGATTAGCTCTAATGACACAATCTCCATTGATTAAATCTTCCGCCGAACACTCCTGTTCCATTCGAGTAACAACTTCCCTTACTATCTAAAATTTTTACTAATAGAAAACTCTATTTTCAAAGAACACATCAGAGATTATACTCTTTGGAAATGTGTCCAACTTTTTCGCAAATTGTTTTCTTGACGTACATTCCTTCATTTAAGTACTTTCTTTCACATCACTTACTGCTTTTGGTTTCCTCAATGGTTGTAAATACATCTTCCGTCGAAATCAATTATTTTCTCAATATCCTAAAAAAATACCAGGTTCCAAAATTACGAAATCTTATATTCCAAGACTGATTCTCTTCCATCAGATCCTAAACTTCAACTTCCAGTTTCCACTGAACAGCGGTCCTTTGTTCGTGCAGTCATCTTTCCACATTGCTCACGTTGCTCCCATTAGTCGTCTTTCCACATTACTCCTGTTGCTCCCATAGTTGCAACTACATTACTAGTAACATGTTCCACTTCCACACAAGTATAACTATCCTGAGCCATTCACTTTTTTTTTTCGAGGCGTGCAGATCGAAATACAATGGATCTAATATCCATTATAAACAACATTATTTCCTTTCGGAAAACAAACACAGAGAACACAACACAAGCAAAATAGACCTAACCACAAACCCCAAAAGACTCAAACCGTGCTCTGATACCAACTAATGTAACACCCTAGCTCTGATACCAACTAATGTAACACCCTAGCTAGGGCATCACATTTCTGACTCCCGACTCATAATCTGAAAATAAGTTCGCACAAAGTTTGAGTTATAAAAGATGGGTTTCAAAATTTCTTCTTTACTGAAACGTAAATTTACTGAAAATATTAGGTAATATTGAAAATCATATTTCAACTATTCATTATGCAATATTGACACCAATTAATATCACAATTTAAAGAGAAATATAAAATTAACAGACTTATTTTTTTTTTGACAGTAGCAAATGTAACGACCCGGGACTGCCTGCAGGATTGATGAGTGTCTCCACAAATCAACACGGGTCTTTTCAACTTCGCTTTTTGTCCTCACTCACACGCATCCTAGAAACTTCCCAGAGGTCACCCATCCCACAATTGCTCCAGGTCAAGCACGCTTAACCATGGAGTTCTTATGTTCTAGGCTCCCGAAAAGAAGTTGCAACTTGTTGATATGGCTACACCAAATCAATTCCTTTAAACCATCCTTAACTATGTAGTCCCATACCTACATAGTCTCCGAATCCTCTCATTCCGTATTCGGTTCATTCATGCTTACCCTATGCCTAGAAGCCCGCCAGAGCCGCTCCTTGTCCGTGCTTCATTGCACCGGCGATCACTCCCCGCCCTCGTCGGCCCACGGGATGTCACATGCCCACCAGCCCCGCTTGGTTCGTCCCCGAACCACACCGTCTTGGGAGAGGTCCCGCTCCGATACCATTTGTAACGACCCGGGATCGCCCGCAGGATTGATGAGTGTCTCCACAAACCAACACGGGTCTTTTCGCGTGCTTTGTCCTCACTCACACGCATCCTAGAAACTTCCAGAGGTCACCCATCCCACAATTGCTCCAGGTCAAGCACGCTTAACCATGGAGTTCTTATGTTCTAGGCTCCCGAAAAGAAGTTGCAACTTGTTGATATGGCTACACCAAATCAATTCCTTTAAACCATCCTTAACTATGTAGTCCCATACCTACACAGTCTCTGAATCCCTCTCATTCCGGTGCGTATTCAGTTCATTCATGCTTACCCTATGCCTAGAAGCCTGCCAGGAGCCGCTCCTTGTCCGTGCTTCATTGCACCGGCGATCACTCCCCGCCCTCGTCGGCCCCTGGGATGTCACAGCAAACCCCATGACGAGTCCTACTTAATAGCACGATACAACACTAACGAGAAACTTTAACATACTTATTCCTTTTTCTATCCATCTTGATGCATCAGACATCTGTTCCTTTGTCAACACTGCACACCTTCGAGTCCTGAATGTTCACTCCTTATTGTTATCACCAATCTCAGAGTATCCATCGCTCGTTATGTCTAAGGCAACTCGATCCTTCTATTATTTGATTTTAACAGTACAGACACAACAAAACAATATAACAAAGAGGTGAGATCACCTACACCAATACCAATATGGCAAAGACAGAGATAACACACACCAACAATATCATACGACAGATCATGCCATAATCATGCTATCGATTAATCAACTATCATCATCTAATCATTTATCAGCTTCAATCATCATCCAATCATTTATCAATTCAATTATCATAACCAATAACCAATATTCCTCAATTAATATATCACACGATATAAATGCTCGATTTATGCATATGTACAAAGACTCGCTTTATCAAAAACAACTCCATGGAGGTTTTCACAATTTCGAGAAGAATGCTCTGGTCAATTATCACCTTTAGCCCAAAGACAATCTCCCGGTCCGTTGAAAAGAATCGTGTTCTTGTCGTATCGTCAATGCGTTGTAACGGATCGCATCGCTAAATGGCACAGGTACTCGCTACCGCCCACTCGGTCGACCGCTACTCGACGCCCCAAGATCCATCATAGACCTCACTATCAATTCTCATTCCCTCTTCAACCACAAGGGCCATAATAGCTATTAGCTATATTTTATACAATGCACCTAATATATCGGTGCAAGTCCAACCCCAAAGGGCCAAATCTTTTCAATTTCATTTGTTCAATTTATATCATATGCTTCAACACATACTTTTCCAATGCATGTATAATGCACCAAATCCATTCACAGTATCTCTTTCCAATGCATACAAAATGCATCAAATACCATCATAGGCAAAACACGTCATTTTCTCATACAAAGGTCCATACACTCGTTCAACAAGAATTATACTATATTTTCAACACGAAATCATGTTATCATGTTTTCATAGTTATAAAACACTTTCGCCGTGTTTTCACAAAATTGCGTAACATTTCCATTATGTTTTCACAATTCCAAAATGTTTCGTTACATTTTCAAAATTAAACGTTTTGTTATATTTTCACAATACTGTAACACTTTTGTTACGTTTTCAAAATTCCGCAGCTCTTCTGTTGCACTTTTAAATCACGTATTAATTTTTCAATGTCTTTCTCAATCGCATAAAAATATACGTTTCTCAAATCGCATATTATTTTTCCATTGTTTCAAAATTGCATATATTTTTCAATAATATTTTCAATAGTGTAAAATATTTAAACGCTTTCCAAATCTCATAACAATTTTCCACCAATTTTCTACCATTTTTCATAATTGCGTAAAAATGTTTTATCGTTTGTTCAATCACGTAGTGATTTTTCAACAATATTTCAAATCATGTAAAATATTTAAGCTTACATAAAATATTTAAACGTAATTCAAATCACGTAGAAATATTTTAACATATTTCAAATTGCGTAGAAATATTTTACTATATTTTAAATCATTTTTAAGATACGTAAATCATTTTTCACCATTTTACAATCATGTAAAATATTCCTTAATATTCCAAACATTATTTTGGACTTTCAAATAAGTCAATATCATTTTCAACACATTTTTAAAATACGTAAATAATTTTTCACCATAAAAAATATTTCTCAACCTTCAAAAATTTCATTTCATCTTTTCTCAAAATATTATGACTTTGTATTTCATTTTTCACATTTTCTTACTCAATAAATTCTTTTTCAAATATAATCCACAAAATTACCTTTCCATTGATATAAATTAATGTTTCAAATCTTAAAATTTCCACACATATTTCAAAAACTTAAAAATAAGTTATACTTTAGTAAATTCTTAAATCACCATTATATTCTCCATTTTTCTCAAAGCATTTCCAAACACAACCTTCTTCAAAATAAATTGAAGTTCGAAAATATTTTTGTTTACAAAAATTTAATTCTCAAGTGATAAATACTCTAATTCCATTTCTAAATTCTTGTATTAACTCAAGTTACGTTTCCACTTTGAAAATCACTTTGTTCATAAAAATCAAAGCATTACAAGCCTTCAAAAATGTGGACATGACTATTGAAATCATCAAATATTTTTCCTTTTAAATTGATATGGTTTTACACAAACAAAATCGTTAAAATTTTATTTTCAAAACCGAAGTACCGATGGTTATAAAAACCAAACTCATTTGTTCAAATTCATTTTTACTTTCTTTACAATTCCTTTTTCACTTTCTTTGCAAATCCTTAAAATCAATGTTTGCCCATTTCATTCAAAACTCATATTTAGAAAAATACTTAGGATCTTTTTACACAAAATAAATCAATAAAAATTCCTCTAAAATCGTATTTTTGTTCTCTTAAAAAAAACAAACCCTTTGTTTATTTTCCATACTCTTCAAATCATCCATTATCATTCTTCATGAAAATATTAATTTAAAGATACGTAAAACATTTGTTCTAAATTTATCAAAATCTTATAAATGGCCATTGGAACCATGAAATATTTTTCTTCTAACTTAAATAAATTCCATTCTTGTTTCTACACAAAATAAATCAATAAAATTTCATTCTAAAATTTGTGTTCATGTTTTCTTAAAAAAACAAACCTTTAGTTCATTTTTCATACTCCTCAAATCAATCCAATTTTATTCTTCCATAAACATATTAATTTGTAAACACCTATTTTGAGGTGTCTTGGCCGAAATTCTCATTGTTCTAGGGATCAAAATTTAATTTCCTTGTTTTTGAAAAATTTCAACATTGACCCTCATCAAGGGCATCAAAACCGTAGCTCTTCCTTGGCCATTGGAACCAAGATCAATTTTCTTTCCATCTACACATCATGACATACATATATATATTTCATCATAAATATCACAAACATGCCATATACTCATCATGCATATTATAAGTATACTATCAAAGCCATAAAATCATGCAAAGCATATTAAGCATAGACAAAAATAATCAAAGCACAAGAAAATAAAGCAAAGCTCATAAACACACAATTAATTATTATATGACCATGGATTGGAATTCTCACATGAATTCACAATCCATCAAATATAAGACCATCTCCCACCACCATAATTGGTTAGTGAGATGGATCTCCCTCTTACCTCTTGAAGATCCTCAAAGCTTCTTGATTTTGCTTCTCTTTCCAAGTCCTTCAACACCAAGGGCTTCTCAAATTCAAAACAAAATACATAGAAATTAGTATACTAAGCTTGATTAAGAGGAACCATGGATCAAACATGGTTTAGATCATGAAAAAGAAAAGAATAAATGAAGTTTCCTTACACTTCACCAACAAGAACTCTAGAACTTGATCTTTGTAAAAGTCCTTCAAGATGGAAAATTTAGAGAAAGTCTTCAACATGAAAGTTGTTTAGAATAAGGTAAGGATTCAAGATCTATGGTTAGATTAAATTAAACAAACCATGGAACAATCATGGCTTAGAAAATCATAAACATGAATTTAAACTATAAAAACCAAAGTTTATCTCTAGGAAAGTAAAGTAAAAGTGGGATTTTGAAGCACTTAGAGTGAGATTTTGGGAAAAGTTTCTAAATAAAAAGTGTTTAGAATGGTGTTTAGCTTTAGGAAATGATGAGAGTGAAAATTATAGGTGATGGATAGTGTATTTGGGTGTAGAGACCGAACCAATGGAGAGAAAATGGAAGGAAAAATGGTTGCTTGGTTCTTGGGATTTTGAGAGAATAAGATGGAGGCTTTTTTTTGGTGAAGTAGAAAAATGAATATGAAGAGTGTGACCAAAGGTGCTGCTGCCGTGGGAGTGAAAGAATGGAGAGATATGAATTCATTTGGCATAATTGAAGGCTATCACATGATGCACAAAGTCTTCCACTTTGTCATCTTTTTCTTTGGCCTAAAAAGGCTATACAAGCATGTCTAAACATGTCTCCTCCTTCCTAACACTCCAAAACCGTCCCCTTTCATCATGCACTCCAAAGTTATCATAATTACTTGCTAATTGATTAGTTAATTCATTAGATTAAGTTTCCTAATCAATCTTAACTAATTTTCTAATTACATAACTAATTAATTACGACATATTATTTCATATATTATAATCTCTAATTAAAATTAGGATATCTAATTAAGAATTAGATTATAACAATTTAATATTTAATTTAGTTTACTTGGCTTGTTAATTAGGCCATTATTTGAAGCATTTCTAGCCATTAATTAATTCAATGGTTAGGATTTAGGTAGACTTTTAATTTTTAGAAGACTAAATTTAAGCCATTAGATCCTTTTCCTTTAAATTCTAGCCATTAGATGTGTCTCCAAAATAAAGGGTCAAGATTGCTTCTTCTTACTTTTAATCCAAGGGTCATAATTAGTCTTTGCTACTTTTTAAGACCAAATCTCCACCCTTGATTAATTCTTCATCCAATGGTCATAAATGATCTTTGTCACTTTTCAAGACCAAATCTCCACCCTTGATCAACTCTAAATCCAATGGTTGTAAATGGTCACTTTATATAATTAATTTTACACCGTTGATTAAATCTACGGTTGATATTGAAGCTTGCCTAATTAAGTTTATTCTCACACCATTGATTAAATCAATGATGATTATCTTATGTTTCTTTATTAAATTTATTTTTTAACCGTTAATTGAATCAATAGTGGATATCCAAACCACCAATGTTGACTTAAGCAAAGATAATTTCTATTTTTATCTACTAAAAATCCCACGAAAGAATATATTTATCTTGTATTTTTATCTTTCGATAAATAAATACAAGACAAAAACAAATTTTCTAAAACTGTTTCCGGATTCAGGTTTAGTAAGATCCCCTGTCTCCGTCTAAACAGTACAAATTTTTCTATGCGTAGAAATTTTTTTCACTTTGCGGGACCCACCTGAGCCCACGTAAAGTCACCTGGGCCCACCTAGGACTACCTGGGCCCACATACAGTCAAAAAAATTCATAATCATCCACAAAATCACAAATATTAGAAAATGTATAAAAATCAAGTCAAATTGTTAAAAATAATTAACAGTCAAGAGAAATAATACAGAAAGATTTTCCCCGGCCCAGAAATTATTATTTTCCTGACACGGAGTAAATAACTCAAAACGATCAAATACGCTGACGGAATAAACAAAATAATTTTACAGTATCCAGAAATTACTAAACAGTAAAATTCTGTTAGCTGTCAAAATTACTGTTTATAGGATAGGAAATTTTGGAGTGTTACAAAATCTTCCACTTCTTAAACGAATACAACTATTTCCTGACACTACGAGTTACTCTGAACTTATCCCACCAGGCGTGCCAATTTGTTTAAGTGAAATTTTGGTTTAAAGGCTTAGTAACAATTCCAAAAAATAGATAATAAAAATCAGATGAATGTGGATTTCGAGTTATGCGGTAATCTCGTAGGATTTGAGATTTAACTTAAAATAAATAAAAGAATGCCTTAATGCAAGTTTAAAGAAATAAACAGAAGTTCAAAAAGGAAAGCTTTGATAAATTAAAAGAACGTAAGAAAACTAGTACAGGAAATTAAAGAGCAGAAGTTTAAAAGAAAGCATGTAAATGACAATAGAATGTAAAGTACAAGGAAAATAAAGTGCAGAAAGTTTAAATGTGCAGTGAAAGTAAAGAACGTTAATGTAAAAGGACGTGAATTTAAAGTACAGGAAAAGTAAAGAAAATATAAAGGACAAGTGCAGAAATGTAAAAAGGTTGAATGTAAATTGCATTGAAATTTAACTTGCTTGAATGTAAAGAGTGGAAGGTATACTTGATCTGTATCCATGTATCTGCTTGAGTGAGATGTTTAGGATTTCAATCAAGTATCCAACCCTTTGTACATCGTGAATCCTAATATTTATAGGTAAATTATGAAAATAACTGACTCCTAAAAATTAGACACGCATACGGCAGTTATATGTCAAATATTCGACACTAGTACTTTGCCCAACTTTTGACAAAACCAACTTCTGATCATTTACCACTTTTGTCGGTTCAACACTTCAGAAATTTCTCCAATGTCAATATCCGTCGAATTAGAATTTCTGACCATTTAGTACTTTCGTCGGTTCAACACTTAGAAGATTTTTCCAATATCAACATCAATCCGTCGAATTAGAATTTCTGCTGATCTTCTAGTATCTTCGACAGCTTTATATATTATTCGACAGAACTAATCTTTATTCGACATTATTGATCTTCATTCGATAGAATTGATCTTCATTCGATAGAACTTGACTTTTAGCCATTCTTGTCAAATAATGTTCTCCTGTCAGCATTGATTCTGTCAAATTGTAACTTAGCCATTTTCATCACCAAGTCACATTATGGCTGACATCTTTCATCATTCTCTTTCATGTCATGTTTTGTCGAAAGGTAACCTCACATTTGTACACTTGAGGCATTTTTCCTGTCGAATCCAAAATTAAGATTTATCACCTAACAACTACCTACAATTTTGGAGACATGATATCCTTACTGAAAATGTACTTTTTATTTAGCTTTCTTTTTGTAGGGTATTATTACATATTCTCTTCATGTGTTCCACCATGAAACATATATTATTGAAAGGGGTGTGAACTTCCTCTTCTCGACACAAATCAAAGTCATATGCAAGGTGAGGATTTGCCTTCCTCATTTTTGTCCATTGTGGTGTGGTGCTATTAATCTATCATTGTGAAGCATATATCACTTTTATTTTTTGTATTTGTAAATTTAATTAATCTATGACCTCTACTCTTTCTAGGAAATTGAGTTTCTTGAAAGATATGTACTGTGGTTGAACACAGCTCCAAAGAATCTTATTGCGATAGACATGATGATAGTGGAAAAAGAATTTCTAAAATGAAAGTTTAACAGGAAGATTGAGGTAAGGTTCTTTTTTCTCTTTTACTATTTTTTTTATTTTGGATACTTTGATAATAAAAAAAAAGACTTAAGGATCTTAGCCTATCACTGCCTCTTATTGTATTTTGATATTTTTCAATGTTGTTTGAAATGTATGATCCTTTAGAACTTAATGCTCCTTTAGTACAAATTTATTTTGTCTAATTTTTTAAAATATTAAATAAATTATGTAACATCCTAATACACGCACCCTAGTATATCTAACATATACATGGATAAGTAGTATTAGCTATGCTACTTCTAACTTAAAATATCAACTAATGGATAACATTTATACAATTCTTATGGAGAGTCATACTTAAAAGTCATACACATATACATCAATAGCCCCAAGGCAAAGTGTTATACATATAACTTCTACATCTTCAAAGCAAATATAAATAATTATATAAGCTTTGTCTATAAAAATACAAATAAAACTATACTACACTAGTTCTTCTGTATCTTTATCTTCTTAGCCTCTAAAGGGTCTTGACCTCAATTTATATGAAAACATAATGGGGTGAAAAATCATATATTCTCAATGAAAGAAATTCCAAAACCAACATTAGTAATATTCATATTGAATAACTAAACCAAATATATATATATTAATACTTGAACTTACTAACAATATATTATGAATTCATAAAGACATTGAATCTCTATTCAATATCACCAGAACATTCACATCTCCTCTTATGTAAAGGTTCCTTAAGTTAAAACATAATCTATAAACATAAGTTTGTCATTTATATGATAATTATAACTATCTACACAATCGTAACATATTATAGCTAGTTCATTCATAAATTTGTTATAAGTACTGCACATATAACCTTCTTCTATGAATAAACTTACTAACTTAGGATTTAGGATTCGTAATAGGAAATTGAGTCTTTGCTCGATACCATTAGAATATTTACATTTCCTCACTCTATGTAAACAATCACTAAGCCAATCAATATCCTTAAACTAACATATATAACTATCAATGATATTGAACAACCGGCCATACAATTGTAAAATATCATCAACATTAGGCAACTACTCATAAATTGCCAAGGAAAAGGAACTGAATATGTATGCAGTATGCTCGTGCGTATGAAATGTTCGAGAATGATAATTATGAAATTCAATGTAATTATGTAAGTGTAGAATTATGTGTGTATCACTTGTATATTTCACGTTCTCTTTAAACTTGTAGTTAAGAAGACTGACTCTTCCAAACTACTTGGTAATGAGTGGACTGGTTCCTACTCACACTAGTGAGAGTACTAATTTAACTACATAAAAACTAGTAACCCTGGTACAATCGAGAAGCTAGGGCTAAATCCTCACTCAAAGAGACTTTTGGACTTTCCTATTTATCTCCTTTGACCAAAAGATTATGCATATCATTGAAGATTACTTTACGTGAGAATTAGCAAATAACAAGAAACTATGCAGCGTTATGTTTAACTCATACAAAACCACCACATTAACTCATCACATGGTTCTCTCTAACAGAGTGAAGAACTAAACTCTAATAAACATATACTCTCAGCTCCATTCTATCTCATAAAGGAGCATATTCTATGTTTCTAGTTAAGTAATCATACTTATGATACTTGTATCTAGCTTACCTTATTTTCATACCACAAGTAGTAACCTATGCCACACTAGTGTGTTCAAGGTCCTAGATACCAACTTTAGGCAATTCCTAACTTATGGAATGCCTAAAGTCACTTGCTTTCCCATATATGCAAGGTAATCATTTCCTTTATGAAATATCCCTAATAGTGTCTCAACACACTCTACAAGGCATATATAAGGGATCCAAACAAGTAAAGAACTCCAATTTCCCATAAAAACTATCCTAGGAGAAACCCCTCTTGGCACCTAGAAAGGCTGACTTTCATGAATATGCCAAATGTACATCATGACTATGGAAATAAGTTTGCCCCAATGGTTTAATATATTAAGTTTTAATGATGACAAATATAAGACAAAAAAAATGATGCTTATGCCACATAGATGTACTTAATAGATTATATTAGATCATGCATGATCATGTACCACCTTGTTATATATCATATAAGAATCATGCATATTCTTTAACAATATCATTTATAAGATATATCAAATAATATGTTACATGAGTGGTAATAAATATATATTGAATTTGGCTCTATTTAAATGAAAATGTACAAAGTATTCTTTGTTGCATCCTATATAGAGCATATCTATTAGTAATTGATGAATGTCTTATTTGGATGTGTTTATGAAATTCTTATATGCATGTTAGACTAATTAGAATTATACATTTATGAATCATGCATATGAAGATATTGAATTATAAATATGGACTAACTATGTTTGTTTTAAAAGAGTAATACTTTGTAAGATAGTCCAAGTACCAAGAGTGAGCACTGCAACAAGAAAGTAAAAGATCATAATTATGCTCAACTCAAGAAGAATGAGAATGATAAGGTGTTCTAAGCATTTGTAATATTTGAAGAGAAGAAATTTTTGGAAGTTTGGTTTACATTAAGAAGCCTAAGGACTAGAATTGGTATATTTTCCTTTTAGGCTTTCTCTTATGTAAAGATAGAGGTTTTACAAGAAAAAAGCTCAAATATGTTTTTAAATCTTTACAAATAGTTATTACATGCTAAAATGCCCAACAAACATATTTTGAAAAGCTAGTCATAATGGTAGTTCAAAACTATGAAAAATAGTGAAGTTTGAGTTTTGAAAAGCTGACATTTAGTTACTCTTTTGATCATAACTTTCAAATTCATATGAAAAAAGACTCAAATATCTTTCTAATAAGAGCTTGTTTGGGAAAGCTGGATTATTTTCCATTCAACTATTTTTAGAGGATTAATCTGTTTTGTGAAATAATTATTATGTTCGGGTAAAAAAATTATTTTTTAAAAAAGCTTTTACACAAAATTCAATGCAAAATAAAAACTTTTTAAAACTAATAATCATAAGCTGAATATTGAAGCTTATGATTTTAGCTTATAGATTAGTCCTTACACTTTGATATGTAAATACTATTTTGTCCTCAATCAAATAATTTTTTTAATCATTCTATACCTATTTTAGTAATTTAATGCATAAAAGTGATTCTTTTTTATATCATCCAAATGAATCATATTAGCTTAAAATCGCTTTACAGCTATTGCATCCAAACATAAAAATGATTCGATTATAATCGATTATAACAATAATCGATTATCAGCATAATCTATTTTTTTCAACTTTCCCAAACACACTCTAAGTGGTCATTTGTCTAAAATGGATGATAAATGAAGATGTTATGGATGTTTAAAAGTCTTTTTCCAAGCATCAAAATGTTGTAAACATGTTTTTAACGAAACAGAGGCTATGTAATCGATTATGTGAACCTTGTAATCGATTACAACATGCCCAAAAAGCTCAGAACATATTCTAAGAGCCATGTAATCGATTACAACATCCATGTAATCGATTACCACGAGTCTGAAACATTCCCAACAGCTATAAACAATTAGTGTTCATAAGAAATCATTTTTAAACACTACCAATGGCTATTTTATCACTTGGGAACTATATATAAGTGTTTTTTTTAAGCTTTTACAACTCTAGAACACTTGATTTGATACTTAAATCATCAAAATCATATTTTGAGCTCTTTATTGCAAAAATTTTCTATTCCTTTGTTCTTCAAGTTGTATATCTACTCTTGTTAGAGTTTCTAATCTTTCTCTTCATCTTAAAATCATTGTAAGAGGGTGAGGTATCCTTAAAGAGAGAAAAGGGTGAGGTATCCCTTGTAGTGAGGCTCAAACACAAAGGGTGAGGTATCCCAAAGGTATTGTGAGTGCTATTGAATGTAAAGGTTTTTCAAGCACCTGTGAAGCTTGAAGAGCTGGAGGCTTTAGCACAAGGGTGAGATATCCCAAGGTGTGAGGAGTGTTTTTCCTTGTATAAAGGTTTTCCTAGCACTCGTGAAGTCTAAGAGATAGTTAAGAAAATCTCAAGTTAAGCTTGGGGACTGGATGTAGGCCACGAGTGGTTGATGGCTGAACTAGAATAAATTCTTGAGTTTGATTCTCTCCTCTTTACACTTCTTAATTTCAATATTTATTTGGTGCAACATATTTATTTATTGCATATATTCTTATCTTGATGTTTTGATTTTGAGAACTTGATATCTAGTTTATTTACTTGATTTGTCATATAACTTAAGTTGTATTTGAGTGATCTATAATAGTTGTATCTATGTTAGACTTATTTCGCTGCATATGTCGATTGAGTATATCAAAATGTACAATTTCTCAAAGTTGTTTTAAAAATTTATGATCACCCAATTCACCCCCCTCTTGGGTGATGATTGCCATGACTAACAAGTGGTATCAGAACTTCATGCTCTGTTGAAAACTTAACCGCTTAGATTTAATGATCCTTGTTTGTTGGCAACCATTGCAATCTTTGTAAAATGGAAGGTTTTGAATTGATAAGCCATCATTATTTGATGGAGTGCATTTTGTTTATTGGGAAGCTAGAATGAAATTTTATATGCAATCTATTGATCTTGATTTGTGGGATATTGTGCTTGATGGATTTACATCCAAATCAAAACAAACTTGGAATGCTTATGACAAGAAATGTTTTCCCTTGAACATTAGAGCAATGTAAATCTTGAGAAGTAGTTTGAATGATTATACTTATGCAAGAATTAAGAATTGCTCTAGTGCCAAAGAAATTTTAGACACCCTTGATGCTCTTTATATTTCTAACAATGATTTTGTGTTTAAAGTTGTATATAGAAAGTAAGAAGTGCAAAAGTCATTGATGAAAGCTTGTCATGAAAAATATGCTCAAAAAGATGTTCAAACTATTGAAGGGAGCCAAATGTCTCTTGGTGATGATGATGTTCAATTTGAAGAAAAGGCAAAACAAAACAAAATTGAGAAGGAAGATGTTCTTGAATCCTTGATGGACAACAATGAGGAAAATGTTGATTCCCTTAAAGAACTAAGTATGCTAGAAATTGAGACTACTTCCTATATAGCTAAAAAGGACTTTAAGGTAAATAATGCTAAACTAGATCATAGTCCTTCCTATGATGAGTTACAATGTGCATATGATGAATTGTATAATAGTTTGTTGAATTTAAAAAATAAAAATTTATCTTATTTGAAAAATATTTCCTCTATTGTAAACGAAATTGAGACTTTGAAAAGTGAATATGCCTTTTTGATGAGGAAATGTCTTTGAAATGTAAAATCTCAATTTCTTGTGTAAAGTGCATTGATTTAGAAAATCAAGTTAGAGACTTATTTTTCTAATTTTCTAAAGCTAATGATTCTAATTGTTTACATTTCATGTTTGTTAATGAGAATAAAATTAAAGTTATTTCATATGAAAATTCAAGCAAGGCTTATGGTAAAAATAGTTTAGAATATAATAACAAAAAACTTAAGTTTTTCAAAGATGATCTTCAAAGGAACAAGTCATCATTAAATTCAATTGTTTGTAATTTTTGTAGTCATCTAGGATATATTTCTCATTTATGTAATTATACAAGAAATCCTTATATGAGAAATTGTATAGTATGGGTTTCTAAAGATCTTAAAGGCCCTAATACTAACATTCAAGGACCCAAGATGAAGTGGGTACAAAAATGTCCTCCTAGTGTTTCAATTATGCAGAAAATTTCTTAAAAGGATGAACTAATTGGTCAAAGGAAAGAGGAATCATCAAGGAGAATGTTTCCAAAACTCAATGGTAGAAGTTTTGGTCAAAGAAGGAAGATGGCTTCAACCAAAGCTTCTCAAGTATAAAATGTAGAACTTGTAAAGTTCAAAACACCAAAAGAGAAGCAATGGGTAAGGAAAAAAGTTTCCTTGATTACCAAGACCAAAGTATCAAAAGTTTTTACCTCTTATGCACATTCACTTAAAAAGACAATGAATATGAGGTATATTTCTTGTAGGCCTTAGGTAATGGATAGAATCATGTGTACTTAGTAAAAGTTAAATATTATATATAACACATGATTATATTCATTCTTGTTATGCCTTTTGCTCATTATCCTACATATTTCTTGATCATAGGGTATTCTATGACTATGTATGCTTTCTATGCTTTAAATTGTCTATATATCATGAAAGTAAGCATGCTATTAGCTACGTCCTTAATGGTAATTGATTATTCAATTTGTTGTGCTCAATTTATATACTATGAAAAAATTGATCTTTTTGATAGCATAATGGATTGATAATCAATGACTAACACCTATGGATCCAAAATTGGTGGATATCAAAGAAAGTGCTATGAATTGTGTTGTAGGGTAACTATTAGCTCAGGCATGCATTGAAGTAAAATACAACTATGCTACTTGAGATTTGAAAAATTTGAAATGGTCCAAGTTCTCAAAGAGTGATGAAAACATAAAAAGAATGACATGAAGAACCAGAGGCATGGAAATTGGAGTCACCTACAAAAACCCAAAGAGTACATTTTTGGTGATATCAATCTCTTATCCTTCTTTATGCTTTAAATTGAATATCATGTGATATTTGGAGAGCTAGGGACTTGTTTATGCCTTAATATGCCTTAAGTTGTGCTTCTCTAGCATTATATCTTAAAAGTGTCTTTACATATACTAACATGCTAGATAAGTACACACCTTATTTGAAATAACATGTTTTAAGATAATATCTTTGTTCTTGAGCTTGTGACTAATTCTCTTTATTCAAATATGAAAATTTACATGCTCGTAAGTAGTTCTAATCATTTCTCTTTGATGCTTAATTATCTTATATACTTACTTGGAGATTGGAAAATTAAAAGTTATATGTCTTCTTGTTTGAAATTGCTTGATATGTTCATATCTTGTAAACAAGAAGTAAATAATTTATTTTGTATCTTGAACTCGTCTTTGAACTTCAATGGTTTTTACAATGGAATATATCTTGAAATGAATCATAAATGGTTTCAAAAGTTATAGTTCCATGGTTTTTCAATTCTTTCATTATAATAAGGGACTTTTTGTTCTTGATTGGCATGTGTGCATACTAGAATTCCTTTCTTGATATTGCATGCCTTACATGATCATTGTTTACCCCAAAATGTTTATATAAGTTTTGATGTTAATCATGTATTTCTTGATAAACTTGAATCGTGCCTTAAAATGCTTAGACCATATTTTTTGGATTCAAGTGCATATGTCCTTCTTTTGTTCCCGTTAGAACTAACTTTGCATGGTTGATAATATGGTACTTGTTTTACATTATATATCAACCTAAATTATGCTTGTAAATGAGCTTAAATGATATTTGATACTAACCTATGTTTCAGAAAACTTTTAGAGTTAGCTTTGCAAGTGTTTCTATGTGTTTCAAATAGCCATCAACTATTGAAATGTCAAGTATAAATGGATAAAGAGAAGAGTTGAATGAAGAGGGACACGAGGAGACTTTTTTCAAGTGCAATGAAATGAAATACTCAATGGATGAAAGTCCAAACTCGAAGGACCAATAAATGAAGAACATTCTAAAGAAGTCACTCTCTATCTAACTCAATAAGTATCTCTATCCCTAAGCTATTGTGGTATTTTATATGCTATGAATTGTATGATACTTGTTGATAAATTGATCTTAAATGATTAGATGATTTCCTTACTAGAGAAGTATGCTTAGCATTGATAAAGTATCTAATTGGATATTAACTTTCTAATTTTGTCATTGCATACAGGGTGGATGATGTTAGTTCTATACATGCTTTGATTCCTATAGCATATTTCATCAAGGTGAATGTTTGATATTTATGATTCTCTTGATTTATGGTTTCTTAGTGGTATAATACATATGAGAATCATGCTCTTGTTTTTTAAAAATAGTTTCTGGTTTGATTAATATTTTTGTTAAAGCAAAATCTCTTATCATATTTGAAAGAGGCTTTTCAAATACCATATCATTGAGAATCATTTGAACTTGTCTTAAGACCTTGAAAGTATTATCACCTCCTAAATGTTTTGAAAATTTAGAAATCATTGGATATGTGTTATAAATGTAGTACTCTATTCTTTTGCTTTGAAAAATTTTATTAAATCTAGAGAGAATGTTTAAGAAAGTTTCCAAATAAATCTTTTGAAATGTTCTATAGAGTCCATCTTGATACTTCAAAAGATAAGCCTTGTTCTTCAAAGTATTTTATTTTCTCAAGGCTCTTGTTCAATGAGAAAGAGAGGATATGTACTTTCATATGTTCTTTTGACTTGGGTTTAATCACTCTCAAAGAATATGTGGTTTAATATAAAACCTCTCTGCCCTTCTAAAATGCATTTGAAAATGTAATGTACTCTTATTAAATTCTTTTTGAAAGGGGGAGAAGTTTTAAATTGGTTTTTTATTGATGGATTAAGAAAAATTATCTTTTGCCTTGCTTTGCTAGCTTTATGGTAATGTGTTTACATGGTCTTGACATACATATTTCACTTTATCCATCTTGTGTTTCAATGAGGGGGAGTCTAGCTCTTAAGTTATTTATATCTTTTGCCTTATATCCTTATTTGATTACATAAAGTATTTTATTGCTATCATATGCTAAATGTTGATATACCAAAATATGACAAGCATTGCATGAATAATATTTTATATCTTGAAAGCATGCTTGTTTTATATCTCTATTCTTGAATCATATGTAGAATCAAATAGGGGGAGATTGATATGTTTTTGAATAACTTAAAGAAGTTTTTGGTTTTGATGATCGTACTTTTTTGTGTAACATGAGTTTTATTTGTAGGGGGAGATACAATATTATCTTTTCTTCTTATGCCTTTTTGTTGATGTCAAATAGGAGGAGAGAGAATTGGAAAAAAATTATATTCTTGTGCTTATTGTTTGATATGCTTATATTGCTCAACATATTTTTTCTTTGATGATTTATCATCATCAAAAAGGGGGAGATTGTGAAAATAAGTTTGTCCCAATGGTTTAATATGTTAAGTTTTGATGATGACACATACAAGACAAAAAGAATGATTCTTATGCTACATAGATGTACTTAATAGATTATATTGGATCATGTATGATCTTGTACTCCACCTTGTTATACTTCACATAAGAATCATGCATATTCTTTAATAGTATCTTTTATAAGGTATATCTAATAATATGTTACATGAGTGATATTAAATTAATATTGGATTTGGCTCTATTTAAATAAAAATGTTCAAAGTGTTCTTTGTTGCATCCTATATAGAGCATATCTATTAGTAATTGATGAATGTCTTATTTGGATGTGTCTATAAAATTCTTATATGTATGTTAGACTAACTAGAATTATACATTTATGAATCATGTATATGAAGATATTGAATTATGAATTTGGACTAATTATGTTTGTTTTAAATGAGTAATACTTTGTAGGATAATCCAAGTACCAAGAGTGAGCACTGCAACAAGAAAGTAAAATATCACAATTATGTTCAACTCAAGAAGAATGAGAATGATAATATGTTCAAAACATTTGTAATATTTGAAAAGAAGAAATTTTTAGAAGCATAGTTTACATCAAGAAGTCTAAGGACTAGAATTAGTATATTTTCCTTTTAGGCTTTCTCCTATGTAAAGATAGAGGTTTTACAAGAAAAGAGCTTAAATATATTTTTAAATCTTTACAAATATTTCTTGCATTCTAAAATGTCCAACAAACATGTTTTGAAAAGTTTGTCATGGTGGTAGTTCAAAACTATGAAAAATAGTCAAGTTTGAGTTTTGAAAAGCTGACTTTTAGTTACTCTTTTAATCATAAATTTCAAAATACTTTGATTTTTGTTGTGAAACTTATTTCATATGAAAATAGACTCAAATATCTTTCCAATGAGTGGTCATTTGCCTAAAATGGAGGAGAAATGAAGAGATTATTGGTGTTCAAAAGTCGGTTTCCAAGCATTAGAATGTTGTAAACGTGTTTTTAACGAAACAGAGGCTATGTAATCGATTATGTAAACCATGTAATCGATTACATCCAGCCTAGAAAGTGCAAAACATGTTCTAAAAGCCATGTAATAGATTACAACATCTATGTAATTGATTACCACGAGTCTGAAACATTCTTAATGACTATAAACTGCTAGTTTCCATAAGAAATCATTTTTAAACACTACCAATGGCTATTTTATCACGTGGGCTCTATATATAAGTGTTGTTTGAAGCTTTTACAACTCTAAAACACTTGATTTGATCCTTGAATCATCAAAATTATATTTTGAACTCTTTATTATAAAATTATTCTATTCCTTTGTTCTTCAAGTTGTATATATACTCTTGTGAGAGTTTCTAATCTTTCTTTTCATCTTAATATCATTATAAGAGGGTGAGATATCCATTAAGAGAGAAAATATTGAGGTATCCTTTGTAGTAAGGCTCAAACACAAAGAGTGAGGTATCCCAAGGTGTAAGGAGTGCTCATCCTTGTATAAAAGTTTTCCTAGCACCCGTGAAGTCTAAGAGATAGTGAAGAAAATATCAAGTTAAGCTTAGGGAATGAATGTAGGTCACAAGTGGTTAGTGGCTGAACCAAGATAAATTCTTGAGTTTGATTCTCTCCTCCTTACACTCCTTAATTTCAATATTTGGTGTAACATATTTATTTATTACATATCTTGTCATCTTGATGTTTTGATTTTGAGAACTTATTATCTTGCTTATTTGCTTGATTTATCCTACAACCCAAGTTATATTTAATTAATCTACAATAATTACATCTATGTTATACTTATTCCTCTGCATGTGTCGATTGAGTATATCAAAATGTATAACTTCTCAAAGTTGCTTTAAAAATTTGTGATCACCTAATTCACCCCCCTCTTGGGTGATGGTTACCGTGACTAGCACTAACTTCAAAAATTCTAGAATTTTATCGGCAAATAGTCTTATCTTATATCTTTCAAATAAAATAAACTTCACTTCATTTGACTTAGTATAGCTAAAGTTATGCAACGAAAGGCAAAGGCTAAAACAGGAAAACTAGCTATTTTTCAAGAATATGACCTTACTTTAAATTGAAACTGGGAACGCATAAAGAGTGTAAAATTCTTGAAAATTTTACCTTTTATAGCATTACATGTTAGCTTCAAAATGTCATTGGTCTCATGTACTTTACACCTTGGAGCAAGAAGTTATGCAATCTGGTTTACTAGGTATCAATCTACTTATTTCTGTAGAATCTAACTCAACTTCAAACCGAAACTAGTGCTAGTTGGGTTGTTTTAAAAATATGAAATTTGTACTACATGAATCCTTGTATCTTAGCTTTCAAATGAAATAAGTATGAGGTCGTTTCAATGACTACAACTCAAGTTATGTTACTAATACCATAAGCTGTCAAGATGCTTGCCTTGTTCTACTGGTCTTTAGGCGCCCAAACTCTGGCCCCTAGGTGCCAAAACACCAAAATGCATTCTGCAGAAATATGTTCTGCATAATCTTGGTTTTCAACCATGTTCTACCCCTCAACATTAATTCCTAGATGATTTCTATCATTATTCAAGGTCTCTAATCATGTTGTAACTTACATACAACCTCTTAACTCTCTCAAACATGGATAAAAGATTCAATCACACACCTAGACACTCATTTCTCAAACTCACAACTGAAGTGAAACCAATGGATTCTAAATGATCTAAACTAATAACCACGCTTTAAACAAGCTATTAAAAAATTCACTTCAACTATAGAAGTAAGAATCAAGCCTCAACATTCACTAACATCATTCAAACCCATTTTCCCTCATCAAGCTTAACCAAGAAACAAGATGAAGATGAGTAGGAAAAAGATGAATTAAAACACCCTTACCTCTTGTAGACAAGATGATCCTCAAGCTTTGGTGTGGTCTTCTTTGATCTTTCCTCTTCTTTCCCCTCTTCTTTCTCCTCTGTTTCCCTTCTTTCTTCCCTCCGTTTTCTTTCTTTTCTTTCTCTGTTTCTATTGGTTCTTCAGCCGTGGAAAATGAAGAGAAATTAAGAAGGAAAGACAAGCTTTTTCACTTATAGGATAGGAACAAGGCACTTAAGTTTTTATGCTAAAACTTATATCTCTTAGGAATACTTTGATCTTACTAAATCAAGTTTCCTAACTTCCATAGGTATCAAAATAAACCCTGATATTCATCTAAATACCAAAAACATAATTTCCATAACTTTTCATATTTGCACCAAGTTAATCTGATATTAAGATACACAACCAATATACTTAAAATACCAAACTAGCTCAATTTATCTTGAAACTTTAACTACATCACAAATTACTTATTTGTGATCTAGAAATAAATCCTCCTTATTTATTTCTTTCATTTAAGCAACTTATGCTACTTTTTAGGTCATTAATAACTACTTTCCATACTCTGTGTTATAACAAAATAACCTAATTATCTTAAAAATGTCAGCTAAGTTAACAGATAACTCTTGCTTGAGTTACTAAACTTCTATAACTTTAATTTAAGACTAACTAATAGGAGTGGATGTTACAAATTAGTTGTATTTCTATGATATTATGCCCTTTGACTTTGAGATTAAAGCATCCTTGGAAGTTGTGGTAGGCCACATTATGGGCAATGTTAATAAGGAAGTTTGTGCTCTACATTATTTCATGGGCTACCCTATTCATGTCTTTTACTACATTATTAGATGTGATTGCATTACGAAACTTTTATATTTGGTAATTTTTGTTTATCTCTCCCTACAACCCTTATTCTAATAGACTAATAGTGTTGTGTAATTATGTAGGATGTATTTTCATCTATTATAGATAAATCATTGGTGATCTTGGTGCATGACCAGGAAATCAAACTTGCTTATATTGACCCTTTCACTTGATGAATATATTGGAAGTGAATTGTGTTTTATAGTGAGCTTTGGCTTGAATGATAGAGTGGTCTTGGGAGATTTATTTGCTTCTTCAAGTCAAAATGAAAGAAGATATGGTGAAATACTATATTTGCTTCTTCAACTTATGTTTTCTTAAGCTGATATTCAAAACCAATTTATTGGCAGTTTAGCAACATATATGTAGTGGAAGCATTTGATTTCTGGATAACTTTCTTTATGGGATGTTCAACATGACATTAAATCTCTAAGGCTAAAGGTCTATTATCTTAAAGACTTTAATACAAGATTATTACATTATGTTGGGGTTAACCATATATTCATTAGGATTTTCGGTTATAGGATAAACTTTTTCCTTCTTCCAAATTTGAAGTTTTCTTACTATATTTAAAGCTAGTCAATAACATTGTAATATTGCATAAGTTAAAATATACAGGATGGTATAACAGATGTTCATATATGAAGTTTGATGCTTATGCAGATTCCATATGCCATTTTGGTGTTCGGAGTTGAGGGATTTTGACAATATATATATATATATATATATATATATATATATATATATATATATATATATATATATATATATATATTTATCTAAATGTCATTTATGTACTTTTCTACTAATTTGTCTAATTGGAGTTATTTCTTTTAGACATTTCTTTTTTTAATTTCTGATGAGAGGAAGAGTCAGAGACTAGATAGAATTTATAATCTTTTACCATTGTTGCCAATGAACTAAATCATATAACATGTTTATAATGAAGGGCAATCTCTCATAATACCGAATAAGCTAACCATTAATTGATAAAAATGAATGATTGGGTTAATCACAACAATTAGCAATAGAAAAAGATAGAAGGTAGAAATAGAAGATTTCATGATGACTACGGCTTTTGGGATTGGTTTCTATTTGGACCATATTTTTAAAAAGAAAAAGTTAATTCCCTTAAATTTCAATTGATATCACTTGACAAAGTTTCAAAGAATGTATTTAATTCATACTATTTGTTAGTTAAGGTCTTATTTAGATGTTTCAAAACATTATTGCATTTTTTTTTTACTTCTTCGTTTGTTGGCGAAAGTATTTTATTCATCTTTACTTTTACGTGGGTAACAAATTTTGGATTTTTATTTTAGTGCAGAATATGGATTGTTCCTAAATTTTTATTTTAAATATGTATGGGATAAATGACTAAGTTTTGTTTTGAAGCTTGATCAACAGGAATTGCATTAAAATGACCTACCAAGAAGAATAAATCATTGAATCTCCATCGCAGAACCTACAGTCATGTGTAAGCATGCTAGAGGCCTAAGTGTTGTATTATTTATAATAATGTAAATAATAATTTTTATAATATTCCAAAAGGAAAGGTAATTTTGGAATCACAAGTTGAAGATATCTATTCTTTATTTCACTTCATAATATAGTTACAATTACTCAAATGACAAAAATTAGCCTATTCTTGATTTCTACTCAATATTGAAGGTCAATTTCTTAATCTCATCCCGTGCTTTTTCCTTCACCTTTTATTTGTCCACCATTTATTCTTGAAGTTGCATGCTTGAAGACTAGTTACGTGTGAAAATGAGTTTGCCCCAATAGTTTAATATGTTAAGTTTTGATGATGACAAATATAAGACAAAATGAATGATGTTTATGCTGCAAAGATGTGCTTAATGGATCTTGCATGATCATGTACTCTATCTTGTTACATTTCATATAAGAATAATGCATATTCTTCATAGCATCTTTTGTAAAATATATCCAACAATATGTTATATGAGTTGTATTAAATTAATATTAGATTTGATTCTATTTAAATGAAAATGTGCTAAGTGTTCTATGTTGCATCTTATATGGAGTATATTTATTAGTAATTGATAAATGTTTTATTTTAATGTGTTTATGAAAGTCTTATATGCATGTTATATTAACTAGATTTATACATTTATGAATCATGTATATGAAAATATTAAATTATAAATTTGGACTAACTATGTTTATTTAAGTGAGCAATACTTTGTAGGATAGTTTAAGTACTAAGAGTGAGCATTGCAACAAAAAAACAAAAGATCACATTTATGCTAAATTCAAGAAGAATGAGAATAATAAAATGTTCCAAGTATTTGCAAGATTTGAGAAGAAGATATTTTTGGAAGTTTGGATTACATCAAGAAGCCTAAAGATTAAAATTAATATATTTTCCTTTTGAGCTTTCTCCTATGTAAAGATAGAGGTTTTATAGGAAAAGAACTCAAATATGTTTTTAAATCTTTACAAATGGTTTTTACAAGCTACAATGCCCAACAAACATGTTTTGAAAAGTTAGTCATACTAGTAATTCAAAACTATAAAAAATAGTCAAGTTTGAGTTTTGAAAAGCTGACCTTTCGTTACTCTTTTGATCATAAGTTTCAAAATACTTTTAATTTTGTTCTGAAACTTCTTTCATATGAAAATAGACTCAATGACCTTTCCAATGAGTGGTATTTGCTTAAAACGGATGAGAAATAAAGAAGTTATGATCATTTAAAGTCAGATTTCGAAACTAGAGTGTGTAATTCAAATAAGGGATTTGTTATTCGAATAAAACACGCCCAGAAACGTTCCCAACGGCTATAAATGACTAATTTTCATAAGAAATCATTTTAAACACTATCAGCGACTATTTTATCACTTGAGCTCTATTTATAAGTGATGTTTGAAGCTTTTACAACTCTAGAACACTTGATTTGATCATTGAATCATTAAAATCATATTTTGAGCTCTTTATTGCAAAATCCTTCTATTCTTTTGTTCTTCAAGTTGTATATCTACTTTTGTGAGAGTTTTTAATTTTTTTTATCTTAAAATCATTGTAAGAGGGTAAGGTATCCCTCAAGAGAGAAAATAGTGAGGTATCCCTTTTAGTGAGACTCAAACACAAAGGGTGAGCATTACAAGAAATTTATGAATTAGTGACAGAAATTAGCGAGAGAAATTTTCCCTTGCAATTCCTTCTCTAATTAACTAGAAAATTGTGAGGGATTAGCGAGGCCAACACTTTCCCTCGCTAAAATTCAAAACAATATCCAAAGGGGGATACAACTAGTAAATAGCCAAGTAATAGCGAGTAAATTATTTTCCTCTCTAAATTTAGCGAGGGAAGTGAGAGGGATTATTTCCCTCGCAAAAATTAGTAGGGAATTGAGAGGGAATACGTTACCCTCGCTAAATTCAGAGAAGGATTTGCGATGTAATAGGTTCCCTTGGTAAAATCAGAGAAGGAATTGTGAGGTATAATATTCCCTCGCTAAATTCAAAGAGAGAATTGCGAGGGAATAATTTCCCTCGCTAAAATTAGAAATCCCGTCCACTTAGAAAAGGGCTAAAATGTCTCGTTTAGGTTAGATAGAAATCAAATCTCCTCCCCAAATCAAATCTCCTTCCCCCCTAACAGCTGTACGACCTTCCCCTCCACCACCCAAGCCCTTCCCCGAAGCTGAGCACGGCAGCCATGCGACGCGAGTGACTTCCCCTCCTTCTGCAGGTAAGCCCTTCCATTATTTCTTTCTTCCATCATTCTGCCTCCTTCTTCGTCCCTTTCTATTTTTGGTACCATTCTCTTGGCTAGCTTTATGTGGGATTTTAGCTACTGGAGTTTGATAACTGTTGTAGTCTTAAAAGCTTAAAACTTGTGATTCAAATCTGCTATTGGGATTAGAATTTTGGCCATACAGACACTAGTTGCTTCTGGTCACTCCTTTTTCTTGTGGAAAAATTTAATAGAAAATTTGGGTAAAGTTCTTCAGAGAAGTAGCTTTTCTTCTTCGCTTCAAATGTTTGAGCGCCCCCCAACTTCCCCCCCTAAATTCTGAAAAATATTGGATAAAATTATTCATATTTCTAATTTAGCTGAAAATATTGAATAATAAGAAAAACTTGTGCAACTCCCATGCTATAAAATTAAATGAGAATGCATAATCACTCAGGGGTTCATGATTAACGAATCCTTGATTTTATTTAATATTTTTGAAAGATTTTAATTTTTTTTCTGAGCATCTGAATATTCTTATCACACGATCCCCTGTACTAAGGTACAAGGAGTCTATGCCTTTTGTCCCTGTTCTATGATTTTTATTTTCTTTTGTATATCATGGAAATACTTTTATTGTCTGTACGTAGAAGAGAAAGTATGTACCTTTTGATTCTTGTCTTGCTTTTTGGTCACGGAGGGAGAAGGCAATTGTGGGATTGGTAGGCAATTGGGGGATTGGAAGGCAATTCTGCTGATAGAGTACGCTAAAAATCTCTGTGCAACATTTTTGAGTAATGCGGAACCCATCCTCTTTACTGGTTACTTATAATTATGTTCTTATTCTACTGCCTAGATTCATTCACTTCTTGTTGGATGCAAAAATAGGTCCTTTGTACCAGTACCAGGATCTCTAGCCCAAATTCAGTTTCCCTTTCAATTAAGGGCAGAAATTTTTCATCCATTACTTTACAGTCCAGAGGACCTCGGTTTCAAGTTACATGTACTGTAAGTTTTCCAACCACATGTTTCTCCATGCCTCAACATATATAACTACGTATTGGAGGACTCTTGATAGAATAAATTTAGTCTTAATTAATTACAAAAAGAATTTTGAATGCTAGTGTAAGTTTTTGGCTTTGTTAAGTGTTGCAGCACTATATGACATTGATAGGTATATTATTTTTTGTCTTTTGCTTATATATATATATTTTGTTCTATACGCTCTTCTAGATGGTTGTTATAGTTTTCTATGAGCCTATTGTGTACAGATTCTATAGCATAAATCTCTTTACTCGATCCTCATGGGACAAGTATAAATCAGTCTTGGCATTTTCTATTAGTTGCCTCTAGACATAAACTATAAATGTCATGCTTTTTTATCACTGTAAGAGCATATATGTCAATAATTTTGTCAAATAGCACATAACTAAATTAATAATAAATATTTGATTGTATTATAATTTATTCTGTAAATGTTCTATCAAATATCAACCGTGAACCAACTCTAGGTTCAAACCGTAGGGAACCCACTCTAGGTTCGACCCGTAGGAAACCAACTCTAGGTTCGACCTCACTTGCTTGAGGGAACTAACTCACTAGACTCAACCTCACTTACTTGAGAGAACCAACTCACTAGTCTCAACCTCACTTGCTTGAGGGAACCAATTCACTCTTGCTACTATGCCATCTCAACTCAACTTATTGAAAGAGTAAAGCATTTACCACAAAACTTGCATATCTAACTCAACTTTAACTATTAAAGGAGTTACTAGTGTTTCTAGGACTCAAACCATCCCAAAACACCTCCAAATCTTGCCTAAAAAGACTGATTTTCAAGATTGCACCAAATGTGCATCATAACTCAGAAAATTCTAAAATTTTATAGAAAAATATCTCTCTCTCATATCTTTCTAATGCCATAAACCTTGCTACATTTGGATAAGTTTAGCCAAAGGTATACGACATTTTACAGAAGCTGAAATAGGGGATTTACTAGTTCACCTGTTTCTGCTCTGACTTTAAATTGTAACTGGGAACAAATTACACATGAAAAAATTCTGAAATTTTACAGGCATGAAGCCTTACATGTTAGCTTCAAACTTTCAAAATTTCATGTGAAAAGGACATCGGAGGAGGAAGTTATACAATCTGGTTTACTGGCTTCCAAAATGCATTTTCTGCAGAATCTATCTCGGATTCAAACAGAAACTGGTGCTAATTGGCTTGGTGAAAAATTTTGAAATTTTACAGGCATGTAGCCCTATGTATTATATTTAAAATGACAAAAAATCATGTCATTTAGATGTCTGTAACTCAAGTTATGCGACAAAAACTGTAAACTGTTCAGAATGCATTTTCTACTGCATATAATGGGAGTGCCAATGCTCCCCTACTTTGGTTCACTACTCTTCTTCCATAGATTACTAGGGTTACTTATAATCCAAAAGGGTGTTAAACTCCACATTTACTAGGCCTATAACCAATTATGCTATTTAGATAACTAGTTTAAGCATTTGAATCTTATAACACCCTGTTTATCATACTCTTGATAAACTTGTAACTCAACTTATACTCATGCCTAGTTCTTCATTTCTAATACTTCTCAATTTTTATTTTATGCAATTCCATGTTAATTGAGATTCTAGATACTTAATCAATGCAAAACACCACTTAGAATTGCATAAAAACTTGAAAATGGGATATTACACATTTGTGCTGTGGCACAAAACTTGAAGTGCCATGGCCTCAGCTTCTCTGCCCCATAATTCTTGCGCAGCTGCAATTGGAGTGTCGCGACATGCACTCTCTTGGGTCTGCATGAACAGTGCCAAATTCTAGTTTTCTAGAATTGCACCAGGAGCTTCATCCTTTTGAACCCAAATCCAAATTTCAATTATTCTACACTAACTCATCACTACTCAACTCAATCAAGCTTCAACTATACTATATCTTCCTATTCTCACCCAAAACCATTATTCCTCATCAAGTCTCTCAAAGAATCTCAAAGAATAAGATGAAGATTAAGGAAAAGAGTAAGAATCAAGAACCCCTACCTTTAGGTGATGATCAACCTTGGAGCCTTGCTCTTCTTCTTTTCCTCTTCCCTTCCTTTCTTTCTTCTCCTTTCTCTCTTTCTCCCATTCATTTCTTTGTTTCTGTTCTGTTTTTGCTGAGTTTATGAGTGAGAGAAGAGAAAATGAAGAGAAAATGGCAAACTTGGAAACTTAAGTTTCGGTACTGAAACTTATATCTACTAAGGACACTTTAATCACTCTAATTCAAGTTTTTTAGCTTCCAACAATTGTAGAATAAATACTAGGATTCATCTAAATTGTTGGTTAACCATTATTCTATTTTTTTATATCTGCTAAGATCAGTCGGGTATCAAAAAACATAACCAGTGTACTTAAAAATACCAAACTGACTCCGATTCTTCTCAAATTTTAACTATACCTTACTTAACTTATTTGTGACCTAGAAACAAGTTATTCATACTTGTTTCTCTCAACTTAGCCTGTAAAGCTATTTTTTGAGTTATTTTAAGTTACTTTTCAACTTCTGTGTTGTAACTAAGTGCTTCAACTAACTCAGTTTGTCACAAAATTGAACTGACATGTTAAATAAGTCTTAGGCTACCTTTGTGACCCACTTACAAGCCTAACATGATATTGAGGGTGTTACAAAACATACCAGTGTTGAAGCCTGGTTTTTGGTATCATGGTAGAACTTGTATATTTTACATTTCCACAATTATTTAAAAGATTTATTCAATTCATAATTTTAAGAAAACTTCACTGTTGGAACATTCTTACAAGGATAAAGTGTACTCTATATCTGTGGTTACCAAATAACTAATAAAAAAATTGGATGAGGAATGTAAGATGCACCCTAAGATTAATCTATGCTTACTTAAACAAGGCACTAAGGATTGTTGCAGTAGTAATGAAGTTATACAATATCTATCTATAATTTTTACTGTTGTCCACTAGTGCTCAAGAAAATCATTGGAACTACTGCTTTTGAACTCATGGCATTTCTTATTAGATCATTATTTATACACTAATTTAAATTCATGGCATTTGTTATTAGATCATTATTTTTGGATAAACTACATAGAGATATGGACAAGTTGATACTTAATCACCGTACTGTTCAACATTTTGGCAGAGTATAAAACTTTGGGAAAAGAACGTGCAACTTTTTCCTTTTCTTTTTCTTTTTCATCTTTTGATTCACATTTGAATATTTAATCCCTATTCAAACTATGCACCCATTAATTGGATTACACATGCATATAGAATACTGGCTGTAGAAGTTGTTTGTATTATATCATTGTTTATAACTCTGCTGTGTGTATTATATTATTGTTTCTTCTTGGAAGGATGTCTTGATTTGAAGCCACTTGTCTTCTCATATTGCCAGGTTGATCATAGTAACCAACTGTCCTCTGCTATCCCTTTTTTTTTTGTTTCATTTCATTGTTTGAAATACATGGACAAATATATGAGACTTCTCTAAAATCCATACAATGACCTTGGATGTTTTAATCTCTCTACACAAGACAAGCAAATCTTGTTCATCATCGTATCACAATCCCCATAACAAGGTTATGAAGAGAGGTGTGAGATGTTGGGTACATGGTCATTTAGTTATTGTGTATATCCTAATGATGAAAATGCTGCATGTGATCATGGCTGATATATGTGTTTTTTCATTAAATGTACAGGGATAGTTACTTAAACTCACATCTGCAAAACATTCTAGTGTTAGTTGTTCTATTAAGCTCTTACATTTCTTCTTCTCTGGGACCCACTTATAAAGGCCACCTCAGTTGTACTACTGTTAGAGGTAGTTATCTTAAACTCAAGTCACTCTTTTGTACACAACTCATCTATATTTTTTTTAAACTAATTGCTTCTATAAAACTTATGGTTTTATGGTTAGAATGTGCATGTTTATGGAAATTGAGCAGAAGTAAGATCCTTACCTAGTTTAAGTTTCCATGATTACTTGTTCAATTTATTTGTTGAATATTGTACCCCTATGGGATTATAAATGACATTTGTATTTTGAGTGCTCTGTGGAAAGTCACTCAATTGGTGTAAGCATTGGTATTTATCAATTCCAGAGCACTTCAACAGGTAGTGTTATATTAAATATAACAAAATTTTACCAATTAAAAATACATGTCATATGTATGTTATATCATATATGCCATACTTAATCATGATATGTGACCCAATAAAAGTGGAGTCCACCTTTTGTCATTGACATGTAATTTACCAAACACTATTTTGTCCTAACTTGAATCCACCTTTCTTTTAGTTAGCAAAGAAAATTAATGTAAAAAAATTGTCTTCCTTTGAAACTGAGTTTTCAATATTGTAACTCAAGTGCTCAGTTCATTTCCAACTGAGTGCACAATTGCACCAAACCCGTTAAGCATCATATTAGCATCATCGCTGGTCTGCTCTTGAAAGGCATAAAGAATACCATAATCAGAAGATCTTCTAATCAGGCATCTATATCTGATGCTCCCAAGTTAGTGACCACCTTCTCAATAGTTTCCATAACCATTCGTGGAAAGGTTCACTATCATCTTTAAGATCCTCAACAATTCTCCTGACAATATCAGCAACGCCAACTTTGTTTGCTATCTCTACAGTAGTCTCCACAAGTTGCTTATAGTTTCTTCGATCCAAAGTCATCCTCCTAACCCAAACGTTCTGAAAAAATCAGAGAGAATATCATTTCTAATATAATCACTATGCACACCCTCAAGTAATTACACACTACTTCACCACATTCAAAACAATTTTCTTCATTTCTTCCTCAGGCGACTGAAATTCACGAATCAGAATAATCATAACTTCCTTAGTATAGTAACTAGCATATAAGGCTTCCATCAACGGAATTGTAAAACCAATTGCCTTTAAAAAATGCTTTTGTCTCCTATCCCAATACATTTAGGACTATCTAAATATGACATAAATTTTGGATGTTGAAAATAAAAGTTATGAATTTCTAACGAATTATGTGTTAAGAATATTGGTTTGATTTAACTTTCATGATTGTGCTTTAACATATGCTTAAAGTTTTATTTTCTTATTCAAGTAAAAGTTTAATCAAAACATTAGTTTCCCATTTGAGATTCTATATTAATGAGTACGCATACCTTTTCAAAGTACTGCTCATTGTATTGAATCTTGAATTGTTCAAGTGGGACAGTTTGGTAAGAAATTTTGTCTTCGCTTGGTTAATAGTTATTCTTTAAATCTCATATGTTATACTTGTTGAAATTTTGGTCTGCAATATTTCTTTTTGTTCTCTAGGTGTATACTTAAATGTAGTAGATCTCATTGTGTTCAAGTCATGCATTTGGAGACCAATGGGAAATGTTGCCGAAATTTTGTCAAGTATAAAATATGAGATTTAAGGAATAACTATTAACCAAGTATTGAAAATGTTTCTTATCGAATGGGATAGGGCTATACCATGTTAAGGAGATGGGGATATAAGGATCGTATTAATGTGCTAAATCAATTTCAGCAATCATGAGACCCGATCGAAGTTGGATGTTATGAAGAAATGATCCTACTGGCTATGTAAGTGAAGAATTCAAGGAAGAAGTTGATGATTTCATTAGGGTTGCTTAAGGAAACCCGACAGTTACTGATGCATTAAATCGCATCCTTTGTCCATGTGCTAGATTTAAGAATCGTGCTTGGAGGGAGGTATTTGGGGTAGAACAACATCTGTATAAGTATGAATTTGTGGATGGTTATGTAAATTGGACCATTCATGGTGAGGACAGATGGGGGGGGTAGCAGCTCAACATCCATTGTCCATGATGATGAAGTGGAGCCTGGGAATCCATACATGGATATAGTTATGGTTGCCGCAGGTGATAGGTTAAATCCAGAAGCTCAAGATTTAGAAGAGGATCCAAATCCGTCAGCTGCAAAGTTTTATGACTTGCTCAGAGATTGACGAACCTTTATGAGATGGTTGCCATAAGCACACGAAATTTTCAGCTGTAACTCAAATTTTGAACTTGAAGTCGGAGTTTAACATGAGTGAGAGTTGTTATGATAGAATGATTGTCATAATTAAGAGCATGCTTCCAGAGCCTGAAAGGTTACCCGAAAACTTCTACAAATCAAAGAGAATGGTTCATGAGTTGGGATTAGGATATGAGAAGATATATGCGTGTCTTAATCAATGCATGTTGTATTACAAAGAATACAGTGACAAGAGACTCTACTCAGTTTGCTTAGGATGTGGACACCCACGATTCAAACTGAAGGCGGGACGTTCATCGAATGAGAAGGATGTGTCGCATTCAGTGTTGTGATATTTTCTCATTATGCCAAGACTCCAACATCTGTTTATGTCCAAAAACACTGCATAATATATGACTTGGCATGCGGATGGAGTGCGTCAAGATGAAACAGTGATCAGGCATCCAGCCGATGCTGAGGCTTGGAAACGATTTGACGATACCCATTCTACATTTGCGCTAGACACTCGAAATGTTAGAATTGGCTTGTTTACAGACGGTTTTAATCCATTCAGTGGTTCAGCCACACCACATTCATGTTGGCCTATTTTTGTCACACGGTACAATCTACTTCCAAGTATGTGTATGAGAAGGGAATACATATTCCTCACTCTTATAATTCCTGGACCAAAGTCACTAGGTAAAAGTTTAGATGTCTATCTTAGACCCCTAATTGACGATCTGAAGATATTGTGGGATGATGGGGTGCAAATTTATGATGCCTGGAAGAAGCAAAATTTTGATATGAAAGCGGCTTTGTTGTGGATAATAAGTGACTTTCTAACCTATGAAAAGCTGTCTGGGTGGAGCACTCATGGAAAACTTTCTTGTCCGCTTTGTATGAATCACAGTAAGTCATTTGTGTTGAAGCACGGTAGGAAATGTTATTGGTTTGATTGTCATCGCCAATTTTTGCCTTTTGATCATCCATTTCGCCATGATTGAAACTCTTTTAAGAGATCAACAGTGAAAAAATCTAATCCACCGCAACAGCTAAGTGGGACAGATGTCTTGAATAGAGTGACTCAACTTAAGGAAATCATTTTCGGCTTGAATTCAGGTAAACAAAAACAAGATGAATTTAGTATACACCAAAATTGGGTGAAGAAGAGCATATTCTGGGAATTGCCTTATTGGTCCACTAATCTAATACGACATAATTTAGATATTATGCATGTTGAGAAGAACATGTTTGATAATATCTTCAACACTGTCATGGACATAAAGGGCAAGACAAAAGACAATGCAAATGCAAGAGAAGATTTGAAGATGATATGCAAACGTCCTACCTTGGAGCTAATAGTTGAGAATGGCAAGTGTAAAAAACCAAAGGCGACGTATGTCTTGGATGCCAATCAAAGAAGGATGGTGTGTGAGTGGATAAAACAATTAAAATTTCCTAATGGGTATGCGTCGAATATCGCACGTTGCATCAATGTAGATGGCGAGAAGATATATGGAATGAAAAGTCACGATTGTCGTGTTTTTATGCAAAGATTAATTCCTCTGGTATTTCGTGATATCTTACCAAAACCTATATGGGGACCATTAACAGAACTAAGCTTGTTCTTTAAAGAAGTTTGTGTAACTGAAATTCGTGATTCCACCATGGAGAATGTAGAGCTTTCTATCATTGAAACAATTTGTAAGTTAGAGAAGATTTTTCCTCCAGCATTCTTTGACGTGATGGAACATCTAGTCATGCATCTCCCTTATGAAGCTAAGGTTGGAGGCCCAGTGCATTACAGGTGGATGTACCCCTTTGAGAGGTGTATGCTGTACTTGAAAAGAAAGGTCTGAAATACGGCAAAAATTGAAGGATCTATTTGTGAAGCGTATATTTTAGAAGAAATTTCTAATTTTGCTTCCATGTATTCTGATCCCCACCTACAGACCAGGCGCACTCAAGTTCCTCGGAATGATGACGGTGGGGAAGATACAATTAATGAACGATTGTCTATTTTTAAACATTCATGTCATCCTATCGGGAGAGGTCGAAATAGATTCCTGACAGATGTGGAACTTCAGATTGCTGAGACATATGTGCTTATAAATTGTGGAGAAGTAGAACCTTATCTCCAGTAAGTTTACTCTCTATCTAATGAATTCGTTACTAATGTGCTTAATTTATAGTTCCATATTAATTATTGTATTGATTAGACAATTCGAGGATTCGTTAAGGGAAATAGATCTCAATATCACTGATGATCAAATATTGGAAGCTCAAGATAAGGACTTTAGTAGGTGGCTAAAACATCTAGTGAGTCTTTTTATTCATAATTGTGATCTATCATATTAAATTCAATGTTCATTATGCTAGATGTTACAACTATCTACCGTCTATGTAATGATACAGGTTAATATAGGCCAAGTCAAGAATCAAATGATACGAGAGATAAGTTATGGTCCATCCAAGTCTGTGACTTCTTACTGTGGCTTAATAGTTAATGGGTACAGATTTCATACTAAGGTGTATGGACAAAATAAAGCTACCATGAATAGTGGCGTATGTGTTAGAGGTAGTATATATGGTGAGAATGACTTCGACTATTATGGCACCATTGAAAATATATTGGAATTGTCATATGTAGGAAATCAGAATAGAGTATTTCTTTTACAATGTCATTGGTTTGACCCGATAAATGGAGTCAATGTTGATGAGAGATATGGGTTGGTTGACATTAAGCATAAATCAAGACTTCACTCAAATGAGCCATTCGTCTTAGCCAAACAAGCACAACAAGTGTGCTATACAAGATATCCACAAAGCGAAAATAGAGCTAATGGTGAATGGTGGACAGCTTGCAAGGTCAGAGCAAAACTCTTTGTGGCTAAAATATTGAATGACGAAGGTGATGAATTGAATGACCTAACTGCCACTGATTATTACCAAGATGATGGATCCCTTGGAACACACAATTCTGTCATAGATGATGAAGCAGTCTCCTTGTTTGATGCACATGCCCAAATGGAAGAAGTGAACATACGTGATATACATTATCCAATAGACGTTCTGGTTGATGATGTGTTCATTGATGACAATGAAAATAATGAAATTAATGAATTCTCAGATGAAGATGACGAATCTTTTGCTTCAGACTCAAGTAGTTAAAATTGAAGCTTGTTCAATAAATTTCGTTAATGGTATTTACACTGAAATATCATTATTATATTTTGAGGTTTTTATTGACATATAGTTTCTTAACTCCTCATGTTTCATTATGTTTCCTTATGCAGATATTCATCATGACCATTGGAGGTAGAGGTGCTGGACGCAGTCGTGGGAGAGGCCGTAATGTTTCATCTGCCCATGATTCTCCACCACTACAGCATTCTCAGCCCTCTCCAGGTATATACTTATAGGATGTTTCATTTTAATTATTGTTAACTCGTGATTTATATAAATGTAATATACATGTATTTTTTTTATTTATGTATAATTATGTTAGGTTCAACTTCAGCTATTGGCTCATCGACCAGTGCAGGCCTACCAGCATCTAGTCAATTGACCATTGGAGGCGCATCAGCTTCTGTCCCACCCTTTATTGACCCAGCGCTTTCTATGCCATCTTTTGCTGACCCACCCACTAGCGGCCAGAATGTGGTGCCTTCATGTGGAGAATCCAATGTAGAAACAGATAGCAGAGAACTTATATATGTGGCGCCTGTCCTTGAACCGTAAGTAATAGTGATATATCACCTTTTATTACATATATTTACTTTTAGATTACTAACATTATCTTCTTGTACTTATAGGAGGAGGTTTCTCCCGTCGAGGGTGACACGTGACATTATGCACAATGTCATGACACGGATGCCTATTCCGGCTAGTATGTGGCGAGATTATCCAGATAAGATGAAGGAAATACTATTTAACGACTTCATGGTAAGTAATTGTGTTTATAGAATTATATATTATACGTTTATTGAAAAATAAATATACATACATATCATTTGTGTAGGCTAAGCATCGGTTCACATCTAATGCTGATCGCGACATGGCGAGAACTGTCTGGGAACGAACTATCTTGGACCTTTATCTAGACCATTTGAACAAAGAACGAGATAAGGCCTTTGAGAAGGCAAATTCAAACAACTTGGCTGATGTTAAGGGCCATGGGCCCAAAGGAATAAGGACGGAAGTGTGGGTTGACCTGGTCAACATTTGCCTGACAGATAAATGGATGACGAGGTCTGCAGCTACCCGAAGGAACAGGGCAGCCATGCCTGATGCCTTGAAGCATACCGGCAGGTCGATAAACTTTGGTCAACATAAGAGCAAGATGATAATATAACTTCCTCATTTAAAGTTTTAATGATAAGTATCTGTGTATTAACATGTTGTAATTACTTAAGTTATTTTCTTATCTTGAGTATGACATAGTATTTTAGAGGGCTTGCCTTACTTTTGATTTGTGTTTATTATATAATATTCTTTCATATGGGATTACAGGAGGCAGAGTTAAAGCATCCAGTTTCTTACAGAGATCTGTATGCAAAAGTTCATAAGAAGAAAGACGGAAGTTATGTTTCTGAGCGCTCGAGGAATTTTATTGAAGGTGTCTTGTTCCTATTCAAAAGTCATATATATTTTAGCTTATTTATTTTTTTGTTAATATTTGTCTTGTTTTGTTATTTTTAGGAGTCATATGACACCGCAATGACAGAAAAATATGGAGAAAACTCTTCCTCTCACCCTATGGTTGACCCAGAGGTCTGGTTGGATGCGGCGAGTCCCAACAAGAAGGGACATGTGCATGGCATAGGTAACAGCTTGCACATTGGTAATAACACTAAGCAAGCTTCATCCTCCTCGGCTGCAGGTCCTTCCCGCTCTACACCATTGACACAGGACATATCTGAAACTGTAAATACAGCAGTGGCAGCAGCGATGACTTCGTTTGTGCAGAGTCAACTTATCCCTATGTTAGCGCCCTTCCAATCGTTCCTATCTACGATCGGATCAACAAATGTTGCTCCACAACCACCATCGCAAGGTTTAAGTAGGGAGGGTCGAGAGGAAGAGGAAGACGACGACGACGAGACCGATTGCCATTTTTCTTATTATCTACTTTATATAACTTTCAACTATATTGATTGATTATTTGTATAATAACTTTTAACTATATTATTGGATTATTTGTACAAGTTTTTTGTTGTAGCAGTTTATAATTATTTGATTGTTTGTTGTTGGATTTCTGTTTGCTTCTGTTTGCTGTGGTTTGATACGCAGGTTTTGGGAAAGTAATAATATATATAGGTTATTAAAAAAAACCTACCTGATTACCGAGGGATTAGTGAGGGATTAGCGACAGAATCTCACATGGTAATTAGCGAGAGAATAGCGATGTATAGGGATTAGCAAGGGATTAGAGAGTAAATGTAGCGAGGTATTAGCGAGGGAATTGTTAGCGAGGGAATAGAGACAGAATAGCAATGGAAATTGACAAAATTGGTATATCATGTTAGAGAGGGATTGGCAAGGGTTTAGCAAGGGAAGTTAGCGAGGGATTAGCGAGGTAATAGCGAGGGAATTTTTAGCGAGGGAATATCGATGGAATAACGAGGGAAATTGACAAAATTGGTATACCATGTTAGAGAGGGATTGGCGTGGGTTTAGAGAGGGAAATTGACAGCGAAAGAATAGTGAGGCAATTTCCCTCACAGAATAGCGATGGAAAAATGGAGCATATTAGTGAGGGATTAGAGAGGGGTTAGTGAGGGAAATGAATTTTCTTGAGACGGATTAGAGAGGGAATGCTTTCCCTCGCTAATTAGCGATGAAAAAAAAGTGACTAACTTATCCCTCGCTAATCCTTCTCTAAATTAGCGAGGGATTAGCGAGGGAAATTTCCCTCTCTAATTTCTTAATTTCTTGTAGTGGAGGTATCCCAAAGGTGTTGTGAGTACTATTGAATGTAAATATTTTTCAAGCACTCATAAAGCTTTAAGAGTTGGAGGCTCTAGCACAAGGGTGAGGTATCCTAAGGTATGAGAAGTGTTCTTACTTGTACAAAGGATTTCCTAACACCCGTGAAGTCTAGGAGATAATGAAGAATATCTTAAGTTAAGCTTGGGGATTGGATGTAGGCCACAAGTGGTTGGTGGCTAAATCAGGATAAATTCTTGAGTTTAATTCTTTTTTTCCTATAGTATTTAATTTCAGTATTTGGTGCAATATATTTATTTATTACATATCTTGTCATCTTGGTACTTTAATGTTTTGTTTTTAAGAACTTGATATCTTGCTTATTTGTTTAATTTATCTTATAACCCAAGTTGTATTTAAGTAATCTACAATAGTTGTGTCTTTGTTAGACTTATTCTGTTGCATGTGTTGATTGAGTATATCAAAATGTATAATTTCTTAAAGTTGCTTTAAAAATTTGTGATTACCTAATTCACCCCCCTCTTGGGTGATGGTTGCCACGAATAACAAGTAGTATCAGAGTTTCATGCTCTGTTGAAAGCTTAACCGCTTAGAGTTAAAGATATTTGCTTATTGACAACCATTGAAAGTTTTTCAAAATGGAAGGTTTTGAAATTGATAAACCATCATTCTTTGATGGTGTACATTTTGTTTATTGGAAATCTAGAATGTAATTTTATATGCAATTTATTGATTTGGATTTGTGGGATGTTGTGCTTGATGGATTTACTTGTAAATCAAAACAAACTTGGAATGCTTATGACAAGAAATGTTTTTCCTTGAATATTAGAGTAATGCAAATCTTGAGAAGTAGTTTGAATGATGATGCTTATGCTAGAATTAAGAATTTCTCTAGTGCCAAAGAAATTTTGGACACCCTTGATGATCTTTATATTGCTAACAATAATTTTTTGCATAAAGTTGTATATAGAAAACAAGAAGAGGAAAAGCCTTTAGAAGAAGACAATATTGAAAAATGTTCTCAAGAAGATGTTCAAAGTAAGAAAATGAACTCAATGTCTTTTAGTGATGATGGTGTTCAATTTGAAGAAGAGATAAAGCAAAACAAAATTGAGAATGAAGATGTTCTTGAATCCTTGATGGACAATAATGAAGAAGATGGTGATTTCCTTAAAGAGTCAAGTATGCTAGAAATTGAAACTATTTTCTATATGGCTAAAAAGGATTTTGAGGTAAATAATCTTAAATTAGATTATAGTCCTTCCTATGATGAGCTATAATGTGTATATGATGAATTGTATGATGACTTGTTATTTTTAGAAAAGAAAAACTTATCTTGTTTCGAAAACATTTCCTCTATTGAAAATAAAATTAAGACTTGGAAAAATGAATATGCTTTTCTTCACGAGAAAATGTATTTGAAATATGTAACCTCAACTTCTTGTGAAAAGTGCATTGATTTACAAAATCAAGTTGGGGACTTATCTTTCAAATTTGTCAAAGTTAATGATTCTAATTGCTTACATTCCATGCTTGTTAATGAGAATAAAACTAATGTCATTCCATATGAATATTCAAGCAAGGCTTATGACAAAAACAATTTAGAATGTAATAACAACAAAAGGCTTAAGTTTTCCAAAGATGATCTTCAAAGGATCAAGCTATCATTAAATTTAATTGTTTACAATTTTTGTGGTCATTTTGAATATATTTCTCATTTGTGTAATTATAGAAGAAATCATTATATGAGAAATAACATGGTGTAGGTTCCTAAAATTCTTAAGGCTTTAGTATTAACATTCAAGGACCCAATATGAAATGGGCACCAGAAAGTCCTCCTAGTGTTTCAAATATGCAAAAAAATTCTCAAAAGGGTGGGTTAATTGGTCAAAGAAAAGAAGAATCATCAAGGAAAATGCTTCAAAACTCAATGGTAGACTTCTTGGTCATGAAGGCAAGGATCCTTCAACTAAAACTTTTCACATGCATGATGTAGAACTTACAAAGTTCAAAACACTAAAAGAGAAGCAATATGTAAGGAAAAAAGTTTCCTTAATTACCAGGGCCAAGGCATCAAAAGTTTTTACCTCTTATGTACATTCACTTAAAAAGGCAATGAATATGAGGTATATTCTTTGTGGGCCTTTGGTAAAGGATAAAATCATGTATACTTAGTAAAAGTTAAATATTATATATAGTACATGATTGTATTCATTCTTATTACACCTTTAGCTCATCATCTTGCATATTTCTTGATAATAGGGTATTCTATGATTATGTATGCTTTCTATGCTTTAAATTATTTATATATCAAGAAAGTAAGCATGCTATCAGCTATGTGCTTATGGTAATTATTTATTAAATTTGTTGTACTCAATTTATATACTATGAAAAAATTAATTTTTATGAGAGCGTAATAGATTAATAATCAATGACTAACACCTATGGATCCAAAATTCGTGAATACCAAAGAAAGTACTTTGAATAGTATTGTAGGGTGACTATTAACTCAAGCATGCATTGAAGTGAAATACAACTATGCTACTTAAGATTTGAAAATTTTGAAATGGTCTAAGTTCTCCAAGACTGATAACAACATAAAAATAATGGCATGAAAAACCATAACATTCTCAAGGAGCCTTGAGGCATGGAAGTTAGAGTTTCCTACAAAAACTCAAAGAGTACACTTTTAGTGACATCAATCTCTTATCCTTACTTATGCTTTAAATTGAATATTATGTGATATTTGGAGAAGTAGAGAGTTGTTTTTATACCTTAACATGCCTTAAGTTATGCTCTTCTAGCATTGTACCTTGAAAGTGTCTTTACATATGCAACATGCTAGATATGTACACACTTTATTTGGATTGACATATTTTACGATAATATATTTGTTCTTGAGCTTATGACCAATTCTCTTTGTTCAAATATGAAAATTCACATGCTCATAAGTAGTTCTAATGATTTCTCTTTGATGCTTAATTGTCTTATATACTTATTTGGATATTGAAAATTTAAAAGTTATATGTCTTCTTGTTTGAAATTGCTTGATATGTACATATCTTGAAAACAAGAAGTAAATGATTCATCTTGTACCTTGAACTTGTCTTTGAACTTCAATGTAAAAAACTTGAATCATGTGTACATACTAGAATTTCTTACTTGACATAACATGCCTAACATGATCATTGTTTGCCTAAAATGCATAAATAAATTTTGATGATGATCATGTATTTCTTGATAAACTTGAATCATGCCTTAAAATACTTAAACCATATTTTTGGATTAAAATGCATATGTGTTTCATGCATTCTTGTTAGAGCTAATATTGCAAAGTTGATAATATAGTACATGTTTTACATTATATATATCAGCCTAAATTATGCTTATAAATGAACTTAAATGATATTTGATGATAGCTTAAGAATTAAAAAACTTTTGAAGTTAGTTTTACAAGTTTCTCTATGTGTTTCAAATATAGCCATCAAATTTTTTGCATACAAGCATAAGTGGATAAAGAGAAGAGTTTGATGAAGAGGGACATGAGGAGACTTTCTTCAAGTGTAATGGAATGGAGTATTTAAAGGAAGAAAGCTCAAAATTAAAGGACCAATAAATAAAGAGCATCACTCTCTATCTAAATCAATAAGTATATTTATCCCTAAGTTATTTTGGTATTCTTGATCTATATGCTATGGATTGTATGATACTTGTTGATAAATTGATCTTAAATGATTAGATGTTTTCTTTACATGAGAAGTTTGTTTAGCATTGACAAAATGCCTAATTGGATATTAACTTGCTAATTTTGTCATTGCATGTAGGGTGGATGATGTTAGTTCGATATATGCTTTGATCCCCATAGCATATTTTATCAAGGTGAATATTTGATATCTATGATTTTTTTATCTATAGTTTTTTAGTGGTACAACACCTATGAGAATCATGATCTTGTTTTGAAAAAAGTTTCTGGTTTGATCAAAAAGTTTTTTTTAAAACAAAATCCCTTATCATATTTGAAAGAAGTTTTTTAAGTTCCATATCATTGAGAATCATTTGAACTTGTCTTAAGATCATGAAAGTATTTTCACCTCCTAATTGTCTTGAAAATTTGAAAATCTTTGGATATGCGCTATAGATGTAGTACTCTCTTCATTTACTTTAAAAGGTTTTATTAAATCTTGAGAGAATGTTTAAGAAAGTTTCCAAATAAATCTTTTGAAATGTTTTATAGAACTCATCTTGATACTTCAAAAAACAAGCCTTGTTCTTTAAAGTGTTTTATTTTCTCAAGGTTCTTATTTAATGAGAAAGAAAGGAGATGTACTTTTATATGCTCTTTTAGTTTGGGCTTGATCACTTTCAAGGAATATGTGATTTTAAAATAAAATCTCTCTTTGCCATTCTAAAATGCTTTTGAAAATATAATGTGCTCTTATAAAATTCTTTTTGAAAGGGGGACAAGTTATAAAATGTAAGGTGTTCTAAATAGTATAGGGAAGAGAGAATCAAACTCAAGAATTTATCCTGGTTCATCCACCAATCACTTGTGGCCTTCATCCAGTCCTCAAACTTAACTTGAGATTTTCTTCACTATCTCCTAGACTTCACGGTTGATAGAAAAACTTTTGTACAAGCAATAGCACTCCTCACACCTTGGGATACCTCACCGTTGTGCTAGAGCCTCCAACTTTTCAAGCTTCACAGGTGCTTGAAAAACCTTTACATTCAAGAGCACTCACAACACCTTTGAGATACCTCACCCTTTGTGTTTAAGCCTCACTACAAGGGATACCTCACCTTTTTCTCTCTTGAGGGATACCTCACCCTTTTATAATGATTTTAAGATGAAGAGAAAGATTATAAACTCTAACAAGAATAGATATACAACTTGAAGAACAAAGGAATAGAAGGATTTTGTAATAAAGAGATCAAAATATGATTTTGATTATTCAAGGATCAAATCAAGTGTTCTAGAGTTGTAAAAGCTTCAAATATCACTTATATATAGAGCCCAGGTGATAAAATAGCCATTGATAGTGTTTAAAAATGATTTCTTATGAAAACTAGTCGTTTATAGTCATTAGGAGCATTTTCTAGGGTGTTTTATTTGAATACATATGTGGTTATTCGAATAAGCTACTCTAGTTTCAAAATATGACTTTAAATAGTCATAACTTCTTCATTTCTCATCCGTTTAATGAAAATTACCACTCATTGGAAAGATATTTGAGTCTATTTTCAAATGATAGAAAGTTTTAGAACAAAAATCAAAGTATTTTGAAAGTTATGATCAAAAGAGTAACCAAAGGTCAGCTTTTCAAAACTCAAACTTAACTATTTTTCATAGTTTTTAACTACCACCATGAGTAGCTTTTCAAAACATGTTTTTTTGGGAATTTTAGCATGTAAGAACCATTTGTAAAGATTTAAAAATATATTTGACCTCTTTTCTTGTATAACATTTATCTTTACATAGGAGAAAGGCTAATATATATATATATATATATATATATATATATATATATATATATATATATATATATATATATATATATATATATATATAAATTCTAGTCCTTAGGCTTCTCGATGTAATCTAAGCTTTCAAAAAATTTCTTCTCTTCAAATCTTGCAATGCTTGGAACATCTTATCATTCTCATTCTTCTTGATTTGAGAATAATTATGATCTTTTGCTTTCTTGTTACAATGCTCACTCCTAGTATTTGGACTATCCTACAAAGTATTGCTCACTTAAATAACATAGTTTATCCAAATTCACAATTCAATATCTTCATATGCATGATTCATAAATGTATAACTCTAATTAGTCTAACATGCATATAAGACTTTCATAGACACATCCAAATAAGACATTTATCAATTACTATTAGATATGCTCTATATAGGATACAACAAAGAACACTTTACACATTTTCATTTAAAAAATGTCAATTTAAATATTAATTTAATATCACTCATATAACATATTATTAGATGTATCCTATAAAAGATGCTATAAAGAATATGCATGATTCTTATATGAAATATAATAAGATGGAGTACATGATCATGCATGATCCATTAACCATATCTTTGTAGCATAAACATCATTCTTTTTGTCTTGTATTTGTCATCATCAAAACTTAACATATTAAACTATTGAGACAAACTTATTTTCACAATCTCCCCCTTTTTAATGATGACAAATCACCAAAGAAAAATATTTGAGCAATATAGAAGAATAGATATTCATGTAAGCATATCAAACAATAAGCACAAGAACATATTTTTCTTTCCAATTCTCACCCCCTATTTGACATCAACAAAAAAGCTTAAGAAGGAAAAATAATATTTTCTCTCCCTTTATGGATAAAAATCATGTTGCTAAAAAGAGTGAGATCATTAAAACTAAAAACTTCTTTAAGTTATTCAAAACATAACTATCTTCCCCTATTTGATTCTACATATGATTCAAAAATAGAGAGATAAAATAAGCATGCTTTGAAGATATAAAAATTATTCATGCAATACTTGTCATATTTTGGTTCATTAACATTTAGATATGATAGCAATAAAATACTTTATGTAATAAAATAAGGATGTAAGGTAAGAGATATAAACAACTTAAGAGCTAGGCTCTCCCTCATTGAAACATAAGATGAATAAAGTGAAATATGTATGCAAAGACTATGTAAGCATAATACCATAAACTAAAACAAAGCAAAAGATTCTTATTCTTAATCCATTAATCAAAAAATATTTTAAAAATTCTCACTCTTTCAAAAAGAATTTTATAAGAATATATTACATTTTCAAAAGTATTTTAGAAGGACAGAGATATTTTATATTAAAATCACATATTTCTTGAGAGTAATCAAACTCAAGTTAAAAGAACATCTGAAAATACATCTCCTCCCTTTCTCATTGAACAAGAGTCTTGAGAAAATAAAACACTTTAAAAAATAAGACTTATCTTTTGAAGTATTAAGATGAGCTCTATAGAATATTTCAAAAGATTAATCTGAAAACTTTCTTAAACATTCTCAAATCACAAGTACTGTAACTTTTTCTCTCCCTTTTGTCATGATAAAAAAGATGAGACAAGAGAAAGTATAAAGTTAAAGCAATTTATATTCAAGTTCATCATATTATTTTCATTTAAGGTAGATCAGAGTAGCAACAAATCTAATTCAACAACAAAGTCTAATATTATAAATGTAGCAAGGTAAACACAATATTCAGAACTTCAACTACAAAGGAGCTCAAAAGAACATATATTCATTCATTGATCAAAAGACATCTATTATATTTACCAATTTCTTAGTATTTTGCTATAGATCAAGAGAATCATAAATATCAAACATTCACCTTGATAAAATATGTTATAGGGATCAAAACATGTATAGAACTAACATCATCCACCCTATATGCAATGACAAAATTAGCAGGTTAATATCCAATTAGGCACTTTGTCAATGCTAAACATACATCTCATGTAAAGAAAATATCTAATCATATAAGATCAATTTATCAACAAGTATCATACAATCCATAACATATAGAATACCACAAAGGGATAGAGATATTTATTAGGTTAGATAAAGAATGATGCTTTTTTTTATTGGTCCTTTAATTTTAAGCTTTCTTCTTTTGAATACTCCATTCCATTGCACTTGAAGAAAGTCTCCTCATGTTCCTCTTCATCCAACTCTTTTCTTTATCCATTTACGCTTGTATGTAAAAATTTTGATGGTTATATTTGAAATACATAGAGAAACTTGCAAAGCTAACTTCAAAAATTCTCTGAAACATAAGTTAGCATCAAATATCATTTAAACCCATTTACAAGCATAATTTAGGTTGATATATAATGTAAATCACGTACCACATTATCAACCATGCAATGTTAGCTCTAACAAGAATGCATGAAGCACATATGCACTTGAATCCGAAAATATAGTTTAAGCATTTGCAAAGCAAGATTCAAGTTTATCAAGAAAAACTTGATCATCAGCAAAACATATATAAGACAATTAAGCATAAAAAAAAATGATTAGAACTACTTATGAGCATGTGAATTTTCATATTTGAACAAAGAGAATTGGTCATAAGCTCAAAAACAAAGATATTACCATAAAACATGTCATCCCAAACAAGGTGTGTACATATCTAGCATGTTAGTATATGTAAAGACGCTTTTAAGATATAACGCTAGAAAAGCACAACTTAAGGCATGTTAAGGCATAAAAACAACTCTCTACTTCTCCAAATATCACACGATATTCAATTTAAAGCACAAATAAGGATAAGAGATTGATATAACCAAAAGTGTACTCTTTGAGTTTTTGTAGGTGACTCCAACTTTCATGCCTTAAGGCTCCTTGAGGATGTTGTGACTCTCCATGCCATCCTTTTATGTTTTCATTACTCTTAGAGAACTTGGATCATTTCAAATTTTTTCAATCTCAAGTAGCATAGTTATATTTCACTTCAATGCATGCTTGAGGTAATAGTCACCCTACAACACAATTCATAGTACTTTCTTTGGTATCCACCAATTTTGGATCCAGGTGTTAGTCATTGATTATTAATTCTTTATGCTCTTATAAAGATCAATTTTTTTGTAGTATGTAAATTGAGTACAACAAATTAAATAATCAATTACCATTAAGCACATAGCCAATAACATGCTTACTTTCATAATATATAGATAATTCAAAATATAACAAGCATACCTAGACATTGTAGAACCTTATGTACTAAGATATATAACAAATTAATGAGTTATAGTACAATAAGAATGAACATAATCGTGTGCTAAACATAATATTCAAATTTTACTAAGTACATATGATTCAATCAATCACTTAAGGCCTATGAGGAATATATCTCAAATTCATGGACTTTACAAGTGAATGTGCATAAGAGGTAAAAACTTTTGATACCTTGGCCTTGGTAACCAAGGAAATACTTTTTCTTACCTATTGCTTATCTTTCGGAGTCTTGAACATTTCAAGTTCTACATTTTATACTTGAGAAGATTTGGTTGAAGTCATCTTCCTTCTTTGACCAAAACTTCTACCATTAGGCTTTGGAAGCATTCGCCTTGATGATTCTTCTTTCCTTTGACCAATTAGTCCATCCTTTTGAGATATTTTCTGCATAATTGAAATACTAGGAGGACATTTTGGTACTCACTTCATCTTGGGTCCTTGAATGTTAGTACTAGAGCCTTTGAGATCTTTAGGAACCCATGTCATACTATTTCTCATATAAAGATTTCTTTTATAATTGCATAAATGAGAAATATGTCCTAGATGATCACAAAAGTTGTAAACAATTAAAGTTAATGATGACTTAGTCCTTTGAAGATCATTTTTGAAAAAACTTAAGTCTTTTGTTGTTTTTACATTCTAAATTATTTTTGCCATAAGCCTTGTTTAAGTTTTTATGTGGAATAATATTAATTTTATTTTCATTAACAAGTATGAAATGTAAGCAATTAGAATCATTAGCTTTGATAAATTTGGAATATAAGTCCTCAACTTGATTTTCTAAACCAATGCACTTTTCACAAGAAGTTGAAGTTTCACATTTCAAAGGCAAATCTCATCGAGAAAAATATATTTATTTTTTAAAGTCTCAATTTCATTTTCAATGGAGTAAATGTTTTCCAAACAAGATAAGTTTTCTTTGCTAAATTCAATAAACCATCATACAATTCATCATATATATATTATAGCTCATAATAGGAAGGATTATAATCTAGTTTAAAATTATTTATCTCAAAGTCCTTTTTAGTCATGCAGGAAGTAGTCTCAATTTCTAGCATACTTGATTCTTTAAGGGAATCACCATCTTCCTCATTGTTGTCTATCAAGGATTCAAGAATATATTCTTTCTCAATTTTGTTTTGTTTGACCTCTTCTTCAAATTGAGCACCATCATCACCAAGAGGCATTTGGCTCCCTTCAATAGTTTGCACATCTTTTTTAGGATGTTTTTCATGACAAGCCTCCTTCAATGATTTTTTCTCTTCTTACTTTCTATATACAACTTTATACACAAAATCATTGTTAGCAATATAAAGAGCATCAAGGGTGTTCCAAATTTCTTTAGCACAAGTGCAATTTTTAATTTTAGCGTAAACATCATCATTCAAACTATTTCTCAACATTTGCATTGCTCTAAATGTTCAAGGAAAATCATTTCTTGTCATAACTAATCTAAATTTGTTTTGATTTGCAAGTAAATCCATTTAGCACAACATCCCACAAATCCAAATCAATAAATTACATATAAAACTCTATTCTAGATTTCCAATAAATCAAATGCACACCATTAAAGAATGGTGATTTATTAATTTCAAAACCTTTCTTTTTGAAAAACTTTAAATGGTTGCCAATAAACAAGGATCTTTAACTCTAAGCGGTTAAGCTTTCAATAGAGTACTAAACTCTAATATCACTTGTTAGTCATGACAACCATCACCTAAAAGAGGGATGAATTGGGTGATCACAAAATTTTAAAGCAACTTTAAGAAATTATACATTTTGATATACTCAATTAATACATGCAGGGGAATAAGTCTAACAAAGATACATTTATTATAGATTACTAAAATACAACTTGGGTTATAGGATAAATCAAGCAAATAAGCTAGATACCAAGTTCTTAAAATCAAAACATCAAGATGACAATATATGCAATACATAAATATACTACACCAAATGCATAAATTAAAGCATGTAGAGAAGAGAGAATCAAACTCTAAAATTTATCCAAGTTTATCCACCAACCACTCGTGGCCTACATCCAGTCCCCAAGCTTAACTTGAGATTTTCTTCACTATCTCCTAGACTTCATGGGTGTTAGAAAAACCTTTGTACAAGTAAGAGCACTCCTCAAACCTTGTGATACCTCACCCTTGTGCTAGAGCCTCCAACTCTTCAAGCTTCACAGATACTTGAAAAACCTTTACATTCAAGAGCACTCACAACACCTTTGGGATACCTCACCTTTTATTTTTAAGTCACATTACAATGGATACCTCATATTTTTCTCTCTTGAGGGATACCTCATCATCTTATAATGATTTTAAGATGAAGAGAAAGATTATAAACACTCACAAGAGTAAATATACAACTTGAAGAACAAAGGAATAGAAGGATTTTTTAATAAAGAGCTCAAAATATGATTTTGATTATTCAAGGATCAAATCAAGTGTTCTAGAGTTGTAAAATCTTCAAACATCACTTATATAGAGAGCTTAAGTGATAAAATAGTCGTTGGTAGTGTTTAAAAATGATTTCTTATGAAAACTAGCTGTTTATAGTTGTTGGGAGCATTTTTTGGGATATTTATTTGAATAAATGTGCTTATTCGAATAAGCCACTTTGGTTTCGAAATCTGACTTTAAATGGTCAAAACTTCTTCATTTTTCATTTGTTTAAAGCAAATGACCACTCATTAGAAAGATCGTTGCTTAAAATAGATGAGAAATAAAGATGTTATGACCATTTAAATTCAAATTTCGAAACCAAAGTGTCTTATTTGAATAAGGGATTTGTTATTTGAATAAACACACCTAGAAACGTTCCCAGCGGCTATAAACAGCTAGTTTTCATAAGAAATTATTTTTAAACACTACCAATGACTATTTTATCACTTGAGCTCTATATATAAGTGATGTTTGAAGCTTTTACAACTCTAAAACATTTGATTTGAATATTGAATCATCAAAATCATATTTTGAGCTCTTTATTGCAAAGTCCTTCTATTCATTTGTTCTTCAAGTTGTATATCTACTTTTATGAGAGTTTCTATTCTTTCTCTTCATCTTAAAATCATTGTAAGAAAGTGAGGCATCCCTCAAGAGAGAAAAGGGTGAGGTATTTCTTGTAGTGAGACTCAAACACAAAGGGTGAGGTATCCTAAAGGTGTAGTGAGTGCTCTTGAATGTAAATATTTTTCAAGCACCTGTGAAGCTTAAAGAGTTGGAGGCTCTAGTACAAGGGTGAGGTATCTCAAGGTGTGAGGAGTGCTCTTTCTTATACAAAAGTTTTCTTAGCACTCGTGAAGTTTAGGAAATAGTGAAGAAAATCTCAAATTAAACTTGGGGACTGAATGTAAGCCACAAGTGGTTGGTGGCTGAATCAGGATAAAATATTGAGTTTGATTCTCTCTTCTCTATAGTCTTTAATTTCTGTATTTGGTGCAGTATATATATTTATTGCATATCTTGTCATCTTGGTACTTTGATGTTTTGTTTTTAAGAAATTGATATCTAGCTTATTTGCCTGATTTATCTTATAACTCAAGTTGTATTTAAGTAATCTATAATAGTTGTATCTTTGTTAGACTTATTCCGCTGTATGTGTTGATTGAGTATATCAAAATGTATAATTTCTTAAAGTTGCTTTACAAATTTGTGGTTACCCAATTTACTCCCCCTCTTGGGTGATGATTGCCATGACTAACAATATGTTGATATTGTGCACATAGAATTGGTCTTTACCGTGTTTTTTTTTGCTTTGGCTGGAGAGCAATCCATTCCATGGAATTGCCACCATGAGAGCAGGCTAGTTTCTGTAACATCCCGAAAATTCATTATTTTGTTAAAAACGATCATTTTATAATATTTGTAATTTTTAAGAATTTTTGTGAAATTTTCTAGAGATGATGAATATTTTAATATATTCTTCGTTTTATGTGTGTGCTGAGTGGAGCCGGGAGAATAGAATCTTTTCCCTGAAGCTGGTAAACCTTGGACTGTCAACGTGTCAACGGGGGATCTTACTAAACCCGAGTCTGGGCATAGTTTACGAGGTCTACATTTTTTTGAGGTTTTATCTACTAGTGTAATAAATCATCTGTCAGACAAGCTTACTATGCACTTCATAGAGAAGCGTGCAAAGCTTCTCAAGGAAGCTTCTTCCAACTATTATTTTATTATTTCTCTCTCCTCCCATTTTGGGCTGCACATTTGAATTAAGGGATCTAATTCATTTTTCATCCACACATTTTCCTCCTCCTGTACGTAGCACTCACTATTCACTCATCTTTCTCTCTTTCCATTTCTCCTTATAGCAGCACCATCCACCCACATTCACATTTTTATCTTCCAAAACCGTCACACTCCTAGCACCATTTCGTGTTTGGAGAAACACCATATCTGAGGGAATCATCTTCAAAGTTCTACATTTTCTTCATCTTCATTCTCCTCCACGGTTGAAGCTTAAAGGTTGGAACTTTAAGGTAAAGTCCTTAGTTTTTCCTCATCTCTCCTCATTTTCGTAACCCACTGTCATTTTGATGACCATGGGTATCCCTTTCAACACTTGATTCTGATTTTGGTGAGCTTGAATGTTTAAGGATCTCCTGGGAACTGAAAACGTGATTTCTGACCAAAAAGGAGCAATTTTTCTTTGTGCTTCTCCAAGGTAAGAGGAAGACACTCCTCCTCAACCTCTTCTAGCATTAAGGAACCCTATTGTGCTTGTTGGTGAGGAAGTCCTGACGAGGGCTATCCTTTGCTTGCTTGGTTTTTATGATTTTGTGCTGTGCTGTATTTAGTTGTTTACGCTGTTTGCATGATTTGTTAAGTTTGATAATATATTCGACAGAGTGGAATGCATGATGTTTGGTTTGACAATTTTGCATGTTAGTATGTTCACATGTTCGACTGAAAATTGGAAAGCATGGTACTTGGATGATTTTGCATGTCAATATATATATTCGACGAATGCATGAGATTGGAAGGAAATGATGTCGGATTCATCCTCGGGATGGCCATGAGTTTTGAGGCCCAGAATCTGGGATTCTGGGTGAACTAGGATAATAAATGGAATTCAAATCAGTTAGGTATCCAATCTTTGTAAGCCGTGAATTCAACTATTCGACACAAAACCTTGTCCAACTTTTGACAACCAACTTCTAAACCTTTAATGCTTCCGTCGGTTCGACACATGGGCCCTTCACAATGTCAAAATTTGTCGAGCTAGTGACCCCTTAACACCTCCGTCGGTTTGACATGCGAGAAAACTTCTTTATGACTCAAAATTCGTCGGATTAGAACTTGTGACCCTTTGGCACATCCTTTGGTCGAACATGAATGAAACTTCTCCAATAACACAATTCGTGGACTTTAAATTTATGACTCTTAGCATTTCCGTCGGATCAGTATGAGTGAGAATCTTTCCTATTATTCAAAATCCGTCGAATTAGGAATTGTGACCCTCTTAGCATTCCTTCGGATCAGCATGAGTGAAACTTCCCTATTGTCCCAGAAACCTGTCGAATTTGATATCCTAATTACTTAGTAAAATGTTAAAATCCGTCGAGTATGGACTTCTGGCCAAACCTGTCGAATTTGATATCCTAATTACTTAGTAAAATGTTAAAATCTGTCGAGTATGGACTTCTGGCCAAACCTGTCGAGTTTGATATCCTAATTACTCAATAAAATGTTAAAATCCGTCGAGTTTAGACTTCTGACCATTTCCGTCGAATGTCAAAACCCGTCGAGTTTAGATCTTTGACCACTAAACAAAATGTCAAAATCCGTCAAGTATGAACCCCGATCATGCCCGTCGAGATTGATCTTCCGACCAAAACCCGTCGAATAGAGTCCCTGGACACTTAGGAGAAACTGTCCCAAAGTCAATAATCGTCGAGTTTGAGAGATAATGCCTGTCGAGTAGATGAATTTCTCCACACCCGTCGAAATTAGAGATTTCGACCGTGTTTCGCTCGGTCGACACTTGGGAGATTTTCTCCAACGTCGACACCTATACCCGTCGAATAGAGGCTTTTGCTGACCCTCTGGAGGGTTCGATAGTTTTGATTTTCGTTCGACAGAACCCCCATCCAATCCGACGTAAATTGATTTCTTGCCAATCCTATTATAAAATATTTTCCCATTCTTTCCTCCTCCTGTTACATTATTCTTCGTCGAATGGCAGCTTCAATTATTCATAAAACGTATTGTCTTCGTCGAATTCAAAAGTATACCTATCACCAAACACCTAGTAATTGAAATCTGTGACTCAGTTTGTGATTCCGACCGTGTATTTTCCTGGACCCAAAACCTTGGGACTAATAGAGGCATATTGATTATAAATATATGTGATGACTAGAAATTACTTAGGGATGCATAAACAGGGAAGAACATGAGAGTGTGAGATTTTGAGATCTTAGAATAACGTTCTAAGGGCATATGAATAAATTACCTAAGAGGATTTAAGTTAACTAAGAGAATTCCTTTAGAGACACACTCTGTAAGTAAAGCTAAACCTAAGTAAGAATTCATAATACGCTTTAAAATGTATTAATTTATTTAACAACAATATCATGCTATTGTGGGTCCATGTGGGTGACCATTGATTGGGTTAATTCTTACTTGGGCAAATTGTGACGTATGATGGAATAGTATGTAATAATGATCATACATGATTATGCATAGAGTCTCGTATGCATTGTGGATAAATCATATGACATGCATTTGAGGCATGATTGACCTAGTTTGGTATGAGAAGCATAATTGAGTCATGCATTGAACCCATATGCATTTAAATGTGCATTATCATTGTGACATTGGATCGACGAAATGTACTTTGAGAAACATCTGGTTGACGATTGAGTCGGATGTACTTTGAGAAACATCTCGTTGACGATTGAGTCGGATGTACTTTGAGAAACATGTGCATAGTGAGTCCATGAATTATCTGGCATACATTGTTATTATAATTGGAACTGTTGTATTTTTGATATATCTATATATATATGACTCATTTCTCGAAACTGTCTGGTTGATTATAATCACAGCTACTAAATGTTTATTACCATTATTGCTATCATAAATGCTATGTGGGCGCTTGCGCCGTTTGGTTTCTTGATGCTATGACTGGTAATGACGGTAGGATGTCTTACCTCTTTCTTGTACTTTTCTTGCTCTATGTCAATTTTTGGTTAAAGACTGTAAGTGGGAACGAGGTTGGGTTCCTTTGGATTTTATTGGTTTGACCTACTGCATCTGGTAATGCCGTCGCGAAGGGAGCTCTTTTGGGTTTGTTCGAATTGTATTCACTGGTGATACCAAGACCTATAGAGTCGACTGGACCGACAAGCGTATGTGACATGCTGGGGATCTGACTTTGACAATGAAGAGGACTGCGATTGAAGACCTTATCTTGTATTTCTCACTACACCGGGTGAGCAGGAATGGCCTCACGCATTCGGGATACGATGGAGTGCCCAACTCCTTAGTCGTAGATATATTATGGGTAGTTTATATTTTATTTTGCATTACCTATATAAAGTGTATTTTTGAGTACATGTATGCTTTAAGGCAATTATCCAGACTTAAATGTTGTAAATTGAGTACATATTATAATTCATAATTTAACTGGTTGTATATGTAACTACTCATTCGTGGCTCCTATTTTCCTCATATGAGAAATGTTTAATATTTATGGTAAATTTGTTGTTTGACAATGTTAGCACGCCGACATTTAGTGACCGTGACATAATGACGATTGTGCATTGGTTATTAAATCAAGGGGTGTTACATTTTATGGTATCAGAGCTCAGTTCATCCTGTTGAGCCGGGGTATGGACTGACTATGCTTAGACATATTAGAAGTTGTTGTGTACTTCCTTGTCTCTTGATTGAGATGTTGGGAAAGGAAGGCATGGCTTGCCGTAGGTTGAGTATTGGTAGCTACTGTTGCACAATTACGTGACATTGAGTACTGGCCCACTCAATGTGTAATGTTCTGTGACTACAGAAACTATGACTTCACCTTGGCATATTAAGGTAATAGGAGTTCTTTAGAAAGAAGCTCGCCTAAGATGACCGAACTTGCTTAGGACTTGTTTGCATTTACACCCTTGTAGTGTTACCTCTAGAATTGTTTGAGCCTATGGGTTAGAAAAAGGGTAGTTGAATAAGACTTGCAAGGTTAGTGGACTGAGGTATCCAAGAGGTTTTCGAAAACCGATTCTCTTTGGAAAGGAGTATCCGGCATAAGCTTGGTTCGAGAAGCTGCATAGAGTCAAAGACTTACTCGGAGATCGCGCCGCGAAGGCAGAATGAAGGAGCTCAAATTATAGTCTTTTGGGTTGTCTTGATTGGGTTATGTGACTTTTGTGCTTGGTTTCCAAAAAGAGATAATATTGTTTGGAATGAATGCTTTTGATTTTCCCTTATTACTTGACTTGTTTGTTCTTGAAGGAAGACAATGACTCGAGGTAAATATAAGCGCGTGAACGCAGGGAGTGACAATGATGACACAACCGAGGCAACCGAAGAAATACAAAGAATGGTTAATGTAACTACACGCCAAGATCGTAGAGCCGCACAACAAGGGAATTGGAAGTTGAGGTTCGAAATTTGAAGGAAGAAAGTCGATTTTGGGGTAACTCGGATTACCGAAGTTCCAAAGGAGGAACCGTGGAAAGGCCAAATAGTTTAAGCGTAAACCGTATATACTACGACCAAGGGGACAACAAATGCGACAACCAATGCCTCGAAGGAGGTACGAGTGGTAGTAAGTCCAAACCAACCGTGGTACCATTGTCAATGTGTAAGAAGTGCGGAAAGGACCACTTCACGAGGGACCGTAAGATCGAAGGAAGAATTTGTTTCAAGTGCGTAAAAACCAGACATGTGTCAAGAGATTGTGTTTTGTATGAGACAAAGCCTCCATATGCGATCAAAAGGGCAATCTGCTTCAAATGTGGAAAGGACCATTTAACCAAGGACTGTACGAACGGTGGGATAATTTGTTTCAAATGCAGAGAGCTAGGACATGTGGCTAAGAACTGTACTTCGCAGGACGAAGCCTTTGTTGGTGATGCACGCACTTCACAATCTCACGAAGAAAGGAGAGTTAATTTTCTCAAGTGGAGTGGAAACATCCAAGACCGACGGCCTAAGCGAGGAAGCTTGTACTATGGTGGATGACCCCGTGATTATATCGTATAATTCCGGGGTAACCTGTTTCTTTATGACGTATGAATGTATGAATTCAATAGGGATATTCATACCCTCGTTATCTTTGACTAAGTTATTTCTATTTTGGCTACTAAGAACTTGTTGATGGTAGCCAAGTTGTTTAAATTATCCAATGACTTGTTAAAGACTGAATCTTTTGGTGATCTGATTTGTTTACTTCTCTTACAAATTAGATGTAATGTTAACAAAAGGGATTGGTTATCTTTCAACCATATCCTGTTGAAATATTCCAATGAAATTCTAAGAGTTCGTTTATGGAATTAAGTTATCTGTGTATTTATTTCCTTTCGATCCGAATGATACTATTCTCGTTTGTAAGACTATTTTCATTACAATAGGTCTGTTTAGAACTATCCTATCGTTGTTAGAAATTGAAACCCTTTTTACCAATTTAATCACCTACTTTCTTCATGAATAGGCTTAATCTCAGGAAGGGGATTGATTGTTTTCTAAACGGGTCTCGTTATTCAATTTCAATGGAAACTAAGTGTTTCTTGAGACAGAAATTTCCTAGATGTGAACCAATGAAACTCACTTCTACGTTTTATTAGACTATATCATACTCTTCGTTAGGCGGGCCCAGTGGTAAATCAAGTAACTTCCCTATTCTTCTTTCTAACCTTTATAACGTTTCTAGTATACTTCGATTGAGTAAATGTGTTTCCGAATCTGAACCATAACAATGTGCTAAGCATAGCACGATAAAGTGAGAACTTACCCTATGAGACATTTGTTCGAATCAAGGAAAGACGATTTGGCAAATCAATTGAAGGACGCTGCTACTTTCTCCAAGATCATTTTGGGTTCTCAACTATCATTAAGATCATTTGAGAGAAGGGTATATTTCCAAGGTAACTTTCTCTAATACGTAGTGAATACCACGGGTATTTCGTAAGGTCGTTCCGAGTAATGAACACTTCGGTAGTAACCATCGACTACATAAACAAGACCTTTCTTCCCTATTGAGACAGAATTGTCGTGTTATTCTTCAAATTCAGGAGAAGAACAAGGAGTTACGCTAGAAGCTGTTCAAGTGTGAATTTCGGTTTGAGGCAGTTTAACTTTTGAGTAAAGTGATTTTTAAAAGAAAGAACTATTGAAGATCCGTCGCGAGTTGGAGCAATTCTTCAATGGGACAGACCAAAGACTGTATTGCAGATTTGTAACTTTAAAGGATCAAATTTGAATAGTACGGGGACTCACTGCAGAATTCTTCGAATGGTTTTGCATGGACCGATGTATACGAGGGAAATTTTCAAAGATTGAAGAGACACTCGATTTCTTCGCAAAGATGATTCTCGCCCAACCCCAATGAACTTTTGAGATACCTAGTGATGCTTCGCATTGAAAGTTTAGAACGTGCGCTTGATCAGAATAGAAGGAATGGTAATGTGCGCTTAGAGACAATCAAGAATACATGAGAAGGATTACCTTACACCAACTCAGAATTAGCTCTGTAGTTGCATCGAAGGTCTAGAAGCATTTTCTACAAGGAGAAATTCTCAATGCCTATAGTAATCTTAAGAGCCAAAGGTATTTTGGTTTATTAGAATGAGTTGAATATAAGGCAGAAACGATGATTAGAAGTTCCAAAAGATTTTGATTTTGTTTTGGTATAATATCAGAAGAGGTGAATGTCGTAGAGGACGCCTTAGGAAGAAAATACATTTAGTTGTCTACTACAGTGAGCAAGAAGAGTAAGTTCGATAGAGCCACTCAGCGGTGTACAATTGTTTTGGGAGTTGGCTGTTGGATGGCTGAAGACTCAAGGAGCGTAAAAATCTTTTGTTGATCGGCCTATGACGTCAACGCATTTTTGCTCATTAATATAAGATGCTCAGGGGAAGGAAGCAACCTTATTGCCTTAGATTTGGATTGATGCAACTGAAGATACAACACGAGAACTAAGAGACGAAATGAAAGAAACACACGAGCGTTTGTTCTAAGATATGATGAATTTCGAGGACGAAATTCCTTTTAGAAGGGGAGTGTTGTAACATCCCGAAAATTCATTATTTTGTTAAAAACGATCATTTTATAATATTTGTAATTTTTAAGAATTTTTGTGGAATTTTCTGGAGATGATGAATATTTTAATATATTCTTCATTTTATGTGCGTGCTGAGTGGAGCCGGGAGAATAGAATCTTTTCCCTGAAGCTGGTAAACCTTGGACTGTCAACGTGTCAACGGGGGATCTTACTAAACCCGAGTCCAGGCACAGTTTACGAGGTCTACATTTTTTTGAGGTTTTATCTGCTAGTGTAATAAATCATCTGTCAGACAAGCTTACTATGCACTTCATAGAGAAGCGTGCGAAGCTTCTCAAGGAAGCTTCTTCCAACTATTATTTTATTATTTCTCTCTCCTCCCATTTTGGGCTGCACATTTGAATTAAGGGATCTAATTCATTTTTCATCCACACATTTTCCTCCTCCTGTACGTAGCACTCACTATTCACTCATCTTTCTCTCTTTCCATTTCTCCTTACAGCAGCACCATCCACCCACATTCACATTTTTATCTTCCAAAACCGTCACACTCCTAGCACCATTTCGTGTTTGGAGAAACACCATATCTGAGGGAATCATCTTCAAAGTTCTACATTTTCTTCATCTTCATTCTCCTCCACGGTTGAAGCTTAAAGGTTGGAACTTTAAGGTAAAGTCCTTAGTTTTTCCTCATCTCTCCTCATTTTCGTAACCCACTGTCATTTTGATGACCATGGGTATCCCTTTCAACACTTGATTCGATTTTGGTGAGCTTGAATGTTTAAGGATCTCCTGGGAACTGAAAACGTGATTTCTGACCAAAAAGGAGCAGTTTTTCTTTGTGCTTCTCCAAGGTAAGAGAAAGACACTCCTCCTCAACCTCTTCTAGCATTAAGGAACCCTGTTGTGCTTGTCGGTGAGGAAGTCCTGACGAGGGCTATCCTTTGCTTGCTTGGTTTTTATGATTTTGTGCTGTGCTGTATTTAGTTGTTTACGCTGTTTGCATGATTTGTTAAATTTGATAATATATTCGACAGAGTGGAATGCATGATGTTTGGTTTGACAATTTTGCATGTTAGTATGTTCACATGTTCGACTGAAAATTGGAAAGCATGGTACTTGGATGATTTTGCATGTCAATATATATATTCGACGAATGCATGAGATTGGAAGGAAATGATGTCGGATTCATCCCTGGGATGGCCATGAGTTTTGAGGCCCAATCCGGGATTACGGGTGAACTAGGATAATAAATGGAATTCAAATCGTTAGGTATCCAATCTTTGTAAGCCGTGAATTCAACTATTCGACACGAACCTTGTCCAACTTTTGACAACCAACTTCTAAACCTTTAATGCTTCCGTCGGTTCGACACATGGGGCCCTTCACAATGTCAAAATTTGTCGAGCTAGTGACCCCTTAACACCTCCGTCGGTTTGACATGCGAGAAAACTTCTTTATGACTCAAAATCCATCGGATTAGAACTTGTGACCCTTTGGCACATCCTTTGGTCGAACATGAATGAAACTTCTCCAATAACACAATTCGTGGACTTTAAATTTATGACTCTTAGCATTTCCATCGGATCAGTATGAGTGAGAATCTTTCCTATTATTCAAAATCCGTCGAATTAGGAATTGTGACCCTCTTAGCATTCCTTCGGATCAGCATGAGTGAAACTTCCCTATTGTCCCAGAAACCTGTCGAATTTGATATCCTAATTACTTAGTAAAATGTTAAAATCCGTCGAGTATGGACTTCTCCAAACCTGTCGAGTTTGATATCCTAATTACTCAGTAAAATGTTAAAATTCATCGAGTTTAGACTTCTGACCATTTCCGTCGAATGTCAAAACCCGTCGAGTTTAGATCTTTGACCACTAAACAAAATGTCAAAATCCGTCGAGTATGAACCCCGATCATGCCCGTCGAGATTGATCTTCCCACCAAAACCCGTCGAATAGAGTCCCTGGACACTTAGGAGAAACTGTCCCAAAGTCAATAATCGTCGAGTTTGAGAGACAATGCCTGTCGAGTAGATGAATTTCTCTGCACTGCCGAAATTAGAGATTTCGACCGGTGTTTCGTCGGTTCGACACTTGGGAGATTTTCTCCAACGTCGACACCTATACCCGTCGAATGTGAGGCTTTTGGCCGACCCTCCGGAGGGTTCGATAGTTTTGATTTTCGTTCGACGTAACCCCATCCAATCCGAAGCCGAAATTGATTTCTTGCCAATCCTATTATAAAATGTTTTCCCCATTCTTTCCTCCTCCCGTTACATTATTCTTCGTTGAATGGCAAATTCAATTATTCATAAAACGTATTGTCTTCGTCGAATTCAAAAGTATACCTATCACCAAACACCTAGTAATTGAAATCAGTGACTCGGTTTGTGATTCCGACCGTGTATTTTCCGGACCCAAAACCTTGGGACTAATAGAGGCATATTGATTATAAATATATGTGATGACTAGAAATTACTTAGGGATGCATAAACAGGGAAGAACATGAGAGTGTGAGATTTTGAGATCTTAGAATAACGTTCTAAGGGCATATGAATAAATTACCTAAGAGGATTTAAGTTAACTAAGAGAATTCCTTTAGAGACACACTCGTAAGTAAAGCTAAACCTAAGTAAGAATTCATAATACGCTTTAAAATGTATTAATTTATTTAACAACAATATCATGCTATTGTGGGTCCATGTGGGTGACCATTGATTGGGTTAATTCTTACTTGGGCAAATTGTGACGTATGATGGAATAGTATGTAATAATGATCATACATGATTATGCATAGAGTCTCAGATGCATTGTGGATAAATCATATGACATGCATTTGAGGCATGATTGACCTAGTTTGGTATGAGAAGCATAATTGAGTCATGCATTGAACCCATATGCATTTAAATGTGCATTATCATTGTGACATTGGATCGACGAAATGTACTTTGAGAAACATCTGGTTGACGATTGAGTCGGATGTACTTTGAGAAACATCTGGTTGACGATTGAGTCGGATGTACTTTGAGAAACATGTGCATAGTGAGTCCATGAATTATCTGGCATACATTGTTATTATAATTGGAACTGTTGTATTTTTGATATATCTATATATATATGACTGCCTGAAACTGTCTGGTTGATTATAACTGCTACTAAATGTTTATTACCATTATTGCTATCATAAATGCTATGTGGGCGCCTTGCGCCGTTTGGTTTCTTGATGCTATGACTGGTAATGACGGTAGGATGTCTTACCTCTTTCTTGTACTTTTCTTGCTCTATGTCAATTTTTGGTTAAAGACTGTAAGTGGGAACGAGGTTGGGTTCCTTTGGATTTTATTGGTTTGACCTACTGCATCTGGTAATGCCGTCGCGAAGGGAGCTCTTTTGGGTTTGTTCGAATTGTATTCACTGGTGATACCATGACCTATAGAGTCGACTGGACCGACAAGCGTATGTGACATGCTGGGGATCTGACTTTGACAATGAAGAGGACTGCGATTGAAGACCTTATCTTGTATTTCTCACTACACCGGTGAGCCCGGAATGGCCTCACGCATTCGGGATACGATGGAGTGCCCAACTCCTTAGTCGTAGATATATTATGGGTAGTTTATATTTTATTTTGCATTACCTATATAAAGTGTATTTTTGAGTACATGTATGCTTTAAGGCAATTATCCAGACTTAAATATTGTAAATTGAGTACATATTATAATTCATAATTTAACTGGTTGTATATGTAACTACTCATTCGTGGCTCCTATTTTCCTCATATGAGAAATGTTTAATATTTATGGTAAATTTGTTGTTTGACAATGTTAGCACGCCGACATTTAGTGACCGTGACATAATGATGATTGTGCATTGGTTATTAAATCGAGGGGTGTTACAGTTTCCACCTTCTGGTAGTGAGATGGGCGATTGCTTCTTTCGCAACAAGAGTAGCCCAGTTTCCATTCCACTTTCTAAACAGCAGCAACATTCCACTTGAAACAATCGGTACTCTAAATGCCACCCCTTTCATTATCAGTCTTCTAAAAAATCGATTTTTTTTTTGTTCTTAATCTTCTGGGTCTTCACATTTATGGATTTCAATTGGCGTTTTATGATTTTGGGAAGACTCAAGTTAGTAACCTTCACCTTGGCACAATTGCTGTTCGATTTGTATTTGTCCATCAAGTGTTTTTTCATTTCAAGTCGTTTCAATTGTTCTTTTTTTTTAACTAAATTTTTTGGATTAATTTTTTGGGGTTACTTTCATGTCTGGAAGCCGAGGTGATTGTTTCTTTTGAATTATTGTAACTAACACAATTTTTATATATCTATTGTTTTTTTGAAATGTTTAGGCTTTTGGTCCTTCGGCTCAAAAGAAATTTTTGGTTTTAAAACAACAAACAAGGGTTTTATATATCTAACTTTATTAGTCCTAAATATTACGAGCAATGAATAAAAATGTTAACTGATAGTTAAATAATTTATTTACTGTATATGAAAATTTTTTGTATTAATATATTTTAGTCATATATTGATTAGTTTTACTGATGATTTTTTTTTTAAAGATTTGTTCATAGGTTTAAATTGAAATTTTCATAGTTAAATTATGCATGAATCTTTCACTCAGGTATTTACCTAATTAACTTTGTAGGATTTTAATGAACTATATCTATTTATGAAGCACGGACACGTGTTCGTGTCAGACACATGGGGATACGCGTACGATATACGTATCTTGTGTGTCTGAATTTGTCTAATTAAAAAAATTATTTTTTTTCAATTTAGACACGTATTGGACACAGCTTGAACACGTTTGGACACGTTTAGGACATAACTTGAACACGATCCATTAATACTTTTTTTAGAAAAAAATAGTTTTCATGACTAATGTCTAATTTGTAAGCCCGTAACCCACTCAAACCCAAGTACATGACTGACATCTAAAGCTACTATTTTCACATATCAATATTTTAAGTTTTATCTTTTCACATACTATTATTTTCAACTGCTCCTTCTACCTCTGCTTGTACTAAGATGTCCACTTTGTCATCACCGAAACTTGCCTCACACTAATATTCCCTATAGTTAATTTTTTTTATGCACATGTACTTGTACATGTTTGTTCTATTAAGAGAAGTTAGTTTAAGAGATTTTTTAGAAAATGTCAATAGAAATTATGCTCCACATTTTTTGGGAGGGGCTTATTAGGTAACAAATATTGACACATATGACATATATTAAGATATTATAAATTTTTAAACTTATAGAAATGATATTAATGAATTATAAATCTTTTTTCTTAAATTTTACAGTTATATATATACAAAAATCAAGTTCTTTAATTTACTTTGATATTAATATATATATATATATATATATATATATATATATATATTATATATATATATTATCCGTGTCCTATAATTTTTTGAATTTAGTGTATCTCCATGTCCGTGTTCGTGTCATATCCATATGTCATATCCCATGTCCGTGTCCATGTTTATGCTTCATAAATATCTATTTTGCATTAATGCATTTGATTGTAATAATCTTTTTTTTTTTTCAGGTTGGCTATGCTTTGAAGGTGAAAATAAAATAAAGTGGACATCATGACCTTCAACATTGCTATAATTAATGATTAGTGATATTGTTTATCATATATATAGAATTTTGGTTGATGTTACTTTGCTACATTTTTGTTTATTTTATTATCTAATTGTTATTTTACTACTTTATCAATTTTACAATTTCAATATGCCAAATGTATTGTACATTATAAAATTATATTTTTTATTATTCATATTTAAATGTATTCATAATATACATATAGCATATACATACTGAATATGATCATGACCAATATACATTTTTTACAAATAAATAATATATAATTTAATTAAAATTTTATTATCATAAATAAAAAATATATATGTTATGTAAAACACGGGTAGAAATACTAATTCTATTTATAAAACCTTGCTATTATATAATAATAATCGACTTGCCTAGTCATGACAAATTCCGTCGCCAAGTAGATAAAAGAAAAATGAAAATTCTGTCGCCAAGAAAACAAAATCTAATACATCAAATTATAGGAAGAAATGTTATTAGATTCTGTTTTTATGAATTCAATGTCATTGACATGATTTGTGACCAAACTATACACGTACATCTCTTTACTATCATAACAATATTATGCAAATCCTTGATACAATTCGAAATACAATAAGGTGGATGACCTGATTTTTTTTTTAAACTATCTATTTTTTTACAAAATTTAAAATAACAATATTGTTAAATAAATGTAAACTAGTTATAAATATAATTAAATATGTTTAAAAGATAATCAAATTAAACTAACTTAAATAATTTCAAAAAATTACATTATTATAATATTGAATTGATGACAGAACCTGCATCATTGTTGAGCGGAGCTTGCATGTTGAGCCAAACGAACTAAGGGTTTCAGGTTTTCAGACTTAACATCACATGATATCATACTTTTTCTTAAAACTCCACTTTCCCACCAACCAAACGGCCATTTCTAAGGTACACCTTCAATTTTAGGGTGTACCATACACCTGATTATAACAGCCAATGATTTATCAATAAAAATAGTTAACGGTCACGATTTTAGACCGGTAACCCATTCAAAGCCTTGTTTAACGAGAGTTTTAAAAAAGGGTGATTAATTGACTAATTCAGTAAGTAACCTACACAATACTTCATAATATGCAAATGATTTTGCTCTCACAGTAGTGAAAAATCTTCTGAACAAAATGAACCATTTCCTTTTTATGAGAGATTGTCTATCAATTTCTCACCTTTTTTAGCCCCAATCATTTACTTGGCAGTGATGCCGATCTGTAAATGAAGGAAAGTGGTATGGATGACTGTTTTAACGATGAGGGTTTTGGGGTTGAAGGGAAGGGGATAGAGGGGGATGGGGTTGAAGTTGGATCGAAGATAAAGAGGAACAGAAAGCATGGTGGCAGCGAAGAAGAAATTGCGAAAAGGAGGACAAAGGAACAAGAATTGGTGCTAAGAAGATCGTATTTTGCTGCAAAGCCCATCCCCCAGTCGTGGAAGAATGTCTCTGAACTGGTATTTTTTTGCCCTAACATTCTAGTTCTCCTAACCCCTTGTTATTTCATCCTCTCTTTGCGTACATGACTTTCAATCTGTCATTTTTACGAGCCAATGTCTGGATAAAGCTATAGTGCAAAGTACTGTCGCTCTTGCATCCAGATCCTATTTTTTTCTTTTCTTGAAAACATTGCTTTTTCAATCATCTGAGTCGACCAATTCAACTCAATGCCCTCATTCATGTCATGTGGTAACTATGTGCAGTGGCCAATTGGAAATGCTTCGTTATATGTAAACATAAAACAGCCCACAAACCAAACCAAACCGATGTACATGTGTCGCGACCGGAGATCGCGGCGGGAAACAGCAACTCGAATGGATTTTAGAAAATGACAATAGAAAAATGGAGTCGCCACCAATTTTATTTGAATTTGGAAAAATTGGAAAACCTTTCTTTGAAAATGGTCTTTAGAACCAGATTGGATTCGGGAGTCGGTTATGCTTAGAGAAGGGTGGAAACTTAATCCCACAAAGACCCTAACGCACTTTTAGTCCTAAGACGGTACCTTAAGTCAATTGTGCAAATTATTAACAATCTTTGAAAATATTTATTTTACCCTTTTTTGCAAACATTGTAACTAAAAAGCGAAACCACAAAATTGTGAAAATTTAAATTTGGCTTGACAGAAATGAAATTACGCTCTCCTACGTATCCCCCGTGCAATGGGGAACTCAAAGTTACGTAGTTCTTTATAAAACAAGTGTGGGTTGGTTGATTTTATTTAAAAAAAGATTTTATTTGAAAGTGAATCCATTTTTTTTTTGCACAGATTCAAGTTAGCACTAGGCTTTCAATAAATCCTTATGATCCAAATGATAATGAAGATAGCATCCGCTATTCAATCATCATCATTGGCATTGCATGGATTAAAAGATTTTTATTTTTATTTTTTTTGATTTTTGTTTTTTTTTCGATTTTTTATTTTTTAATTTTTTTTTTTATCTTGTCTTACCTTTTCATTTTTTATGTATTGAAAAGAAAAAATAAATAAATAAATAAAGTTACCACGTGAACGTGGTATTGGATTCCATTTTTTATAAACCCCTTTTTTTATTTATTCTTTATAAAAATAAAGTTACCACGTGAACGTGTTTTTTTTTTTTGGCTTCAGATTTCTTACCATGCATATTGATATTAGGCCAAAATTACCATGCATATTATGTCTTCTGCCCGAACTATGCATGCACATATATATGGATATATAGAAGAGCTACTAAAACTGAAACAAAGGGTGGGGAGTTACTGTGAACTTGCCGCGTCAGAAACCAAGAGCAGCGGAGGCCAGAGGCAGCAGTACACGATGACTATGATGCGTGAAGGATCAAAGGCATGGAGGGGGGAAGCTTCGTGATACTGTTACGGTGGTAACTTAGTGGCGTGTCTATCCTTGTAGGGAACGACAGTGGTGGTGATGAAACGATGGTCTGCACTGCGCGTGGCTGCTGAGTTGTGGCCTGCTTCCTTGATGATTTCTCACGTGTGCATGGGTTGATGGTGGAGTGGTGGAGTTTGCTGTTGGTTTGGATGAAGATGGTGGTTGAAGGGGAGCAGGACGTAGTTGAGATGATGAGTAGGGGTGGCTGTTTTGAGCTCACGGTGAGGGTGGTGGAGAGTTGATGTTGGCCGAGTTGACTCGGTTGGGAGGAGAGGAGGTTGAGGAAGGTGATTACGCGATGGTGGATAGGGGTAGCTTGTTTACGTGGATGGTGTTGTAAGGGAGGATATGGGTGGTTATAGTGGAGTCATGGGAGATGGCGAGTGAGGGAGGATTCACGTAAATGGTGGAGGGATTAGGAGAGGGTGGTTTCACGGTTGGAAAGTGATTGAAGGTGAGTCAACTCGGTTGGGTGGTATTTTTTTTTTTGTTGGAAGAGGTGGTATGGATGACGAGGTGAAGAAGAGTGAGGAAAATGGAAGGAGGGTGAGGTCGGTTCGCATGCATGGGCCGATATGGGTGAAGGGAGGCCGATGGAGGAGTCACGGTTGGGTGGTGTTACGTGGGCATGAAGAAGGAGATAGCTTTTTGATGGTGAAGAACGGTTTTCCTTTGGTATGTGAGATGGAAGTAGAAGATGAAGAAGATGACGAGTGTTGGTTAGTTGTTTTTTTTTTTTTTCCGGTGGTCTCGGTTAGGCTTAGGCCGTGGTGTAGTAAGTGGCTGAAGGGAGGAGGTTCTGGTGGTATGGGTTTTGGTTAGATGGTATAGGGTTTTGGTCGTTGGGAAAGGTGTGGTTTGGGTGCAAATGAGGATGGTGCAAAAGTAGCTTGGTGGCCTTGGTGGTGGAGCTTCACGTGGAAGATGGAGGGAGATGGCTTCGGTTGGAAGATTGAGGGGTCACGGTGGAGAATGGGTTGAGGTGAAAGGTGTTGTTTTTTTGGTTATGGAGGCTTGAAGATGGATGAAGGTGGTCTTCGTTTGGAGAATATGGTGTTTTAGATGGTGAAGTTTTGGAGATGGATTGCTTCACGTGGTTGAGGTGGTTGGCTGGAAGAGGTTGGATGGAGTTGTGTAGGTGGAGGCTACGGTGGAGATGGTGAAGGGAGGAAATGAAAAGTGTTGGTGGTTATGTGAAATGGAGAAAGAGGAAACTGTGTGAAGAAAAGTGGTTGGGTTTTTACGTAAAATGGGAGAGTGGTGAGGAAGGTAAATGGGGAAAGATGAAGGAAGAAACTGTATGAAGGAAAAGGGTTGGGTTTTTACGTGAAAATGGAAGAATGGTGATTTACTGAGTTGACTCAGTTGTGGATGGGAGGTGAGATGGTATATTTGGGTGAAGAGGTTGGAGGTGAGGGAGGCTACGGTTGAAGGGTGGTGGTTTCTTTAATGAGGAGGGATGAGGGGTCACGGTTTGGCGGCTTGGACGTTGGAGAAGGATGGAGGTTTTTTTGTGGAAGAGTTATGAAGGATGGATGGTAGAATGGTGAGGCTATGGTGGGAAGAGTAAGGTGAGGGTTGGTTTTTGGTCATATGGTGTTGGGTGGTGTTTGTGGGTTTATTTTGTTGGAGAAGGATTTTTTTTAGGAATGGGTTGGCCAGCCTCTGGAAGAAAATGATAGCAGAGGATTATGGAGGCTTTGAGTTCTCAAGCCTCGTCGTGTAAAAGAGAAGGAAAAGAATATATGGAGGGATTGGGAGCTGATTGAAGAAATTACGCAAAAGAGGTTGCGTGAGTGGGTTGCAGCATTATGTGTGAGACAAAAACAGAAAAGAAAAAGAGAGAGAGAACGTGGAAATAGTGGGTGCGGCTGGTGGGAAATGAGTAACAAAGCGAAAAAAGAAAAGAAAGAAAAATGGAGTTAGTGGGTGCTAGCGGGGCACGTGAGTGAGTATTTTTTTTTTTTTTTTGTTTTTTTTGTTTTTTTTTTATATTTTTATATTTTTTTTATTTTTTATTGTTTATATTTTTTTTTTTTTTTTTTTATTTTTTATTTTTTAAAAAATTTTTAAGCTTGGTCAAAATTAGGTGTTCATAGTTGCCCTCTTTACTTGTTTCTTATTAGATAATAAGAAAATTGTGGTCTTCTTATTATCGTCGTAAGGAACAGTAAAGACATGAACTCCAATTTTGTCCGAAGAATGCATGAAAGGATAAATGCAAAATAAAACAAGAACAACGATGGAAGTTAAATGCAATGAGCCGGTGCGCTCAAAAGTAAATGACAGAAATGCATGGAATGCATGGAATGCGTGGAGCCGATGCGCTCACTAAAAAGCTCGACAGAAAGTAAAATGCATGGAGCCGATGAGCTCAACAGAATTAAAAATGCATGGAGCCGATGCGCTCAACAAAGAGTAAAATACATGGAGCCGATGCGCTCAACAGAAATTAAAATGCAGGGAGCCGATGCGCTCAACAGAGATTAAAATGCATGGAATGCGTGGAGCCGATGCGCTCAGAATTTAAAGACAGAGCCGATGCGCTCAAAAGGTAAAAGACAGAATTAAAAGACAGGAGCCGATGCGCTCGAAATTAAAAGACGGGAATTAAAAGACAGGAGCCGATGCGCTCAAAAAGTAAATGACAGAATTAAAAGACAAGAGCCGATGCGCTCAAAAAGTAAATGACAGGAGCCGATGCGCTCAAAAAGTAAAAGACAAGAATTTAACAGACAGGAGCCGATGCGCTCAAAAAGTAAATGACAGGAGCCGATGCGCTCAAAAGTAAAAGACATAAATTAAAAGACAGGAGCCGATGCGCTCAAAAAGTAAATGACAGGAGCCGATGCACTCAACGAAGGTAAAAAGACAAAGGGCAATCGAGTCCCTAAACTTAAAGGACAATGGGCAATCGAGTCCGAAATTTAAATGACAATGGGCAATCTATGACTCTGAAATTTAAAATGACAATAGGCAATCGCGTCCGAAATTTAAAAGACAATGGGCAATCTATGCCCGAAATTTAAATGACAATGGGCAATCAATGTCCCAAATTTAAAATGGCAATGGGCAATCGGCTCCGAAATTTAAATGGCAATGGGCAATTGCGTCGAAATTTAAATGGCAATGGGCAATCTATGACTGAAATTTAAAATGACAATGGGCAATCATGCCCGAAATTTAAAAGGCAATGGGCAATCGAGTCCCCGAATTTAAAAGACAATGGGCAATCATGCCCGAAATTTAAATGACAATGGGCAATCATGCGTCCCGAAATTTAAAATGACAATGGGCAATCTATGACTTGAAATTTAAATGGCAATGGGCAATCTATGTCCCGAAATTTAAAATGACAATGGGCAATCATGACCCGAAATTTAAAAGGCAATGGGCAATCGAGTCCCTCAATTTAAAAGACAATGGGCAATCATGACCCGAAATTTAAAAGACAATGGGCAATCATAGGACCCCAAAGTTAGATGACAATGGAATAAGCATCTTGATCAAAAAGATTTTTTTTTCTCATTTTTTTTTTTTTTTTTTTTTTTTCCTTTGCTTTTCTCTCTTTTTCTCTCTTCTTTTTTATTTTTCTTCTTTTATTTTTCTTTCTCCTTTTCTTTTCTTTTTTTTTCTTTTTTTTTTTTTTTTTTTTGCTTTCTTTTCTAATTTTAAAAGACAATGGGCAACTGCGTCCCTAATTTTAAAAGACAATGGGCAACTGAGTCCCGAAATTTAAATGACAATGGGCAACTGAGTCCCGAATTTTAAAAGACAATGGGCAATCTGCGTCCCAATTTTAAAAGACAATGGGCAATCTAGTCCCGAATTTTAAAAGACAATGGGCAATCGAGTCCCTAATTTAAAAGACAATGGGCAATCGTCCGGAATTTTAAAAGACAATGGGCAATCGAGTCCCAGAAAACAGGATTTTCTTCTTCTTTTTTTTATTTTGTTTTATTTAAAAACATTTGAACCAAGGACGACTTTGGAAAGCTTTGACCACTCAAACTTTATTCACATGCTTTTCTTCCTTAGACCCTTCGGTTCTTTCCTTCTTCTTCTCCTTTCCTTCTTTTTCTTTGTTTTTCACTTTCAACTCTCCTTTCAAGAAATGGGATGAACCATTGCTTGACTGATTTCTTGAGAGAAAATTTTGCCCCAGTGTTTAACCTTGTCTCTCATTTAGTTGATTCCCTGCAACTGCTTGATAACTCAGTCCTTGTCTGCGTTGCTACTTCCTTCAACACAGCTTCTCCTTAATCCTTCAAAAATTTTGCCTCAGTATGCAAACAAAATTGCCCCTGTGTAGCTGATCACACACAATTCAAAATTGCCCCAGTTTGGGTGCACCCTTCAAGGTGTTTCAGGCCAACTTCCTCTGAGATTTTGCCCTAACTTTTGTTTACACCGACCTTTCAGGTTTTCAGACTAACGGGCTCTTTTTCTTTTTTTTTTTCTTTTTTTAGCTCGGGTATCACCTCTTCCATCAATTGGGATTTTCCAAGATCTCTTCGATCTGAATTGGTCAATAAGCAATTACCATTAGATGGTCAAATCATGGTGTTGTACTCATGGTCACTTTACCTGAAGCATTATGTCACAGACACTCATGAATTCAAAAAGTACAACAGGAAAGAAACGAACAACTTCCAGATTGTTCTTAGAAGTTCGACTACGAAAGGGGTATTATTTACAACGGTTAAAGACACAGGAAATAAAATAGCAAGAAAATCAAAAGATTTTTTTTTTTTCGCTTGAGTTAAGATTCGACAACTGGACATCATTAATTATCAAACACCCCCACACTTACTCTTTTGCACGTCCTCGGGCAAAAAAAAAAACCAAAACTAGGGAACAAACAAAACAAACTCAAAAGGTAAAAACTCTAAAAGACTCAATGACATTCAAGAATGAAGAGCAATTTATAATTCAAGTAATTAAAACATTCATGAGATAACACATCTTCACATCTCAAATCAATAAGCAAGGATACTTCAATTGAAAAACATGAGTAAAGAATGATAGATCCTCACAGAATTTATTCTCAATCTCTCAAGTGTTTAAAAGGTAGGTATTTCACTCAATTCGACCCATGAAAATTGCACTACCATAAGCTTGCTTATCTTCTACTTCTCCACTACTCAAAACACATGCACACACAAATCATGAGGACTTTACTCAAGGTTGTAGTGAGGTCAAGGTAAAGGTAGAAGTAATATGGATATGTCAAGTTAAATACCAAAGAGAATAGAAGAGCATTATGATACAGTTAGAGTGGAGAAGATGTTTGAGAACATTCAGTCTAACTTTCTTAAGATTTTCTTAGTTTTCTCTCATACAGGACAATGACCAATATCTAACTAATATTTTGTTAAAGATCAATTGGTAGATTGAATTCCTTTAGGCTTGAACATTCTCCTTCTATTCCTGTTATTTCCAATCATCCACCCTCATTCTAGGTATGAATATATCACATGGTGCATTCTTTTGATTGTAGCAATAATCAATCTCTCTCTCTTTTTTTTTTTTTTTTTTTTATAGAAACATATTTTCTTTTTCTTTTTTTTTTTTATAGAAACATATTTTTTTTTTTTTTTTTTTTTTTTTTATATAACCAATCTGCACATGCACCCCACACTTGTTCAAGAACTCATCAAATAACAAAGTCAATGCTCTCTTATTCCCTAAGGTTGGGTTAGAACATGGTTTTTCATTTAAGGCACGTAATGAGTTAGAAACAAAGAATGGTCAAATAAGCTCAAAGGGGTTAAGCAAAGGAAAATATGCAAGGTTGGCTATTTGGCTAAACTGGCTAAGAAAGAGGGCCTCAATCATGTTCATGCATGCAAGTGAAACGTAGCCTCAAAAAGAATCAAAGCAAGTTCTAGAGTGATCATTATCATGAGTGAAAATCACACAAGAAAGAAGAGAATGGTATAAATGTTGAATCCATCCATTAGGCTCAAGATCTCACAAGATATAGTTCTATCATTCTCAGTCCATCAATTCAACATCCAAACATGATTTTTAAGAAAGAAGACAATTTACTCAATCATGCAAATTTTCCTGAATTTCAATCGCCACTTCCACACAAACTAGTTATCTACCCCAACTAAAATGCGTCTCAAGAGTAAAATCTACTCCCTACTCTGCCATCCTTAATTGGTTTAGAAAATTACTGACAAGCATGTAAACATATTAATACATAAACACACCTTTTTTTTTTTTTTTTTTTTTTTTTTTTTTTTTTTTTTTTTTAGGCACACAACGATCCTTCCCCCCCAACCAGATCATAACATTGTCCTCAATGTGAAAGAGAGATATAGAAAAGAGCAAAACAACCTGATAAGAAGTGAATCAACGCCAAACAGAAATGAAGCACACAGTCAGTGCCGCATCTGACCCTGATAAGAAGTGAATCAACGCCAAACGAAAAAAGAAGCACACAATCGGTCAAGTGCGCATCGACCCTAAAAGAAATCAAATAATAAAACTTAAGTACTTCCACATTTGAATACTAATTACTACCCTACTACTCCTTACTCTGCCACCAATTAAGATGCGTCTCAAGATAAAAATTACTCCTTACTCTGCCATCCTTAACTGGTTTAGAAAATTACTGACAAACACAACAAACATATTGACAAACACACTTTTTGAATATTTTGTTTTTTGTTTTTTTTGTTTTTGTTTTTGTTTTTGTTTTTTGTTTTTTTTTTTTTACACAACCATCTTTCTCCCCAACCAGATCATAACATTGTCCTTAATGTTAAAATATAGATGAGTAAAGGATAGAATTACCTGCTGGAGAAAGCGGACACAAATGTAAACAGAAATAAAGTACAATAAAATCAAACCGATTAAAGAGAAAGTGTCAGATCTGTCTTGCTTCTCTTGTTACTTCCTTCGCTGCTTCCTATTGACCAATCTATATGAGCCAATACCTTATCGTACATACTCAAAAGCTTCCAATTTATCAATGAGCTCATCAATAGTGGAGGCAGAGATAAGAAGTTGTCTTCTTAGAAGGAGTGATAAATTTCTGTTCCACAACTTTGTCAAGAAAAAATAACAAAAGGTCAAAGAAATTATTAACATTCAACAAACCAATGGGTTTATGGTGGATGTTCAGTTCAGCCCAAGAGACAATTTGAAAAATTTCTTCCAAAGTACCAAAACCACATAGTAAGACAAGAAATGCATCAGAATTGTCAGCCATTATTTTCATGCGTCCATGCATGGATGTTACCTGAATTTCTTCTCCAACTGTCTTGCCAGTGATGTTACTTTCAGCTAAAGGTTTAGGAATAACACCTAAAACCTGACTGCCTCCTATAAGAGCAGCAAGTGAAACAGCCCCCATTAACCCACGACAACCTCCCCATATACAAGATGAATCTTCCTCGCAGCAAGTGCTTGACCAAGAGTACTAGCTGCGTTTACAAACTCTAATCCCTTCCCATAACTCGACCCACAAAAAACACAGACATTTCTTAGGTTACGAATAGCAGGCCCCATTCTATCCCTTCTTCTCTTTGAGTGTTTCTGAGTTGAAGATGAAGGAGAAAATGGAGTGTTTAAATAAGAAAAAGAATGGAAAGGGAAATAATTGCACCTAGAAGGGTAGGTCGGCTGTTGTCAGAAAAGGTTGAATTTAAGAAACATAAAATCTTTTTTTTTTTAACTTTTTTTTCTTTTTTTTTTAAAAAAAAATCAGGGTAAAGAAGTCTAGAAATCCCCGAAGGATCCCATCCAAAAGATCGTCTGTCCAAAACCAAAATTCAACAAAATCATACAAAGATAACAAATGATTACATACCTTTATGTACAGGTTTCATGGCAGATCTTGATACTGCGTCATGAGTGCAGTAATACCAAGACGGCTCAGCCAATCTGGGCATTCTTCTCCCTCCCGCTTGTGGGATATTTTGGATTGAGCTACGACGCCACTAATTAAAGTGCGTAAATCGACGACTACCACCAACGACCACGGCTAGTGAAAGGTCGGCCGAAGAGCCCATGGCATTAAATCACAGGATTCGGCTCAAAGGCATTGTCACGCGAGAATGCAAACACGGGGCGCTTCTTTCTCGTCCATCAACAAGCGAGCCTTTGGTTAAAACACAGGAATGCTTGCGCGGCTCTGCTGCAGAGCATGGCACACGAACCTTATTTACCGACCGGCGTGCGAAGGTCCACCGAGTCAATGACGGTCTTGCCACTCCACTGGCAGGGGCTCCTAATCTAATTAAAGACCAAGTACAACCGAAGTTTCGCCCTCTTTTCATTTTTTTCATTTGTTTTTTTCATTTTTTTTTCATTTTTTTTTGAAAGATAATATATACATGTTGTTGTGATTGTGGCTCACATCTTCCTCTGGTTTCACGTCCAGAAACTGCTTAAACGCCTTCTATGAGTCGAGGATAAGCTTCCCATCCAATTTTCTTATAAATTGGCAAACAGGGTCTTTTTGAGTCAGATTCCCAAGACTGTAACGCTCTTGTTCGTCCTTGAAGAGATTCCACAAACTAAGAAGTTCACGCTGCACAACTCCACAAGAATGCGTCTCAAGAGTCAATAAGATATTATCTAATGACTCCTTACTCAGTCCATTCTTAACGAAGAATATTTTATCTTCTCTATTTACAGAAACCATCCCCAAAGAGTGACATCGCGTGTTGCAATTCCATCGTGCACACTTGTAACAAACTTTCATTCTTTTTGCTCTTCTCCTTTTCGAAAATGAACTTTTACCGAGACCAGGCATGTATGGGATAAATGAATCTGAAGATTCACCAGCTAAACGAACCTTTGCTTCGATTATCCAAATGTATATCTTCTCGGGATGCCCTTATACATTAACAATCTCGGTCTTTCACACCTAGCTTCATAGACTTTTGTTAGAGCATTTAGAGGAGAGAAGGAAAATATTTTCTTAGATTTGAGAGAATGACCTCCATTTTGAAAGGAGAAGAAATCGCTTATTATGGGAAACTGAAAAACAAACCGACATGAGAGTCACGGAGTACCGTTATCCACCATTTAACCGGCAACACAGAGAACTCAACAACTTGACGTTCCAGAAATGGTTGAGTTTTGGTCCATTAACTTTAAGTACAATACCATTCCTAGGATTCTCAATGTCTATGGCCCCACAAGATACACGTGTTTGACAACAAAAGAAATGCGCCTCCTAGATCTCAATTTTCTAAGGAGTAGGTGCGGATGAGAATCTTAAAGCAAAACTTTATTGACCACTTTCCGCAACTTTTGCAAAAGGTGTAACAGATCTTGAATAAAAGAGGCCAATAAAATCCATACTGCAAGATTTTCGCAGTTGTTGTCTCCACATGCTTCCGATAAAGTTTAATGGCACTACCTACCTCATTGTCGGGTACACAGCTGTCTTTTTTTCTTTTCTTTTCTTTTTATTCATAATGCGGATGGAGAAGACACCTCCATTTCTGCATAAAGTTCAAATCATACAAGGAATGTCATGCATATAAATGAGATGAATGAAATGAAAACATTTTCTTTTCAAATGCATGGAATGAAATGCATGATTTATTTTTTTTATATATATATATTTTTAGAATGCTAAAGATGCCATGCATGAAAAATTTTTTTTTTTATGAAAATGCCTGATTTATCTTTTATTATTTTTTTTTTCAAATGCTAAGGATGGCATGAAAATACATGATTTTTATTTTTAAAGAATGCTTGAGTGTCATGAAAATGCATGATTTTTTTTTTTTTTGAATGCTAGGAATGCATGATTTTCTTTATGCAATGTCATGAAAATGCAAGTTTTTTTTTTTTTTGAATGCTAGGGATGTTATGCATGATTTTTTATATGCAATGTTATGAAAATGCAAGTTTTTTTTTTTTTTTTTTTTTGAATGCTAAGCATGTTTGTGAAAATGCAAGCAATGAATAATTTCTTTTTTTTATTCTTTTCTTTTTGATTTTTTTTTTTTGCAAGAATGAATGATATGAGAGAAAAGAAAAAGAAAGTACGCTCCCTTTTGTGCCCTAGCCAAGTGGAACCTAAGATTTGACAATCACTATGTTCAACCTATCAGTGCAAGATTTTCGGGACAGGTCTAAACTTCTAAAAGTCACGGTTCCCAGATTGCCCTTATCTATAAAGACAAGGTCCCAAATCATGAATTAATCATAAGTAGGGATAAACCCTCTCAATATGATTCGTCCATGATAATGGTAACAAACTGAGTGGTGTCTCAACAAATGTCAAGTGAGCATAAAGCCCCTCAATAACAAAAGCCGAGACCCCTCCTACTCCTCGGGTTCGCACAGACTCGGGTATAGAGCCCAAAAAGTGTGTGAGGTAAGTGATGGTGATGTGTGTGAGGGAGCATACAAACCTGTACAAAAATTTAAAAGACTAAAATACCCAAAACCTGCAATAGCATATATACAAAAGCCAGGCAGCAATCAACTATCCTAGGGTTTCAATAATTATGTACAACATATTTACAAGTAACAATATACATAAGATAATGCCATCAGATATTTACATGGAACAAAATAAATAAACTCCATTTACACACAAAAAGAAAACAAAAAACAAGGATAAAAAGGGTAAAATAAATAAATAAAAATTATTAACAATTTGCACAACTAACAACAACAGCTTGACTCTCCAAATGTCCCCAGTGGAGTCGCCATCTGTCACGACCGGAGATCGCGGCGGATGAAACAGCAACTCGAATGGATTTTAGAAAATGAAATTGAGAAAATGGAGTCGCCACCAATTTTATTTGAATTTGGAAAAATTGGAAAACCTTTCTTTGAAAATGGTCTTTAGAACCAGATTGGATTCGAGTCGGTTATGCTGAGAAGGGTGGAAACTTAATCCCACAAAGACCCCTAACGCACTTTAGTCCTAAGACGGTACCTTAAGTCAATTGTGCAAATTATTAACAATCTTTGAAAATATTTATTTTACCCTTTTTTGCAAACATTGTAACTAAAAAGCGAAACCACAAAATTGTGAAAATTTAAATTTGGCTTGACAAATGAAATTACGCTCCCTACGTATCCCCCGGTGCAATGGGAACTCAAAGTTACGTAGTTCTTTATAAAACAAGTGTGGGTTGGTTGATTTTATTTAAAAAAAATTTGATTTTATTTGAAAGTGAATCCATTTTTTTTTTATCAGATTCAAGTTAGCACTAGGCTACTCAATAAATCCTTATGATCCAAATGATAATGAAGATAGCATCCGCTATTCAATCATCATCATGGTCATTGCATGGATTAAAAGATTTTTATTTTATTTTTATTTTTGTTTTTTTTTTTTATTTTTTATTTTTTAAATTTTTTTTTTTTTATCTTGTCTTACCTTTTCATTTTTTATGTATTGAAAAGAAAAAATAAATAAATAAATAAAGTTACCACGTGAACGTGGTATTGGATTCCATTTTTTATAAACCCTTTTTTTATTTATTCTTTATAAAAATAAAGTTACCACGTGAACGTGTTTTTTTTTTGGCTTCAGATTTCTTACCATGCATATTGATATTAGGCCAAAATTACCATGCATATTATGTCTTCTGCCCGAACTATGCATGCACATATATATGGATATATAGAAGAGCTACTAAAACTGAAACAAAGGGTGGGGAGTTACTGTGAACTTGCCGCGTCAGAAACCAAGAGCAGCGGAGGCCAGAGGCAGCAGTACACGATGACTATGATGCGTGAAGGATCAAAGGCATGGAGGGGGGAAGCTTCGTGATACTGTTACGGTGGTAACTTAGTGGCGTGTCTATCCTTGTAGGGAACGACAGTGGTGGTGATGAAACGATGGTCTGCACTGCGCGTGGCTGCTGAGTTGTGGCCTGCTTCCTTGATGATTTCTCACGTGTGCATGGGTTGATGGTGGAGTGGTGGAGTTTGTTTGTTGGTTTGGATGAAGATGGTGGTTGAAGGGGAGCGGACGTAGTTGAGATGATGAGTAGGGGTGGCTGTTTTGAGCTCACGGTGAGGGTGGTGGAGAGTTGATGTTGGCCGAGTTGACTCGGTTGGGAGGAGGTGAGGTTGAGGAAGGTGATTACGCGATGGTGGATGAGGGGCGACTTGCTTGGTGGATGTGTTGGGGAGGATATGGGTGGTTATAGTGGAGTCATGGGAGATGGCGAGTGAGGGGAGGATTCACGTAAATGGTGGAGGGATTAGGAGAGGTGGTTTCACGGTTGGAAAGTGATAGAGGATGAAGGTGAGTCAACTCGGTTGGGTGGTGGTTTTTTTGTTGGAAGAGGTGGTATGGATGACGAGGTGAAGAAGAGTGAGGAAAATGGAAGGAGGGTGAGGTCGGTTACGCATGCATGGGGCGATATGGGTGAAGGGAGGCGATGGAGGAGTCACGGTTGGGTGGTGTTACGTGGGCATGAAGAATGAGATAGCTTTTTGATGGTGAAGAACGGTTTTCCTTTGGTATGTGAGATGGAAGTAGAAGATGAAGAAGATGACAGAGAGTGTGGTTAGTGTTTTTTTTTTTTTTTTTGGTGGTCTCGATTAGGCTTAGGCCGTGGTGTAGTAAGTGGCTGGCGGGTGGAGGTTCGGTGGTATGGGTTTTTGGTTAGATGGTATAGGGTTTTGGTCGTTGGGAAAGGTGTTGTTTGGGTGCAAATGAGGATGGTGCAGCTAGCTTGGTGGCCTTGGTGGTGGAGCTTCACGTGGAAGATGGAGAGGAGATGGCTTCGGTTGGAAGATTGAGGGGGTCACGGTGGAGAATGGGTTGAGGTGAAAGGTGTTGTTTTCTGGTTATGGAGGCTTGAAGATGGATGAAGGTGGTCTTCGTTTGGAGAAGATGGTGTTTTAGATGGTGAAGTTTTGGAGATGGATTGCTTCACGTGGTTGAGGTGGTTGGCTGGAAGAGGTTGGATGGAGTTGTGTAGGTGGAGGCTACGGTGGAGATGGTGAAGGGAGGAAATGAAAAGTGTTGGTGGTTATGTGAAATGGAGAAAGAGGAAACTGTGTGAAGAAAGGTGGTTGGGTTTTTACGTAAAATGGGAGAGTGGTGAGGAAGGTAAATGGGGAAAGATGAAGGAAGAAAGCGTATGAAGGAAAAGGGTTGGGTTTTACGTGAAAATGGAAGAATGGTGATTTACTTGAGTTGACTCGGTTGTGGATGGGAGGTGAGATGGTATATTTGGGTGAAGAGGTTGGAGGTGAGGGAGGCTACGGTTGAAGGGTGGTGGTTTCTTTAGTGAGGAGGGATGAGGGTCACGGTTTGGCGGCTTGGACGTTGGAGAAGGATGGAGGTTTTTTTGTGGAAGAGTTATGAAGGATGGATGGTAGAATGGTGAGGCTATGGTGGGAAGAGTAAGGTGAGGGTTGGTTTTTGGTCATTATGGTGTTGGGTGGTGTTTGTGGGTTTATTTTGTTGGAGAAGGATTTTTTTTTTTTAGGAATGGGTTGGCCACCTACGGAAGAAAATGATAGCAGAGGATTATGGAGGCTTTGAGTTCTCAAGCCTCGTCGTGTAAAAGAGAAGGAAAAGAATATATGGAGGGATTGGGAGCTGATTGAAGAAATTACGCAAAAGAGGTTGCGTGAGTGGGTTGCAACATTATGTGTGAGACAAAAACAGAAAAGAAAAAGAGAGAGAGAACGTGGAAATAGTGGGGTGCAGCTGGTGGGAAATGAGTAACAAAGCAGAAAAAGAAAAGAAAGAAAAATGGAGTTAGTGGGTGCTAGCGGGAACGTGAGTGAGTATTTTTTTTTTGTTGTTTTTTTTGTTTTTTTTTATATTTTTATATTTTTTTATTTTTTATTGTTTATATTTTTTTTTTTTTTTTTTTTTTTTTAAAAAAAATTTTAAGCCCGGTCAAAATTAGGTGTTCACAACATGGACTCCTCTTGAACATGTCTGGAAAATCATCAGGTTAGTTTCTTCGGTGAAATGCTGCTACGACTACTACTATGTTCTTCAAAATCTGAATGTTCGGTTGCGATGTTCCATTTTATTTTTATTTTATTTTTCAATTCTTGAATTCTATTATGTGTGCTATTTGTGCAAAGAGCTTCTGAACCATGGGAATGAAATGTAGTTGTAGGATTATGTGAAATCGTGTAGTTTTAGAAATTATGGCTTATGGGTGGGGGTGAACTTGTTTAATTGTGTAGGTGAGAGAATCTTGGGATAACAACACACTTGTTACTATTAGCTATAAGAAGCTATATTATTCTATGTTGTGAACTGTGAAAAGGATAATCCATTATTTGTAGGGTGATGCGCTTAATTGATTTTCCCTTTTTTTTATTATGAAGAAATATTTTTAAGTAATGTGAACATTACTTTTATGGGTTTCATACGAGTTAAGTTTGAATGAGGTTCATGGTTAGCCTAAAGGTAGGTGTAGGAGAACGCACTGATGAAAAGCCTCAACTGTTTTATATAAATTGGTTGATATCTTGAATGTACTATAGGATGATTCCTCTTTGGTGATAAATAGAAGATATTGACATCATGTTTTGGTAATAAATAGAAGATATCTATCTTTGTGATCTTTCTCTTGGTAATATAAAATATTTTATCTATAATTATGGTAATGCTACCATTGTATCAAGTTGTAATTTTCTTTGGTGTTCTTTATTTCAGGGATCATGGGGATATGTCCTTGAAGAAATATCGTCATGACAAGCGTGTTTATGTTGCAGCACTTAAATTCAGGCCACATGCAGTTTACAAAATCCTAGAAAATATGCCTATGCTATGGGAGTAGGTTCTCTGCATTTTCCAATTTCTCTTATTTGGTCAATCTCTGCAGTCTAGTTTTTCACTTTTCATTTGATTAACTGTACGGTGGTCCCATGCTAATAACATTTATAAATCAACTTTTGTGAATTAGGTTCGAGATGTGAAGCTGTTGTACCATATTTATGGGGCTATCACATTTGTCAATGAAATACCTTGGGTTTTTGAGCCTATTTAGCAGGCTTAGGTATGTTGTTATGTTTCCCACTTAATGTACACATGTTGCAGCTCATAGAAGTTATCATTATAAAGTCTGTTATATTGTGTGTGGTCATGATATACCTTTTTTTTTTATTTCAATGGTTCTTAACTAAGCAAACTGTTTTGGAGTGGGGTACACTGTGGATCATGATGAGAAGGGAGAAAAGGGATCGTCGTCATTTCAAGAGGATGCGGTTTCCCCCATTTGATGATAAGGAGCCTCTACTAGACTATATCGATAATCTTTTAGATGTTGATCCTCTAGAGCCAATTCAACTGGAGATGGATGAAGAGGAAGATTCTGCTGTGTATACTTGGTTTTATGACCATAAGCCTCTTGTGAATACAAAGCTCATAAATGGTCCTAGTTACCAGAAATGGCATATTTCCCTTCCTATTATGGCAACTCTGCATTGGCTAGTTGGGAAACCTCTGTCTGATTTGATAGACCGCAATTATTTGTACTTATTTGACATGGAGTTAATTTTTTACAGCTAAGGCTTTGAACATGTGCATACCTGGTATGTGGATTTCTTTCTTGTATAAGTTTGTTACTATTTGTATTCAAAAAAGTATTAAAACTTATTTGTTATTTACTGGGCTAGAATTGATCGACTTTAAGACCTCATCAAGCAAAAAATTAGTAATTATGAAACTAGGTAGCAACGCAAATTCTAATGAACTTTAAAAGGCATAGAAAATTATGTTGCATATAAGCATATTAGGATATTGTGCAAATTCAAAATCATGCATCGGTTTTTCTATTATCTATACCTTCCAGGTGGCCCTAAATTTGAGTCTCTCTACTGTGACATGGAGAAGGGAGATGAGGATTGGAATGAGTTTAATGACATCAATAAACTCATTATAAGGTCGCCACTTCGGATAGAGTACATAATTGCTTTTCCTTAACTTTATAACAACAGGCCTCGCAAAGTAAAGCTTTGTGTGTACCATACTCCCATGATCATGTACATAAAAACTGAAGATCCTAATCTACTTGCATTTTATTATGATGCCTTGATACATCCAATAACCAATGCTAAGAAAGAGCGGCGTGAGAAGAGAATTTACGATGAAGATGATGATGATGATTGGATATTGCCAGATGGTGTGGAACCTTTGCTTAAAGATATACAACTTTATACAGACACCACTGCTGCTAGAATCTCCTTACTGTTTGCTCCTCGTCCTTTTAACATGAGATATGGTCGCACGAGACGAGCAGAAGATATTCCTCGTGTCAGAATGGTATAAGGAGCATTGGTAAGTTGTAGCCTCCCGCCCTGATATGCTTTCTTGTGTCTTTCATTGGTTAATCATGCATATTTCCTTTCATTTTTCTCTAATAGTCTCATAAGAATTTTAACCTTTTCTTTTAATTTTCCAACAGCCCTCCATCATATCCAGTTAAAGTTCGGGTTAGTTATCAAAAGCTGTTGAAGTGTTTTGTGTTGAATGAGCTACATCATAGACCTCCTAAGGCTCAAAAAAAGAAGCACTTATTCTGATCTCTCCAAGCTACTAAAGTTTTTCCAAACCACAGAACTTGATTGGGTTGAAGCAAGTCTTCAAGTTTGTAGGCAGGGGTATAACATGTTGAATTTGTTGATACACAGGAAAAATTTGAACTACCTTCACCTTGATGTTATTGATGCTAGTTTTCTTGTAATATTCCTCTTTGATTCTGTCTCACATTGATTCAGATTTTGGTAGAGGAGAGTTCTATCAATAAAACTTCATCTTTTACAAGCTTTTTTGGTCCAGTTCTATTATAATATAAGTAATTTTTAGCAAAAAAGTTATTAGATAAAGACACACTTAACGATGTTATTATATTTGAGACTGTTGGATTGACTTCCTCCTGAATAAGATTTTTAATTTTTGAATTTGTTTAACAGGTAAAGCAGAAAGTCATGATCTTGAAACATAATTATCTTTCATTTCGTTTTAGTTTATTTGACTCCATGGAGATGGTATTCCCTGCTAATACTATGAATGAAGGTTGTTGACATAGATCAATCCATTTACTTTGTTGACATGTATTTAACAACTACATTAATTAAAATTTCAATTTCAATTACAATGTTTTATGCGTATTTAATATTTCCTTCGATGCAAATTTTTTTTTATAATTTAACTCTAGCACCAAAGTATAAAAAAATTAACGTAAATAAAATTTATTCAACTATGCATATAATTTATGGTTGATATGAGTGTAGCAAATCAGGTTCTTACATACAATAGAATAGATATAGAGAAGCAGGGTGGCAGGTGGAGGCAATCTGCGTCAGAACTATAATGTCAGAAGCAGGTATGAAAAAGAAACCCGTTTGCAGCATAATAGAGGCGAATGATGTAGTAGATGAGTTTCATGAGGGCAATAACTCAAAAAAAAATGAAAGGATAGATAGGATATACATATAATGCAGCTACTTGAGCATGTCCTTGCAAAAAGGACTCGGTGAGTATTTTTCACGGGCTTGTCACACTTCCAGCCTTAGAGGCTTCCTGCCCTTGTATTATATAATCGAGCCTTTTATTTGCTATAAACTATAAAGACATTTTACAGAGTACAACAATTACATTGATGACTTATCATTCTCATCCAGTAAAATTTAATAAATTCTGTGAACCAATTGATTCATATTGGGTACAAATTTTTTGTCATGTTAAAATTAGTATAAAATATAAGTCAAAGGTAAAGCGCATCACTAAAAGAAGTAATCATTTATGTTTTCTGTTCTGTATTCTCATCTTTCCTGTTTGGTCTCAAAGCAACCTCAGGTGTCAACTGGACATGGCAATTGTTCGCTTGTTGCTGTTGGGTGATGGAAAAGCAGCAAGAAGCATAGTAGGTGTTTCAATCCTGGGTGTCAAGAACACTGCTTTGTCTGAAGTGGAGGTCATGGTTCACAGTAGTGTTATGAAACTCCTAAGCGTTGCATATGACTGTGTGAAAATACCCTTCAGGGGAAGATAGAACGTTGGCATAATACATCAAGACTATTCTAGGCAAGTTATCCCATCCCCATAAATGGTATTCAACAAATTGGCGAGAGAGCATCATCCAGGCAGAATCTGAGCAAAATCAAGTAGCAAAATAAAACTCAGATAGCATATAGCTAGGACTATATATACAACAACCAATTACATTGTATAATCACCTTCCTAATTAGTAATGTAATTACTTCTCTAAGATTTCAAAGACGATGCTTCTTGTCTTGATTCTGTCAAATATCGAAGTAGCGTTTCAGCCTGCAAAACCAACCAGAAGCTTCAATAAAAAGAAGGGAGAAAGGAAGAGAAAATATTACAGTGTAAGGGGAAAAAATAAAGAAAGAAAAAAGAATACATGTAATATCTAAGCTTGTTCTTTGATGTAAATAATTAGAAAAAGAATATTTATTAACAACATGCACCACTCCATCCATGAAAATTATATACATCGCTTGCATAATAATGCTCATCTTTCCAATCAAAATAGTATTATTTGTAGTAGTGAAATTCTTTAAAATAAAATCTTCTCCTTGGCCAATTTTCGTTACAAAGATGACTTTATCTATATCTGAAGTTTGCTCATAGGATCCCAGATGTTGCTACTGACATGACATGATAGTTATCTAGGCAAGCTAACTGACATTCAAACAATGGCTAACAAGAGACCCTCATCACAATTAATTACAATTTACACTCTTTGATGTGTATATATATGAGGAATAACAGAGACAAAGTCACAAGATTTCAAGACAAGAAAGACATAGATTAGAGCTCAAAATTATCACAATCAGACAATATATTTGCAGCAAAATTTTGATTCCAATACTACCAAGCAAGCCTTTAGACTCTAATTCTATAGTCAAATTCGTAGGGACTCACACACCTTGTGCTTAGCTCGAGCACTCCCAGTCTGGGAAAGAGCAACCAGAGGAGGAATCCCACCCTCCCTCACAAGCAACCCTCTGTTCCTCACGCTGTCAGCACATAGATGCAGAAGTGTCAAAACAACAAATTCCTTTCCCTTCACAAACCCATCTTCAATTGCTTCCACAAGAGCAGCTATTCCACCTTCTTCCACAATCGCATCCTTCCCTTCCTGAATCCCCGCCAAGTTGTTCAGCACTACCATTGCATTCTCAGCCATACCCGTCCCCTGCTCTGCCACCAGCTCCACCAGCAGCTTCACTGCTCCGGCGCTCATCGCCCTCTCCTTGTTCTGCTTCACCGAACACAGCTCATACAACGTCGTCAGCGCGTCCTTCTTCAATTGGTTGTTGTTGTATATGATTGGTGAAGCCATTGTCACCTCCAACACTCACTTCGTTCGACCTTCGAATGGCAAAAGAGAAATGAGATTTTCTTCAATTGATTTATTAACCACAGATGGGATAAATTTTTGTTAGTAAATATTAAAACAATGACCGGCTACCGAAAAAAATTCCTTCTAATGACAGGTAAAGTCAAAGGAGTACCAAACACCATAACATTATCAGGTGTACAATAGCATCGGCCCCAACCAAACAAGCAATGTTGTTTCCTTCCCCCAAAGGAGGCTTTTATGGTGCACCTTCTGGTCAAAGTTGCACTGGTGCTCCATTGAAAAACTCAGATATCATAAGTTTTGTCAATTTGTAAAAGCACCCATTAATTTTTTAACCTTTTAGTCTTAAAAGTATTTTAATTTTAATTTTTACCCTTTACCAACTTTGACCACTATTTCTCGATCAACTGTCAAACCAAGTAAGTAAATACATCGTTTGATTAACTCTATCAGACCAAGGTGGCGTGTGGTTGTGCTCCTCTGCAACCACCACAACACCAGCAAATGCTTTGCCACTCTCTACCCATTGCAAGTGATTACGCTGACCACGTTCCTCTATTTTTCTGACTAGTCGATGCTGTGATCATTGATTTTAGCACAAATAATCGCATGATACGTACTCGATGAAAGATGATGAGGACAATTGCAATGCCAACAAATCTGGACTGTCCAATGAACCTTTTTTCGTAGCCCATATACAAATCGGTTGGTTTCTTCCTTCCTTCTTATCTGCACCAGTGTCATAGTTTTCTTGCAAATAAGGATACAGAGGCAAGCCACATTCTCTATTATAGAAGTTGTATTAGTATATTGGGTTTCCATTACTCAAAGATTCACCTTCCTCTACAACACCCACCTATAATACAATAACCAAAAGACCGCGTTTTCCACCTTCTCTTATTCAACCACCCCACCTAGAAAAACGAAGTTCCCTTTTTTCCTTTTGGATAATGCTCTCGAGATCTTGCTTGGGGGATTATTGAATTTGATATTAGTGGATGACTACCGAGTGTTGAGTTAGGTTCCGAGAATCATAACAGTCCTTAGAGTCATATCGGAGTTCAAAAACGACAACGACGACGGTGCCAATTCCGAATCCGATGACACCATTTCTCCTGCACCCTGAGAACTTAGAATCACCGTCCACACCGAGAGTCCTGACCTTCGAATGGGACAGCGATAGCTTGGAGCTTTAGCTTAGGGACGAGTTCCCCTCTGATGCGCAAGTCATATACATGGGTTGAACTACGTTGAATTGCTATTGAAGTTTGGGATCTATTTGTCAGAATCAATGCACATAATAACTTTTATTAAGGGACCGGTTTGCAATTACAAATTTCAGCAAGTGACCTTTTAACTAGGTAACCGGTCATCAATCCCTGCCATTCATCTTGTTTGTATACATATGATGGTTAAAAATACACGAAGCACCGATGCTTCTTAACTTATATAAGGTGTATTTTAAACGTTCACTCTCCCAAATTCCTTCTCTTCTTAACCTGAGTTCTAAGGTAATGTCATTGTCTCATTAAGTGCTCATTGCTTCTTCACCAGTTACATCCAAAACGAATCATGAACGAACAAGATTTGAAGAAATGGGCTTCCTTTATCCAAGTGCGATGGGTATTGGTACGCTTCCCTGAACAAATCTATGCACCGAACACTGCTCATTCTTTAAAAAAAAAAAAGCCACTTATATTTTACACAACAATAAAAATTTCATAGCACATGCATGTACGTACAATTATTATATGAGTGAAAACTAGGTATCATCTTAAGAAGGGTGTCCACAAAGACGATAACTCCTAATACAACGAAAGTGTGTGCTAGACCTTCCACCCCAACCATGCGGTTATCCTTGAGTCAGAAAGTTGTTTCGGTCTAGATACACGGGATAGGCGTACTTGGGCATTTATCAGGTGCTCCAGCACTCTAAAACGAGGAGGGGTGCACCTACAAAAAGAACTTCGATACTCAAGTCAGAGGTGACACTAGTTTGCAAGTAGATAGTGGAAAGTGTGTTTACCTGAGAGCGCTGCCCTATATTTATAGATGAGGAATTTGAGTTCGTTTAGAGGATAATCTTGATTCGGGGGATTTTATCTCTTTATTCCTTGATATTGGGAGATTTGATTTATTTTCACTAGATTATAGAATATTGGCAATTACTAGGTGGGGCTGAGATAACTATTGCCTAGATTTGGGTTCTTTGGCCGTGAGGGCCCCAGACCCAAAATTCAAAATACGGAACATTGCCACTAGCTTAGTGCTTGTCTATGGCAGCCAAGTGCCAAGCTCCATTATCATTATTGTAGTTGGCATTGTTTCTAGTGTAGATCCATTTGGAGTGGGCGTTGAGAACGAGTGGCAAGAATGGCTTGGCCATAGTCCAAGATTGCTAGGGAAGCGTGACCTGTGGTGATGTGGTCCTCTAAACCTCAAAGCTTGGGTCGCTTGCCTGAGATGCTCTAGGTTTTGTGGTCGAGATGCTTCTTATGTCCTATCATGGTCATGTGTTAACAAAAAGCTTTTCCTTGCGTATTCATTACGTCGTGGTAGTTTGCGGGCTTTGTGCCAAGCAATCACAACATGGGGCCCGAAGCATGGATCACATCACGGGGATCCACACTTGGTAATTTAATTATTTTGGAGGTACTAGAGTCCCTTGATTCAAAGTGGGGGATCTTGGCGTTGGGGACCCTCATACTTGGTTCAAGTACTAACTTATAGGGGTAAGGGGGACCAAAGTCCCTTCTCTCGATAGTAGGGATCTTGGCTTTTAGGAATCCTCATACTTAGTAGAAAAATTAACTTGGAGGGGACCATAGTTGCTTCTTCTGAAGTTAGACTCCCAAGTTGGGGATCCTTACACTTGGGTAAAATCAACTTAGGGGAAGCAAAGTCCCTTCCATCTGAAGTAGGATCCTAGCATGGGGTTTCCATACTTGGGTATTTTTATTGTGTTAGGACCAAAGTCCCTTTCTTTTTCTTAGGTAATCCCATTACAAAGTCCATGGTGATTTTATCTCACTTCTACTTAGGGATTCCTAAAGATTGTAGAGGTTCTGAGAGTTTCTAGTGTTTTATCTTAACTTTTTGACAAGTTAAGTTACTTAGACATATATTCTGCTATGTTCACTTTCATCTTAGGCCAGCAAAACATCATCCTAAGATCTTGGTACATCTTTATGGCTCCTGGATGAATGGTATCTCTTGTGAGCTTCCTCTAGGATTAATTTTAGATTCCCTAGGAATACAAGGTTTATCTCTAAACCTTACTATCCCATCATCTGACTTATTAAACTCTAATTGGTTTCCTAAGAAAATTTGCTCACTTATTTTCTTTAAAGTTTCATCTTTCTCTTGAGCTTCTAAGATTTGAGTTCTCAAGTCATTAACTATATCTACTCTGCTTATACAGAGGCTATGTGGTGACACAATCATTGCAAGACTCAAGTCCCTAAAACTCTCTAAAAGCTCACTCTCTTGGACAATCATCTAAGACACATGTAGAAATTTCCTACTTAGTGCATTAGTCACTATATTGGCTTTACCCGGGTGATACTTTAACTCAAAATCACAGTTTTTAAAAACTTCATCCATCTTCTTTGCCTCATGTTTAGGTCTTTTTGATCAAACATATATTTTAAATTTTTATGATCACTGAACACCTCAAATTAGACTTCATAGAGATAATGTCTCTAGGTCTTTAAAGCAAAGACCACTGCTGCTAGTTCCAGATCATGAGCAAGGTAGTTCTCCTCATGAGACCTCAACTGCTTAGATGCATAGGCGACTACTCTCCTATTTTGCATCAGAACACACCCTAAACCCTTCTTTGAAGCATCACAAAATACTTCGAAGTTCTCAAGAGGATCCAGGATTACCAAGACAAGCATAGTAGTTAAACTCTACTTTAGCTCTTAGAAACTATTCTCACAATCCTGAGTCCAATTAAAAAAATTGCATTTCCTAGTCAATCTAGTCAAAGGTAATGCTAACTGAGAAAATCCATCAATAGACCTCCTATAGTACTCAGCTAGGCCTATAAAGCTTCTAATCTAAGTCACCGTAGTTGGTCTATTCCATTGTACCACTGCCTCAACCTTGCTAGGGCCCACCGAAATTCCTCCTTGAGAAATCATATGGCCCAAAAACTATACTTCCTTTAGCCAAAACTCACACTTAGTTAGTTTAGCAAACAATTTTTTCTCTTTGAGAATTTCCAAAACCACTCTAAAATGTTGTTTATGTTCTTCCATTGTCCTGCAATAGATAAGAATATCATGTATAAAAAATACCACAAACATATCTAGGTAGGGTCTAAAAATTCTATTCATGTAATCCATGAACGCAGTAGGTGTACTGGTCAACCCAAAGGACATTACAAGGTACTCATAATGTCCATGCCTAGTTCGGAAAGCAGTCTTAGGGATATCTTCTTCCCTAACCCTAATTTGATGATACCTAGATCTTAAGTCAATTTTTGAGAAAACCAGAGCTCCTCAATTAATCAATCAGATTGTCTATTCTAGGCAATGGATATTTGTTCTTAATGGTTACTTTATTTAATTGCCTATAGTCAATACATAGCCTCATGCTCCCATCCTTCTTCTTTACTAAGAGAATGGGTGCTCCCCATGGAGAAACACTAGGCCTGATGAATTGTTTGTCTAACAATTCTTCTATATGCTTTTTGAGTTCTGCTAACTCTAGATGTGTCATTATATAAGGTGCTACAGATATAGGTCCAGTTCTTGACACGAAATTTATAGTAAACTCTATTTCTTGCACAGGTGGCATCTCTGTTATGTCACTCGGAAATACCTCAGAATACTCCCTCACCATAGGTATACTGTCTATGTTTTGCTCAACCTCAACATTTAACGAGAAAAGGAGAACATACCCTAGAACCCCTTCTACTAAATAATGACTAACCTGATTAGCATTAAGATATATAGACTCAAAAGGAATAACACTAGAAGGTATATCATACTGAAAATTAAGGTCTTGCTCGCATAGTTCAACACCACACGGTTAGATGACAACCAATCCATAACAAAGATAATATCAATAACAACCATGGGCAGATAGATAAGATTTACGAAGAAAATCATATCTTCTATTTTAAACAGCAATTTAAACATGCTTTGGAGGTTGTCACAGGTCTACTGGTGGGTGTAGAAACAGACAAGTTATATTGAAGTTTTGTCCTAGGTAAAACTAGCACTTTACATAATCATAAGAAACAAAGGAGTGGGATACTCCTGAATCATACATAACAGTTAAAAGATAATTATGAATCATGCATTTACCTTGAATGAGGTTTGGAGATTGAGCCATCTCCTTTTCGCTTAGAGTATAAACTATTCCCTTAGCTTGAGGTCTCGGATTAGGCGTAGCTCCTTGTTTCTAAGGACATTCCTTAGAAAAATGTCCCAATTGACCGCATGCATAACAAATAGATTGTCCCGCCAAATAAAGCTTATCTCCATGGTGTCTTCCACACTTGGGACATTTAAGCCCTTTATGACCTTCTTGAACTTGCTTACCCTTATCTTTCTTCTTAAATTTCTCGTCCACTTTCTTCCTCTTTAGTTGTGATGTTTGTTCCAACTGAGGCTTGCTATCAAGGCCTTCAACAATCCTACACTTATTCACCAAAGTCAAAAAATCCCAAATCTCAATAGGTCGAATCGCTTTCTTAATTTCATCTCTCAATTCGGATTCAAACTTCAGACACTTCTAGTTTTCATTCGAGTTGAATCTAAAGTAAGAAGAGAACTTTGACAGTTCTTCAAACTTGGACACATTGACCAACCGACGTACCACCTTGCTCTAGCTTCAAAAACTCTACTTCCTTATCATCTTATAGAGTCTTTGGAAAATACTTCTCCAAGAAGGTTGTCCTAAATACTTCCCACGAGATTGGGGTTCCCGTGGCTTCCATTAATCTTCTCATACTTCTCCACTAATGTTCCGTCTCTCCTTTTAACATATAAGAGGCAAAGGAAACTTTTTGGTCATCTATGCAAATCATCATCTCAAAGATCTTCTCCATTTTGCTCAACCATTCTTTAGCTTTCACTGGGTTGTATTCTCTTCTCAATGATGGCGGATTTGCCTTTTTTTAAATTCTGAAAGGTCTTGAAAATTTTGATTCCTCCCCACTTGTACTTCTTATACCGGCTGTGTTGGTTGATGAGGTGGAATAGCTTCCATCCTTTCAAACATCCTAGCAATAATAACAGACTGCTCCCTCATCGTGATTGCCATTGCCATACAAGCTTCAGCCATATCGGTTGAACCCTCATTAGAAGAATTTTTATTTCCCTTAGTTCTCCTCAGTGAAGCTATAGTTTTCTGCACACACAGAACAATATATATTGAGTTGATCAGTCTTAATATCATGTAACAATGTGAAAGTAGCTTACATTCACACCTAAGGCTATCATGTAACTCTATTCTTAAATCTCATAAAGAAATAAGAAATTACACAACAAAAAAGTAGAAATCACTAAACATGCTTAAGTATAGTCAGTCCATACTCCGGCTCAACAGGATGAACTACTCTGATACTATAATGTAACATCCCAGCTCTAATTACCATATTATATCAGACAATTACATGAGTAAATAGAGTTAAGCACGTTACTTCTCACTTATACATATAATACTAGATTCATAATAACCATGTTTGTTATTATAAAGAGCCATAAGGGAAAAAGAGAACTCATAAACATATAAATCTTTACATTGTATATAGAAACTGAGCCACAAGGGGCGTAAGTACAATACAAGAAAACTCATACAAGTCTTAAGTAAGCATTACAAAAACATAATAAAAACTAAACTAGTGTATCCGCTCCTCTTTTAATGCTTTCCCTTGGAAGGATCCTAACTTGAATTTATCATGAAAACAACAAGTGGGGTGAGAATTAACAATTCTCAGTAGTATAATTACCTATATGACATCATGACAAATCAATTATTCATATTTAACTTCTAATTAAACATTATTTAATGGTAAACAACCACCGATATAGTTATAACTTCATGTTACTTGACAAAGTATTTTCACTCCTTTGTCCTTGATAGAGTTTTTCTCACCCCTTTATTATGACAAGGTGTTTTTCTCACTATCTTATTTCTTAGTCCACCTTATTACAAAGTATTTTTCTCACTACTTTGCAACATAAAATGTAACTTCCCTAATCAACAAAAATGAAGAAACATATCTATGTTAATACTCAACTTTTGTTCATACAAGGGCTTGTCTTGCTATATATATGTTAGGTGGTTATTTCTCATTTGAAATATCTCTATAAGTGTCTTAACTCACACTACAAAACATATATAATAGATTCTAACAAGTAGGGAACTTCGTTTCTTCAAAACAAAAAGCTTGGGAGTCACTACCTAAGCTCCCACTTTCCCAGTGCTTAGGCGCTCCATGATAGAAAACCTCCCTTATTTTTATCTATCATTAGGCACTTAGGCGCTCAGAGTCTGAGCAATTAATCGCTCAGCATCAAAACTCTCTGGACTTATGCACTTAGGCGCCCACTTTTTGAGCACTAAGGTGCTCAACACATTTTTTCTCTGGCCTTGGGCGCTTACTTCTAAGGCACTTAGGCACCCTGCATGTTGGTGCTCTCTAGCCATAAGCGATTAAGCGGCCAAAATCTGGGTGCCCAGAAACTTCCCTTCCTGTTCCATTAAACTTCTAACCAAACTTGAACCCTCAAACTTAGGTCTTAGATGGTTTCTAATCTAATGAAACTCTCATACTCTATTTCAAAACATTTCATGGAAATATGATCAAAAGTAAATCACCCAAATACCCATATTTACTAAACTCAAAGATATGAGGTTATAAGGATGTTTACAAGTTTCACAACCTCAACGATGCATGAATTAACTCAAAATAACATAACTCAAGTTCATACAACTCAAAACATTGAGAAATCTCTCAAAAATCCATTTTTACCCAAACTTGCATGCATCTAGCATCAAGAAGGAACAGAAAAGGATAGAGTTAAAGAACAAGCTCCCCTACCTTGACTCCCAAAGATGATGATGTTTAGGATTGATTCCCCTTTCCTTCTTCCTTGGTTTCCTCTTCTTCCTCTCCTGCTTCTTCTTCTTCCCTTTGCTTCCTTTTCTGTCCTTTCTTTTTTCTTCCCTTTTTTCCTTCTGCTGGTAACGTGAAAAATGATAAAAATGAGATGAAAAGTCAAAGAAACAGAATAAAAAGCATTGTGGAAGCTTACTGAGATATAAGGATGGTTTGATATATTTTGATGGAAACATTATATCTCTTAGGAATACTTTGATATTACAAATCCAAGTTTCCTAACTTCCATAGGTGTTATAGATAAAATCTTAGGATTCATCTCAATCCTATTCTTAATAATACTTTATTTTTCATACACCTAAAACTATCACTTAAGTCCTATTACTCTTCCTTAAGTTAAGCTAAACCTAAGGAATTAAGTTAATAGGCTTACAATTATCTATTTTAACCTGTATTCATCTCCAAAATATTCTCCAATTTTTACTTAATATCTTTACAAAAAAAACTCACAATTTTTCAAGATATCTATCTATTCAATCTGGTCCTGAAACCCTCACTCTGTGTTATTAAAGATACCAAACTAATTCAGTTAATTTTTCAAAATTAACTACAATTAGTTTCAATCTTAAATAACCTAAAAATAAATTCTTCATATCTATCTCCATCATTTTAAGCAGTTTTATACTATTGTCTGAGCTAATAACAACTATTTTTCATATTTAGTGTTATAACAAAGTGCCTAAACTATCTCAGATGTCATTAGAATTAACAAGTAATTCAAGTACGAGTTATAGTACCTCTATAACCATATTAAAGACTAACAGATTAAGGAAGATGTTACAGCACGTAGAACCCTAACCACGTCTACCTAGTTAAAATTAATGCGCATGTGGATTCCACAGCTGTCACAGCAGTTGAAAGGATAGTTGCGCAAAAAATCAAATGTCATGCAAGCCCTACAGTTGAGTTCAAATTTTTCCTATAGACTGTGGAATGTCCACTTATGGTCAATTGACGTGTGGACCATGTCCGGACTACGACCCGTTAACGAATGTCAAATGACTTAGTCATAAACACCTCCAAATTAAAAGCTCTTAACCATATGGGTAGTTAAGACCACAACTTCTAGTAAAGCATGGATCCAGTCACCTAGGGTATTAAGACTTATCTTGCTACTTCACTATAGTAGCCAAGCACCAAGATGGGGTCAACATGACACTTGGAAAGGCTAACTATATTTCTATTTGATGAGCGTTGGATTCATCCCTGAGGAAAGGAAAAGAAAGCAGCAAATGAAAATGGAAAAATAGAAGATACAAGTCATAAGATTCAAAAAAGGACTTTTATTCAATCATTCTATACATCATCAACCCTAACAAAAAGAGTACATAAATTACTGTAAGTCAAGAATGCCCACTGGAAAAAGTCAAGAAAGAAGCTGGACGAAGACAGTGATGATGACAATGACCACTGACCATGGCCACCTCCATGGTTCCTCCAGACAATAGCACTCATCTTTCCTCGAGTTGGCCAACTTGAGAATGTTTTACCCCAAGTTACTCTAAGAGATTGTTCCATCCTCCTACATATCCAATTGCACTTTGGAGTAACCAAGTGCCTCCAAAACAGTCGAAAAAGGAGGAGGATAGAGTGCGAAGCATCTTTACGCCTCGCAGGAACTAAGGCTGAAACCATGGACCCACTCAGCAAAAGTAGGAAGGATGCACGCTCCTGCGTACGCCGAGAGAGAAAGACTTCTGCTGTCCAAAAGCATGTTGACCCAATATCGTAGGACAGTTACTTGGTCCTCACCAAGCCGTTACGTCGAGAAAGAAAAGCCTGCATTAGAAAAACTAGTAGCAATGAACAGAACACCTTGGAGAATTTTGGGAAGAACAAGAAAATGGTTTCAGAAAGGGACAAAACCCTCCATACATTCACAAGAAATGAGAGAATGGTCATCCTCTGGAAAAAAGATCACTCTCAAACAAAACCAAAGAACAAAAGGAATGTCAACCTCAATGCGAATATTCCCTATTTATAAGAGGAATGAAATGTCTTGACTAGTCCCTAAGAAGGCAAATTGACCTCCATTTGAGGCTGTATTTTAATGCTTCCTCACCGTGAATGGCCACAAGAGAACTGGGCAGTTAGGAAATAACTTGAAATAACTACCCTTTTTAAAAGGGTTTTCAAATTCCCAATAGTCAAAACGACGGTTCCCAAGTAAACTCAGTATGTTACAAACTGTAGAGTAAAGGCTGCAAGAAAGGACAACAAAGACCTGTGAACTACACATGGGGTAACCTGTGACATACTTCGGATAAAGGAGTCGATGACGTGAGCGGAGTGATCCAATCCAATACGAATCCCGACCTTACTCATTAACTCGAGGGCATACTGTAATGTATTATGGACCTCAGCCATTTGGAAAACAATGTGAGATCCGAAGTTAACTCTGACTTGGATCCTTTTCTCCATTGCGTGTCATGTGCTCCTATCACACTTGGATACCTTGACACTTAGTTGTCTCATCTAAGCACCAAGTTGGGAGCAACTGTTCTGAACCATGATTCGGACCACGGTTAGTGGACCAACTCGACACGCGTACCACCAGAATCTGCCATGAACATCCTAGCTAAGCACTAGATACTATCAAGACCTTGGTATCACATATATCAGATTACGGCATTGGGCAAGTGCATTAGATCACGATATTTGTGCAGAGGATAAATCTCAAAATATCCATAACTGCCAATCACGATCTTACGAAATTATAACACCTATAATCGTCTCAAACTGCTCATAATCGCAGTATTAATGTTTCGATCTTATAGGAATTTTCTACTACAATTAAGGGAGACTAAATCCTAATCGCACTCTATAAATACTAGACTCAAACACCTTCTACAGGTAACATATCGTTTGTAACATAACTCTATTTGTGCACAGTCTGAATTGAGTGTTGGAGTCCCTTTGCAGGTACCAACTCCCCCTCTAGTTTCAACACGCTTCGCTGCTGCTGCTAAGGAGGAAATGTTGGGAATTTTGCGGATATAACGCGCAGCGGAAAACAGGGATTCCCATCGAGGATCCATGCGAAAAAGCCATAATCTGTTTTTTTTAAAATGATTTACCTCTTGAAGCGTGAATCACTAACACCGTAATAGAAACGATGTCTCTACGGTATCCACACGAACAGACTCACGAACGTCCAACGTCCGCAAAGAGGAGCCTCACGTCTCTCACACAGTGCTAGCTGCGAAGAGAAGAGAAGAAACCTATCGCTCTCTCACTCACTATTCTCGTAGGTGCGGCTAGGGTTCGAATTATCTCGTTAGCAGCCCCTTAGCAAGTACTATTTATAATAGTGATCGCCTTAAGTGAGTGTGAGCAAGCGGCGGCAAAGGTAAGTCAGGCAACCCTAGACCCATCTATGAGTCGGCCCATATTTGAATCGAGTCCAACTTGGATCCATTGCTCCAATTTTAGTCTCGCTTATATGTGTGACCCTCGAGGTTCTTATTACGTTGGCGATAATATTAAAATCCCATTTTAATATTACAACCATGTGAGCGGTATCTAGCAACACATCGCTGCTACCCAAGTAATAAGAATGTCGGTGATTTGACATAACCTTTTCGTGACCAATGTTTCCGTGTCGTTTAGTCCCTTTGTCAAGATATCTAGATTGAACACAAGGCATGAAATGCGTCACCCTTGTATAGTCCAATCATTCGTTTCACGATACTCGAGTAGACTTTGTAACAACAAATGAGATTAATATCTCATATTGACTCATTTGAGCATGGCCATGCATTTCGCGTCTCTCACTTAATCGGGGGCCAAGATATCGCTCTGTTATGTAGGAGTGACAAATTCCATCTAGGTCACTCACATCCCTCTGCATGATTTGCGGTATGTCCAATAACCAACTTTATAATCACCTTGTTACGGATGACGTTTGATGGCATTAAAACACACAACTCCTCATGTAGTAGAGTAATCGTAGTGATTTCGGTCAAAGGACCACAAACACCATTGTCACTATGAGAATCGCTTATGACACTCATGTAACGATCCATGTAGCGTTCTCATGGTGGGTCGATCCAATACATCATTACTCTAATATGTACCTATGTGAAGACTTGATATCTCATATCCATGACCCGTGAGATGCGGTCATCAGTCTCTACACATACTAGTCTCAATGTATTATTGTTGTCCTAATTAACAATAATACTTGACTAGGGACATTTAAGAATAGTGTTGTAACCAAAAGGATCTCACGATCAAGTCATCCACTTGATGTCCTATGGCATCAAACTTACTATTCTAAGGACTTTATTATGTTTATCAAAAAAGAACACAATAAATGAAATGCCTCATATATAAAATAGCATAATAGAATATATGTAAATACAGAAAATGTATTAGCCTCTAGGGCATACACCAACAATCTCCCACTTGCACTAGAGCCAATCAGGCATATATCTAATGCCTAAAGACCTAGTGTGACCCTCATGCTTCTGTGTGCAAGAGGCTTCGTCGGTGGATCAAAGAATGTTATCATCTGTTGGTTCTTCTGCATATCTTCACATCTCCTCTATCGATGATCTCTCGAATGAGATGGAAGCGCCTAAGTATATGTTTGGATCACTTTGGTGAGATCTAGGCTCCTTAGCTTGTGCAATAGCTCCATTGTTATCACAATAGAGGTCCACTTTGGGTCCACAATGCTAGGAATAGTGCCAAGTTCGGTAATGAACTTCCCGATCCAAACGGCCTCCTTTGCAGGCGAAAGAATATACTCACCTCGTGGTAGAATCGGCGACCGTGTCTCTGCTTTGAACTCTTCCACTCACACCCCACCATTTAGGCAAAAAACATAACGATTGCGATGCTGGAGTCGTCCTTATCTCTGTTTGGAAGCTAGTATCAGTGTAACCTTTTACAACTAGCTCTTCCTCACCTCCATATACCAAGAACGAATCCTTAGTCCTTCTTAAGTACTTAAGGATGTTCTTGATAGCGATCCGATGACTTTCACCGGGATCAGACGGTACCTACTCGTCATGCTCAAAGCATACGAGATGTCGTCGAGTACATAACATGGCATACATGATAGATCCAATTGCGGATGCATATGGAATCTTGCTCATGCGATCCCTCTCATCCCGGGTGGAAGGGGATTGAGCCTTAGATAGGCTTACACCATGTGACATAGGCAATAGTCCTTTCTTGGATTCATGCATGTTAAATCGTCTTAACACTTTGTCTATGTATGTACTCGACTTAGGCCAAGCAATCTCGGTGATCTATCTCTATAGATCCTGATACCTAATACATAGGTGGCTTCGCCCAAGTCCTTCATAGAGAAGCGCCCTAACCAAGTCTTTACTGACCGTAGGGTAGGGATGTCATTTCCAATAAGTAGTATGTCATCAACATACAATACCGAAAAGACAATAGTGCTCCCACTAACCTTCTTGTAGACACAAGATTCTTCTTCATTCTTGATGAAACCAAACTGTTTTATTGTATCATCAAAACGAAGATTCCAGCTTCTGGAAGCTTGCTTTAATCCATAAATAGATCGTTGCAACTTGCATACTTTTCTAGCATCCTCTGGAGTGGCAAAACCCTCAGGTTGTGTCATGTACACATCTTCGAGAAGATTTCCATTAAGGAAAGCGCTTTGACATCCATTTGCCGATTTCATAATCATGGTATCTTTGCAATGACAAAGCAAGATCCGAACGGATTTAAGCATCGCAAGCCCAGGGAAAAAGTCTCATCATAGTCTACACCATGAATTTGTTTGAAACCTTTAGCCACCAATCGCGCCTTAAAGGTATGCACATTACCATCCATGTCGGTTTTCTTCTTGAAAACCCACTTGCACCCAATGGGTTTTACCCCTTCAGGTGGGTCAACCAAGGTCCATACCTAGTTGGCATACATGGAATCCATTTCGATCTCATGGCCTCAAGCCATTTCTCGGTCTGGTAATAATGGCTTCTGGTAAGTCACGGGCTCATCTTGATCCATGAGCAATACGTCACCTTGTTGGGTCATGAGAAATCCATATCTCTTTGGTTGATGACATATCCTATTAGACCTACGCAGTCTTGTGCTACTAGAGCAGTTCTTTGTTCCATAACATTTTGTGGAGGTGCTCTATTTCCACCATTGGTTCATTCTTTGCTTTGTGAAACTTGAACTTCTTCAAGTTCTACTTTTCTCCCACTTGGTTCCTTTGGAGATAAACTCCCTTTCTAGAAACACAACTGTCCGTGCGACAAACACTTTGCCCTCGGTAGGATTATAGAAAAAGTATCCCTTGGTTTCCTTTGGATACCCCACAAAGAAGCATTTATCTGATTTAGGTCCAAGCTTATCAGAAACTTGACGTTTCACGTAAACTTCGCAGCCCCAAATCTTCAAGAAAGACATAGTGGGCCGTCTCCCAGTCCATATCTCATATGGTGTCTTTTGAACCGTCTTAGATGAAACACGGTTAAGTGTGAAAGCTGCTGTTAACAGAGCATGTCCCCAGAAGGAGCCTGGAAGGTTTGCATGACTCATCATGGATCGGACCATGTCCAACAAGGTCCGGTTCCTCCTTTCGAGACACCATTCCATTGTGGTGTTCTGGTGGAGTGAGTTAAGATATTATCCCACACTCTTTCAGATGATCATCAAACTGTTGGCTTAAGTATTCTCCTCCTCGATCTGATCGAAGGATTTTAATACTCTTGCCAAGTTGATTTTGTACTTCATTCTTGAACTCTTTGAACTTTTCAAAGGATTCTGATTTGTGCTTCATAAGATATACAAATCCATATCTACTGAAATCATCAGTAAATGTAATGAAGTATTGAAAACCACCTCTAGCGACTGTGTTTAATGGCCCACATACATCACTATGTATAAGGCCTAAAAGATCACTAGCCCTTTCACCTTGTCCAGTGAATGGGGCCTTTGTCATCTTCCCTAATAAACAAGATTCACATATCTCATATGATTCGAAATCAAATGAGTCCAAGAATCCATCTTTATGGAGTTTGGAGATGCGTTTCTCATTTATGTGGCCCAAACGACAATGCCGAGAGAAAAGTTGGGTTCGGATCGTTTGATTTAAACCTCTTTGTATTTATGTTATAAATGGGCGTTTCGAGATCAAGTACATAAAGTCCATTACTCAATTGTGCACTACCATAAAAAATATCATTCATATAAATAGAACAACACTTGTCCTTTATTATAAAAGAAAAACCTTTCTTGTCCAAACAAGAAACAGAAATGATATTCTTACTAATAGCGAGGCACAAAATAGCAGCTTCTCTAACTCTATTACAAGCCCAAGGTGGGCGAGAGATAATAAATAAGTCCCTACAACTAATGCAGCAACTTTTGCTCCATTTCCAACTCGTAGGTCGACTTCGCCCTTTCGTCAATGGTCTCTTGCTCTTTAGATCCTGCACATTTACACAAATGTGAGATCCACATCCAAGTATCTAATACCCATGATGCGTAAGTAGATGAATTGACTTCAATAACAAAAATACCGAAGTGGAAGTCTCACTTCCTTCTTCTTTTGAGCTCCTCCAGAACTTGGCACGTTCCTTTTCCAATGTCCGATCGACCGCAATGGAAGCATGTACCTTCCTTAGCCACTCCACCCACTTGGTTTCAAGCTAGAAGTGCTAGGCTTGGACTTGTCCTTGCCCTTGCCCTTCCAGTTGTCCTTGGGCTTTTTCTCTGCTTTTTCTTGCCCTTATTCTTTTGGACCATCATTATGGCCTTCCCTTTACCTTTGTTGATGTTACTGCTCGGCGAGTTCTCAACATGCCTAGCAACTACGGTAGTGATTTGTCAATCTCATTCATGTTGTAGTTCATGACAAATTGATCCAAACTTTCCTAAGAACGATTGCGGGACTAAGTCGGTGGCCAACTCTTGGCCCAAAGGAAAACCCAGTCTCTCTAGGTTTTCAATGTACCCAATCATCTTGAGTACATGAGCACCAACAGGGCTTCCTTCTACTACCGGCTTACCTTTGAAACAAGTGCTTTAGAGACCTCAAATCTCTCATGCCTCGGCCTCGCTTCTTGATAGAGCTTCTTAAGGTGTACGATCATATCATATGCATCCATGTTCTCATGTTGCTTTTGGAGCTCGAGTTCATGGTGGCCGCATTAGACATCCAATGTCCAAGGCATCATCTTGATGCTTCTTATAAGCATTTCTTTCGGTTCTAGGGGCATTAGCAAACAGGTGGCTCGGAATAGGTCACCAAAACATACGACTTTTTCTCTTGCTTGAGGACAATCCTCAAATTCCTGTACCGGTCTAGAAAATTTGTTCCGGACAACTTGTCCTTCTCAAGGACGGATCGCAATGATAAAGTACCCGATGTGTTTGTTGCCATGGTTATCTATTAACGAAACATGCAAAATATAAGTATCATGCCATAAACATATTTAATGAGGTCTTTTAATTAAATATGCCTCCCTATTTTATTCAAGTCAATGACCCTCGGCATTGACTCGAAAAATCCCATCGTAAGATTTCCTAGTAGGCCAAGATCCATATTTCACCTAATTTTGAGTCGGCTTTGGTGATCACCCAAAATTCATTATTTAGGTAGGAAACACTTTTCAATTACATCACATGTAATTCTTGGATAGTTGGGTGAATAACACTTATTCAAGTCCATCTAATGGACCAAAGCCCAACTTCATGCCTCTAAGCCTTCAATCCTATTGAAATGGCCTAGTTAAGTCGACCCAATGGTTGGCGCTTGGATATTACCTTTATCCTATCGCGTCTTACTAATATAGATAAAGGCATCCCGCTTTGGCGACACACACTTGATCGATACTAGTCTTGACGAGTGCCACACATTGGAAGGCATCACATAATGACTTAATATTTGCTTTGAGGGAATTATTATTATTATTATTAGATCTCACCATTTATTAAATTGTTTATCATACCATAAACAACATCCATGCATCTCATACATAAAAAGCATATAATAAAAGTGACATGGTTATGGCCCCTAAGAGAGTAGCATTAACTAAGCCAGCTTCATCAAGCATCTCCCACCAACGTCCTCACTTGATGCTGCCTTCTTGTCTCCACATCATAATTACATTATATAGAAACCTCTTTTACATTCGAGGGGAGTTAGGTGAGAAGAGAATGTACAATCAGAATGTAGAGAGAAAGGCACGACACGCAGGTCGTATTTATTAAAACCAAAAGGCATAAAAGAGAGGACTAAGGCCATAACCATGCACTATGCATCACAAAGAACATATAAACTCATAACAATAATACATAATTATTTTTCGTGAGTTATAAAAAGATAGAAAATATTGCGCTTTCGAATAACACACTACGCAGAGCAGCACGGGGTTCCGCTGCCCGGTCAGCGGGCGGGGGTCAAGGGGAGGCCGCCCCTTGGTGCAGCATGTGCCGCGCGAAACCCTAAGCCCGAACAACATGAACACTTCATGTGCCGCAGGGAACCCTTGCGCCGTCGTTCAACACTTGAACTTTAGGCGCCTCGTTGGCGGCTTGACATCAACACTTGATGCTGCTGCCGCAAAACAAGAATAGGGTTTCCAAAACCCCTTGCGCTGCGCCTCTTGTGCAGAAACAAGGATTCCATAACCCCTGCCGCCGCAAGCCAAGAACAAGGTTTCCTAAACCCTTGCGCCGTGCATTGAGAATAAGGATTCCATAATGCTGTTTGTATCACATACATACCAAAAAGCTTCGCAAAAACATATATCTTAATACAAAACGGTTTTCACAGATCATATGAACATCTTCATGAAGTTTTGAAAACAACATCACGGTTTTGCATACAACGTAAGAAACAGAATATGTTTTCGCAAAGGGTTTCATACGGTTTTCAGAAATAACATATTAAAGATCATATCTTTTGTCAAAAACAAGAACAGAAAACATGTTATCTCATGTAAACAAAAACAGAAAACCGAGTCATGGTTTCGCAAGACGCTCTGATACCACTGTTGGGAATTTTGCGGATATAACGCGCAGTGGAAAACAGGGATTCCAATCGAGGATCCATGCGAAAAAGCCATAATCCATTTTTTTTAAATGATTTACCTCTTGAAGCGTGAATCACTAACACCGTAATAGAAACGATGTCTCTGCGGTATCCACACGAACAGACTCATGAACGTCCAACGTCCGCAAAGAGGAGCCTCACGTCTCTCACACAGTGCTAGCTGCGAAGAGAAGAGAAGAAACCTATCGCTCTCTCACTCACTATTCTGTAGGTGCGGCTAGGGTTCAGAATTATCTCTTAGCGGCCCCCCTTAGCGATATTTATAATAGGGACTCGCCTTAAGTGAGTGTGAGCGCAAAGAAGAAGGTAAGTCGTGCAACCCTAGACCCATCGTTATGAGTCGGCCCATATTTGAATCCGAGTCCAACTTGGATCCATTGCTCCAATTTTAGTCTGCTCTATATGTGTGACCTGCGAGGTTCTTATTACGTTGGCGTAATATTAAAATCCCATTTTAATATTACAAGCGATGAGTGGTATCTAGCAACACATCGTCATACCCAAGTAATAAGAATGTCAGTGATTTGACATAACCTTTTCGTGACCAATGTTTTCGTGTCGTTTAGTCCCTTTGTCAAGATATCTAGATTGAACACAAGGCATGGAATGCGTCACCCTTGTATAGTCCAATCATTTGTTTCCTGATACTCGAGTAGACTTTGTAACAACAAATGAGATCAATATCTCATATTGACTCATTTGAGCATGGCCATGCATTTCGCAGTCTCACTCAATCAGGGAGCCCGAAGATATCGCTCTGTTATGTAGGAGTGACAAATTCCATCTAGGTCACTCACATCCCTCTCGCATGATTTGCGGTATGTCCAATAACCAACTTTATAATCACCTTGTTACGAGATGACGTTTGATGGCATTAAAACACACAACTCCTCATGTAGGAATCGTAGTGATTTCGGTCAAAGGACCACAAACACCATTGTCACTATGAGAATCGCTTATGACACTCACGTAACGATCCATGTAGCGTTCTCATGGTGGGTCATCCGAAAGACATCATTACTCTAATATGTACCTATGTGAAGACTTGATATCTCATATCCATGACCCGTGAGATGCGGTCATCAGTCTCTACACATACTAGTCTCAATGTATTATTGTTGTCCTAATTAACAATAATACTTGACTAGGGACATTTAAGAATAGTGTTGTAACCAAAAGGATCTCACGATCAAGTCATCCACTTGATGTCCTATGGCATCAAACTTACTATTCTAAGGACTTTATTATGTTTATCAAAAAGAACACAATAAATGAAATGCCTCATATATAAAATAGCATAATAGAATATATGTAAATACAAAAAATGTATTAGCCTCTAGGGCATACACCAACAGGAAACCACAAGAACATGCTTATTTTATGTACACCTCAATATCCACCACTGAACATATTTTGTAAGAATTGAGTATAGAATAGCAAAAAGCTTTCTCTTCTTCTCAAACACCTTCTACAGGTAACATATCATTTACAACATAACATTATTTGTGCACAGTCTGACTTGAGTGTTGGAGTCCCTTTGCAGGTACCAACTCCCCCTCTGGTTTCAACACGCTTCGCTGCTGCTGCTAAGGAGGAAACCATGAGAGCGTGCTTATTTTATGTACACCTCAATATGCACTACTGAACATATTTTGTAAGAATTGAGTATAGAATAGCAAAAAGCTTCTTCTTCTTCTCAAACACCTTCTACAGGTACATATCGTTTACAACATAACTCTATTTGTGCACAGTCTGACTTGAGTGTTAGAGTTCCTTTGCAGGTACCAACTCCCCCTCCGGTTTCAACACGCTTCGCTACTGCTGCTAAGGAGGAAACTACGAGAACGTGCTTATTTTATGTACCCCTCAATATCCACTACTGAACATATTTTGTAAGAATTGAGTATAGAATAGCATAACTCTATTTGTGCATAATTTGACTTGAGTGTTAAAGGCCCTTTGCTGCTGCTGCTGCTAAGGAGGACACCACGAGAACGTGCTTATTTTAAGTACACCTCAATATCCACTACTGAACATATTTTGTAAGAATTGAGTATAGAATAACAAAAAGCTTCTTCTTCTTCTTCTTTTAACGTAAACGTAGAATCTTATTCTTTCTAGAACATTTTAAATGTTATTTTGATGAAAAAAATTTGGTCCATTATATGTAAAATTTGAGCATACCAATAAAATATTAATTTTTTTATCTTTACTATTATATTTTAAAAGTCTCAACTAGGAATAAAAATCAAATGGACATGATAAAATGAAGTAATTAATTGAAATTGAATAAGGATAGTTTAGTATAGAAAATTCTTACAATTAAGACTTAGTTTTGTATTTCTTAATTCTTGTGCCTTGCACCAAAATAGTAGAGAGTAAATAATTAATTATTCACAAAGCTCATTCAAAATAGAGAAATTTACATTAGTATGTATTGGGAAGTATGAGAATTAATTTGAAAATAAACTCACACACAACAACTTGTTGGTTAATTAAAAAGAAAATTACTTTTTGAAAAAATGAATTCAGTATTTAGATTTGTTTATGTAAAAATAACTGAAAATGAGTTTTATTTTGATTTTGTTAGATAAAGTTGTTGCTAGTTTAAAATCCAATATTTTCACAACAAAAAGCAAATTTATAATACCATTTAATTATTATTACTTACAACAGTTTTCTAAAATTACCAAGGCTAAATTCATTTTATTTTTCTTATCCAAACAACCGATTTTTTATAAAGAATCTTGTCGTTTCAGTAAATTTTATGACGTCAAATCTCTTAAAAAGTTATTAAAAATATTGCTGGAAAATTAATTACTACATTCTATTGATATTAAAGTTTTTGTTTTGTTTAGTTTACAAGTTGCCATCCCTTCAGATTTAAATAGATTGCTAATTATACTGAATTAAAACCAGAATTATTTAAAAATCAAGTTTATTTTATAAATTTTTAAATTTAGAATATCATTTTAAATTTAAAACAACTCTTATTGTAATTTTTAAGAAATTTTATTTATAAATTAAATCAATTTTTTAATTTAAGATTCCTACAAAACTGTTTGCCATTAATGCGCGCGCTCTTTGATTTCATTTCCGGCATGATTGACCCACATTCAATACCAATAATCGTCATGCAATTCTCATTTTCCAAAACAATGGCAATCAGAACGATCAAACTAAAACGGTATATTGAGCCTAATTCACTACCATATATCGGGAAGTTCTGGTGGAATTGTAACTGCAGCAGATGTTAATCTGTCCACTTTTATTCTCACCTATAAAATTCGATGTTTCTGATGAGAATCCTGGATTCTACGTTTTCAATGTATTTGATCCCAACATTATACTTCTGTGGCAAATTTTGTCTGCTATTCTACCAGAGCTTCTTTTCTTTTTGTTTGCATTCAAGTGGGAAAGACTGATCGATTCCAGGAAAATATTACCAGAAACTGGTGGTTGGAGAATTCAGTTTTCCCATTTTGGAAGTACATTTCGTTCTTAAAAAGGCTTCGTCCAAACACAGCTTAAAAAATTGATGTTTGGTTCACTTTATACATACTAATGGTTAAGGATAACAATTTTACCCGCCCCGTGGATACCCGCGAATAATACCAGTGATGGGAGTAGATAATACCCATCAAATTTTATCCGTGAATATAAATACCAGTTTTGTGTTATTCCCGTTTAATAAACGGGACGGGAGCGGAGGTAGTTCCCCCCGCACCTGCAGGCATTCCCAAAATATTTACACAAATATTTTATATAAAATTATTAAAAACTTAATTATATAAATTAAAATATTATAAAGTTATATAAATTAAAAATATTTTAAATGTTTGATATTATTTTTAGATTAAGTTGTGTTAGACAAATTTTAAAAAATTATAGTATTATACTTTTATTTTTTATTTTTCATTATTTTATTTTATTTTTTGATTTTTTTTATTTTTCTTTTTACAATTTATGCGAATATTGCGAATACCCGTTTATCCGCAAAAAAAAAATAAACAAATATCCGCACGGATATGGAGACGGAGGCGGATGAGGATATTATTCGCGGGAGCGAGGCAGACGGGAGACTACTACTACTGTCCGCTCGCCCGCTTGCCATCCCTACTAATGGTGACATGACTTCGAGTACATTTGAATAGAATTATATTTTACAATAAGCACTTCTTAAAAGTAAGTACTATAAATGATTTTAAATGTGTTTAAATGCAGACTTTAAAAAAAAGATTTAAAAAAATGCATTTACCATTTATTTTTGAAAGTTAATGACCTTCACTTTCTAAAATAAGTGTTAAAATAAATAAGTGTTAAAATATTTTTTTTTTGTATAAATAAGTCACATTAAGCCTCGACTAATTCAAAGTAGAGCCCAATCAGATTACAAGTATAAAACTCTTTTAACATTAATTTTTTTTTTCATTCATAAGACTCGAACTCGAAACTTTATTTAAGAAAAACAAGTATCGTACCACTTGAATCAACCAAACGTTAGTAAAATAAACGATTTTTAATCCTAATAATTTAGTATTAAGTACTTAAATACTATATCCAAATGTATAACAACTTTTTTCTTTTTAAAGAAAAAAAGTTCCTTAAAAAAAAATGTCTATCCAAACGTTAAAAATATAAACGAAAAAATGCCGAAAACAATATCAATATAGTTACTCCATGGTGCACGAATTAAATGCAATGAAAATGCAAATCCTATGGATATGGATTTGGATATGTTACAGATTGGCTAGTTGGAAGCCAAGCTACTCAGGTTACGAAAGCACAGAACTACAATTACCAAGGCAACCCCCCATCCCCACAACAACAAAGAAAAAAGTCACCTGAAAAGAAACATCTTATATGCACCAAGCCACTAACCAATGATGGCTCCACTACTCAAAGCCCTGCTATTGGCTGACATCGAACAAGTTCTTCAACGGAGTGTTGTTGTTCAAATCCAATGTAACAATCGGAGACTAAAATCAGTGTCACACCCTGCAAGACAATAAATATTTACTCAACAGATTATACAAACGAAAGTAAACCTGACGATCTAAAGTCAAGTATAAATTATATAGTTGTCAAAATAAATTTATTAAAACGAATGTTTGCTTTTCTAGATTATCACATCATTAATCCATGCTTCAGACCTGCTACAGGCTCAAAAAGTGAAACAGATCTACAAGTGATATCACGGAGCATAAACTCTTGCAAGTCTCTAAAGTCTAAAGCCTATATAGGCCACACAATAAGCATATTCCTAATTGAAAAGAAAAATGAGAGAAATAAGGAAATCCACCCACGCAAAGTCATTGATATCGCGAGGAAATTAGCAAATAGGGAATAGAAGGGAGGGGTCAGGAAGCAAGGAGAGAAGGCAGTAAAGCTCATAGTACTTGAAGAACAGATATTTCCAACATAAAAAAACACGGAAAGAACCTAATTCTCTTTGTAAACTGTTGAGAGAGAGAGAGAAAAAGAAAGACATGTACTGAACCGTGTGTTTCAACTATATAACGGAAGTTGAATATATACTCAATAAGTAATAAATAATTACACAATTTACATGATGTAAGACTAATAGTTGTACTATTAGTTATACCTAATTACATATGTTTCTAACACTCCCCCTCAAGCTAGAGCATATAAATCATATGTACCAAGCTTGTTACACAAATAACTTATTCGTGGACCTCTCAGGAACTTGGTGAAGACATCTGCTAGATGATCGTTTGAGTTGACAAAGTTTGTGATGATGTCTCCTAGTAGAACCTTTTCCCTGACGAAATGACAGTCAACCTCAATATGTTTGGTCCTTTCATAGAACATTGGATTGAAAGTTATATGCAAAGCAGCTTGATTGTCACATATGAATGTTATTTTCATAACCTCACCAAATTAAAGTTCTTTGATGAGTTGTTTCAACCAAATGAGTTCACAAGTGACTGAGACCATAACTCGGTATTCTGCTTCGGCACTAAATTTTGCAACTACATTTTGCTTCTTACTTTTCCAGGAAACTAGATTGCCTCCAATGAGTACATAATACCCAAAAGTGATCGTCTGTCAGTAGGAGAACCTGCCCAGTCAACATCTGAGTATCCAACGACCTGAGTATGTCCCTTATCTTCATAGATGAGGCCTCTTCTAGGAGCTCCCTTAATGTATTTGAGGATTCGTATCACTGCATCCCAGTGGCCCTCACATGAAGAGTTTAAGAATTGGCTATCCACACTGACTGTAAAAGAGATGTCTGACCGAGTAACAGTGAGGTAGTTTAACTTCCCAACCAATCTCCTATACTTTCCTAGATCCGATAAAGGTTCCCTCTGATCTGGTAGGAGTTTGGCATTTGGATCTATGGGAGTATCAACCGGCTTGACATTCAACAATCCTGTTTCTTCAATGATATCCATAGCATACTTTTTTTGAGACACCACTATACCATCCTTGGATTGAGCTACCTTAACACCCAAGAAATATCGAAGAAGTTTACCCAGGTCTTTGGTCTGAAAGTGAAGAGAGAGATGTTGTTTTAACTTACATATGCCATGGTCACTTCCAGTGATGATAATGTCGTCAACATACACGACTAGATAAATACATCCTTGGGCTGTGTGGCGATAAAACACAGTGATTTGCTTCACTCCGAATCATACCAAATTGTTGAATCACAGTGCTAAATCGTCTGAACAAGGCTCTAGGAGACTGTTTGACACCATAAAGAGACCTATGGAGACGACATACCAGGCTAGAAGACTCCCCCTGAGTAACAAATCCAAGAGGTTGTTCCATATATACCTCTTCTTTTAGATCATCATGCAGGAATGCATTTTTAATGTCAAGTTAATGAAGAGGCCAGTGCCGAATGGAAGCCATGGACAAAAGCAACCGGACAGATGCCATTTTAGCCACAAGAGAGAAAGTATCCCTATAATCTAAGCCGAAGATCTGTGTGTACCCTTTCGCCACAAGACGGGCTTTGAGACGATAAATTTTACCATCAGGACCCATCTTGACTGTATAGATCCACCGATAGCCAATAACAAATTTCCTTGGAGGAAGAGTAACTAGTTCCCAAGTACCATTGTTGTGAAGCGCACTCATTTCATCAACTATTGCTTGTCTCCATCCGAGATGGGATAAGGCTTCACCTGGAGATTTAGGGATGGAAACAGAAGACATGGAAGAAAGACAAGCAAAGTACAAAGAAGAAAGGCGGTGACAACTTAAAGCAATATAATGAGGAGAAGGATTACGAGTAGATCGAATACCTTTTCACACGGCAATGGGAAGATCTGAGTCGTCTGGCAGTGCCGAAGCTGGTAAAGGAGTTGGTTTCGGAGAAGAGTCCACAATGACCTTAGCAGCAGTATCTGGAGGAGGGATAGGGGGCACTGGAGGTTGTGGTCGGAGGTGATAGGTGTGGAGGAAACGGTCAGTGGTGCTGGGGACCTGTACGGGCAGTGGTTGGGTTAGTTCAGACTCGATAGTGACAGGGACAAGAGGAACCAGAAGGACTGCATAGATTGACTTGGAAGTCGAGGGAGACGACTCAAAGAAGGGTACAGACTCGAAGAAAGTAACATCGGCTGAGATAAGGTAACATCAGAGAATAGGAAAATAACAATGATAACCTTTCTGGGACTGAGTGTAACGAAGGAAGACACAATTGAGGGATCGTGTCGTGAGTTTGTCTAGACCAGCAGAGAGATTATGGACAAAACAAGTGGATCCGAAGACGTGAGGCGGAAGAGAATGAAGAGGCTGATGGGGAAACAAGACAGAATGAGGGACCCTGTTATCAAGCACAGAGGATGACATGCGATTGATAAGGTAACATGCAGTCAGGACAGCATCACCCCAAGAACGAAAGGGAACCTGACTATGGAGTAAGAGGGTCCAAGTTGTTTCAAAAAGGTGTTTATTTTTACGTTCAACTACCCCCATTTTGTTGAGGTGTATGTGCACAAGATGTTTGGTGAAGAATGCCATGAGAAGCCATAAAGGTCTGAAATTGATGAGATAAGTATTTATTGGCATTATCACTGCACAGAGTACGAATAGGAACACTAAACTGAGTTTAAATTTCTTGATAAAATTTTTGAAATATGGAAAATAACTTAGACCTGATTTGCATTAAAAATAACCAAGTACATCGAGAGTAATCATCAATAAAGGTAACAAAGTACTTTGACCCTAGAAATAGTACGACTTGGATCCCATACATCAGAATGAATTAAGGCAAAAGGAGACATAGTGCGAGCACTGAAACAATCAGGAAACAGACTACAGGTGCGTTTCCCTAACTGACACGACTCACAAGGAAGACTCGATAACTTAGAGAGGCTCGACACCATTCTCTATAGTTTGGCAAGGCTAAGATGACCTAACTGAGCATGGATGGTAAGAGTGGAATCTGTGGCAGAGTAAACACGAGAAGGGTTGGAGAGTTGGTAGAGGCCATTAGGCTCATATCTGGCGCCAATCATCCGTCCCGAGCTCTGGTCCTGCAGAAGAACAGAATCTTTAGTAAAAGTAATGGAACAATCAAGAGAACAGGTTAAACGACTAATGAAAAGTATATTAAAAGGACACCTAGGAATATACAAAACCAAATCATCAGTGAGGGAAGGGAGGGGATTAGCAGTGCCAATCCCTTGAGGTTGTGTCTGAGAACCATTAGCTGAAGTAACCATAGGCAAATAACTAGAAGTAGAGAGATGAGAGAACAAAGCCTTATTACCAGAAATGTAGTCAGATGCACCAGAATCAAGAACCTAAGGGCCAAGGGATGGTGACTGAGAGAGACAAGCATAGGAATTACCAGTGTGTGCAACAGAAACAGTGGAACCAGAAGACTGACACTGCTCAAACCACTTCAGAAAATCTGCATAATCAGTCAGAGAGGCTCAAGGTGGTTCAGAAGGCTCAGGAGTGTCTGGTTGAGTAGTCTGTGCAACATTAGCAGTACGGGGAGGATGGCCATGTAAAGTCCAGCATTTATCAATGGTGTGACCCAAGCGATGAAAGCGATGATAATGATCACATTTCGGACGAGGTTTGGAACCTAAGTGACCCCCACGGGAACGGCCACAACTATTGGACTAAGAGACAAGAGCAGAGGTGTCACCAGTGATAGGAGCAACAAGAGAATCAAGATTGTGGTTAGTTGGAACCCGAAGCAAGGTAGAACATGTCGCAGAAAGAGTGGGAACAGTAGGAGATCCCAAAATCTGATCACAGATGGTGGAGTAATCTGCGGGTAAACCATAAAGACCCAAGAGCATGAAGAAGGTGTTCCGTTGTTCAAGTTTCTTTGCCGGGGTATCCGCCAGAGGCAACAGTTCATTGAAATTGTGGAGAACACCATGAAGTTTGCCCAAGTAGGCGAACATAGGGCCATCAAACCTCCTGGGGGCAATAAGACTCGTAAGATCATGACAAATCCCGTACAGTCGTTGGGTGTCATTGGTGTATAGAACTTTGGCTTACACCCAAACGGATTCACATGTCAAATGAGCCCGAAAAATTTGCTTCAAAGAGGAGTGGATGGTGGACTTAAGCACACTGCAAAACTGAGCATCAATCTTTTTCCACTTGGGACGGTCAGCCTCAGGCACAGAATCAACCTTGGTAGTGAGATGAGTCTTATACCCTTGACCGGTAAGCCAAAGTTTGACGTCGGAGGCCTAGGAATCATAATTAGTGCCATCCAATTTGTCAGTGAAGAGATGGGCACTGATATAATTAGTGAAAATAGTAGGTTCCACCTTCGGAGCATCTGTAGGGCTCAAGGAAGCCATGGATCGGATTACAAATAACCAAAAAACACAACCAACAGTACCTGAAACGGACACGAGCAAGTGTATGACACGTCTGAAGGCTGCAGTTGGGGGGGCGGAGGACTGGGCCCAACAGAGGAGAGGCCAGCGAGCACGGTGGGACAAACGGCGGCCGAAAAGGTGGCCGAACACGCCGTCACGCGAGGCTGGAGAGAGGCCCGCGGGTGCCGATCGCAGCCCATTGAACGCAAGCATGCGGGCGCGTGGCTGGGCTGGTACTTCTGGGATCGGGTTGAGCAGAGGATGGCGCTCCGAGCGATGATGGTGGCAGCCAGAAAGGAAATTGACGGTGGTGGTCAAAAAGGACATCGGTGGCAGGGGCTGAAACTGGCCGGAATGAGACACGACAAAGGAGATCCGGTACCTGGAGTGATGACATGGGTGGTCGGAAAATTTGTTTGGCACTGGGGGGTAGTGGGTCCTCTGGGTAGGCACGGTTCTAGGGTTGTCTTTCTGTAGGCTCTAGATACCATGTTGAGAGAGAGAAAAAGAAAGACATATACTGAACTGTGTGTTTCAACTACACAACGGAGGTTGAATATATACTCAATAAGAAATAAATAATTACACAATTTACATGATGTGGAACTAACAGTTGTACTACTAGTTACACCTAATTACATATGTTTCCAACATAAACCATGTTAAGCCCCAAGGCTATGTAAGTCAATTCAAGTATTCTTTCTTATTGTTCTTGTTTATAATGTGATCAGGTGCCAGAATCCACTGTTATGGGCAAAACCGTTGTCAAAATACCAAAAATCATAGTAGATATTGTCAACAACCACATCTCCACTACCAATCTTTAAAGTGTGCTTGGTAAGAGAGGTGGCAAATGAACAGGTTAAACATAGGGAAGGGTACATATGTGTTAATTTTCACTTGTTGGAGCTTGGTAGAAAAGGAAAAGTGATGGTTGAAAACTGTTTTGTTTGAACTCCTGATAGTATCCCCTTCTCATTTCCATCCCCATTTGGGATGTTAAAAGGTCCCAATGATGGAATGCAAATGGTGGGCACTCTATTTCCACCCTGTTGAAACAAAGTATTTGGAAGAAATTATGTTTCTTGTGTACACACAGTCCATCTTATTTATACTGAGTGCTTTAAGTACAAGAGCTGAAGGGAGAACCACAGCTTGGATGGAGAGAAATCATTTTACCTGAAGATTAGCTGGAGTTAGAGGCAACTCCATGGAGGTAACCAAGCGATCAGAAAAAGAAACTCTTTTCAAAGCATACAGCTCAGACGTAGAGGTATTACCAAGAACCAACCACCATTGCTCGTCTTTTATCTGTAATCAAGAAAATTGTAAACTATATTTACAGCAGAGAGGCTACAAATCATAACAGAACATTTTAAAAAATATACTGACCTTTGGAAATCGAGGTACAAATGCTCTAGAAGAGTGTCGTCTGGAATTGGTCTTCTCTAATCTGATGTACAATGTGTGTGACCTCTCACCATTATTGTGCCTCCCCTGAAGCTTTAATTTCATTTTAACATGAGGGAAGTGCTGTATATCCTGGTTAAAAATAAGAGAGAAACAAACAGGTATAAACTAAAAGAGGCGATATGCCTGCCAGATAAAATAAAGTACTATTATGAAAAAGAGCATATGTATGCAGGGGTTAGTCAACCTACAAAGGGACTTTGAAATGTGGACATAGCCTAAAAACCCAAAGGCACAGAGAGAAAAATAACTGGTGCAAACCCATGTAAGAATTTATAAGACAACCTATGATGTAGTGTCTTGTCAGATTTGAACCAACTAATACAATTTTGGCATGCTTATGCCTTAACCACTTAGCTACAAATCCCTAACAAATTCATGTCTTTCCCTCCTTCAGATTTTACTTCACAGGGTGATACAAGAATTAAACAGATGGTGATGGATTTCAGATAGGGTCAAGATCAATTGACAAGACTCATCACACAACATCAAAGAACTTCTTATAGAATATAATTTTCATTGATCTAAGACACACAATATTTTAGAGAAACTGGCCATCGATAAGTTGAAGAAGATCCAGTAGTCAATAATATTTTATATTTTACATATCACGTAACACATTAATCTTATGGAATGCAAATAGAGTATAACTGTATAACAATAAAAAGGTCAGCTCAGTGCATGAGGCTCCCACCATGGTGTAGAATGCAAATAGAGTAAAAAAATATCTTCGACAAACGAAAATATTTATATTTTAATTAGCAGTAAAGTAAAAGAAATTCCAAAATTCAAATATACTAAAGTGTTTTAAAGGCATTGAGATAACAAAGCAACTAATTCAACATGGCACAGCTCAATCACAAATGTTCCTTAATTAAATGAAGATTTTAATTCACATTAAAATTAGAGAAGATTTCCAATTTTACCATTTATGATTAACAGGGAACGGAGGGGTGAAAAACAATATTACCTTTCGATATTGATTTGAAAGACTACATGATAATATTAAACAGATACAGTCTGTTTAATATTCTTTACCTGATACAATCTTGAAGCCGGGAAATTTCCAGTTACAGTCTGCAATGCTGCCTTGGGAATATCTAATAATTCCTGTACACTACAAATTCCATTTCTGCTAAGTGAACTTATCAGATCAGCATTCATGCATGGCAGCATCCATAAGGACAAGTCCTTATCAAACCACAAACCCTAGAACCAGGTCACAAGATTTAAGAGTGAATTGTAAAGGACATTCTAGATGGGAGAAAAAATAAATAAATAAATAAAGAGAGCAGGAACCAAGCTGAATACGAGCATGGTTTATCCTTTCACTGTAAGCTCTGACATGACGATCAAAGTTATGTTTTGAAATATATGTAGCTGTACTATTAAAGGAAAGAAAGGATTTGGAGATACAATGAAGAGAGCATATATAGTAATTTCCCTTTGATTGATACACATTACAATGAAAATCATGGAAAAGGGCATGCTGCATCCAATACTAATCTCGCTCCCCTCCAAATCAGGAAAAAGGAGTAGAAAATCAAACAGCAAATAATATTATTAAACTACAACACAAGAATGGTTTCGTTTGATCCATGTAGCCAACCCCACTTAGTGGGAAAAGGCTTTGTTGTTGTTGTATAACACAAGAATGTTTCCATTGCCTTTTAATATTTAAAATCAAGTATTCATTTGTCTCTTCCATTAACTAAGCAAAGCGGCAAGGAAATCACGGGCCTTTAAAATTGTATGATTTGTGGGTTAGGTGATACAAATTACAATGTAAATCATGGAAAAGGGCATGTTGCATGCAATACTATTCTTATTCCCACAAAATCAGGAAAAATGAGTAGAGAATTAAACAGAACATAATAGTATTAAACTACAACACGAGAATATTTCCCTTTCCCTTAACATTTAAAATTAAGTACTCATTAGACTCTTCCATTAACTAAGCAAAGAATCATGGCAATAATCTGTAGCTCTAAAATTGTAAGATTTGTGGGTCATGGACCTCATGTTTCCAGGGACAGTAAAATGAATCGTGCACCCAAACCTTTAGAAAATCTGAAATAAACACGTAATATAGTACTACAGTTCTAAGTGGGGTAGTTAAGTAGCATTCATTGCTCAATATGTCTATAATTCAATAATGAAACTCTACATTTGGTGCATGTTTGGACTTTGGATTAGCTTTTTTTGCTTTTAGAAAAGATTATAATCAGAATGTTCAAGACAAAAGTTTTTTGGCTGGAATGCTTTTTTTGCGTGTAAAATAATCAGAATCCAACATGCACTTAGCTAGTTGTATGCAAAATTATCCAACTGCTGCGAAAAAAAGGTAGGTCAGCTGCAGAACAAAACGGAATGAATACCTGCATGACCATTTGCAGAAGATGTATGCAAGTGATTGAGCTTGAAAGCCAACCACTGTTTGCACATATATCAATCATGGCCTGAATTATGCGTATACTCTGATCCAATACTGATTTCAAGTCTGTGACATAGTCACTGATTGGCAACTCCAACTGAGAAAAATGAGCCTGTCCCCAAAAAACTTCTATGATCCCAAATATAAACAAAAGAAATAAAGAAAATAAAAGAGAAATTTTACCATGCTAAATTCATGGTTAAAGACATGACTGACCTGAAAGAGAAGATTTGCTTTGACATGAGGGTCATCCAGACGGTTCTTATCAACCGGATATTTAACTTTCTCAGATAGTGCTTCATTGTATTTTTCCTATGACAAAAGGATGATATATTCTTACGTTAATGAACGAATTTAATTTTGTAGCAAGGAAAGATAATTTTTGACATAACCCGAAATGTAGCATTAATCAAATTATTAGAGAATGGATGATAGTTCATTTGTATAAAATTAGGACTTAGCTTAGCAACAAAAGAGAATATTACTTGTAACTACACATCTATTCAATCCTCCGAAGTGCAAGGCATAGTTACCAGCAACGTGGGACATTCTGGTGCATAGTATGGGAATGGGAATGCAAACCGTCACTTAAAAAGAATACAATACATAAGGGGTAGGCTACTTCGGTGCTAGATCTGGGTATGTGCCAGGTATATCAATTTCCCTACTAACCTCTAATATTGGGCTTTATCAACTGTGGGACTCTCTTCAACATTTCCTATTCTGTGATTCTGTTCAATGAGTACACCCGTAGCCTTACACCCGAGCTTTCCGGTCTCTTTGAGAAGATCTAGGACATATTTCCTTTGAGAAATGAAGATACCTTGCTTGGAGTAGGCAATTTCAATCCCAAGGAAGTACTTTAGCCTTCCAAGATCTTTCATTTCAAACTCAACTAATTTCTCCTTTAGGAGTTGCTTCTCAACTAAGTGATCACCTAATATAATGATGTCATCAACATACACCAGTAAAATAGTGAGTTTACCTTCTTGTGAATGTTTAAAAAATAGAGTATGATCACCTTGACTTTGTCTGTATCCTAGGAACACCATTGTCTTTGTAAATCTTCCAAACCAAGCACGGGGAGATTGCTTCAACCCATATAAAGCCTTTTTTAACCTGCACTCCTTGTTCCTTCCACTAGTGGAATCGTACCTAGGGGAAATCTCCATACAAACTTCCTCCTCTAAGTCTCCATGGAGAAAAGCATTTTTAACATCAAACTAGTATAATTCCTACCCAAAGTGAGCAGCAAGAAAGAGTAAGATTCTCACAATGTTCATCTTTGCTACTGGAGCAAATGTCTCCTCATAGTCTATTCCATAAGTCTGAGTGTATCCTTTTGCAAATAACCTTGCTTTATACCAATCTAGTGCACCATCAGACTAATATTTCAAAATATATATCCATCTGCACTCTATTGACCTTTTGTCTCCTAGTCTCTCAACAATCTCCCATGTTCCATTCTTTTCCAATGCACTCATCTCCTCATTTATGGCTTGAACCCAATTCTTATCCTTCAATGCTTCTTGTATTAATGTTGGGATTCTGATAGTATCAATGGCTGAAATGAAACTCTGGTGCTGCAAATAAAGGTTTTTTGAAGAGACAAATTGAGAATAAGGTACTTGGTACAAGATCTTTTCCCTTTCCTCAATGCAATTGGTAAGTCATCTTGGTCAGGTTCACAATAATTCAAAGGAATATTATCAGTTTAAAAAACATGAGGACTAGTATCTTTAGTACTTACCATAGGTTTGGACGTCTGAAGTTGCTGTTGGGCCAGTTTGGGTTTTCCCCTCTACTGATACACCAATATTGTTGTGCTGGCCTTGGCCTTGACCTTAGCTGGTTCAGGTGGGGTACCAGAAGAAGATGCTAATTCCTGTATAGAGTCAGATAGTAAAGGAAAGGAGGACTCAGGAAAGGACTCAACTTCCAGAATGTTCTCCCCCTGAAGCTGAGGACGAGTAAAGAATGACTCATCTTCATGAAAAGTGACATCCATGGAAACAAAAAAATGACGACTCAAAGGGTGAAAGCATTTGTATCCCTTATTGTCAGGAGCATAACCCAGGAAAACACATTTGATAGCACAAGGATCAAGTTTGATGTGATGCTAGCGATGTACATGAACAAATTTCATACAACCAAAAGACATGAGACTCTAGACTCTGCATAATGGGAACTGAAGGAAAGTAAGATGTCATGAGTTGGACAGGACTTACATTACGAAGAACATGAGATGGTAACCAATTGATCAAATAAGCAGCAGTTAAAATAGCTTCCCCTCAGTATGAGCTAGGAACAGACATTTGGAATAATAAAGCTCTAGTGATTTCAAGTAAATGACGATTTTTTCTTTCTGCAACACCATTTTGCTGAGGAGTATCAACACATGTGAGTTCATGAACAATACCATTCATGGCCAGAGAACAAGAGCCAGAAGGCTTACTGAGAGAGGCAATGAGAGTCCGTAGGTGCTCCAACTCAATTTTACTAAGGGTTGGAACTTTATCTCCCACCTTTGAGTCTTCACCCACAGTCATAGAATCCAAAGTGGTCACATTTGCCTGGTTGTGCTGCATACCATTGAACTCTCGTGTGCGGCTAAGAACCTGGTCCTTCCCATAAAGTGAACAGTTCTCCTTGGTGTGACTAGATTTCTTACAATAGGTGCACCAACGACTTTCTTGGTTAGGCGTAGAGGAGGAAGAAGAAGAGCCTGGTTTAGTTGTCTTGCCTATTGCCAAGGCTGACCCACTAGTGGGCTTGTCATCAAGCATAACATCCCTACGACTTTCCTCTCCCTGAACAGTGTAGAACACCTCAGATAGTGAGGGCAGTTTCTCCTTGCGCAGAATCTGAACCCGAATAGAGTCATACTCATAATTCAAACTGGAGAGGAACACAAAGATCCAGTCCCTTTCAACAAAACTAGTCAACGTGGAACAATCCTTGCTACACTCCATTTTTAGATTCTGATATTGATCCAACTCAATCTACAGGCCATTAAGGATCCCATAATAATCTATAATCGAGAGTGTTCCATGTTTGGTAGCGAAGATTTTTGTACTCAACTCATAGCAAGTGGCGATGTCTAGTTTCATAGAGAAGGTCTGCCGAAGATTGTCCCAAATTTCGCAAGAAGAAGGAAGGAACATACAGTTTTTGCTAACCTCGGGAGTCATGGAGTTCCAGAACCATGTTATAATAAGACAATCCTCATCATCCCACGTTTCAAATTGTGGGTCATCCTTCTTAGGAGCAATCCCTTTGATGTGGTTTAACTTCCGACGGCCCTTAAGGGTAGTATGGATGACCTGGGCCCACTGCAAGTAATTTTTTCCATTAAGGCGATAGGTGGGGTGCAAGACCAAGAGATCATTGGGATTCAGAGGTGTAAGTTGTGCCATGCTAGACTGCGGAATGGCTGTGGTAGTCTCGTTGTCTAACATGGTCGTAGTTGAACATGAGCAGCAGATGCCGAAACAAAATGGGACTGCCGGCAAGGTGAATTAAGTCCTGGACAATGGCGCGTGGCTTATATGCGTTAAACTGGTGGAAGTGCATGTGCAGGCACATGAGTGGTTTTCTGGCAGCAAGGCTTTGGGAGATGGCCGGTCAGAGGTCTGGGGGAAGACAGGTGTCCTTGCTCTAGCGGTTCAGGTGCGGGAAATGGACTAGGCTGTGTCATAGTCACGAGCGTGCGATAAAGGCACTAAGCCCAGTGATGTAGGCTGGTTTGATCAGTAATGAAGGCTTATGGCAGCGGAAATAACAGAGGCTCCCAGATCGGAAGCTCTAATACCATCTAGAGAAAATTGATAAGTCTTAGAGATTGAACACAAATTTGGTGAATTGCTTGAGTGAGTAGCAATCAGCACTCTGATATATATATATATACACTAAGAAATATATAAAGTGTTACATTTACAAGAAAGAATCAACTATTTCCTATGACTCTCATTTCTTAGGAATAACTACTCTTATAATTCCCAATGATACATTTAATCATTACACTATTTCTAACATTACTCAACAGCAACTACTTATTACTTTTGTTTTTTGCTATCTTCTCCATTGGCTCTAGTTCATTTCTGCTATTCAACCCAAATTTGCCATTTTGTATACCATAGTGATCTAGATCACTGCATTATGGTGTGCACAAACTAGATCAACAAACAAGTGGGACAGGCATAAATCTAGTAACTATGGCACAGGGTTGACTTAAGAGAGTAAAGCGCAAGTGGTAATGAGTGATGAGAAAATCAAGGGATTGGAATTTTACATATCCATGGTTTGTTAATTGTTATCCCTTTGTTTGTATTTTATAAAAATCTAAACTGTTGAATGTTTTCTTTAATTGTTATTGATAGAATATTTGAAAAATATCTCATAATATCTTTATTGTATCAGAATATTTGAGAATATCTTAGATGATCTCTTAGAGGTTATCCCATTTGTTAAGAGTAGATATTATGTTGTTAAGAGTAGATATTATGTATGTGCTTTATTTTGTATTGCTAGCCCATTTATTGTTAGTCTATCTTACATATATAAATACATAACCTGCACCCATATTGGGTACAATTTTTCATTCTTCTTTTCTCATTACATGGTATCAAGAGCTAGTTTCTAAATTTTTTTTTCTCTCTCTCAGCCTTCCACTTAAAAAAAAAAAAGACAGAAAGAGCATTTTCAGAAACAGAGTAGCTTCAGATCTAGGGCAGCCGCCACTGGCTGTCGTGTAGCTTCGACTTCTGACCGGCATGGAGTGCCAGTGTAGGCCGTCCGGCGTCTGGGGAGGGCCGGCGGGCGATGGGTGGTGCCAGCGACGCAGGAAGAACGCCGTTTGGGTGCCCTGTAAGTGCGAATCTCGCGGGCTCGGCATGTGGGGAACACCCAGACCTCGTGGGTGGTTGGTGCGGCGGTCATCCGCCACAGAGAGGTGCGACCGACGGTTGGGGGTGGCTTGCCGGCTTCAGAGGTCTGGTGACGTCTCCGACGAGGTGATTTTGGCGTTTTTCATGCTTGTCTCCTGTCGTTTTTGGGCTGTTTTGTTCCAGGTTGGCGTGATCTGCATCGTTTGTGGTATTTCGAGCCCGTTCGGTGTGTTGTTTGTGCTCTTTTCCCTCCTTATAGGCTGATTTATTGTGTTAGTGGCTATGGGTGACGAACACTCTGAGATTCTGGGTGGGGGTAGCAAGAGTGGCGCTTCCGACACCACTTCCGCTAATGTTCTGGCTGAGGTGATTCCCTCCAACATCAATATTACTGATCGAAAGCTTGATGGCGATGGTACTAACTATCCTCAGTGGAAGAAGGCTATTTTGATGTACTTGAAAGGTCACAGGAAGGAAGACCATCTCACCCAAGATAGTCCGCAGGATGAAGCAACTAAGGATTTGTGGATTCGAAGATATGCGATTGTATTCATTGATTCAGCGGACCCTGGATCCTCGGGTTGATGATATCACCACCCATTGCACCACTGTCAAGGAATTATGACAGTGCCTTCACTCTTTGTTTTTAGGTGCTGATGATTTATCCCTCCTATATACGAAGACACAAGATCTGTATCATGCCAATCAGAAGGATGAATCTCTTAGTGACTATTATATAGGCTTCAAATGCTTATTTGAGGAATTGAACACATTGTTACCTATCACCTCGGATGTGCAGGAGATGCAGGCTCAGCAGGAGCAATTGGCAGTGATGCGTTTTTTGTCAGGGTTGAGTGGTGAATTTGGTGCGGCCCGATCTTAGATTTTGACCGGTTCTGGTAGTTTGACCCTGAAAGATGTATACTCTCGCCTCCTCCGAGTTGCTCGTGAGCTTTCTAAGTCTCATCCCTTAGCTGCGAGCGAGGCCTCTGCTTTGGTGAGTTCTAGTTCTCGCTGGGACAATTCCCGTGATGGTCGTGGTGGTACTCATGGTGGACGAAGTAGTGGTCGTGATACTAGAGATCCACGGGGTAGTGGAGGTGGAGGACAGGATCCTGGGGAACCACTTATTTGTCGCTATTGTAAGGAACCTGGTCATATTAAGCGAAACTGTTGGAAACTTTAGCAGAAAAATCAGTCCAATCCGCAGCGTTTTGCTCATATTGCTACTGATGAAGGCATTTCCTCCCAGCACCCCATCAGTCAGGCTTGTTATGATGATAATAGATGAGTTTGCTCAGTACACTCAGTTTCAAGCCTCTCGGTCTGTTCCACCATCTCCTTCTGTTGCTTCTGTTGCTCATACAAGTAATCCTACTGCATGTTTATCATCACTTTCCCACAACAGGGTCATTGATTTAGGAGCTTCCGACCACATGACTGGCCAGACAGGTACTCTTACATCTTTTACCCCCTCCCCTCATCTTCCTAGTGTTACTTCAGCTGACAGTTCCGCTGCTCCTGTCATTGGGAGTGGTACTGTGTCTCCCACCTCTGCCCTCCCTCTTTCTCGAGTTTTATGTTTGAATCAATTTCCATTTAATTTACTTTCTGTTAGTTAGATTACTCGGTCACTTAATTGTAGTGTTCACTCTTTCCCTGATTATTGTGTCTTTCAGGAACTTAAGACGAAAAGGGTGATTGGTAGGGTTCGTGAGCAGAACGGCCTGTACATCCTTGAGTGCTGTCCAGATCAAGAACTGGTGCCTGTTACTTGTTTGGGTGTGGCTGATTCTCTCCAACTTCATTGTCGTTTAGGTCATCCGTCTTTACAGTCTTTAAAAAAGTTGTGTCCTAGTTTGAGTCGTCTGTTTATTTTAGAATGTCAGTCGTGTCAGTTGGCTAAACACCCTAGGAGTCCTTACCCCTCACGAGTCAATAAGCAGGCAGCGTCCCCATTTGAGCTAGTTCATTTTGATATTTGGGGTCTGTGCCCAATTATTTCTAAGTCTGGTTTTCGATATTTTGTAACATTTGTGGATGACTTTTCAAGAATGACTTGGTTATATTTTATGAAATCTCGTTCTGAATTATTTTCTATATTTACCGCTTTCTGCTCTGCAATTAAAACCCAATTTAACATCTCTGTGCGTGTCCTTCGCAGTGATAACGCTAAAGAATATTTCTCTCATGACTTCACTTCCTATATGATTCAACATGGGATGGTCCACCAATCCTCCTGTGTTGTTACTCCTCAGCAGAATGGAGTTGCTGAACGCAAAAATAAGCATCTTTTGGAAGTTGCTCGATGCTTGTTGCTTTATATGTCTGTTCCTAAAGTTTTTTGGGCTTACACCGTTTCTACTGCCTGTTTTCTAATTAATCGGATGCCATCTTCTGTCTTACAGGGCCAAGTTCCTTATTCTGTACTTTGTCCTTCTCAATCTCTGTTTCCCCTACCTCTTCGTATTTTTGGTTGTCAATGTTTTGTGCAGGATAGTCGGCCTCAAGTTTCTAAGCTACATCCTCGCTCACTTAAATGTGTCTTTTTGGGTTATCCTTGCCATCAGAAAGGGAACAGATGCTTCTCTCCTGATTTGGGACGATATCTTGTGTCCGCTGATGTCACTTTCTTTGAGTCTACTCCGTTCTTTGTTCAGTCTCCTCCGGTTATTGAGGAAGATGAAGAAATTCTCGTTTATCACAACCTTCGGTCTCATGATTCTGCGTCACCTCCTTCCTCTGATGTTTCCATTCCGTCTTATCCTCCACATCGACCGCCCATACGACAGGTGTACACTCGCCGGACTTGTGTTCCCTTTGCCAGCACTGCACCCATGGATGTACATTGCTGTTCAGCTGACACATCACCTCCATCCACCTCTTCGTCAAAGGATCCGACTCTAGATCTTCCTATTGCCCTTCGTAAAGGTAAACTTTCTTGTGTCACTAACCATCCTATTGCACCCTTTATTCATTATGACCATCTTTCCCCTTCCTCCCAATCTTTTGTTGCCTCCTTTATGTTGTCACAGTTCCCAAAAATATTGCTGAGGCTCTGTCTCATGATGGGTGGCGCCATGCCATGGAGGAGGAAATGCTTGTTTTGGAACATAACCAGACGTGGGATCTCGTTTCCCTTCCCTTTGGTAAGCGTGCCATTGGATGCAAGTGGGTGTTCACTGTTAAAGTCAATCCGGATGGTACCGTTGCTCGTTTAAAGACTCGGCTTGTGGTCAAGGGTTATGCTCAGACTTATGGTGTTGATTACTCAGAGACCTTCTCTCCTGTGGCCAAATTGGCCTCTGTTCGCATATTCATCTCGTTAGCTGCCTCTCATCACTGGCCCTGCACCAGCTTGATGTTAAAAACGCCTTTCTTCATGGTGATTTACAGGAGGAAGTCTATATGGAGCAACCGTCTGACTTTGTTGCTCAGGGGGAGTCTGGGCAAGTTTGTCGGCTGAGACGCTCTTTGTATGGGTTGAAACAATCCCCCCAGGCTTGGTTTGGGAGATTGAATGAAGTTGTTATGAATTTCGGCCTAAAAAGGAGTAGCTATGACCACTCTGTCTTCTACAAAAAGTCTGAGGGAGGTTGCATCCTTATGGTTGTGTATGTTGACGATATAGTGATAACAGGCAGTGACTTCTTAGGCATCTCAAAACTCAAGAGTTTCCTTCAAACTAAATTTCAGACAAAGGATCTTGGTCCTCTAAAATATTTCCTGGGCATTGAGGTATGTAGAAGTAAAAAGGGCATTTTCCTCTCACAACGGAAATATGTCCTTGATTTACTATTTGATGTTGGCATGTTGGGAACCAAACCTTGTGATACTCAGATGGTTCCAAATGTGAAACTTAATACTGATGATGGAGAACTACTATCAGATCCCAAGAGGTACAGGAAATTGGTGGGCAAACTTAACTACCTTACTGTGACACGTCCAGATATCTCTTTCCCAGTAAGTGTAGTCAGTCAGTTCATGTCATCTCCTCGACAATCTCATTGGGATGCAGTACTACATATACTAAGATATTTGAAAGGAACCCCAAGTCATGAGATTCTTTATAGAGATAATGGACATTGCAGGTTAGAAGGTTATTCCGATGCAGGCTGAGCTGGGTGTCCTGTAGATCGGAGATCAACTTCTGGGTATTGTGTTCCTTACAGGAAGTCTGATCTCTTGGAAAAGTAAGAAACAAAATATAGTAGCAAGGTCAAGTGCCGAGTCCGAATATCGAGCAATGGCTCAAACCTCTTGTGAATTACTATGGGTCTATCATTTACTTGATGAGATTGGGTTCAAGGTTTCTCTACCTATGAGACTATGGTGTGACAACCAGGCTGCCCTTCACATTGCCTCGAACCCAGTTTTCCATGAATGGACAAACACATAGAAGCTGACTGCCATTTCATTCGAGAGAAGATCCAACAGGAACTCATATCTACAGGGCATGTCAGGACTGGTGAACAGATAGCAGACATACTCACGAAGGCCCTTAACGGGAATCGAGTTAATTATCTTTGTAACAAGTTGGGCATGATTAACATCTATGATCCAACTTGAGGGGGAGTGTTAAGAGTAGATATTATGTATGTGCTTTATTTTGTATTACTAGCCCATGTACTGCTAGCCCATTTATTATTAGCCCATCTTACATATATAAATACATAACCTGCACCCATATTGGGTACGGTTTTCCATTCTTCTTTTCTCATTACACTATTTATTATTTAATGATTTGTTTCCTTATTTAATTAAGATTAGGAGTCTAATATTTGTATAAATAAGACTATTGGGTTTGTCTTTTGTATCACATCATCATCACACCAATATCAATATAGTTTTATTATTTTGAGTATTCCTTTTCTTTCTTTTCCCCCCTTCCTACCTAAAACCCTCCAATTCAACATGGTATCAGAGATACCATCCTCCGTGATCTATCCTGTCACTATTCCGTTGCTGAGTTCCCAAAAAATCAAGTTCTCCAATTAGCCGCCTCTCATTGCCATGTTCTCCTTTCGGCACCCTATTTCTATATCTCTTTACCATCACTTTCTCTCTCCTACAATGGCAGCCATTTCATATCTGCGCTTCTGTGGTTCACCTCCTCCACTACGTTTGCCCTTGTCAGTTCCTTTTCCAGTGACCTTTTCGACCACCCTTGTTCGCGGCTATCAGTGACGTTTAACCTTCGTTAATGGGTTTTTCACCTCACTGCAGCCGCCATGAACTCCGGCGTGTTCTGATCGGCCAGAACTTGAAGCCGCGCCACAATACGACTTCTCACACGCTCTCACGTGCGACTTACAGTGTCAGTCAATAGCTCCACACGCCTCTTCTCCAGAAGCACATGGTGGTGCGTCCAACCACCTTTCCGGTCAACGGTGGTCTCGTTAGCCTCACCTCTTCATGTCCGACCAGGATCTATCCTCACCTTGACCAATCGCGCACAAGGTTGTTGCATACCTTTGCTCAAAGGGCTTCAGGTGTATTGGGGATTTTGTTTTTGGCCATTGTACACTAACCTATGGCTGTTTCACCCTCTTTCCAAACACCTCCACCATTCGTTTGCCTCACCACACCATCTTTGACCTCCACACGGCTGTTTGGCTTCCTTGGGCTTCGTTATGTTGTGTTTAACACTTAGATAGTTGGTGTGGTTGTTGTTTATTGGCATTCTTTGTGGTAGTTATCTCTGGTTTTTGCTATTGTTTGGTTCTTTTTCAATGCTAGCATAGCAATGAGGGGGGGGGGATGGAAATAAATTCGTCTCAACTTATACTACAATTACGATGTTTGTCATATCGTTATTTTCCCACTAATGGATTATACCACCGGCTTCTCTTCCCACCGACAATTATTTCGGTGGTGACTCCTCTCCCACGGATGAATAATCATACTAGTGGTGACTTCTCCTCCCATCGACGATCATTCCGATGGTAACTTATATTGGTTATGACTCACACCAGGACGACTTTGTCCTAGATGCTCTGACCCCAATTCTTTGTCCTAGATGCTTTGGTCCCAACTCTTTGTCCTAGATGCACTGGCCCCGTCTCCGTCTCCATACCAGAAGCAATTGGCAACCACCGTCTCTGTCGATCCCAGCCACTGTCACACTGTTTGGTGCGTTATATTTTTTAGTTCATCTTCTTTTAGTGTGTTTAATTGTAACAAGCTCAAGTTTATGAAACTTTAGCTTGAGGGGGAGTGTTAGAATATTTGAAAAATATCTCATAATATCTTTATTATATCTTAAAATATTTTAAAGTATCTTAGATGATTTCTTAGGGGTTATTTCCTATTGATTATTCAATGATTTGTTTCCTTATTTAATTAAGATTAGGAGTCTAGTATTAGTATAAATACGACTATTGGGTATGTCTTTTGTTTCACACAATCATCACACCAATATCAATATTGTCTTATTATTTTGAGTATTCCTTTTCTCTCTTTTCCTCCTTTCCTACCTAAAACCCACCAATTCAACAGTTATCAACTCCGCACTTTACTGTTTGAAGTACACGCTACACTTCATAGTATCCAAATAATCCCTCTGCTACTAAACCATTGAATTTTTTCATTAATGGTTATCAACTCCACACTTCACTCTTTAAAGTTTACCCTACACTTCAGAGGACCCAAATCCTTAAGATCCAACCTAAATTTTAATGCATTTAAAAATGTATTGCATTCCATATGGATAAAAATTTTGGATGACAAGAAAAATATAGCCCATGCATGCTTTGCTTCTTGAACAAGTAGTACTTGTTATCTTGAAAAGTACTGATCCTCAGTGCAAGAAAGCAAAACAGTACCTCATTATGACGCACAGGGAGTTCATCAAATTCAGAAGCGGCAGATAAGATATGCAAAAACACCTACACACACAAAACTTAAGCATAATGATTTTGAATAATTAAAAAATCGCATAATTGAAATGATGAAAAAAGATAAGAGAAAGGGAAAATTACAAGTCTTACTTCAAGTGATGTATCCGGACCTATGTTTGCACCAAACATTGATACAGTCATGTAGTTGAGGTAATACTGAGATGCTATTGAACCCAGTATCATGGGCTCCACCATGTCTTCATTCATCTTTATACATCCACTGTCTTCCAAATCCTCAAATGTGCTCTGTACTAGGCTGCCAAAAGAAAACTCAGTCAAAATACCATTGTTGAACAAGTGACATAATTCTCTCAACAGGGGCTTCAGAAATATTTGGTATTTCATGTCAATTACCTAGACAAACACGAACTTAGAAATTCAGGTTCTGCATTCTCCAAGCCATAGTAAGCAGGATTAACCATCTGTCCAAAAATAACTATTAAGCATGTCTGTTGGACACACATAAAAATTGGTAAATCTAAAAATACAAATTCAATTTCTGGTCAATATCAAAATTCTTTGAGACAATTGTTGTTTGGAAAATTTCAAAAACGGAATTCTTGGTAAAAATATTTCTAGTTTAGGAACAATTAACCCTTCAAGTGGTTAATTAAATTAATTAGTAGTCACTCACTAAAAACTTTTCGAACATCGTTACCTTAAAGAAATGCGTGCTTAACAGTTCCTAAAATGGAAACATTTTACCTTTTTTTTTTGGGTGATTTTTCGTTTTTTATAGCAGAATTAGATTGTGCCTTTGGGAACAAAATGAAGAGGGAAAGAAAATGAGAGAAAAGAGAGGACGGCAAATGAAAATGAAAAGAAAATTTTAAAAGAACATATTAGCCCATATATATATCAGACCAATATGTCCTACAAATTTACAGTATGTGCTTTACACTTTATAGTTGTGGTGATTGTATATTCATATAATAATTTTATGCCAACTTCAACTACTTGGACATATAACAACTCACTTAGCCGGAAGTTAAGAAAATAATGAATATATGACTATGATATAATAAAAAATTAATTTTCTATGCTAACATGCAACATGTCATTCGTCTGCCATTCCTTTTTGCAGTAAGCTTCTTTTTCCACTTGGTTTCTGATGGGCCCTTAACACTTGAGTATAAGAGAAGGGAAAGGAAGAAGGAGAGTGGGCTGGAGAGAGTAATGAGGGGCAGTAAGGAGCATTTATAGCTAGTGGGAGTGGAGAGTAAAAAGGGGGCAGCCAAGAGCATTTATAGCTAGTGGGAGTGGAGAGTAAAGAGGGGGCAGCAAGGAGCATTTACAGTTAGCGGGAGTTAAGAGAATAAAGAGCGGCAACAATTAGCATTTAACTAAGGGGGTGATGGCAAATGAATAGGCACTTAATGGAGGGAATAAATAGGGAAGTGGAGAAGGGGAGAAGGCATCCAATCATTTGAGTAAAGAATTGGGGCCTTTGGGCAGGGAGGAAGCAGACTCTCGAAGATCTGCAGGTTTATTTGTTCTGTTTTCTGTTTTTCAGTGTAATCAAGAAGGATTTTCCCTATTGTAAGGAACTAGACTCCATTGTTTCTTTCTTAGTAAAACCAGTACCTATCAACTGATATCAGAGCTCCCGATCCAGGGAGCGTCTGGATGGTATCTACACGCATGGAGAGCAGATTGGAAGTGGTGGAACAGCATATGGAGTCCATTGAACAGCAATTTCAAGAGATGATGAGGACGATGACTGAGCAGATCGCAGTGGCTGTTCGGAATGCGCAAGTGGTTCCAAAAGGAGAAGGAAGCAATCATGGCAACCGGGAAAGAAACGGAGAGGATGCCGATCTCGAAGCCGTACGTAGAGAGGAGAGGATGCGACGGGTGGAGGTGGCGTATTTTAATGGGATTGCGGCAAAGAGGTTTAGTCATGGAGTATAGAGAGCAATTCGAGCTCCTATCTGCTCCACTTTGTTACACGGATGAGGAATTCATGCGCGGAGCATTTATGAATGGACTAAAAGATGAAGTGAAAGCAAAGTTGCGATTGTTCAGCTCACGGGATCTCCATTCCTTGATGACGATGGCTCAAAGGGTGGAAAATAAAAAAAGGGCATTGGGTCGAAATTATGGGTATTCTGCCCGAGGAGTTGGGTCTATTCCCAGTAGGCCCACGTTGACTAGTAAATGGGCTAGGGCCCAAGACAACTCGAGTGGAAAAGGGTGGGGTGTTGAGCCCAATTTGTGGTCTGGGCAGTGGTCCATCGTATGGAATGGTGGGAGTGAAATTGAGTTTGTGATTGAGGACGAGCCAACATGTGAGCCAACACTTCAATATGGGACGCCTACTCATGCTGACAGCAAATGTGGGCAGCTATTGATTGCAAAGTGCAGTACAACAGTTTGTTCTTCTCCTTTGACATTTTCCAATGTGTGTGTGAAAGAGTCATTGTCTGGAATTTATTTTGGAGAAGGTGAAAATTTTGGTGAGTATAAAACAGTAAGTGATAACATGTGCCTTCTTGAATCAGATAAATACATTGGAATGCCAGGCTTGCAGCTTTTGGGGTGCAAATCTTGTAAGTTGCTTCAATGGATCCGTGAAAATGGGGGTTCGTCACTCCCACACAAGTTTCATGTTGTTTGCATTCAGCAAAATTGCTTTGAGGAATACGATATTGTTATCTAGCTACTTAGTGTACAGTTGAACGCCAAGTCAATCCTGCTGATGAAGTCGCAGAAAGCTTACCCTAACCTAGAGTTACCTGGCTCACTTGGGGTTTATTTTGAGTCTCACTCATGCTTCAAGCAATGGGACTCAGGTGGAAGTTTCCTTCAATTGTTAGGGGACCCTTACTCGAACCTTCACCTTGAGGACAAGGTGAAACTGAAAGGGGATGGTATTGATGGGCCCTTAACACTTGAGTATAAGAGAAGGGAAAGGAAGAAGGAGAATGGGTTGGAGATAGTAATGAAGGGCAGTAAGGAGCATTTATAGCTAGTGGGAATGGAGAGTAAAAAGGGGGCAGCCAAGAGCATTTATAGCTAGTGGGAGTGGAGAGTAAAGAGGGGGCAGCAAGGAGCATTTACAATTAGTGGGAGTTGAGAGAATAAAGAGGGGCAGCAATTAGCATTTAACTAAGGGGGTTATAGCAAATGAATAGGCACTCAGTGGAGGGAATAAATAGGGCAATGGAGGAGGGGAGAAGGCATCCAATCATATGAGTAAAGAATTGGGGCCTTTGGACAGGGAGGAAGCAGACCCTAGAAGATCTGCAGGTTTCTTTGTTCTGTTTTCTATTTTTTAGTGTAATCAAGAGGGGTTTTGCCTATTGTAAGGAGCTAGACTCTATTGTTTCTTTCTCAGTAAAACCAGTACCTATCAGTTTCTTTGCCAGTACTGATGAACCAAAATTTTCTTTTTCTGATGCTATACAAAATTGTTAAGAATAACATTAACAACTAACAAGTAGAGAAAACAGCTTCCATTTTTATGCTGGAGGAGGGTGGTATGAGAAGTTCATATCTTTATGACTAACATGGAATGCATGTATCCAAATATGGCCTTTAATCTGGAAAAATAACTCCATAACACTTAATGGCCTTTTCAGGGAAGTATATGAACACTTTTCTTCTCCCAATTTTCTATTTTAGTTGTAGTGAAGCACCAAAAAACACTTACCAGTCTACGGAATAAGTAAGTCCATGTAAGATAATGCACTGCATCTTGTTTATGGCAAATTGTACCAGAAATAATTTCGGCATTAATGTGGTCATGCAGCTGCTCCCTCAAACTACTTTCAACAGGAAAGGGCTCATACAAGAACTGCAACGTAAAAGAGCAAACAGTACAGTTCTCAGCACAGTAGGCTGTTCAGGCAAAGACAAATATAATCACCAATCTCAATTTTGACCTTTTTATAGAAGCTCTTCTTGGGTTCATGAACAAGAATCACTGCTTTCCCATGTTGATCAAATTGAGGCCGTCCAGCACGACCCATCATTTGCAAGATATCAGTGATTGGAAAATCAACATACCTCTTCGATTTTCCATCATAGTATTCTGTCCCCTGCAAAAGAAACAAAGTCCTGTTAAAATAAAAATAAAAATTTGAATATGAAAATACAGGTTGGAATTCAAATCTTGGTTCCATTTTCCTGTCCTCCCAATTAAATGCTGAAAACTCAGCAAAGAAACTAAGGGAGAAGTAATTGCCAATTAAGAGAGAGATCTTTTTGTCAGCATTTAAGTAGGGAACAGAGAAAGGGGACAGAAGATTTTATTCCTACCTGGTAGCCCACTACTCATTTCGTAGAATATCAAAATATAATGAATTTGCTTCTTATTGTTAAAGTTATAATAGGTACAATAAAGACACGATAATGGTGTAAAAGGGAGAAGTGCAAAATAAAAACCAATATATGGTAAGAGAATACTGCAGAGGTAAATGGCCACTACTTGTATCCCATTCTTAACAATATTGCAGCAATGCTGCCCGGTATCTGCATATCAGAAATGGAAACTCAATAACATTTGACTTCCACTAGAATTGTATTAGCCTTTGACTTGGAAGTGCATTTGGGTTTCTGAGTTCAATCTATGCTCAACTAGCACTCAAGAGAATGCTTTTTACTAAAGCAGGCCTCATCTTAGTAAATCCAAAAATAACTTAGTTTGAAATATTGTTTGAGCGCTAAGTGGCAAAGCTGGACCATCTCATGAATGATAAGTAGTTAAAGATCCAATAAAATAAAAAAATCAAACAAGACATACCCAAACAAACAATTTCAACCAGACCAAATATGACATCTACCTTACCCAAGAAAGAAAGTTTTTGTCCGTTTCTCCTGGACCTGCTGCAGAAAGAAATGACTGCTAACCTATGATGCATGGATACGGATACGAGTATCCGGTACGATACGAGTATGGTACGAGAATACGGTAATTTTTTAAAAATTAAGATACGGGTACGATAGGATACGGCTTAACATATATATAAAAAATCACAAAATATATCATTTTAAATAATTCAAAGTATTAAATATCAACAAATAAATCATAGTCAAATTACAATATAAATAATTAAAAAATTTACAAAGTCACAAATATGTTATAAACAAAATAAATATGTTTAAAAAGCTTATTTACACAGCCACTCACGAATGACTAGAAACTACCCATTTCTATTGATAAATATTTAAAAAATAAGAAAAACTTAATAAAAGAAAAGAAACAGACCAAACAGTAATAAAACAAAAGGAATGAAAATGGAAGCTTGCATAAGGGAAATGCACACAGAGATGGGCGAAGAATGCAAGGTTCAATAGTGGAGAGCCAGCAAATCGGCTAGGATGGCGACCAAATGGATTTGCTGTGTTTGGTTGATGGGTGGCCGGTGATGGAGCACGCGGGGTTGCCGTAGATCTGGATGTGGTGGCGTGGTGGTTTGGTGTGGCAGATCGATGATGAGGAGTCTCTGTTTTGCCTCAAAACAGAGAGTCACACAAAGATGGAGGAGGGAAGGCGGACGAGCTTCGACAGGGAGAGAAGAGCTTCGAGCAAGGAGAGACATTTTCCGGCGTACTGTACGCGTCTCCGTTCCCGGTACGCACCGGACACCGGTACGGCGGCCTGAGAGCCGTACCGGTGCTTCATAGCTGCTAACAAAATGTATAAAAAGAAATACCTACGACTACTACATCACCTTGATAATCACTAGATGAGCTGGAAGATTCACACCCCAAGCCAATGTGCTGGTACAAACCAATACCTGCATTGATATTGTACAAATAATCAGTTAAGGGGGTTAGATATAAAACCATTCATATGCTTTCAGCTAACAGCTTATGCTTTTGGGAGAGTTGGTTCATGATATGGTATCGAAGCCTCCATGACCAAGTGGCCTAGAGTTCGATCCTTGCCGTCCCCATTCTTCTAATAAAAAGTTGAATTTTAGCACAAGGTAGGTGGGCCTGTGCATTGTCCACACTTCAAGCCTAAAGGGGTCTTGTGTGAGGGGGCATGTTATATATAAAATCATTCATGTGCCTTCACCTAACAACTTCAGCTTTTGAAAGAGTTAGTTCATGACAAAGGGCAAGTCAAAATACATGTATTTTTCAATTTCTTTTTTCTTTAAGACAAAGAAGTGTCAATTTCAATTTTTAAGGTAATAAATGTGTGCCTGAATCTTGTTGTTTGCAAAAAGTTCCTCAACCAGAGATCTGTCTTTGTCATTCAAGCCTGCATGATGTAACCCAATGCCAAATTGTAAAGTATGCCTCAGGTTTTGGTCAGAGACTTGAGACAGAACCATCTGCAGTGCTTCTTCTGGCATATTAAGGAATTGCCTTGGATGTTCATCTGAAGCAGCAAACTTCATTCACGGAGAAGAAAGATTAATAACAGTAAACCATAATGGAATAAATATTATTCCCCGCAACATATTGGATCTGCACCTGAATTAGGTCCAGTGCAGTAAGTCTTGTCTGGCGTCGTGATGAGACAAATATAAGAACTGGTTTTGCAGGTGAATGTGTGCATATTGCAGCATATGCTGGTTTATTCATACTGTTCATCCTTGGGCAGTAATACTTTCCAGGATATCCCTATAAAAAGACCAAGCAATGGTAACGTATTTGTAAGATTTTATTTCAAGAGAAAGCAACACTTAGGGTCTGCTTGGCAGCAGTAAACAAGTAAAGGTTAAGATGTAGAATTGATGTATGTGGAAACATCTATATGTATCCCTCATTTTCATTCCTCCATTATTATTACCCACTCTTACTAGTACCAATCACACCCTTATTATAATGAAAACAAATTAAACACCAAACAACAGAAAAAGAAATGAGCATGTAAAGACACAATCCATGTGAAACACCATATCCACTTGCCTGAATATGAACTTTCAGAGGTACAGGCCTCACACTTGGCTTGAAATTGAAGAGTCCAATCTCCTCAACGCCTAGCCAATCAGCTAGATCACTACATAAAGAGGAGAAAAATGAATTATAAGTTAATCGAACAAATTCCTAGCCGTGCTCTCTCTTTCTCTCTCTCCCTCTCCCCACACACATACATACTCATTAGAAATCGATGAGTAAACATAAAAATAAAGAGGTATGTTAGAATATTTGAAAAATATCTCATAATACATTTAATGTATCTTAAAATATTTTAGAATATCTTAGATGATTTCTCAAGGATTATTTCCTATTTATTATTTCATGATTGTTTCCATATTTAATTAAGATTAGAAGTCTAGTATTAGTATAAATAGGACTATTGGGTTTATCTTTTATACCACATCATCATCACATCAAATCAATATCAATTTCATATTATTCATTAACTTATTTCTCTCTTTTTCTCATTCCTTATCTAAAACCCTCCAATTCAACATGGTATCAGAGTGGTACCATCCTCTGTGAACTGTCCCATCATTATTCCGCTGCTGAGTTCCCAAAAATATAGAACTCTGATTAGCTGCCTCTTGTTGTCGTGTTCTCCTTCCGGCACCCTCTTTCTATATCTCTCTACCATCACTTTTTCTCTCCTACTGTGGCAGCCATCTCATATTTGCACTTACGTGGTTCATCTCCTCCACTATGTTCACCGTTGTAAGTCCCTTTTTCGGCGACCTTTCCGGCCAACCATATTTCCACTCCAGTTGGTCGGATCTCCTCCATCGCGATCTCTCTTTTGTGGGGTCCACTTCATCGCTGCCGCTGCCATTCTTTCCGACCGATGAACTCACAAGACAATTTGCCACCCCCTGTCCGGCAAGCCACCCGAAACCCACCTCCAGACTCCGGCTCACTCACCCTCATGAGCGTCTCGCCTTCTTTGTGCTCAGCTCCATGCGCAACCGCTTAAGTCGTGCGTGCAAGCGCATCCGGTTTCCATTCCGACCACCGTCTTCATTTTCAGACTCGTCTTTGACTCGTCTCTCTCTCTCCTCTGTCAGCATCTGCACTCACCTTAACCAATTGTGCACTAGGTTATTGCGTACCTTTCCTCAAAGGGGTTCAAGTGTATTGGGGTTTCTGTTTTTGGCCATTGTACACTAACCTATGGCTGTTTCACCCTCTTTCCGGGCACCTTCGCTGTTCATTTGCCTCACCACACCATCTCTAACCTCCTCGTGGTTGTTTGTCTTCCTTGGGCTGCGTTATGTTGTGTTTAACATTTAGATAGTTGGTGTAATTGTTGTTTATTAGCATTCTATGTGGTTGTTATCTTTAGTTTTTGCTATTAGTTGGTTCTTTTCCAATGCTAGCATAATAGGAATAAATCCGTCTCAACATATACTTCAATGCCGGTGTTTATCATGTCATTCTTTTCCCACTAATGGATCATACCATTGGCTTCTCTTCCCAGTGACAATCATTCTGGTGGTGACTCCTCTTCCACGGATGAATCATATTAGTGGTGACTTCTCTTCCCATCGACGATCATTCCGATGATAACTTATGTTGGTTATGACTCACACAGCCCAACACTTTGTCCCAAATGCTTTGGCTCAGTTCTTCGTCCCAGATGCTCTGGCCCCAACTCTTTGTCCCAAATGCATTGGCCCCGTCTCCATCCCAGAAGCAGTTCTCAGCGATTGTCTCTCTCTGTCCCAGCCAATATCACACTATCACATTGTTTAACTGTAACAAGCTCAAGCTTAGGAAGCTTTAGTTTGAGGGAGAGTGTTAGAATATCTGAAAAATATCTCATAATATATTTATACTTGAAATAGGTGTTTTATTGATATGATAAAAATATGTACAGAAAGTCTACTTTTATAGGAGAGATATACATAATAAAGAAGGAAACAAATCTCTAAAACAGAAAACTATCAATCAGAATATTCTAACTTAGGAAACTAATAAGCTGACTACAAAACAGAATATTTACAATAAATACAAGAAGATATGTACAATCAATCGACACTCCCCCTCAAGCTGACTTGAAGATATCTTCTGTTAATAGTAGATATTATGTTGTTAAGAGTAGATATTATGTATGTGCTTTATTTTGTATTGCTAGCCCATGTACTATTAACCCATTTATTGTTAGCCCATCTTACATATATAAATACATAATCTGCACCCATATTGGGTACGGTTTTCCATTTTTCTTTTCTCATTACATGGTATCAAGAGCTAGTTTCTAAATTTATTTTCTCTCTCTCACCCATCCACTTAAAAAAAAAAAGACAGACAGAGCGTTTTCAGAAACAAAGTAGCTTCAGATCTAGGGCAGCCGCCACTGGCTGCCGTGTAGCTTCGACTTCCGACTGGCAGGGAGTGCCGGTGTAGGCCGTTCGGCAACGGGGGAGGGCCGACGGGCGATGGGTGGTGCCGGTGACGTAGGAAGAACGCCGTTTGGGTGCCCTGTAAGTGCGAATATCGCGGGCTCGGCACGTGGGGAACACCCAGACCTCGTGGGTGGTTGGGGCGGCGGTCATCCGCCACAAAGAGGTGCGACCGACGGTTGGGGGTGGCTTGCCGGCTTCGGAGGTCTGGTGACGTCTCGGGCGAGGTGATTTTGGCGTTTTTCATGCTTGTCTCCTGTCGTTTTTGGGCTGTTCTGCTCCAGGTTGGCGCAATCTGCGTCGTTTGTGGTATTTCGAGCCCGTTCGGTGTGTTGTTCGTGCTCCTTTCCCTCCTTATAGGTTGATTTATTGTGTTAGTGGCTATGGGTGACGAACACTCTGAGATTCTGGGTAGGGATAGCAAGAGTGGCACTTCCAACACCACTTCCGCTAATGTTCTGGTTGAGGTGATTCCCTCCAACATCAAAATTACTGATCGAAAGCTTGATGGTGATGGTACTAACTATCCTCAGTGGAAGAAGGCTATTCTGATGTACTTGAAAGGTCACAGGAAGGAAGACCATCTCACCCAAGATAGTCCGCAGGATGAAGCAGCTAAGGATTTGTGGATTCGGGAAGATATGCGATTGTATTCACTGATTCAGCGGACCCTGGATCCTCGGGTTGATGATTTTACCACCCATTGCACCACTGTCAAGGAATTATGGCAGTACCTTCACTCTTTGTTCTCAAGTGCCGATGATTTATCCCTCCTATATACGAAGACACAAGATCTGTATCGTGCCAATCAGAAGGATAAATCTCTTAGTGACTATTATACAGGCTTCAAACGCTTATTTGAGGAATTGAACACATTGTTACCTATCACCTCGGATGTGCAGGAGATGCAAGCTCAACGGGAGCAATTGGCAGTGATGCGTTTTTTGTCAGGGTTGAGTGGTGAATTTGGTGCTGCCCGATCTCAAATTTTAACTGGTTCTGGTAGTTTGACCCTGAAAGATGTATACTCTCGCCTCCTCCGAGTTGCTCGTGAGCTTTCTAAGTCTCATCCCTTAGCTACGAGCGAGGCCTCTGCTTTGGTGAGTTGTAGTTCTCGCTAGGACAATTCTCGTGGTGGTCGTGGTGGTACTCGTGGTGGACGAAGTAGTGGTCGTGATACTGGAGATCCACGGGGTAGTGGAGGTGGAGGACGGGATCCTGGGGAACCACTTATTTGTCGCTATTGTAAGGAACCTGGTCATATTAAGCGGAACTGTTGGAAACTTTAGCAGAAAAATCAGTCCAATCCGCAGTGTTTTGCTCATATTGCTACTGATGAAGGCATTCCTCCCAGCACCCCATCAGTCAGGCCTGTTATGATGACAACAGATGAGTTTGCTCATTACACTCAAATTCAAGCCTCTCGGTCCGTTCCACCATCTCCTTCTGTTGCCCCTGCTGCTTATACAGGTAATCCTACTGCATGTTTATCATCACTTTTCCGCAACTGGGTCATTGATTCAGGAGCTTCTGACCACATGACTGGCCAGACAGGTACTCTTACATCCTTTACCCCCTCCCCTCATCTTCCTAGTGTTACTTTAGCTGACAGTTCCGCTGCTCCTGTCATTGGGAGAGGTATTGCGTCTCCCATCTCTGCCCTCCCTCTTTCTCGAGTTTTATGTCTGAATTAATTTCCATTTAATTTACTTTCTATTAGTCAGATTACTCGGTCACTTAATTGTAGTGTTCACTTCTTCTCTGATTATTATGTCTTTCAGGAACTTGGGACGAAGAGGGTGATTGGTAGGGGTCGTGAGCAGAACGGCCTGTACATCCTTTAGTGTTGTTCAGATCAAGAACTGGTGCCTATTGCTTGTTCGGGTGTGGCTGATCCTCTCCAACTTCATTGTCGTTGGGGTCATTCGTCTCTACAGTCTTTAAAAAAATTGTGTCCTAGTTTGAGTCGTCTATCTATTTTAGAATGTGAGTCGTGTCAGTTGGCTAAACACCATAGGAGTCCTTACCCCTCATGAGTCAATAAGTGGGCTGCGTCCCCATTTGAGCTAGTTCATTCTGACATTTGGGATCCGTGTCCAATTACTTCTAAGTCTGGTTTTCGATATTTTGTAACTTTTGTGGATGACTTTTCAAGAATGACTTGGTTATATTTTACGAAATCTCGTTCTGAATTATTTTCTATATTTACTGCTTTCTGATCTGAAATTAAAACCCAATTTAACATCTCTGTGCGTGTCCTTCCCAGTGATAACGCTAAAGAATATTTCTCTCATGACTTCACTTCCTATATGATTCAACATCGGATGGTCCACCAATTCTCCTGTGTTGTTACTTCTCAGCATAATGGAGTTGCTGAACGCAAAAATAGGCATCTTTTGGAAGTTGCTCGATGATTGTTGCTTCATATGTCTGTTCCTAAGTTTTTTTGGGCTGACGCCCTTTCTACTGCCTGTTTTTTAATTAATCAAATGCCATCTTCTGTCTTACAGGACCAAGTTCCTTATTCTGTACTTTTTCCTTCTCAATCTCTGTTTCCCCTACCTCCTCGTATTTTTGGCTGTCAATGTTTTGTGCAGGATAGTCGGCCTCAAGTTTCCAAGCTACATCCTCGCTCACTTAAATGTGTCTTTTTGGGTTATCCTCACCATCAGAAAGGGTACAGATGCTTCTCTCCTGATTTGGGACGGTATCTTATGTCCGCTGATGTCACCTTATTTTGAGTCTACTCCGTTCTTTGCTCAGTCTCTTCCTCCGGTTATTAAGGAAGATGAAGAAATTATCATTTATCACAACCTTCGGTCTCATGATTTTGCGTCACCTCCTTCCTCTGGTGTTTAGGGTTTAGGGTTTAGGGTTTCCCTTCCCTCTGGTAAGCGTGCCATTGGGTGCAAGTGGATGTTCACTGTTAAAGTCAATTTGGATAGTACCGTTGCTCGTTTAAAGGCTCGGCTTGTGGCTAAGGGTTATGCTCAGACTTATGGTGTTGATTACTCAGAGACCTTCTCTCCTGTGGCCAAATTGGCCTCTGTTCGCATATTCATCTCGTTAGCTGCCTCTCATCACTGGCCCCTGCACCAGCGTGATATTAAAAACGCCTTTCTTCATGGTGATTTACAGGAGGAAGTCTATATGAAGCAACCGCCTAGCTTTGTTGCTCAGGGGGAGTCTGGGCAAGTTTGTCAGCTGAGATGCTCTTTGTATGGGTTGAAACAATCCCCCCGGGCTTGGTTTGGGAGATTGAGTAAAGTAGTTGTGAATTTCGGCCTGAAAAGGAGTAGCTATGACCACTCGGTCTTCTACAAAAAGTCTGAGGGAGGATGCATCCTCACGGTTGTGTATGTTGACGATATATTGATAACAGGAAGTGACTTCTTAGGCATCTCAAAACTCAAGAGTTTCCTTCAAACTAAATTTCAGACAAAGGATCTCGGTCCTCTAAAATATTTCCTGGGAATTGAGGTAAGTATAAGTAAAGAAGGCATTTTCCTCTCACAACGAAAATATGTCCTTGACTTACTATCTGATGTTGGCATGTTGGGAACCAAACCTTGTGATACTCCGATGGTTCCAAATGTGAATCTTAATGCTAATGATGGAGAACTACTATCAGATCCCGAGAGGTACAGGAAATTGGTGGGCAAATTTAACTACCTTACTGTGACACGTCCAGATATCTCTTTCCCAGTAAGTGTAGTCAGTCAATTCATGTCATCTCCTTGACAATCTCATTGGGATGCAGTACTACATATACTAAGATATTTGAAAGGAGCCCCAGGTCGTGGGATTCTTTATAGAGATAATGGACATTGCAAGTTAGAAGGTTATTCCAATGCAGACTGGGCTGGGTGTGCTGTAGATCGGAGATCAACTTCTGGGTATTGTGTGTTCCTTGGAGGAAGTCTGATCTCTTGGAAAAGTAAGAAACAAAATGTAGTAGCAAGGTCAAGTGCTGAGTCCGAATATCGAGCAATGGCTCAAACCTCTTGTGAATTACTATGGGTCTATCATTTACTTGATGAGATTGGGTTCAAGGTTTCTCTACCTATGAGAAAAGAATGGAAAACCATAGTCTCATAGGTAGAGAAACCTTGAACCCAATCTCATCAAGTAAATGACAGGCCCATAGTAATTCACAAGAGGTTTGAATCAAAATAAAAGGGTTTAGATGCACGGTAGGGTTTAGAAGTATAAGGAGTGCGATGACGTTTGGCAAGAACACAACTTTCACATTGAAAAGATAAACAATCAACATTCTGGAATAAAGTTGGAAATAAATGTTTTAAATATTGAAAACTTGGATGTCCTAGTCTAATGATGCCAAAGCATTATTTGTTCTCAGACAGATCGAGAACTTATACCACTAAGACCTTGAGCTACTCTATCCTTGGAGAAATCATTATTGAAATAGTAGAGCCCATCCATCATCCTAGCACTGTCAATCATCTTCCCCGAGATCTGGTCCTAAAACACACAATAACAGTATGAGAAAATGACTTGACAATTAGAATCTTTACAGAGTTTACCGATGGATAAAAGATTGCAGGAAAGTTTTGGAACATGGAGGATTGATTTTAAGTCTATGGTTGGATAGAGTGACAATACCTTTCCTTGCAATAGAAGAGAAACTACCATCTGCTATTCTAACTTTTTCATTACCAAAACAAGGACAGTAAGATTTGAATAAAGAAGACAGACTGGTCATATAATCCGATGCACCTAAATCAACGATCCAAGGTACTGGATTTAAGTTACAAGATAAAGCACTAGAATTACCTATTTGTGCAAGAGAGCTACTAGGAATACTAGAAGAAAAATTAGACTTTAGAAGTTGTAAAAGTTGATCAACCTGCTCTTTGCTAATGGAGCTCTTTTCAGCCTCATAAGCAGTAGGAAAAACTCAATTGGGTTTAGGGCCTGTTTTGTTGCCCTTTAAATGTGCTGGTTTGCCATGAATTTTCCAGCAAGTTTCTTTGGTATGGCGAGGCTTGTTGCAGTATTCACACCATACACGGTTTGGCTCATCCGTCCTTCTTTGGTTGGAATAGGTGCTCTTGTTAGCAGAGGCATCCACAGCCACCAATGCAGTGGTGTCAGTTGATATTGTCTCTGTTTTCTTATGATTCCTAAGCATAATGCTTCTTCTAGTTTCTTCTCTTCTTACCTTTGAAAATACCTTACCAAGTGAAGGGTGAGTCTACTGTCCAATGATTCGAGCTTGAACTTCATCTAATTCATCATCAAGTCCAACCAGAAACTTAAAGATTCTTCCTTCTTCCACAATTTGATTATGATGTTTGGCATCTTCAAGTGATTTCCATTCATAATTATTATATAGATCCAAATCTTGCCATACCCATTTCAAGGTATTAAAGTACTTGGTGACGTTGTCTCCTCCTTGCTTGATCTCTCCAATCTTTAATGTCAATTCATAGACCTGAGATTTATTCTCCATATCAGAGTACATCTCATTAACACTATCCCACAGTACCTTGGCTGTAGAATAGCACATGTAGTTAGAACCGATGTCTTCATCCATGGAGTTGACCAACCAGGTCATGATCATGGAGTTTTAAGCATCCCAGACGGCGTACTGAGGGCTGCTCTTGGCTGGTGACTGTATGTCACCAGTCAAGTACCCAATTTTCCCTCTTCCGTGAATATACATGCAGACAGATTGTGACCAGCACCATTAAGGCGAATTGTAGTGATTTGAATCGAGTGAGAATCACCCATAGGTAGTTAGGGTGCAAAACTCGAATTCTGATGGTTGATCTGATCTAAGACAAAGGCGTCACTGCTTTGGAAGCCATTGAAGCCATCGGAGCCTGAGGAGACGTTAGACATCACGACGGGAAGGACTAGGGCCGGTAGTGCTTATGCATTCCTTTCATACCACCTTGAAATAGGTGTTTTATTGATATGATAAAAAGATGTACAGAAAGTCTCCCTTTATAGGAGAGATATACACAATAAAAAAGGAAACAAATCTCAAACATAAAACTATCAATCAGAATATTTTAACTTAGGAAACTAATAACCTGACTAGAAAATAAAATATTTACAATAAATACAAGAAGATATGTACAATCAATTAAGATATTATTTTTAATATCTCAATCAACATTTATTTTATCTTAAAATATTTTAGAATATCTTAGATTATTTCTTAGGGATTATTTCTTATTTAGTATTTCATAATTTGTTTCTGTATTTAATTAAGATTAGGAGTCTAGTATTAATATAATAGGACTACTGGGTTTATCTTTTATATATCACATTATCATCACATCAAATCAATATTAGTTTCATATTATTCATTAACTTATTTCTATCTTTTTCTACTTCCTTATTTAAACCCCTCCAATTCAACAAGGTATAAGAGAGAGTTTATCTTAGTTTATATCACATTTCTATCATCATTTAAACCCCTCCAATTCAACAAGGTATAAGAGAGAGTGGAGACTCCAGGATGATAGACAAAAATTAGCAGAGACAAGAGTGGTTAAGAATAAGGAAAATGGAAATAAAAAATGGGATGTAAATCATGTAATTATTAAATAAATATAGAGAAAAAGAAATTAAACTTACCCAGCATTAGCCAAAGCTGTAGAAAGGCCTATAAACCGTACTGCACGCTCTGTTTGAGATGATATGTATCTCATCCTAGAAACGATAACCTAGAAACAGAAATTCCCTCAATTTTGAGCACTTACGGCATCTATATAACTAAAAAAAATAGCTATAATATGCACAGGATGTTAATAGTAGTAAATGGTAACTTTTTGTATAAAAGGAATATTATTAGAGAAGAAATGGGTAAAGAGCGGAAGTATCAACTAAGCAAAGCTTGCCAATATCTATGCATGTCTAGCTTTGAAATCACTTTAAAATAGCAACCATCAACTTAACACCATAAAAAGATTATTCTGTCATTCTGCATTTCTCTCCAATCATATGCACCAAATAATAGCATTCACAGCATACTGCAAAAGAGTATGACAGTTGACAATTCAAGATATGCACCAAATATCTGAGTTGGCAAGTCTATCTTGAATTGATAGTTGACATATGATCTCCACCAGTCTACCTATGATAGCAAATAGACTGCTGTATCTATATCTAAGATGTATGGGACATGTTCTCACATAGAAAATGTGTAACCTTTTCCACCTTGTTCTCGGAAATGAGTTTATATGGGCAGTAACATTTTGAATACGTTTCAAAACTGGCAACTGTTACTCATTTTTTCTTACAATGTTCTGTGGCTCTTTCATTATGGAATTATTTGTTTGGTATTTTCGGAGTGTTGGATTTGCCCTTGGTCCTTGGACCAGTTTCTGTTGACCAGTTTTACTGGTTTTGGGAGAAAGAAAGAAGCCAATCTCTTGTGGCAATGTGAAATATTGCCACTCTTCGGTGTATTTGGTTGGAGCATAATTCTCGCATCTTTAAGGAGATTTCTTTGGATGAGCAGCTTCTTTGGGATAAGATTAGGCATTTGGCTTCTACTTGGTGTAAAACCCATGGGCATTTTAGAGGGCGTTTCTCTATCAAACATGTTGAGAGATTGGGTAGCTTTGCTTCATTGATGTTTTTTGTTCTTTCGGTTTGTCCTTTTTGTATGGAGGATCTCTTATCCTCCGCACTCTTTGTAATTATTTTCTCATCATCTTAATATATTTCTTCTTTTATCAAAACAAAAAAGCATCTCCAAAACTGGCTCTTGAATGTGCCAAAATGTCTTTTTTTCCGGCATTTTTTAAAAACAAACATCAACGATGCAATATCTTTTTAGTAGCAAGTCTAACACTTGTGAACTTTTACATCAATATAAATATAATTTTTGACAAGGTATTTAAAGTATTTGCCACCAACCCTGCATCCTAAATAAAATTGTTCAAAAGTTGCCATATCCTGGTATCATATGGTATCCACATAATGATTGTTAAGAATAATAGTATGTGATAAATGTGTAAAACGTATAAAGGTACTTTAGTCTTTAAGGTATCCTGTAATTGCTCCCTGTACATAATATTTATCACAGTGGCTAACACAATTGTGTTGCTTATCAGTCTTTATGTTTCTCTTTCTCTTACTTGGCATCAACTATCAAGAGCCTCGGTTCTAAATTAGAGAGGAAAAACCCTGATACTCTTCCTCCACATATACTTGGCTGTACACATATTTGTGTCGATAAATTAGGAAAGCTAAGATTTGGGTGTTAAATTCAGAATAAGGTATGGAGACAGATTTCCTAGGATTAAGGGGAGAATATATCAATCCCTGATTTTATGTAATTCTAGGGTTTGACCTTTGTTCCTCTCTTCCTATTTATACTCTGTAAACATTATTTGAGTATTATGCAAATATACGAGAACTTGAGCATTCTCTTTTTCTCTTCTTATTCCTCCACATATTTTATACATGGTATCGGAGCTTTAAGGTTCCGATCATGAACTTTAAGGGCCGCCATGGTTGGCTCCAGTTCGACCCCTTCGGATGCTAGCAGTGGCGTGACGACTTCGGCGGGAGGAAATCAGCAGCCAGTGGCAGTTTCTATGTCTGAGAACTCTTTGCAGATTACCATCCATAAATTGAATGGAAAGAATTACCTTGAGTGGTCTCAGTCCGTGCACTTGGTGATCGACGACAAGGGGAAACTCAGCTATTTGAACGGCGAAGTGAAACTACCAGCCACCACAGATCGAAAATACAGGCAATGGCGTTCCGAAAACTCAATGGTCACGGCTTGGTTGATCAACTCTATGGATCTAGCGATTGGAAAACCTTTCATGTTCTTGCCAATGGCTTGAGACGTGTGGGAAGCCATCAGGGAAACCTATTCTGATCTAGACAATCACTCGCAATTGTTTGAACTAAGCACCCAGATGTGGAAGATGCAGCAAGAAGCACGCGAAGTAACAACATATTATAATGAGATGATGGTTGTTTGGCAGGAGTTGGACTTATTTGACGACGAAACATGGGAAAGTCCGAATGACAGTGCTCAGTGCAAAAAGAAGATAGAGAGAAGCCGGCTATTTGTCTTCTTGGCAGGATTGAATAAAGATCTCGATGAGGTCAGAAGTCGCATCTTAGGGCGAAAACCTTTGCCGACTATCAGAGAAGTCTTCTCGGAGGTGCGTAGAGAAGAAGCACGGAGGCAAGTGATGTTGAAGCTTCCCAATGAAATAAAAATAGATAATGAGGGATCAGCTCTTGTGGTCTGTGGTGCAAATGCAGACTCAGAAGGAGAAAGGCGAGGAGGAAAGCAGAGGCCTTGGTGTGATCATTGTAGAAGATTGTGGCATACTCGGGAAACTTGCTGGAAGCCACATGGGAAACCAGCAAATCCTAAGAAAAAACTGAGTGGTGATAACACATCAGGGCGAGATGTCCACGCATTTCAAGTGAGCAATTTGGAACCAGGGCAGCAATCATCCTCATAATCTCTTCCCTTCACAAAGGAACAAATAGAGCATTTATATAAAATGTTTCAATCTCAATCTTAAGGAAACTCTAATCCATGTTGTTCTTTAGCCCAATCAGGTAATTTTTTCACTACAGCTATTGCTTGTACAAAATCTAATGGCTCTTAGACATTAGATTCAGGTGGCACTGATCATATGACCGGCACTTCGCAAATTTTTTCTTCATATACACCTTGTGTAGGGAATCAAAAGGTCAAAATTGCATATGGTTCCTTTGCTACTGTTGTTGGAAAAGGAATTGTGTCTATTTCCTCTTGTCTAACCCTTAACAATGTTCTGCACGTTCCTCATCTATCCTACAATCTACTGTTAGTCAGTAAATTAACCATTGATCATAATTGTCAAATTAATTTTTGGTCCTCCCATTGTGAATTTCAGGATTTAACCTCGGGGAAGATGATTGGGGGTGCTAAACAGGATGGTGGCCTCTACTTCCTCCATCAAGGATCAACCTTTGAAAGGCAAGACCAATAGACTTGTGTCAATTCTATTTCTGTGCCTAGTGACAGTGAAATTATGTTATGGCATGATCGATTAGGACATCCCAACTTTTAATATTTAAAGTATTTGTTTCCAAAGTTATTCATGAATAAAAATCATTTGTCTTACTTAAAGTTAAATTTGAATATTTCTCTCTATATTCACATTGCACTATGAGACTACAATATATATACAGTTGACTACAAGATAGAACATTAATTATCTATGCTAACTCCTAGAAGTGTAATTGCAACGAATACATAGATACATTGAATAGAACTCCACTGTCCACACCGTTCACACAGTCCACTTATTATGATTATAATCAACACTCCCTCAAGCTGGAGCTTGTCACATATGTATGCTACCCTAGGACCCCGTAAGGACTTAGTCATCATGTCTGCTAGTTGATCTTTAGTACCCACAAAAGAAGTCTTAATGATGCCTGAGAGGATCTTTTCTCTGATGAAATGACAATCAACTTCTATATGTTTAGTCCTTTCATGAAAAATTGGATTCGAAGAGAGATACAAGGCTGATTGGTTATCACAAGCAAGTTCCATAGGACCTATCTCACAAAACTTCAACTCTTGGACCAAATATTTTAACCACAAGAGTTCGCAACTAGTATTAGCCATAGAACGATACTCTACTTTTGTGCTCGATCTTGCAACAACGGTCTGCTTCTTGCTTTTCCATGAAATCAAGTTACCTCCAATAAGCACACAGTAGCCTGAAGTGGACCTCCTATCAGTAGCATCATTTGCCCAATCTGCATTTGTATATCCAATGATATTAGCATGACCCCTGTCCATATAAACAAGCCTTTTACCAGGTGATCCCATGATGTATCTTAGGATCCGAACAATTGCATTCCAATGACTGTCACATGGTGAGTTGAGAAACTGACTCACAACACTGACAGGAAAAGCAAGGTCTGGTCGAGTCATGGTGAGATAATTTAATTTCCCAACTAAGCTTCTATATCTTCCTGGGTCAGGATAGGGCTCCCCTTGATTAGGTAGAAGCTTCACATATGGGTCTATAGGAGTATCAACAGGTTTACAATCAAGCATCCCTGTTTCTACCAGAATATCAAGAGTATATTTCCTTTGAGAAATAGCAATACCTGTTCTTGATTGGGCTACTTCAATCCCAAGAAAGTATTGCAATCGGCCAAGATCTTTAGTTTCAAAATGTTTAAACAAGTATTGCTTCAATTTCTTGATGCCTTCTTGATCATCGCCTGTAATAACTGGTTCGTTCCTATTATCCTGTTTTCGGGTTTTAGCTGCTGTCAGCACTGACCCATTGTCTGTAGTCGTCCAGTGCTCAAAGTGACACCAGGGTTCACCTCAGACACCGCCAACCGGCCGTCCGTCCGTCCAAGTGCCGCTGTCACGCGCTCTCACGCGCCGTCTTCAGCAGCTTCATTCTCTGGCACGTGTGATCCACGCACCACCCTCCCGGCCGCCGTTGACGTTGCCGCTTCTGCCGTTGCGTCCGCCAGCTTCTCCTGGTTCTGTTTTGCCCCTATTTGTTTTCTGGGTCTATCAGTAGTACTACCCCTCTTTGAATCCCATGTGCTTTCTTTTTTGTTTCTGGTACATTTTGCCGTTTTCTTCTGAACTTCTTCCATGAATGAATCTACTAAAGAGTCTGATTTCTTTTGCATTTTCTGAGTCTCCCAGCATTACTTCTGAGAAGTTGAATGGTAAGAATTATTTGAATTGGCGGAATGCTGTAGAGATATGTGTTATTTGATGGACACACTCAAGATTGGTTTTATTCCCTACATGGATTCCCGAATAAAACTGCCAATGTAGCTCAATCTCTTGAACCAGCTGTTGAGCACAAGATCAAGTCCGGAAAAGATCATCTACTTACTGCCAATGAGTATAAGGAGTATCTTCAGTTCAAAGCCACTCAACAGGCTTCTTCCTCTTCGGCCACCATTGCTCACACCGGTAATTCTACAGTTTGTCTTTCTCAATCTACATCTGTTGGATCCTGAATTTTAGACTCTAGTGCTTCTGATCACTTAGCTGGTAATCCTTCTCTTTTCTCTAAATTGTCATACCCTAAAACATCCCACAATATTACTCTTGTCGATGGGTCTAAGGCATAGGCCACTGGTATTGGTCAAGCTTCACCTCTTCCATCCTTACCTTTAAATTCAGTCTTGTTTGTACTTGGTTGTCCCTTTAATTTAATTTCAATCAGCCAAATTACTCGCACTTTAAATTGTTCCATAACCTTTAATTCTGATTCCTTTCTTATACAGGACCGGAGTACGAGACAGATGATTGGAGCTGGATCTGAATCACGAGGTCTCTACTATCTTCAACCTTCCTCTTCCACCATATGTGCTGTTTCAAAGTCTGCCGATCTCCTGCATCGTCGTCTGAGTCATCCAAGTTTGGACAAGTTAAAGCATATTCCTTTATCTTTCACATTGAAAACCTTGAACTGTGAGTCGTGTCAACTTGGAAAACATGTTAGAGTATCTTTTCCTAGCAGTGTCAATAGTCGAACTATGTCTCCTTTTGATCTTGTTCATTCTGATGTTTGGGGTCCCAGTCGTGTTCTTTCTGTTTCAGGATATAGGTATTATGTTACTTTTATTGATGATTTTTCAAGATGTACTTGGTTATTTTTAATGAAAGATCGTTCTGAGTTATTTAATGCTTTTCAAACCTTTTGTTCCGAAATAAAGAATCAGTTTGGAAAAACAATTCATGTTTTGTACAATGATAATGCAAAAGAATATTTTTATACGTCTTTTAAATCCTTTTTGAGTTCTCATGGCATCATACATCAGTCTAGTTGTCCTCACACACCCCAACAAAATGGTGTGGCTAAACGTAAACATCGTTATCTTGTTGATACAGATCAGACTCTCTTAATAAATGCTAATGCACCCTTGAAGTTTTGGGGTGACGCTGTTCTTACAGCTTGTTATCTGGTAAATCGAATGTCATCTTCTGCTTTGGGTAATAAAATTCCTCACTCCATTTTATTTCCTAAAGATCCTCTTTTTGTTGTTCCCCCTCATGTGTTTGGTTCCACTTGTTTTGTTCATGATCTCTCTCCTGGCCGTGATAAATTATCTGCTCGGGCTGTTAAATGTATCTTTCTTGGGTATTCTCGAGTTCAAAAGGGATATCGATGTTATTCTCCCTCTACACATCGCTTTTATGTATCTGCAGATGTTACATTCTTTGATCACATCAGCTACATCCGACTCTACTCCATCTCAGGTACTACCCATTCCTCTTTTTGCAACACCTGTCTCTCATCCTCAAGCTCCACAGTCACAGGATGACCGTCCGTTGCGTCGATTTGGTATTACTTATGAGCGCCGGAATCCTGAAGTTTCGGAGATGACTCCTACTATTCATTCTCATGATTCAACTCCCGTTCCAATTGCTTCTCCCACTGCAGTCCCACCTGACACTTCCGCTGACCTACCTATTGCACTCCGTAAAGGTAAACGCTCTACTCTCAATCCTCATCCAATTTACAATTTTCTGAGTTACCATCGATTATCTCCTTCCCATTGTGTCTGTGTCTGCTTTGTCATCTGTCACCATTCCTAAGAATGCACAGGAAGCACTATCCCATCCAGAATGGCGACAGACAATGATTGATAAGATGACTGCTTTGCAATCTAATAATACATGGACCCTTGTTTCACCTCCTTTTAGAAAATCTACAGTTGGCTGTCAATGGGTATTTACTGTTAAAGTTGGCCCTGATGGGCAGGTGGACCGATTGAAAGCTCGGTTGGTAGCAAAGGGATACACTCAGATCTATGGTTTGCATTACAGTGATACATTTTCTCCTATTGCTAAGATGGTGTCTGTTCATTTGTTCTTGTCTATGGCAGCCATGAGATGCTGGCCCTTGTATCAGCTAGATATTAAAAATGCCTTCTTACATGGTGATTTGGAGGAGGAGATCTATATGAAACAACCACCTGGGTTTGTTGCTCAGGGGGAGTCAGGTCTAGTTTGCAAGCTACAAAATTCCTTATATGGCTTAAAACAGTCACCTCGCGCTTGGTTAGGGAAGTTTAGTAAAGTCATTCAGCAGTTTGGCATGATTCGTTGCGAGGCAGACCATTCTGTATTCTTTAAATGCTCTGATACCAACTTAAAGTTAAATCTGAATATTTCTCTCTATATTCACATTGTAATATGAGACTACAATATATATACACTTGACTACAAGATAGAACATTAATTATCTATGCTAAGTCCTAGATGTGTAACTACAATGAATACATAGATACAATGAATAGAACTCCACTGTCCACACAGTCCACTTATTATGATTATAATCAACGGTCTTTTCGGTGTGAATCTTGTGAATTAGCAAAACACAATAGTATTGTTTTTCCATCTCAACCATATAAAAAATCAGAACCATTTACCATGATTCACAGTGATGCTTGGGGTCCTTCTAGAGTGGCAACCTTTTCTGGAAAACGTTGGTTCATTACTTTTATTGATGATCATACTAGGGTCACTTGGGTTTTTCTTTTGAAAGATAAATCTGATGCTGAAAATGTGTTCAACAATTTTTATAATATGGTTCAAACACAATTTCAAACTCAGATTAAAATTTTTCGAAGTGATAATGTAAAAGAATTTTTTAACAATGTGTTAGGAAATGTTTTTGCTGAGAAAGGAATTGTTCACCAAAGTTCATGTAATAATACACCTCAACAAAATGGGGTGACTAAAAGAAAAAACAAACATCTCCTAGAAGTCACTAGAGCTTTAAGTTTTAAAAATAAAGTTCCTAAGATATATGGGGAGATACTGTTTTAACAGCCACTTACTTGATTAATAGACTTCTTATACAAATTTTGGGCTTTGAAACTCCTTTACAGGTTTTCATGAACTATTTCCCAAACACTCGGCTAACAACAGATATTCCCTGAAAAGTTTTTGGTAGTGTGGCTCTCGATCATAATCGTGACCCAAAACGCTCAAAACTTGATCCAAAGGCACATAAATGTATTTTTGTAGGTTATCCTACTACTCAGAGAGGTTACAAATGCTTTGATCCAGTTTTGAAAAAGAAATGTTTATTTCTATGGATGTCACTTTCTTTGAAGGAACCTCATACGACAGTAACTCCCATCTTCAGGGGGAGAGCAGCACTAGTGAAGATGGTTTTCTTGATGGTTCTGATTTAATTTCTGAGTTTTATAATGATGTTCCTCACAAAGGATCATTGAAATTAGTGGAAAGAAATGAATTAAATTTTGAAAATGATGAATCTTCTAATACACAAATGCCATCTCAAAATGGAAATGCTAGAACTACAGAGATGTGCGAAACGATATAAAGGTCTTGTTTATTCAAAGGAGTATCAAGCACAGAAAAGGAGGGGCACCATTCAGCAGCATCGCCAAGAATCTAATCAGAGGTTGGATCATGAAATTCATGATAATTTGTGGCATTCTGTAATCTATTTTGCTGATTCCTAGGAATTAGGTTATGCTGATCTCTAGGGATTAGTTTCTATAAATTAGGTTGATTTGTTTCCTAGAATAAAGGGATATAGGTATTATCAATACCGATTCCCATTTAGCTATAGTTTCCTTTTTAACTCCTTGATTTGAGGGAGTGTTTCACTCCTTCCCCTCTATTTATTCATGTACGTATCAATCAGAACTAATGAGGAATAATCAATTCCCATTTTTCACAAGGTATCAGAGCGCCTATCTGAACCTCTGAAACCCTAAACCATTTCTGATGACCAAGTACGGAATGGCCACTGAAGAAAAAACCTCATCCTCATCCGAAGCTCCTGCCACTAGCAACCATGGCGAGTCAGACGGTATTCTTTTTCCCATTACTAGACACAAGTTGAATGGGAATAACTACCTCTCATGGTCACAATCCGTCATGATGTACATCTGCGAGAAAGGCAAAGATGAGTATCTCACTGGTCAACTTGTCCCTCCTAAGGCCGACGATCCAAGATTCAAAAATTGGAAAATAGAAAACAACATGGTTATGTCTTGGCTGGTGAATTCAATGACGAATGAAATTGGTGAGAATTTCTTGCTTTATAACACGGCACATGAAATCTGGGAAGCAGTAAAGAATTCTACTATAGTAAAGAGAATACTTCTGAAATCTTCGAGATTGAATCCAACCTCCATGATCTTTGACAAGGTGATTTTTCTGTCACTCAATACTACAACACCCTATCCCGTCACTGGCAACTACTGGATGCATTCGAATAACATCAATGGGACAATCCAAATGATGCATAGAAATTCAAAGAAATTGTCGAAAAGAAGAGGATATTCAAATTCTTAATGGGACTCAACAAGAACCTTGATGAGGTCCGAGGACGAATACTGGAATGAAGCCCTTACCAAGCATCCGAGATGTGTTTTCCGAGGGCCGCCGAGAAGAAAGCAGAAAGAAAGTGATGCTTGGAGAATCCATTGTCACTTCTGTCAATGAAGGCTTCGCTCTAGCCGCTCAAGGAATTCACCAAAATAATGACAACCGTCAAAAGAAGGGGAGGCCATGGTGTGATCACTGCAGAAGATTAAGCCATTCCTGAGACACTTGCTGGAAAATCCACGGTAAGCCTGCAGATTGGAAGCCTACCAGACTTGCAATTGATAAAGAGAGTCGTGGAAATCATGTCTCTATTGATAAAGGATTGTCAGAAACCGTGTATATACCCTAGAATGTATATTTAGGGAAATCTTGTATTTATTTCCTATTAATACAGGTTTAGTAAATTAGGAAAAATCCCACAATTACAAAGATCTGATTTCTGATTTTATTTCCTAAATTAGCTTACAAGCACTGTGCTGTCGCTGCACAGTTTTTCTTCTTTTCTTTATCTTGTGCCTTCATCGCACAATCTGCCATGGCTGAGATTATTAACCCAGTGACTGAAACAGAGGATGGTAAATCCCAAACTTCCGGAGAACTACATAACATCCACTCTGCCTATCGATTGAATGGGAAGAACTACCTCGAATGGTCCCAACTTATTCGCACCATTTTGAAAGGAAAAGGGAAGGTGAGTCACTTGACCAATGCTGCTCCTGATGCGAAGGATCCCAAATTTAAAACATGGGATGAAGAAGACTCTATGATCATGGCATGGCTATGGAACTCAATGATCCCGAAAATCAGTGATACATGTATGTTTCTCGACTCGGCAAGAGGCGATTTGGGATGCGGCAGAGCAGCACTTACTCTAAAGCCAAGGATGCTGCTCAAATATATGACGTAAAGGTGAAGACTTTGGCAGCAAAACAGGGAAACAAAACTGTTACAGAGTATGCTAATCAACTCAAGTCATAAAAGCTAAATGTTCAGAAGATTCAGCAATACTCAAGGAATATATTGAGCAAGACAGAGTCTATGATTTCCTGGTGGGCCTGAACTCGGAGTTTGATCAGTCGAGTTCAAATCTTGGGAAAGGAAAAAGTCCCAGGGATTAATGAAGTAGTGGCAATTATCCAAAGTGAGGAAAGTAGGAGGGGTCTGATGTTGGAGACCTTAGCCGCTGAAAATTCAGCTATGATAGCTGATGGGACCTCAGCCATGGTTGCTGAACAGAAAAAAGGAGGAATGATCAATGTGGAGAAGAAAAGTGACGGGGTCTGGTGTACCTATTGCAACAAGCCTCACCACACTCGAGAAAAATGCTGGAAGTTGCATGGGAAACCTCAAAACCAAAATCGAGAATGGGGGCAGAAAGGAGACCGAGAGTGGGGGCAAAAAGGAGGTTTCTCAAAAAGAGGAGGACAGGCACATATAGCTGCTGGGACCAGTGAACAAAGCAAAGGAGAATCTGTCCAACTCAACCAGGAAGAGATAGAAAGAGTAAGATCCTTCCTCAGTAAACTAGAGAAACCAACAGGTACTTGTTCTTTGGCTTACTCAGGTAGGTTTCCATTTTCTTTTGGACTCAATGTCTCAGATAAACCCTTTAACCAATATTGGATACTAGACTCTGGAGCCACTGACCACATGACACCCCTACCTAAACACTTCTCCACATATTCTCCATGTCCTAGCAATAAGAAAATTTCCACAGCTGATGGAACTCTCATAACTGCAGCTGGCCAAGGAGATGTCCAAATAAGCCCATCAATAACCCTGAAAAATGTCCTTCATGTCCCCAAACTGTCCACCAACCTGATATCTATACAAAAACTTACAAAGGATCTATCATGTAATGTTGTTTTTCATAGTAATGCTTGTATGTTGCAGGACAAGAATTCGGGGAGGACGATTGGACATGCTAGAGAATGGAATGGCCTCTATTACGTGGAAGACCCAAATCTGCCCAGCAAGAGCCACTCCTTCATATCTGAATCGGTGATGACCAACAGGGAAAAAGTTCTGCTATATCATTGCCGCCTGGGACATCCTTCCTTTCGAGTTATAAAAATGTTATTTTCTTCTTTTTTTAAAAAATTAGATGTGGAGAGTCTTCATTGTGAGGTATGTGAGCTTGCTAAACATAAGCGTGTACCTTTTCCTATTAGCAATAAAATAAGCACTTCTCCTTTTTATCTGATTCATACTGATGTGTGGGGTCCATCTAATGTTCCAAATGTATCAGGGGCTCGATGGTTTGTAACCTTTATAGATGATTGTACCCGGGTTACTTGGGTTTTCTTACTTAAACAGAAATCTGAAGTCAGCTCTGTTTTCTTACAGTTTTTCTCAATGATAAAAAATCAGTTTGGAGTTAATATCAAGAGGCTTAGGTTAGACAATGCTAAAGATTACTTCAATCATGTGCTTAATTCTTTTTGTCAAAAGGAGGGTATAATTCATGAGTCTTCTTGTGCCAAAACACCCCAACAAAACGGGATTGCAGAGAGGAAAAATGGGCACCTATTAGATCAAACTCAGGCTCTTCTTTTTCAAAATAATGTTCCTAAAAGATTTTGGGGGGAAGCTATACTCACTGCCACTCACCTGATTAATAGATTGCCCTCTAGGGTCCTAGCTTCAAGGAGTCCTATGGAAGTCCTATCCTCCTTCTACCCAAATGTGGCCACTACAAATAACCTTATACCTAGAATATTTGGGTGTGTGTCCTTTGTTCATGTCCATAGTACTGATCGGGGAAAACTTGATCCTAGAGCCTTAAGATGTGTTTTTGTAGGGTACTCATCCACACAAAAGGGATATAAATGCTATCACCCACCGTCCAAAAAATTCTTTGTGTCAAGGGATGTCACTTTCCATGAGCAGGAAAGCTATTTCAGCCACTCTCATCTTCAGGGGGAGAGTTTAAGAGAGGAAGATGAGCCCCTCATGTTTCCAAACTTGACACTTGGACCAGAAACTGGAGCTGAATCTGAAAGTGAAGAAGGAACTCTGAACAAACTGAACCTGCACCTACAACAAATGAGGCTAACCGAATCAGACAACTGAAGTTGAAGCTGAACCCGAGCCTGATGTGAGATTTGGGAAGAATCAGGTATACTCAAGAAGACTAAAGGTCATTCCAGAATCTGCTCATGTCCAAGAATCCAACCCGACACCATTACATGAGGTAACATTCTCTGATCCTTTAATTTCTAGTGATTCAATTTCTGAATGGAAGCTGGGAATTCAAGAGGACCTAGACCTCCCAATTGCCCTTAGAAAAGGAACACGAAAATGCACCAAAGAGCCACTCTACCCTCTATCAAATTACCTATCCTTTAAAAATTTCTCACCTACCCATAAAGCCTTCCTCACAACCCTAAACACTACAACCACGCCTACTTCCCTATCTGAGGCATTATCTGACAGAAGATGGAAATAAGCCATGGACCTGGAAATGGAGGCATTGAAAAAAAATAGTACTTGGGAGTTGGTTACCTTATCAAATGGGAAAAAACCTATAGGGTGCAAGTGGGTATATGCTGTAAAATACAGGGCTGATGGGTCTATTGAGAGGTACAAGGCGAGGTTGGTGGCCAAGGGATTCACTCAAACCTACGGAGTGGATTACTTGGAGACATTTGCCCCAGTTGCTAAGATGAACACAGTTAGGGTGATATTATCTCTAGTTGCTAATTATGGTTGGAACTTGCAACAATTTGATGTAAAAAATGTCTTCCTACATGGAGAACTTGAAGAGGAAATTTACATGGAATTACCCCCTGGATATGGTGGACAGGTTGCTGCCAACACTGTTTGCAAGCTAAAAAAGGCGCTGTATGGGCTAAAACAATCACCGCGGGCGTGGTTTGGCAGGTTTACCAAAGTTATGACAGGTCTGGGCTTCAAGCAAAGCCAAGGGGACCAAACTTTATTTATTAAACACTCCAAGTCAGGGGGAGTAACAGTTTTGTTGGTTTATGTCGATGACATTATAGTGACAGGGGATGATAAGGAGGATCAGCAAATGTTAAGCAGTGCCTAGCCAAGGAATTTGAGATCAAGACCTTGGGAAAATTTAAATGATTTTTTGGGGATCGAAGTGGCTCACTCCAAGAAAGGGATTTTCATATCCCAACAAAAATATATTACTGATCTACTTAGAGAAACCGGCAAGACAACCTGCAAACTCCGCCAGTACACCTTAGTTGATACAAGTATAAAACTGGGAATGCGGAGGAAGATGTTGCAGATTGACAAGGAGATGTATCAAAGACTAGTGGGCGACTCATATACTTATCTCACACTAGGCCGGATATTGCCTTTGTGAGTTTAATCACCAATTCATGCATCAACCAAAGGAGATTCCCTTACAAGCTGCACTTAGAATTGTGCAATACTTAAAGGGGACTCCGGAAGGGAATTGTGTTCAAACGAAATAGAAGTGTGAGCCTTGAAGCATATACGGATGCGGACTATGCAGGATCAGTAGTGGATAGGAGGTCAACTACAGGGTACTGCACCTTCCTTGGGGGGAATCTTGTGACTTGGAAAAGTAAAAAACAAAGTGTGGTAGCTAGGTCCAGTGCTGAAGCCGAGTTCCGGGCAATGGCACAAGGGATATGTGAACTTCTTTGGCTGAAGATTATCCTGGAAGATTTGAAGATAAAATGGGATGAACCAATGAGACTTTATTGTGATAATAAATCAACAATTAGCATAGCCCATAATCCAATACAGCATGATAGAACCAAACACATTGAAGTAGACAGGCACTTCATCAAAGAGAAATTAGACAGTGGCTTGATCTGCACCCCATATGTGTCCTCTCACGGCCAACTCGCAGAAATTCTTACCAAGGGACTGAATAGCAACAACTTTGAGAAGATTGTATCCAAGCTGGGAATGAAAAATACCTATTCACCAGCTTGAGGGGGAGTGTCAGAAATCGTGTATATACCCTAGAATGTATATTTAGGGAAATCTTGTATTTATTTCCTATTAATACAGGTTTAGTAAATTAGGAAAAATCCCACAATTACAGGGATCTGATTTCTGATTTTATTTCCTAAATTAGCTTACAAGCCTTGTATATATGTCTGATGTATTCTCAATATTATGCAATAAAAATCAATTCATTCTACCCTAAATTTCTAGAAGGATCTTCCCTCACCGGATCTAGTCCATTCAGCAAAGAACAACTTGAAGTACTACAAAAGATGTTCTCACAACAAAATCCTGCTCCTAATATCATTAGGACAGGATCTTTAGCACAAAAAGGTAATTACTTGAGTGCCGTCATTGTAAATTCAGGAAACACAGGTCCATGGATTGTAGACTCAAGGGCGTCTGATCATATGACGGGTGATGCCACACTTCTTCACAATTACAATCCATCCTAAGAAAATATTGCAGTAAAAATAGTTGATGGATCCCTCTCTAAAGTGGATGGAACAGGTTCTATTATTATTTCAAAGGACCTGACTCTAAACTTAGTACTTCATGTTCCAAATCTAGATTGAAATCTTTTGTCAGTTAGCAAACTCACTAAAGAACATAACTGTGTTGCTCAATTTTTCTTGGATTTGTGTGAATTTCAGGATTTGGATTCAGGGAGGACGATTGGCAGTGCTAAGGTGGGATCAAGACTCTTCCTTTTGAAGGTTGATGAATCTCTTAGAAGACAAACTCATAACGCAGTATTTGTTGAGTCAGAAAGTCTGTTTGATAAAAGTCTAGTTTCTTGTAATGATTCCAATAAGGAAAGTGCAATCATGTTATGCCACTATCGTCTTCGTCATCCTAATTTCCTATATCTTCAGAAATTGTTTCCATCCTTATTCAGAAATAAAAATCCAAAACTTTTTCAATGTGAAAGTGTGTCAACTTTCAAAGCATGTTCGCAATTCCTATCACAGTCTTCTGTACAAATCATCACATCCGTTTTCTATAATTCACAGTGATGTGTGGGGACCATCTAGAATAAAAAATGTCACTTGCTTCAAATCTAGACTGGCCACTATATCAACTGGACGTAAAAAAATGCTTTTCTCAATGAGGATCTCGAAGAAGTCTACATGGAGATACCCCTTGGTCTTGATACTCTAACAACTATCAACAAAGTCTGCAAACTCAAGAAGTCATTGTAGAAGTCATTGTACGGTCTCGAGCAGTCACCAAGAGCTTGGTTTGACAGGTTCACCAAAGATGTGAAGAAGTTCAAGTATGACCAGTGTCAAACTGACCACACTATGTTTGTTAAGCACTCATTCTCGAGAAAAATGGCAATACTCATCGTGTATGTGGATGATATCATCTTAACAGGTGACAATGATGAAGAACTTCTCAAACTAAAAGGTTTCTTGGCAAAAGAATTTGAGATCAAAGACTTGGGAAATCTTAAGTATTTTCTTGGCATGGAGGTGGCAAGATCAAAAAGAGGAATTTCAGTCTCACAGCGAAAATATGTGTTAGATCTTTTGAAAGAAACAGGGATATTCGGATACAAGACGATTCATACTCCTATGGACTCCAACTCAAAATTGGGAAGTAGAGATGATAGTGTATCTATTGACAAAGGGAGGTATCAAAGATTGGTTGGGAAACTCATTCATCTCTCACATACTAGACCTGATATCAGCTTTGCTGTAAGTGTGGTAAGCCAATTCATGAACTGTCCAACAGAAGAACACATGGAAGCTGTATATAGGATTTTGAGATACTTAAAGATGACACCAGGCCAAGGATTGTTTTTCAAAAAGGCAGCAAACAGGGAAGTTGAGATCTATACTGATGCAGATTGGGTTGGATTGGTGACAGATAGGTGATCAACCTCAGGTTACTACACCTATATTTGGGGAAACTTGGTCACTTGGTGAAGCAAGAAGCAAGAAGCAACCAGTGGTATCTCGGAGTAGTGCAGAAACTGAGCTCTGAGCACTGGCCCATGGTGTTTGTGAGGGAATACGGCTAAGAAGAATATTCAATGAACTAAAAATCCAAATCTCGGGACCTAAGAAACTGTTCTGTGATAATCAGTCTACAATTAGCAAAGCAAAGGATCCAATACATCATGATAGGACAAAGCATGTGAAGATTGATAGACACTTTGTCAAGGAGAAGACAGAGACAGGCATGATATCACTCATGTACATCCCAACCAGCCAGCAGACTGCAGACATCTTAACTAAAGCCTTGCCCAGTAAGACATTTGAGGAACTTAATTCCAAGCTAGGTTTACTTAACATCTGCAACCTAGCTTGAGGGGGAGTGTGGAATTCCGTAATCTATTTTGCTGATTCCTAGGAATTAGGTTATGCTGATCTCTAGGGATTAGTTTCTATAAATTAGGTTGATTTGTTTCCTAGAATAAAGGGATATAGGTATTATCAATACCGATTCCCATTTAGCTGTAGTTTCCTTTTTTAACTCCTTGATTTAAGGGAGTGTTTCACTCCTTCCCCTCTATTTATTCATGTACGTATCAATCAGAAGTCATGAGGAATAATCAATTCCCATTTTTCACATAATTCTTCAAAGACTCTTGAAAATAATGCTCCAGGTATTTCTGAGTCAAGTTCTTCAAGTCAACTTAATCTTCCCATTGCTCTTAGGAAAGGTGTTAGGTCTTGTACAAAATATCTTTTGTCAAATTTTATATCTTACAATAATCTTTCAGCTTTATATTGTGCCTTTATCTCACAAGTTTCTATTCCTAACAGTATCCAGGAGGCTCTAAATGTTTCTGAGTGAAAAGAAGTTGTTCTTGAGCAAAAGAGAGCTCTGGAGAAGAATGCTACCGGGGAGAAAGCGGATCTACCATTTGGGAAGACAACTGTTGGCTGTAAATGGGTTTTCACCGTAAAGTACAACTTAGATGGATCCTTGGAAAGATACAAGGCTCACCTAGTAGCTAAAGGCTTTACTTAGACATATGGAGTGGACTACTCTGAGACGTTTTCCCAGGTGGCAAAGCTAAATACAGTTCAGGTGCTCTTATCAGTTGCAGCTAATCTTAATTGGCCTCTGAATCAGTTAGATGTGAAGAATGCCTTCTTGAATGGAGACTTGGAAGAAGTATATATGGAGCCTCCACCTGGTTTCTCTGAGAAATTTGGAACTAAGGTATGCAAGCTAAAAAGATCTCTATACAAGCTCAAACAGTCTCCCAGAACATGGTCTGAAAGATTCACAAGATTTGTTAAAGGCCAAGGATATAGTCAAGGACAATCTGATCATAATCCTTTTATGAAGAGTTCCACCAAGGACAAAGTTTCAGTTTTGATTGTCTATGTGGATGACATAATCTTGACTGGGGATGATATAGAAAAGATAAGCAGACTGAAGCAGAGCCTAGCCAAGGAAAGCTAAGATTTAGGTGTTAAATTCAGAATAAGGTAGGGATACAGATTTCCTAGGATTAAGGGGAGAATAAATCAATCCCTGATTTTATGTAATTCCAGGGTTTCACCTTTGTTCTTATCTTCCTATTTATACTCTGTAAACATTATTTGAGTATTATGCAAATGATACAAACCAGTATCAAATTGTCCAGAACAAAGAGATATAGGAATTAAAGAGTAATACTGCAATTGTATTATGTGAAATTGCTAGAAAGAAATACAATAGAAAGAATTCTATCGTCCACAGAGCAAGCTCCTATAGAGAGCTATGGCTCTCTATCCCTTCATCATTTTTCCTCCCCCCCTGCATGTCAAACAATCATTGCCCATATAACGTAAAAATCACTCCCTACGCCTAACAACTTTCATTGGAAATACTCTCTCTGCCACATTAGCAGAAAGAGTCAATGCCTCTCTTACCCCTTCTAGAATAAACTTTCCACACCTTGGGCCCATGATTCATTTGAGTAATAAGTTGACCTTTTGGGCCTTTCTCCTTACTATTGATTCTATCACGCCCTGTCTTCAAGAGTAATCTTGTCCTCAAGATTGAAACCAGAAATTGACCCCGATGGTATACTCATCCTCCCAAGTGGCATTGTCAACAGACTGCCTTTTCCATTGGATCAACAACTGATGAATGGATTCCCTCTCTTGGTGATTTGTCTAGAAGCCAAAACCGTAGCAGTTCAAACTCTTCACCTTGCTCCCCTCCATCCCTTGTGGCAGTGCTTCTTCTACTTGGTAATTACCCACGGCCTTCTTAAGGAGTGAAACATGAAAGACCGGTGGTCGGGATGTTTCGGCGGTTTGAGCTTGTAGGCAACTGCTCCTATGCTAGCCAACACCGAAACGGTCCATAGAATCTTGCGAAAGCTTGGGATTTATCCTAGTGGCCACCGAACCCTGCCTATGGGGTCTGAGTTTCAGAAAAACCCACTCTCCAACTTCAAAGTTTCTTTCTTGCCTTTTGAAATCAGCCTGAGTTTTCATCCTTCCTTGAGCCCTCACTAAATGTTGTTTTAACTGCCTGAGTGCCTCATCTCTATCCATAAGTTCCCTTTGCACAGCTTCCACCTTAGTTTCACCTTGCAAGAACCTTACCAACACGGGAGGCTTCCTGCCATAAACTGTCTCAAAAGGAGTGACTCCAATGGACTGATGGAAATTGGTATTGTACCAATATTCTGCCCAATGCAACCATTGCAACCAATTTTTGGGTTGATCTACAATAAAACACCTCAAAAAAGTCTCTAGGCACCGATTCACCACCTCGGTTTGGCCATCGGTTTGAGGGTGATAGGCTGTACTCATTTTCAGTTGAGTACCTTGGAGCTTGAAAAGTTCCTTCCAAAAGTTGCTAACAAAGATAGGATCCCTATCACTTATGATAGCTCTAGGGACACCATGTAGCTTGACCACCTCCTTAGCAAAAGTTTCAGCTACTACCCTTGCTGTGTAAGGGTGTTTTAAGGCAACAAAATGACTATATTTTGACAATCTATCCACAACCACCAAAATTGCCTCATAACCTTTTGATTTAGGAAGTCCAGTGATGAAGTCCATGGACACTTCCTCCCAAATCTGGTCTGGAATGTTCAAGGGTTGAAGCAAACCCCCTGGAGAAGTAGCTAGATACTTCTGCCGTTGACAAGTATCCACCTTTTAACAAATTCTTGAACCATTCCTTTCATGCCAAACCAAAACAAGTTGGCAGCCACCCTTCTGTATGTTCTATAAAATCCTGAGTGACCGCCTAAAGGAGTAGCATGGTATTCTTCAATCAACTTAGGTATCCACACAGACTTGGCCGAGAGAACTAACCTCCCTTCAAACAACAACACCCCATTGTTGTAAGAGAAACCCTTCCTGGATCCAGTTCCCTGAGAGATCTCCTCTATGATTTTTTTCAGCCTGTCATCTTGTTGTAATTCAGTCACTATAGCAGTACTGTCCACCCAAACTGGGTATGTTCTGATATTACAAAAAGTCCCCTCTTCCTCATACACTCTAGATAAGGCGTCTGCTCCTCTATTCTCTGCTCCCGGCTTGTAGACAACATCAAATTGATATCCAAGCAGCTTGGCTGTCCAATTTTGTTGATCCATGGTGGTGATCCTTTGTTGCATTAATTGCTTCAAACTTTTCTGGTCAGTACTCACCGTAAAAGGTCTTCCAATGAGATAGGGCCTCCAATGTTGAATTGCTAAGGCTACAGCCATCAGTTCCTTCTCATAGGCTGACTTGGTGAGATTTCTGGTTCCCAATGCTTTGCTGAAATATGCAATTGGCCTGCCTTGTTGGATCAAAATAGCCCCTAAACCTCCTCCCAAGGCATCACTCTCAATCAAGAATCTTTGATTGAAATTAGGAAGTGCCAACACAGGTGCTGTAGTAATGGCTACCTTAAGAGCATCAAAAGCCATTTGTTCCCTTTCCTTCCACTGGAAACCATCCTTCTTAGTCAATTCAGTTAAAGGTTTAGCAATCTTGCCATAATCCTTAATGAATTTCCTATAATAACCAGTAAGGCCTAGAAACCCCCTCACTCCTTTCACGTTCTTAGGGATTGGCCACTGCATAACACTCTTTATCTTATTGGGATTCATAGCAACCCCCTCTTTGGAGATTAAGTGCCTTAAATACTCAATGGAGGTTTGGGCAAACTGACATTTTTTCTTGTTGGCTACTAAACGCTGCTGCTGTAATACCTTTAAGACCGTTGTCAAATGCTCCACATGTTCCTCCCAACTTGTACTGTATACTAAAATGTCATCAAAGAACACCAAAACCCATTTTCTCAACATCTCCCTGAAGATGTCATTCATCAAGGCCTGAAAAGTAGATGGAGCATTCATTAACCCAAAAGGCATCACCAAATACTCATAGTGACCCTCATGAGTTCTAAAAGCAGTTTTGTGGACATCTTCTTTCTTCATCCTCACTTGGTGGTACCCGGACCTCAAGTCCAACTTAGAGAAATAGCATGCTCCATTCACCTCATCCAATAGCTCATCTATTACTGGTATTGGGAACTTATCAGGAACGGTAGCTTTGTTCAAAGCTCTATAATCCACACACATCCTCCAAGTTTCATCTTTCTTCTTAACCAATATCACCGGGCTTGAGAAAGCACTTTGACTGGGCCTCACTATTCCCAATTGTAACATTTCTTGAACCTGTTTTTCAATCTCGTTTTTATGATGGTGGGGATATCTATAGGGCCTCACATTCACTGGCCCATGCCCTTCCAATAATACAATAGCATGCTCTCGGTTTCTCCTGGGTGGCAATCCTCTTGGTTCTCGAAAAACTTCTTCAAAATGTGCCAATAATGCTTCTAAACTTTGTTTCTGAGTATCATTAATTGCCCCTCCTCTATTCTGCTCTTGTACCGAAATATTGCCCTTTACTCTTGTGGCCATGTACAGCCCTCCAATTATTACCTTATGTCCTCTACACAAACTCTGAAAAGCAGTCAGAGTGTCACTTTCCTCTCCCTTGAATTCCACCAGTGACCCTTGGACCACGACCCTCATCACCTTTCTTCTCCAATCCACCACCAAAGAAGACAGCCAAGACATTCCCAGTACCATGTCTATGTCCCCTAAGTCAAACAAGTGCGCATCAATTTTCATCTGGGTCCCTCCTAACTCCAATTTTTTTCCCTCACATTTCCCTTTTATGGTTGTTTTATGACCATCTCCTAACTTGATACTCATTTCCTTCGTGTCCTTAGTTTGCCATCCCATAGCTTCAGTTAACCTTTTGGATAAGAAATTATGAGTGGCTCCATTATCCACCAAGATCAAGATTGGAACCCCCTCAATGATTCCTCTCAGTTTTAGAGTTTGACAATGTTGCCTTTCTTCTGTGACTAAGTGATTAAGGCACAGAACACTGCACTCTCCATCTACTTCATCCTCTTCCTCTTGTTCAGTTATGAAATGGGCCTCCTTCTCCTCCTCTTCTTCCACTTCATCTAAGATTAAAACTCTTAGTTGCTTATCTGGGCACTTATGCATGGGATGATATTGACCTCCACATTTGTAACATAATCCTCTCTGTTTACGGTCCAGCAGCTCCTGATACGATAGATGGCGCACTCCTCTATCGCGTGGTCCAAACCCCTTTTTGTCTCCAACATTTGTTCTGCTATTGGACCCTGAGTGATTAGTTGTCCCAATCGAAAATCCTTTGCTACCATTTCCAATTCCGGGTGTCTCCTTTCCTCCCCAGACATAAACCCAGTCTGACCCAACTCCACCTCTTGGGTTTTGACCCGGTTGTGTCCTAAAATTTGGTTGAGGCCCAAAACCAGCCCGCAACTCCTTCTTCCCCAATGAACTGAAACCTTGACCACCAGCATGAAGCTCTGATTCCACAGCTCTGGCTACGTTCATCAGTTTCGAACGCAATAACAGGCCCAGAACTCGCAAGCTCCTCAATCTCCCACGGATATTCTCCTTCAACCCGTGTAAAAAATATCCAACGTACTGATCCTCGGGTAGACGTTTAATTTGCGCCATCAAACATTCGAAACTCTGAATGTATTCGTCAATACTCCCGTCTTGCCTTAGAGCTGTAAGTTGCTCAAAAACATTTCCCTCACCCATTCCTCCATATCGATCGATCAGCTCCTCTTTTAGTTGCTCCCAAGTTAATTCTTCCTCCTCAGCGAGCAGCGAGTTAAAAAAATGAATGGTTGATCCTTCCATGCTAAGCTGAGCTAAACTGACGCGTAACTCCGGGTGAGTGTCTTGGACACGAAAGTATACCTCTGCCCTTGATATCCAACCGGCGGGGTCTTCGCCGTTAAAAATCGGCAGCTCCACCTTTTTTATGGATTGCCGAAACTCCTCCATCACGTCTCCTTGTAACTTCTTTAGCCCACTAGTTGAAGGTGACCCCTCTGTTTTCCGAGCTCCTTTTTTTGTTTTGCAATGTACACTCCCATCGTCTTCTCCCTCCTCTTCGACGGTAGCCTTATCGTCATCAACTTTCGATTTCTCTTCCTCCTCTTCCGACCCCTTCTTCCGATCATTATTTTTCAGATACTACATAATCTGCTCTAAGCTAGCATCGGTTTTCCTGTGTGACTCTGCTAAGGTAACCTTCATGCCCAAGAGCTCATTCTCCAGGTTAGTCATACGTACCTCCATGTTTCTCTCCATCTTCTTCCTTGGTGGCATTCACACTCACGTCGCTGGGTTATGATCAGAAAAAAAAAAAAGAACAAACTCCGTCGCATATCCGGCAGGTCGGACCAGTTTGATACAAACCAGTATCAAATTGTCCAGAACAAAGAGATATAGGAATTAAAGAGTAATACCGCAATTGTATTATGTGAAATTGCTAGAAAGAAATACAATAGAAAGAATTCTATCGTCCACAGAGCAAGCTCCTATAGAGAGCTATGGCTCTCTATCCCTTCATCATTTTTCCTCCCCCCCTACATGTCAAACAATCATTGCCCATATAACAGAAAATCACTCCCTACGCCTAACAACTTTCTGTTAAGGAAATACTCTCTCTGCCACATCAGCAGAAAGAGTCAATGCCTCTCTTACCCCTTCTAGAATAAACCTTCCACACCTTGGGCCCATGATTCATTTGAGTAATAAGTTGACCTTTTGGGCCTTTCTCCTTACTATTGATTCTATCAGCAAATATATGAGAACCTGAGCATTCTCTTCTTCTCTTATTCCTCCATATATTTCTACAATTTGTAATTTTTTTTGTCGCTGAGGTGAGGATGTTGCGCTAGATGTGTGGCCATACAAGACAAGATAGGATTAGGAATGAATGCATTAGAGAAAAAATAAGAGTAGCACCGATTGTGGAAAAGATGGGAGAATCTCGCCTTAGGTGGTTTGGACATGTAAGGAGAAGACCCTTAGAAGCCCCTGTAAGAAGAGTAGATCAGGTAGAGGATAGCCCAAGAGGTAGAGGGAGACCAATAAAGACTATAGGTGAAATGATTAAAAAAGATTTAAATTTGAATGGCATTTTTAAAGACTTGGTTTATGATAGGACACAATGACATCGTTTGATCCATGTAGCCGACCCCACCTAGTGGGAAAAGGCTTAGTTGTTATTGTTGTATTCTTGTCAACAAGAGTACCAAAAGGGCTACAGGTGCTTTTCTCCTACTTTGAGCTGTTTATATCACATTCTTTGAAACCACTCCTTTTTTCACTACCCCTAGCTCCCTCTCCTTCAATTGAGTCTGAGGATGATTTCCTTGATTATGTTGTGTCTCCCACATCCTTTATTCCTTTCCTCCATTATATCTCAGCCTCCTATGACCTACCATACCAAGTGACTCACCACCTCCACCCACTGATTCATGTTAGGATTCTCCACCACCTCCACCCACTGATTCATGTTAGGATTCTCCACCACCTCCACCATAATCTAGCCCAAGCCTTGACTTGCCCATTGCTCATCACAAAGGTAAAAGATCTTGTACTTATCTTATTTCTACATTTGTCTCTTATCATACTTTTTTATCTTCCTTCTAGTCTTCTATTTCCTCTTTGGACTAGTTCCAGTTTCTAGGTTTGTGTTTTAAGCCTTAGGTCACTCTAGATGAAAAGCATGCATGAGTAAGAACATATTTGGGATTAAGTGTGATTACAAGCGTTCATAATGGAATTGTGCTTTTCAGGAGATCTTTGAGTGATGGAGTCCATTAGCATCAAACCAAGCTTGCTATCCACTTGAGGAGAAAGTTAAAGACTCAAGGAGATCAACATCACCTCTAGGAGCAAAGACAGAAGATCATATGTGAAGAATCAAGGTTGAACATGAAGAAACCAAGTGACAAAGCCCGTGTCCTCAGACACAGGGGGTCGTGTCCCTCTCTGGCACCTCAATTGGACCCAGTGTTGAGCACAACCGAAGACACGGCCCATGTCCTCAAATACGGGGGGGCGGGTTCGTTTACCTCTCTGCCAGCTCAATCCCATGAGAATTATGGCAAATGACTCAGACACGAGGTGTGTTGTGTCATAGACACGGCTTGTGTTTGTGGCTTAGAAAATTAATTTTGAATTTGAATGATGAGCTATGGGCCCAAAGCTATAAATAGGATTGTTTAGGATTCCAAAAGGGGGTCGTCTGGGATAGAAGCCACAATCAACTTAAGAGGACTCGAAGAAGAGGATTCGAAGAAGAGGAAAGAGAGAGATTTGATCAAAGATTGGAGATTCGGGTTCGAGCCATCTGAGATCAATCAACCTCGACCATTGGAAACTAGTTTGATCTTCAGTTTTCTTTCGCTTTTGTATTTTTGACGATGTCTTTCTTTCGCTTTTCTTTTGATTTTGAATTTGTCATGCTTGGCTAAGTTTCTTATATGGTTAAGGGAAGATGAAACCTTAATTTTGATCTTGTGAATCTTACATACTTCTTTATTTCAATACAGTTGTGTTTTTATTCATATGTTTCTGATCTTAATTTAGTATAAAGGTTTTTATACTCTTTGCCAATTTCGAAAGTGGTAAAACTAGGATTGCTATGCGCGGTTGCGGTGGTAGGACTAATGAGACATATGACCTAAGCAATTCAATCCCGGTGTGTGATTGGACCTTAGTGTGATTGATTTTCTAAATCTTAATGCAATCATTAGAAAGATATAAGAGCAGTTACTTTATAGCTAACTAGTTATTAAGGTTTAATTTGAGCGATTGCTAAATTAACCAAAACCTAATAAAAACAGAGAATTAATCTCACAATCGCATAAAGACATAATTGATTATGTTGGGATAAAGGATATGTAGGTTAGCATTATCATATAAATCTAGTGATGAATTTCATCTCTTAACCAACTTTAAATTGGTAATTCAAATTGTGTTTACTGTTGTTGCTTTAGACTTAATTTCTATTCTTAGTTTTAACAAACAAAATCCCCTTTTTCTGTTTATTGTTCTTCGGAGTTTAATTTCGGAATCAGTTTATAGTGTTAATTGAATTAGTTCTCTATGGATCAACCTTTACTAACTACAACTAGTTGTAAGGATTTTATATTTTGGGTGAAACTTGACAACTGATTTTGATCTAAATTTTATTCACAACCTAGCAATCACACCAATATAATATTTATATTGGCTAAAGTCACCAAGGACTTAGTTTGGATGGTTTAGCAAAGCAATGACTAACTTTGGTTTGCAGATGAGAACTTTTGATCATTCAATGTTTTATGGATAGTCTTAATCTAGGTGCATTCATTTTGTATTTTATGTAGATGAAATTGTGGTAATTGGCAGTGATAGTCATGGCATCAGTACAAAAATTTTCTTTATAGCCAGTTCTAAACGAAAGATGTAGGGGAGCAAAAATATTTTCTTGGGATCGAAGTGACTAGAAGCAAGAAAGGCATTGATAACTCAAAGTATAATGCGAAGAAGATAGGCGATGATAACTCAAAATAACGTAGTGAAGAGAAAGGTTACGAGTAGACCGTATACCTTTTCAGAGAGCAATGGGAAGTTCAAACTCAGGAGGCAATGCCAGAGCTGGTAAAAGAATTGGTTCCGGAGGAGAGTCCACATTGACCTCTACATCTTTTGGTGGAGGTAGGGGCAGTGGAGGTGGCTGTGACCAACGATGATAGACCTGGAAAGGGCAAATAGTAGTGGTGGGTTGCTTGACATGGGGGATCGAAGGTGTATCTGACTCAACAGTGATAAAAGCAAGAGAAACGGGTAAGACCTCAGAGATAGACTCAAGAGTCGAGGAAGGAGACTGGAAGAAAGGAACAGACTCAAAGAAGGTAACATCGGCCGAGATGAGGTAACGTCGGAGTTCAAGGAAAAAACAATGATAACCCTTTTGGGACCATGTGTAACCAAGAAAAACACACTTAATAGATCGGACGTTAAGTTTATCAAGACCAGTAGTGAGATTATGAACAAAACAGGTAGACCCAAATATACGAGGTGGTAAGGAATGCAGAGGTTGATTGAGATAGAAAATAGAGTAAGGGACCTGGTGATCAATCATAGAGGAAGGTATGTGGTTAATCAAATAATAGACAGTAAGAACTACATCGCCTCAGAAGCGGAAAGGAACATTACAATGAAGCAAAAAGGTCTGAGTTGTTTCTACGAGAACTCAGTTTTTATGTTCAGCGACCCCATTTTGTTGAGGGTATGGGCACAAGAAGTTTGGTGAAGAATGTCATGAGAAGCCATAAAGGATTGAAATGGTGTGATACAAATACTCACAGGCATTATCACTCGCAAATTATGTATAGGAACACCAAATTGAGTTTTAATTTCATGATAAAAATTCTGAAATATTGAAAACAACTCAGACTGATTTTGCATAAAAAATAACCAAGTGCAACGAGAGTAATCATCAATGAAAGTAACAAAATATCTGGACCCTAGAGTAGAAACAGTACGATGGAACCCCAAAAATCAGAATGTACTAAAGTAAAAGAAGATGATGTTCGACTGCTGACTTTACTGAGAAACAGACTACGGGTGTGTTTTCCTAGTTGACATGACTCACAAGGGAGACTCAACAACTTAGAGAGGTTGGGCACCAATGTTTGTAATTTGGGAAAGCTAGGATGACCCAACTATGCATCGATAGTGAGAGGGAAATCTTTGACAGCACAAATACAAAAGGGGTTAGAAAGCTAGTAGAGGTCATGGGATTCACATCCGGTGCCAAGTATCCGACCCGAATTCCGGTCCTGTAGAATGACAGAGTCTTTAGTAAAGGTAATCATATAATCAAGAGTCCGAGTCAAACAACTAATGGAAAGCAAATTAAAAGGAGACTAAGGAACATAAAGGACAGAGTCTACTAAAAGGGCAGGGATGGGATGGGTAGTGTCAATCCCTTGGGATTGGGACTTGGAACTATTTGTTAAAGTGACAGTAGGCAAATAACCACTGTGAGAAAGGTTGGAGAAAAGAGTCTTATTACTAGAAATGTGGTCAATCGCACCAGAATCAAGAACCCAAGTACCAACGGATGGGAAATGAGAGAGACAAGCCAATGAAGTACTAATATGTGTAACAAAGGTAGTGGAACTAGAGGTCTGACATTGCTAAAACCACTTCAGAAAGTCGGCATAGGCATCCGTTGGAACAGAGGAACCAGAGGACTTACGTTGTGCAAACTATTGTAAAAAATCTGCATACTCAACCCGAGATGGTCTTGGCTGATGAGTGATGAGTTTACGGTGTTCGTCAAAGCAGTGGGGGCCATAGATCAGAACACAAAGTGCCAAAAAATACAACCAAACAGTACCTGAATGCATCGATTCATAAGGGAGTCGCGACAAATGGTCACGAACACAAAAGGCGAGGGTAGATCCAGAAAGAGGAGAGAAAGGCGAGCACCACCTTACAAATGGCGGCCTGAGGTGGTGGCCCACACGCCGTCACTCACCAGTCAAAGAGTGGCTCGTGGAGCTGTGCGTCGGAACTTGTGACAGAGCGTGGAGGCACATCGTCGGATTTCTGGGCTCGGGTGTCTGGGTTCTGGCCGAACAAGGAGAGGTGATTCAAGTGGTGGGGTCGTCAGCCAGAAAGGTCGCCGAAAAAGTTTCCGATCACCGAAAAATCCCCCGAAAAGTTAGATGGTGGTGGAGAATGGCAGGCAGCAGCAGACAACAACAAAAGAGATGGGTCTTTTGGAAGGAAAACACAGCAAGAGGAGAAAAGCCGACAAATCGGGATGGAAACACAATTTCTCTTGAAAAAAAATTTCACCGGATATCAATTGCTCTAATACCATGTGAGATTCCAACCAAAAACCAATTGGTATCAAGTGGAGTGACCCAACAAGTATATAAACCGCATCTGAAAGATTGAGGCAGGCGATGTAGGACTCTTAATACCCCCCCTCAACAGATGCCTGGACGGAATAGGCGAACCTAGCAAAATAGATGACGAAGATGGGATTTTGGCTCTGATACCATGTTGAAAGAGAGAAAAGGGAGAGACATGAAGAAAACAGTGTGTCTAAATTACACAACGGAGGCTGAATTATAGTTATTGTAATAAATACAAAGAGATGATTTAGTTAACTATACAATGAATCTAGACACTATTTCAACACAAGCTAATATCTGTAGCATAACAAACTGCTTATGTGGCATTGGAAACGGGGTAAGAAGGGAAATTCAATTTGGGTGAGTCGGGGATAAATGTGAAGAGTAGGGAGAGTAGGAGGGAGGCAAGAATTTGGCAAGGTTTGGGTAGGGAGGTTGCGGCCCCTCGAAGTGTTGCTCTATTAGTGCATTTTCTTTTCTTGTTTTTTTGTTTCTGTGAATGAGAGTGAGATGTTTCTATTATGTGATTTCAGTCATTGTGATTGGGAATTATTTCCCCTCTTTCTGAAATCAAATATTTGGGTTTCTATCATATCCCTTATAAGAAGTTCAGAAGGAAGATTGACGAACCAAATAAGATAGTAGGACTCAACATAGAAAGGGTCCCTTATAAGAAGTCTCCAAAAAATATGCAGGTAACTACCTTTCTCTAATTTTAGTAGATAATATCAGTATAAAAGACTCAGTTTCGAATGTGCTGTTCAGAAATAAAATAAACAAATGAGGCAGAGAGTCAGTAGTATGTCACTGCAGTTCATAACCATATACCTCGAGGATGGGCCCACGATCAGCTCCTAGTAAGTGAATCTCATCCAATATCATAAGTCCAACCTATTGATCAGTGCCAGCAGGATTCAAATACGAAGTAGATAGCTTCAATATTGAAATAATTTCAATATATAATACCACACACACCCACACAAACGCTTATGAATGCACCTTTGTGACATAGCTACGACTATGCCAATTACGACTGATACCATCCCACTTTTCAGGAGTACATATGATGATATTTGCAGACAACAGGGCCATCAAATCTGGAGTATAGTCTCCAGTCATTTCAACCTGATAAAAAGCATAATATCAACACGATTACCATACATTAATTTATGTATATCTTTTTTATTAAAACAAAGATTAATACCATCTTTTTCCCTAGCTGAGAGACAAGACGCTTTTGCCAATCGCTCATTCTTTCCCTAACAATAGCCTTTAAAGGTGCTATATAAATAACCTGCATGTTCACACAGAAAAGTAGCTTACACACTTCATAAGATAATGTACAATATAGGTAACACAGTTATTTCTGTAAGCAGTAATGCATAACAAAAAAAATTACACACAATGTGAACAAGTTTCACCATTTATCCACACAAATGAACAAATGTAATTTACTATGCATTTTATTCTTTCACATAGTCTCAAGACAGTGCATCAGTAGCCTGCAAAGAGCAAGCAGCATGACTTCCTTCTATTAGAATATATAGAAATATATTGTGTTACAGCCTATTTTGTATGCATGTATACTGATATTAGTTAGGTTGTTAGTTGTTAGCTGAGCTGTTAGCTAGAGTTCTAGAACATTTCTAGAGTCTCTTGTATAAGTACCAGAACCTGAGTCAGGTTCTGTGGTTAATTCAGTTACAATCTGAATCACTTTCTCTCTCCTCTCGCATCTCTCTCTCTCTACTTTCTCATACTTTCTCTCAGTTTCTATCATTTTCTTGGTTCACTGAAAACTAAAATGGTATAAAGAGCTTTCTTTTGATCATGGAAATGGCTTCCCCTTCAAATCCGTTTCACTCTCCCATTGAGAATTTTTCTCGTCCATCTTCAGTTCCACCTTCAGCTCCGATTACATTTTCTCATTCGATTTCTGTGAAACTCGATCAGAAGAATTTCTTGATATGAAAGCAACAGATTGAGGCAGTCATCAATGGCCATCGTCTGCAGCGTTATGTTGTCAATCCCGAGATTCCATCTTGTTTTGCATGAGTGGAAGATCGCGCCCCTGGTCGAATCAGTGAAGCCTATCTTAGCTGGTAGCAACAGGATCAATTAATATTTTCCTGGATCTTGTCTTCACTCTCTGATTCTCTTCTCACTTGTGTTGATGGATACATTCATTCTTGGCAACTTTGGGATGAAATTCATGCATTCTTCAATTCTCATAATCGAGCTAAGGTACGTCAATTCCGATCTGAGTTGCGAAGCACCAAGAAAGGTGATCGAACGATTTCAGAGTACTTGCTTCAGGCGCTAATTGATTCTTTGATTTCCATCAGTGATTCTATTTCTTCACAAGAGCATCTTGACGTCATTCTTGAGGGTTTGCTGGAGGAACATGAAGGTTTCATGATAGGAGGCCCATTATGCCTAATTCGGGCCACCAGATGGCTGAGACAGAAGATGATATGTTAGTGGGCTTTAAGCATGATAAGCCCAAGATTTGGAGAGTTTATGAGAGAAAGAAAAATAAAGGGAAGAGGGGAGAGAATGAGGTAGCAGCTGCCTAGCTGGAAGTTAGTTAGGATTTGCTCATAGGGAGAGGGAGAATAATGAAACAGATATGACAGAAGAATTTCGTTTGTACCCAAGGGGTTAGGCAGAGAGAGAGTATCTCTTCTCTGAGGAGCATTGCTCTGGTTTTCCATTGTAGAGAGCTTTGTCTCTTATTTTCAATATATACTCTGCATTACCTTTCCTTTAATTCTTCTCTGCTCTATCAATTGGTCCGACCTGCCACTGTTCATGACCCCGAAAATGGCAGAACGAGTGAATGCTTTGGAAGTTCATTTGGAGCGTGTGGAAGCTGGGATGGAGGAGATGAAACAGACATTGTTGGCTGAGATGAATCGTTTATGGGGAAGCCCGTCTCGTTCCGGTCGCCATCCCGGAAGTGAAGAGGAGCAGTCTTCGTCTATGGACGAGTTTCGTTTATCAGCTAAGAAGGTGAAGCTTCCTTCTTTTGTTGGTGAGGACCCTGTAGCATGGATTACTCGTGCTGAAACGTATTTTGAAGTGCAACGCATCTTTGAGGAGGTTCGCATTCAGTTGGCGAAGTTGAGCATGGAGGGTCAAACGATACATTGGTTCAATTTGTGGAAGGATTCCACCGAAGAGTTGACGTGGGAGCATTTCAAGGAAGCTTTGGTGGCGAGATTCGGAGGGGGTCGTTTGGACAATCTATTCGAAGAGCTGAAGGAACTAAAACAAAATGCCTCGGTGGATGAGTATATCGCTGATTTTGAGCTTTTCTCTTCTCAGTGAGGTCGTTTACCTGAGCTCCAATTTCTGGGTTACTTCATCGGTGGTTTACGGCATGACATTCGGAGTCGGGTGTGCACCTTCAAGCCAAAATCACGTTACCAGGCGATGCAACCTCTGAAGCATGGGTACTCCTCCCATGGAGGAGTACCGTCCCCGGTACGTACCGGGTACCGGTACGCGGTGGGTACGCGTTGGGTACATACCGGGTACGTACCCAATTTTTTATTTTTTATTTTTAAATTTGGGTATGGCTCCTAGGCGGCTGGGTACGGCTCAGTGCGGCTCGGTTCGGCTCCGGCGACGGCTGGTACGGCTTGGCAAATTTTTCTCCCAAAGCTCAGTCGTTTGACAAGGTTCAAAGGGGTATTTTGCTTCAGTTTTGAGAACCCCTAACACGTTCCTCTCGAATTCGATACTAGACCTTCAATAGCTCTTCATTCTCCTTCTACCCGTTTGCAACTCCGACGGCTCCACCATTTTTTGGACAAAACACGGTCGTTTCAGTCTTTTCTCCCCCGTTTGAATTGCAACCCTAAACCTTCGATTCTTCAGATCAGTTCTCTGTTTGTTCCAGCCGTCAAAGCTACGCGAGAATCATTCGACCAGAGTAGCACGACCAGAGCAGCACATCTGCAACTCCGGCGACCTTCACCCCCCATTCGACTGCTTCTCCTCTCTGTGCTCGTACATACCATCCAGTAGCCACGATCTTCACCCCCTACCCAAGCGGCGCGTTCTCTGTTTCTGTTTCAGTACCAGCCAGTCCGTTCTCTATTTCAGTCTTCAGTCCGTTCTCTGTTTCAGTCTTCAATCCGTTCTCTGTTTCAGTCTTCAGTCCATTCTCTGCCCTCTATTTCAAAGATGTTTTCACAAGGTTCTGCTAGTGTTGGTGGTGCTAGGTCTGACATTGGGTCTGGTAGTGGCACAGAGAACAACTTAAGTATTGTAATTTCTTATTGTGGATGTTGTCTTGTTTGAATAATTTAAGTTCTTTTCTATATTTTATGTTGAAATTTGTGTGTTTTAATTTTTATGCTATGTTGTCATATTTTATTGTGTAGATTTTAGTTTATTATACATATATATATATATATATATATATATATATTATATATATATATATATATATAATTTATTTTATATATATATATATGACGTAATTCGTACACTAGTTTTTTAAAAATTTTCGTATTCGCACTTGGATACTGGCATCCGATGCGTACTGCATTCAGGTGCAACGTAGGATGCAACTTGCTCACGACGTCGAGGCGGAATTTGCTATGCAATCGCAACCGGGTCAGTTGTATGGGTCGCTCCTGCGACTGTGTCAGCCACCCACTTGGACTCATCAACCAAGGGCGGGTTGGACCCAGCGTGAAGGAGAAGGTTTTGGGCCATCGAGTCAGGCCCAATCGGTGTAGTCATGGAACTCGGGTAAGCCCAAGTCTCAATCCGGGTCAAACTTTTCACCCGGGTTTGGGAATAAGGGGGCGTCTTCCGCTGTGATTTCGAAAGGCAGTACCGCGGAGGAGTCGCGGCGATACGACGGAGATAGGAATCGTGGGGATAAACATCTCCCTTATTCGGAAGTGTTGGAGAGGAGAGCTAAAGGCCTTTGTTTCCACTGCAATGAAAGATTCCATCCTCTTCATCAATGTGCTGGAAAACAACTGAGATTGATCATTTTAAGGGATGATGAGACAGTTAACGAGGATGGCGAGATTATCGCCATTGAAGCTGAGGAAGACGAGGAAGAAGAACAACTTGACTGCAAGGTGATGGGAGTGTTTGGCATAACCAATTTGCTCTGGTCTGGTGCGAAAACCATGAGATTGGAGGGTATGATAGGAGGCGTGTCTGTGTTGGTGTTGATTGATAGTGGAGCAACCCACAATTTTATTACTCCAGCAGTGGTGGAGGCTTTGGGTTTGCCTATGAACACAACAAATTCGGTGGGAGTGAGGTTGGGTGATGGACACAGAGTGTTGACTATGGGGAAATGTGAAGGAGTGCCATTGCACATAGGTGATTTAGTGGTAAAATTGGATGCTTATGTTCTGGGGTTAGGAGGTGTGGATGTGATTTTGGGAGTGGTATGGTTAGAAACTTTGGGCAAAGTGACGATGGATTGGAAGGAAATGTCTATGGTATTTGAACACTATGGCCACATGATTAAACTCAGAGGACAGGGAAGGATTACACAGAAAAGGAGTTCGGGTGTTCCTGCTACTCTCCAAAGCATCGTGGAGGAGGATGTTAAAGAGATCGAAGGCTGGTTTTGGTCAACAACGGTTGAGGTTGATGCAAAACATTTAATGTCCAAGTCCAATTTCCTTGAGCTCCAGAATGTGTTGTGTAATTATGATGTAGTTTTTAAGGAAGCTAGTGGGTTACCTCCAGTGAGGAACACTTCTCATTCAATTGTATTGCAGCAAGGAGCAGGCCCAATGAGTGTAAGACCATATAGAGACCCGCATTACCAAAAGGATGAGATAGAAAAACAGATTAAATCACTTCTTCAACAGGGGGTGATTCGCAATAGCTCCAGTTCTTTTTCTAGTCCAGTTATTATTGTAAAGAAGAAGGATAATTCGTGGCGTATGTGCGCTGACTATCGAGCATTAAATAGGGTGACTGTGCAGGATAAGTATCCTACTCCGGTTGTTGATGAATTGCTGGATGAGTTGTTTGGAGTGGGGTATTTTTCTAAATTGGACCTAAAATCCGGTTACCACCAGATTAGGATGAAGGAGGAGGATATTCATAAGACTGCATTTTGTACTCATGAGGGTCACTACGAGTATTTGGTAATGCCCCTTGGTTTAACAAATGCTCCGGCGACTTTTCAGTCAGTAATGAATGACATTTTCAAGCCTTTTTTGCACAGATTTATTCTAGTCTTCTTTGATGATATTTTGGTGTACAATAAGGATTGGAGCACACATTTACAACATCTGGAGACAATTTTAAAGGTGCTGCAACTGCATCAATTTGTAGCGAACCACAAGAAGTGTGCTTTCGGACAACGGCAAGTTGAATACCTTGGTCATGTAATTTCCCAGCAAGGTGTGGCAGTGGATCCTAACAAGGTGAGCAGTGTGGTTAATTGGCCTATTCCTAAGAATGTAAAAGGTGTATGTGGGTTCCTTGGTTTAACCGGGTATTACAGGAAATTCATTGCTAATTATAGTAAAATCGCCAAGCCATTGACAGATTTGACCAAGAAAGATAGTTTTCTGTGGAATGCAGCAGCTGCCTCAGCTTTTGAGCAATTGAAACTCTCAGTTACTTCTGCTTCGGTGTTGGCCTTGCCCAATTTTTCGATTCCCTTTGAGATTGAATGTGATGCTTCGGGTAGAGGAGTGGGAGCAGTGTTGCTGCAGTTGAAGCACCCGATAGCTTACTTTAGCAAGGCTTTTTCTGGATCTAAATTGTCTAATTCAGCTTAGGAAAAGGAGTTGATGGCTTTGGTTTTAGCCATTCAACATTGGAGGCATTATTTATTGGGTAGAAGGTACATTGTGTATTCTGATCAGAAAAGCTTGAGGCATTTGATTCAACAAAGAATCACCACAGCAAACCAACAAGAATGGATAGCTAAGTTGTTGGGATTTGATTTTGAGGTGGTGTATAAGGTGGGGCTAGAAAATAAGGTTGCTGATGCTTTATCTAGGCAGAGATCTTTGAAACAATTGAGAGATTGTGTCTTATCCTATTTGGCAGCAAGGTAAGGAGTTACAGGATGAAGTGATGCAGGACCCTGTTTTAAAAGCAATCATTGATGTTGTAGTAATTGATCCAGATTCTAGACCAGGTTATGTTTTCAAGGGAGGGGTCCTATTCTATAAGAACAGATTGGTGTTACCAGAAAAATCTCCTATGATTCCAGTACTATTAAAGGATTTTCACTCTTCTCTAAGTGGTGGCCATTCTGGGTTCATTCGCACTTATAGGAGGATTGCTGGAAATTTGTTTTGGCAAGGAATGAAAAGAAGTGTGCAAGAATTTGTTAGAGCTTGTGACACTTGTCAAAGGCAGAAATATGCGACTACGACTCCTAATGGGTTGCTGCAACCATTGTCTATTCCTGTGCTGATTTGGAGTGAAATATCTATGGATTTTATAATTGGGCTACCCAAAAGTAATGGCTATGAGACAATTCTGGTTGTGGTGGATAGACTATCCAAATATGATCATTTTATCCCTCTTAAGCATCCATTCACAACTCGCAGTATCGCTGCTTTTTTTGCTAAAGAGGTGGTGCGATTACATGGAATCCCAGAATCAATTTTGAGTGACCGCTACCCTTTGTTTGTTAGCATCTTCTGGAGGGAGCTGTTTAAGCTTCAAGGTACTGTTTTGAAGATGTCTTCTTCTTATCATCCTCAAACGGATGGACAAACGGAGGTGGTAAATCGATGTTTGGAAGCTTACTTAAGGTGTTTTGTGTCCGAACAACAAAATCGTGGTCACATTGGCTTCCTTGGGCGGAATTGTGGTATAACACCACTTTCCATGTGTCCGCAGGGTTCACCCTTTTCCAGATTGTTTATGGGAGACCACCACCAGCTTTGGTGCATTTTTTGGAAGGTGAAACTCGGGTAGAAGCTATGGCACAAGAGTTAAAGGATCGAGATGAAGCTTTGAGACAATTGAAATATAATCTGCAACGAGCTCAAGAGCAAATGAAACACTATGCTGATAAGAAGAGGAAGGAAGTACATTTTGCTGTTGGAGAATGGGTTTTTCTCAAATTAAGGCCTCACAAGTAGAATTCAGTTGTGCATAGGATCCATCAGAAGATGGCGCCTCGATTTTTTGGACCTTATAAGGTTATACAGAAGCTGGGGGAAGTGGCTTATAAACTGCAGCTACCTGAAGCTTCTAGAGTGCACCCCATATTTCATGTTTCACAGCTAAAGAAGGCAGTAGGTGATTATCAGTCTTCTCCGGATTTGCCTTTGGATTTGGGGATAGATATGGAAGCAAGCATTCAGCCTGAGAAGGTGCTGTCATGGAGAGACAAGTTTGAAGAAGGACAACATACAAGAGAATGGTTAATTCAATGGAAGGGCATGTCTGCCGCGGATGCCACGTGGGAAAAGGAACTGCTGCTACAAAGTCAATTTCTTGAATTTAGCCTTGAGGACAAGGCTGTTATTGAAGGAGGGGGTAATGATAGGAGGCCCATTATGCCTAATTCGGGCCATCAAATGGCTGAGACAGAAGATGATATGTTAGTGGGCTTTAAGCATGATAAGCCCAAGATTTGGAGAGTTTATGAGAAAAAGAAAAATAAAGGGAAGAGGGGAGAGAATGAGGTAGCAGCTGCCTAGCTGGAAGTTAGTTAGGATTTGCTTATAGGGAGAGGGAGAACAATGAAACAGATATGATAGAAGAATTTCGTTTGTACCCAAGGGTTAGGCAAACAGAGAGTATCTCTTCTCTGAGGAGCATTGCTCTGGTTTTCCATTGTAGAGAGCTTTGTCTCTTACTTTCAATATATATTCTACATTACCTTTCCTTTAATTCTTCTGTGCTCTATCATTTCATCACTTCCATCAATAGCCGGCTTGATACATATTCAGTTGGTGAAATTGAGTCTCTACTTCTTGCGCACGAAGCACGACTTGAACGGAATCGTAAATCTATACTCTCTGACACACTTTCTGTTACCATTGCACACCGAGGGACACTGGAAAATTCTGTTTCCTCTGCTTCGACTTCAGCTCCAGTGTCAGCACCAGTTTTGAATTCGAATTTAGTTCCTTCTTCTTTGCCGTTTTCTAAATCGAATCAGGTTTCACAGTATGCAAGTCCACAAGGTTCAAATTTGTAGAATTCTCAATATGGTCCGAACTATGAGTTTCAGAATTCTCAATATGGTCCAAACTCTGGGTTTTAGAATTCTCAATATGGTTCTCGTGGTTATCAATCCTCTCGTGGTAGGTGTGACCGTGGTGGTGGTCACTTTGGTTCTCGTAGTTCAGTGGAATGCCAGTTATGTCATAAGTTTGGTCATGATGCTAAGGTGTGCTATCGTAGGTATGATCATAAGTTGACCAATTCATCCTCCCAGAATCCTCCACCATACTCTATGGTTCCACCTCCACCACCTGTTCAGTATCCACCTCGTCAGTATTCTACTCCACGGTATCCTCAGTATTCAGTTGTTGCACCCCCTTCATTTGGTGCTACTCCTTTTCAGTTTCAGTAATGGCAGTCTCATGCTCAAATTTATTCAGCTGGGTCTTCTGCAAATTCATCTCACTTTATCCTTCAATTGGACAGCAGAGGTCCCCTATGGCCATGGTAGCTACACCGGATTGTTCATCCAATCAAGTATGGTATCCGGATTCAGGGGCAAGACACCATGTCACTACTGATCCTCAGAATTTAATGCAAAAGACTGACTTTTCTGGTGTTGATCAGATCTATGTGGGGAATGGAAAAGGTTTGCCAATTATTTCCATCGGCTCTTCTTCTTTTTCATCTCCTTTTAACCCTGCTGTTAGTCTTCCACTTCAAAATTTACTTTTGGTCCCCTCAATTACTAAAAATCTGGTCAGTGTCAGTAAGTTTGCCAGTGAAAACGGTGTGTATTTTGAGTTTCATCCCTCACAATGTTTTGTTAAATCTCAGGCCACACATGAGGCCTTGATTGAGGGCTTTCTTGGAGCTGATGGTCTCTATACCTTCACCAAGCTCCTTCTACCTCGTTTGGATTTTACTCAAGCTTTACTTTCCAGTTCTACTTTGGATGTACATTCTATACCCTCTGTAAATTCATGTACTGTACCTACTAATACTACTGTAAATTCCTCTGTTTCTGCAATTTCAAATAATACTTCTGTACCTAATGTGCCAACTTCTTACACATTGTGGCATTGTAGGTTAGGTCAACCCCATTCAGCAGTTGTAAAGCATGTTTTGCATTCTTGTAAAATACCCATTAGTAATAAAACTGTTTTGGATTTTTGCTCTGCTTGTTGTTCTGGTAAAGCACATCGTTGACCTTCTCAATCTTCTGCTATTTCTTATAATGAGCCTCTAGAGTTAATTTTTAGTGATATGTGGGGTCCAGCACCCATTCTTTCTTCTTGTGGATATACCTACTATATCACTTTTGTTGATGCCTCAACTAAATTTACTTGGATCTATCTTCTCAAACTCAAATCAGAGGTTCTTATCAGCTTTTAAACAGCTTAAAGCTATGGCTGAGTTACAGCTCAATAAAAAGATTAAATCTGTCCAAACTGATTGGGGTGGGGAGTTTAGACCCTTTGCCACTTATCTTGCTGAATTAGGCATTTTAAATAGGGTCATTTGTTCACATACTCATCATCAGAATGATTGTGTAGAAAGGAAACAGAGACATATTGTTAAGATGGGTCTTACACTTTTAGCTCAAGCCTCGTTACCTTTTCAGTATTGGGATCATGCCTTTCCTGCTTCAGTATACCTTATAAATCGTCTTCCTACCGCCTCTCTCAATCAGCATGTGCCTTTTACTAAATTTTTTCATAAATCACCAGATTATTCCTTTCTTAGGGCATTTGGTTGTGCCTGTTATCCTTTTCTTAGACCCTACAATCATTACAAACTAGAGTTTAGGTCCAAAGAATGTGTTTTCTTAGGCTATCCTTCTAGTCATAAGGATTACAAGTGCCTAGCTTCTGATGGAAAAATCTGTGTCCAAAGATGTTCTCTTTAATGGATTTCGGTTTCCTTTCTCAGTTTCCTCTCAGTTTCAGTCTGATCAATCTTCTTCTTCCTCTTTACCCTCTTTTTCTGTCTCAGCTTCACCCGCTTTGCTGCCTACTTGCAGCACCTTTTCTTCTTCTATAACTTCTATTCCATCACCAGTGGTTGACTTCTTCTGTTCAGCCTCCTGTTACTTCTTATACATTCTGATTCTGCTGATCCAGCTTCTACTTCTCCTGTTCTTTCCACTTCTTCTACTGTTTCTGCAGATTTCACTTCTTCTCAGGTTGTTACTACTGATTCCTTTACCTCTTCTTTAGATGATTCTTCAGTTTCAGCTACCGAGTCTCCTTTCAATCAGCCTGTTCCTGTGTCAGTTCATCCCATGCAAACCAGATCAAAGTCTGGTATTCACAGACCAAGACTTCATCCCACTTTACTTCTTACACATGCCGAGCCTTCCTCAGTTCCTCAAGGCTTGTCCAATCCTCAATGGAAGGCAGCTATGCAGGCTGAGTATGATGCCTTGCTTGCCAACAAGACCTGGACTTTAGTTCCTCTTGCTTCTAACAGGACTGCTATTGGCTGTACGTGGGTTTTTCAGATAAAAGAAAACCCTGATGGGACTATAAACAAATATAAGGTCAGGCTGATTGCTAAGGGATTTCATCAACAACCGAGGTTTGACTATACAGACATTTTCTCCAGTTGCTAAGCCTGTTACAGTTAGGACTATTTTGACCTTGTCTCTTACAAATCATTGGCCACTTCAACAACTTGATGTTGATAACGCATTTCTCAATGGATTTCTAGAAGAAGTGTATATGCAGCAGCCCCCAGGTTTTATGTATAAGGATAAGTCTCTTGTGTGCAAGCTAAATGAGGCATTGTATGGTTTAAAGCAAGCACCTTGGGCATGGCTTCAGAGACTTGCTACAACACTAATTGGTTTCGGGTTTCAACCTAGTAGATGTGATCCTTCTTTGTTTGTAAAGTCTGGTCCACAACACTACCTACATTCTCGTTTATGTTGATGATATTAGTGTGACTGGTACTTCTCTGCCCTTAATTCAGCAGCTGATGGACAATCTGAATTCAGTGTTTGCACTTAAACAACTAGGGACTTTGGATTATTTTCTTAGGATAGAAGTTAAACATTTGCAACACTGTATCTCAAGGAAAATAAATCAGAGATCTGCTCTCTAAAGCACATATGAGTGATGCAAAAGGAATTTCTACTCCCATGGTTGGTGGCTGTAAGTTGTCTAAATATGGCAGTGATTATATGGCTGATCCTCCTCTTTATCGATCTGTTGTGGGAGCATTAAAGTATGCTACAATAACTAGACCTGAGATAAGCTATAGTGTTAATAAAGTTTGCCAATTTCTCTCTCAGCCATTAGAGGAGCATTGGAAGGTGGTTAAACAGATTCTAAGATATCTCAAGGGTACTCTGAGTTATGGTTTGCTGATACAACCTGCTGTATCTCATCAGCCTCTAACACTCAAGCCATTCTGTGATACAGATTGGGCTTCTGACCCTGATGATCGCAGAACAACCTTTGGTTCTGCATTTACTTGGGTCCTTATCTAATATCTTGGTGGTCTAAGAAGCAACCTTTGGTTGCTAGATCTAGTACAGAGGCTAAGTACCGTAGTCTTGCCAATACAGCAGCAGGGTTGCTATGGATTTAGACTTTATTGAAAGAACTCAGGGTTCCGGTGGCTACTCTTATTATCTACTGTGATAACCTTAGCACAGTTTCACTTAGTCATAATCCTGTACTGCACTCCCAGACCAAACACATGGAATTGGATTTGTTCTTTGTTCGAGAGAAAGTGCTTACCAAGAATCTTATAGTTTCTCATATTCCATCATTGGATCAGACAGCAGATATTCTAACCAAAGCATTATCTAATCTTTGGTTTTCTGCATTAAGAGACAAACTCAGGGTGTTTGACCAATTTGCATTAGCTCACTCACCCTGAGTTTGAGGGGGGAATATTAGAGTATATAGAAATATAGTGTTACAGCCTATTTTGTATGCATGTATACTGATAATAATTGTTAGTTAGGCTGTTAGGCTGTTAGCTATTAGCTGAGCTGTTAGCGTTAGTTAGAGTTCTAGAACATTTCTAGAGTCTCTTGTACAAGTACCAAAACCTGAGTCAGGTTCTGTGGTTAATTCAGTTACAATCTGAATCACTTTCTCTCTCCTCTCGCTTCTCTCTCTCTCTCTACTTTCTCATACTTTCTCAGTTTCTATCATTTTCTTGGTTCACTGAAAACTAAAACCTTCAAATAAAATGCATAATTCTCTTGTTTATCTTATTTTCCATAATTTTATTCTCCAGAATTCAAGCTCTTTCTCAAACTTCATTAACATATTTAATTACAAACCTTCATATCAGGCTGAGTGTTGAAAAGACGAAGCATAGCAAGCTCAGCAGATATAGTTTTTCCACTTCCAGTTGGAGCTCCTAATAGAACATTATTGTCCGTGTGATACAAGACATGAAAAGTCTGTCCAAGTCCAGTAAAGGCATTACAGAACAGTCTTCATATGTTGCATACAAAAGTAAAACCCATGGTGCATAACCTAACAAATTTTGTAGTAAAGCAGATGAACCAAACCTGAGTTTGTATGGGATTAAAATGTGAAAACTTATATAACGCCTCATAAGCACTGTTGCCAAGGGAAGACACAGGAAGAGGTTTTAAATCAAGGAGTTCTGTGTAAGCAGTACGAGCCTGACAAAGGTATAGTCTAATCGTGAGATAAATAGCATGACCACGAGGCAGTTTCCATACAGTAGCTCTAGAAACAAAAGAAGAAATAAATGGACACGCAATACCTCTGGCAATGGTAAATTATGAAAAGTAATAGTATAGAATGCCTCTGCATGAAGCCAGGAATCAGAAATGGCATGAATGTAATATTGTGGTGGATGTGGTTCAAATATAGGCACAGTGAAGGAAAGATTGTAAGGTTCCCCCTTAGCCATCCGCTTTGTCAGAGTAAAGAGTTCCGAGTGGTAGATGTGGTCATTCTCGGAATCCTGCTTGAAATAGTTGATCATGCATCCAATTTGGAGTTAGCAACTATCAAGCCATATCTAGTTTAAAATCTAGTTGTGTAAAATGATGTCTCAAGGAAAAGCCTGTACGGCATGCTTCCCCAGTGACTTATTTGTGGCATCAACACACTTGCAACACGTTTGTTAGACGCATTTGACATTTCATACGCCAAGATATAAATACTTAAGCAGGCAGTATTGACAAAATCCATCCCCAATTGGAGATGGCTTAGACACATGAGCAATTCCTAAAGTTTTTTAAAATAAAGGACTCTGACTATTCTAAAAATCCAAACATACATTGAACAATACATACCAAAATATAAATAATTACAGCAACAATAACCAACGCTGATCCCAGTAAGTAGGATGGCTACATGGATCAATCAATGCCATTGGGGCTCTATCAAAAACAAAATTTTCAGTAAAACCATTTAAAGCAAATCAAAATATAAATACTTAGACTGGATATAATGGAACACCATTTGGACATGGCATAAACTTGTTGGAAACTTCTAAAGTTTCTTTGTTCCAGAACTAATTTGGGATAAGATTAGGATATTGGCTTCCATTATGGCATAAAGCTAATTTAGGCCGCTTTGCCCTATTGATGTTTTCTCTTTTTCTTTTCTTTTTTTCTCCTTTTTTCATTCTGGGGATCCCTTATCCTCCAATTCCTTGTAATTTTCTTCTTTTTGTCTTAATTAATGTCTTCTTTTATCCCAAAAAAAAAATTTGATGATTAATCAGTGAAATCCTGATACAAAAGTTAGCACAATAGTCAGCAGAATTCACATCATCATATGAGAGGCAAAGTGCTTTCTACAAGCTTAAATGAGTCTCATTTATGCACTTTTGCAAATCAAGATGACTTTTCCTGCAGATGGTCATGTAACTATAACTGGCCAGGTTTTTTAACAAAAACCAAGCAATTTGTAAAGTGACTGATCATCACATGAAAATCTATTAAGATAACCATTATGGATGCATCACCTTTACCAAAATCCACCAACGTTGAACAGCACCATGAAAACGGTCTTTCCAAACGAAAATAGGCGTTATGACCAAATCAACCTGAAAATAATGATTGATTATGCGGAATTGGATATCAAGGCCATGGGAAAAAATCAAAGTAGTCTGGAAAAAATTCTTCATCGTGGAATTACCTTCAAGACAGTTCTGGTTATTGGACTCACAGTTGCTGATAACTGAAGTGATGGAAAATACCCTAGGTATTGCTTGACCATCTAAAAAAGGACAGGGATAAGAAAATAATCATTAACATTTCTTCAACATCTAAACCCACCTCCAAAGGAAATCTTTGAACTCCATCCTACTAAAAGGTATGTACCCTTCCTCCAGGTGCATAACGAATTAATGCCCCAATTTCTTTTTCCTCCATCTCTAGCAGGCGATCTAGGTCAGCTCTACGTTCTTCAAGCTTCTGCAATATCTAGACCAACCAAGAAAGACTATCACACACCAGTATGAAATATAGCTAGGGGATATAGTGAAAACAATAGTTAAGGACAAACTTCTGCAGAAAGGTCCCTGTCAAATTGTCTAAGAGGATGTTGGTGAGGCCAAATTTGGCGATCCACAGCTTTGCAATATTCCAACATGAACAAAGAGATCTCACACCAGCCTTTTTGCAAACAAATCTCAAATAAAGCCCGCATTATACGAGCCAAGCTTGCACTTATGTATGCAGCATCAGATACCAAAGAAAAAGAATCTATAGAGCCTCGAGATATGTACAACTGCAAACAACAAGTCATATATTATTCATGCAATTATTTAGGTATCCTACCAGGCATACAAAGTCAACAGCTTAAGAACATAACCTGAATCAGAATGGAAATCTTTCCATGTTTATTGGAAGGACCACCTTTAATTTCTAACGGGCATGATGTACGTGCCAACATCTCTAGCTCATTCTGTTCTTCTTCTCGAACAACAATATTCTCAAATTCAGAAGAATGTGCAACCATGTTGATCACCTAGAACGACAGAAATGGTAAAAAGAACATGAAAAGACAAATTCTAATGATATTAAAAATGGCATTCAGATTAACACAGGCTTCTTACAACAAAGAACTGAACCAAGATATAAGATGACAAACCACCAAATTTCACATCTTATCCAATTTTACAGAAAAAAAAATTGCATATAATAATATGAATAAGAAATATTCATTTCTAGAGTAAAATAGCACCTTTTTTATATAAAAAGATTTTTTTTAATATAGAAGAAGAAATTTATTTAGATAAAGAGAAAGAGAATACAAATGGTAAGGAGGACAAGAAATCCTCCTAAACATAAAAGAAAAGAAAAAGCAAACAACAAAGAACAGAAGACATCAATCTAGCAAAGCTACCCAATCCCTCAACATAGATACCCCTTTGAAAAGACCATGTGCTTTAGACCATATGGAAGCCAAACGCTTAATCTTATCCCAAAGCATGTGCTTATCTGAAAAGATATACTAAAATATGCAAGAGTTACGCTCCACCCAAATGCATCAAATTATAGCAAATATTGCACCCTGCCACAAAAATTTGGCCTCTTTATTTCTACAAAAACCGTTAAAACTGGTCATCAAAAACTGGTCCAAACACTTAGGACACACCCAACATTCTCTAAAAAAGCCAAACAAAGAATTCCATTAAACAAGAGGCAGGCTAAGGTATCATCAAAATCATTAAAAACAAAAAACCAGAAAAGGACTTGAAAAAGACTAGGGATGCAGAAAGGCTGCCCAATTTCTCTGCATATTGGAGATGGCATCTCCCTGGAAACAGCCATAGGCAGAACACTGAAAGAAGCAAGAAACATAACTCTGTCCAATGGCAAATTTAAGGGCAAAGAAACACCCTTAATATAGTATATAATAAGCATGTGCAGAAATCTTTAACAGTAACTAAAACCTTGTTTACAAAAGATCACAATCAATAACCTCACTATCATTCATGTGGCGTCTCAACATTTCATTGTATGTTTCAACACTGGAATATTGAATGTAAAAGTGGCTTGCAATGCGACCAAGCTCAGTACAGTAAAAATTGCCAATTTTCTCATCAAACCGCATCATTTTTGCTTTATCAAGTGCACGTGCAGCATCAATTACAAGAGATCTTTGCTTAGAACTTAAAGCAGGATCTGCCATCACCTAAAGCAAAGAAGATCAAGAAATCACCTGTGTTACTCTAGATAGCATGTAAAAATTATCATGAAATGCATAAAGACAATCACCAAAAAACTTTATCAAAATGTAAGTGAGAGAACTTACAACGGAAAATCTGTGAAATGCAGCAAATTATCAACTTTCAATTTTAAAGTAGCAGTATCTATGTATTCTTCCCTTGATTTTGTAGAATATGCAAAAAGGTGACACTAATGACTTGGAGTATATCAGAAAAAGAAAATACAAGTTCTTTTTATATTTTTTTTGGGGTGGTTCAAATTCTTTTTTGTTTTAATTAGTAGGTTTTTGACGCATAGGCTGGTGTGGTAGGAGCAGGCTAGATGCAGTTGGAACAAGCAGGGAGTACACCTCATAAGGCATCTGAAAATTGAAATACAGGCAGACAAGTGCATCCCCAAAAGACTTTCTGAATAGGTAATATGTAATCATACTATATCAGTTTCTTATAATTGTCTGCAAACAATAGTACAGCTTCTTAAGAAGAGCCTTCTCTCCATATCACCACTACCATGTTTCAGGTTAGAATCCTCATCTACTTTTTAGTGTTCACAGGATATGTACCCTAGATGATCCAAATTTTACAAATATATTGTAGAACTGGCTCAATAAAGGTAGGTACCTCATCCCACCCAATACCATATGCCAAAGGATTCATCCTCATCCTTATGAAAAGATATGTATAGCCAAGCCATGCACAGGCTTCCTTAACATTAGTTACAGTACCCAATGCCACCTCTGCATTTAAATTATCTTTCAAGGAGCTAATAAACTGCAAATGATGAAAGAAGTCAGTAAAAACTGCCAAATCGATAAAGAAAATCCTATGCAATGAATATGACTGCCTCACCATTTTCCTTATCATTACCTGGCTTTCTATAGGTAGTTGACTTGTCAGCAGTCGCAGATAGTATGCTAGTTTGTCATGAAATGTAATTATGATACCTTCACCACTTTTGTCAAACTGAGGTCTCCCAGCTCGCCCAAATATCTACAGAAAAATGTCATAGAAACAGCATCTTAGCTAATGATAAAGATTACGTAGAAAAAAAAAGCACTTCATATAATACAGGAAACTCCAGGTCCTACCTGCATAACATCAAGCATACCCAGGTCTCGCCACCCACCAGCTTTTGGATCATATAATTGGGTACCCTAGAGATCAACAGCATTCAGATCAATTTACAAAACAAAAGTAACAAAAGACCACTAAGAACCTACTAGAACATAATAATTTGATACTGAATCCCTGAAAAAATATATGATCCGTAGCTACCTACATAAAGTTTTACACATTAGCACTATAAGACTCTACTACAACTTAATGTGTCAGCACTAGGATTTTGTTTCTAAATCCACTTCCTAGGGCAAAGGCATATTTATAAAATTTATAAAAACAAATAAAAAGTGGTCCCAGGAGGCCTGGGCTGTTGTAAACTCATTTCGAAAGCTACTACATATTGGAAAGCACCAAAAATCTCTATGAAGGACCAACTCTCCTAAAAGCTTAAGCTATAAGGTGCACGCATTTAATGGTTATTATCTCTAATGCACCCCCTCACATGAAAGCCCTTTGAGCCAAGTCTGGACAGAGCAAGACCATCATACCTTGTACCTCAATTAATTTATGAAGAAATGCGAGAAGCAAGGATCAAACTCTTCACCACTTGGACAAAGAGGCTTTGATAATGTTAAGGACCGTTGAATAGAAAATATGATGAATGCTTAAGGAAAAACTCCTTAGCAGCTGTGTATTTATATTAAAGTCAATCTACACTAAAAAAGGAAACAAATAAATCAACTCCTAATTACATGATTACAAATCCTAAATCCTAATTATATACAATCCCTGATTTATAGGGATACATAATCTCAACATTCTCCCTCATGCTGGAGCATATAAATCATATGCACCAAGCTTGCTACAAATATACTGACTTCAAGGACCATGGAGAGACTTTGTGAAGATGTCAGCCAGTTGATCACTTGAGTTAACAAACTCAATGATAATCTCCTTGGAAAGCACCTTTTCTCGAACAAAGTGACAATCAATTTCTATATGCTTTGTTCTCTCATGAAAGACTGGATTTGATGCTTTGTGTAAGGCAGCTTGATTATCACAGTATAACTTCATTTGTTCAATACTTCTAAACTTCAATTCTTGAAGCAATTGTTTCACCCAAATTAGCTCACAAGTAGCTGCTGACATAGATCAATATTCAGCCTCTGCACTAGACCGAGCAATAACATTCTGCTTCTTACTCTTCCAGGACACTAAATTGCCACCAACAAATACACAATACCCTAAAGTAGACCGCCAATCAATAGGTGAACCAGCCCAGTTTGCATCAGAGTATTATACAATTTGAGTGTTCCCTTTATCTTCATACAACAACCCTTGTCTTGGCGCCTTCTTAATATACCTCAAAATTCGCACAACAGCATCCCAATGATCATTATGTGGAGACTGCATAAATTGACTTACCACACTTACAGGAAAAGAAATATCAAGTCTGGTAATAGTGAGATAGTTCAGTTTTCCTACAAGTCTTCGGTATCTATCAGGATATAGATAAGGTTCTCCTTGATCCGGTAATAGTTTGCTGTTAGGGTCCATAGGACTATCAATAGGCTTACAATTCAACATACCAATTTCTTCCAATATATCTAAAGCATACTTCCTTTGTGAGACAGCAATACCACTCCTAGACTGAGCCACCTCAATACCAAGGAAGTATTTGAGTTTACCCAAGTCCTTAGTCTGAAAGTGACTACACAGATGTTCCTTCAACTGAGATATCTTCTCATTATCATTGCCAGTAATAACTATATCATCCACATAAACTACCAAATAAATACATCGGCCAAGTGAAGAATATTGATAAAAGACCGAATGATCAAATTCACTTCGTGTCATACCAAACTTCTAAACAACAGTACTGAACTTCCCAAACCATGCTCGTGGGGACTATTTTAGCCCATAGAGAGATCGTCGTAACTTGCACACCAGTTTTGACTCCCCCTGAACAACAAAATCAGGTGGTTGCTCCATATAGATTTCTTCTTCAAGGTTACCATGAAGGAAAGCATTTTTAATGTCTAACTGGTATAATGGCCAACGACCAATGGCTACCACGGCTAGAAATAGGCAAACAAAGGCAATTTTAGCAACTAGAGAGAGGGTATCACTGTAATCAAGACCATATATCTGAGTATAGCCCTTGGCAACAAGCTGGACTTTAAGACGATCAATGTTACCATCCGCCCCAACTTTGACAGCATACACCCATCGACAGCCAACAAAAATTTTCCAAGGAAGGAGAGGGACTAAGTTCCATGTACCACTGCGCTCAAGGGCAAGCATCTCATCAATCATGGTTTGCCTCCAACCTAGATGACTAAATGCCTCACTGGTATTTTTAGGAATTGAAACAGAGGACAAAGAAGACACAAATGCATAATATGATTGAGATAAACGATGAAAACTCAAGAAATTATAGATTGGGTGAGGATTTCGAGTACATCGAGTACCTTTTTGAAGAGCAATAGGAAGATCAATGACAAACTCAAAAAGGTCCATAGCAAGTGGAGGCGTTGAAGTAGGACATGATTCACTAGATGCGCGTCTATCTCGAGTGTAGGAATGGTATCCCGTGGTCGACGTTGATAGGTAATGAAGGGACGCAGAGGTGGATCTGGGCAAGGCACCTCAAACAAAGTTGTTGGAGACTTTGGAGTATCTGCTGATGGTTCCTGCAAAGGAGACAAAGGTGGACCAAAATAGGGAATGGGTAAAACCTCAAAGACAACTTTTGGTTCAACTGAAGAAGTAAAATATGGTGTTTCTTCAAAGAAGGTAACATCAGCAGATATATACCAACGGTGAGCGACAGAAGAATAACAACGATATCCTTTTTGTAACCTGGAATACCCAAGAAAGACACATTTAATAGCACGAGCAAATAGCTTATCTTGACCAGGGGAAAGATCATGAACAAAACAAGTATAGCCAAAGACACGTGGAGGCACATGATATAAGGGACCCTTGGGAAATAGTATTGAATAAGGAATCTGGTTCTGAAGAACAGATGATGGCATACGATTAATCAAATAACATGCAATTAAAACAGCATCACCCCAAAATTGTAAAGGCATATTGGCATGTAATAACAAAGTTCGAGCAATTTCAATAAGATGACGATCTTTTCTTTCTACTACTCTATTTTGTTGGGATGTATGGGGACATGTTGATTGATGTAAGATACCATGAGATGACATAAAAGATGAAAAAGCAGTTGAAAAGTATTCCTTTGCATTGTCACTTCGGAGTATCTTAATCCTTTTGCCAAATAGAGTTTGAATTTCAATACAGAAGGATTTGAATATAGAAAATAACTCATAACGATCTTTCATTAAAAACAACCAAGTACAACAAGAGAAGTCATCAATGAAAGTAACAAAATACCTAAGAACTGAAAAGGTAGACACACTACTTGGACCCCACACATCATAATGAATAAGAGAAAAAAGAGACTTAGTTTGACTTTGGACCTGACTTGGAAAAGAAGCGCGAACATGCTTCCCAAATTGACACGACTCACAATTTAAGGACTCTAACTTTGCAAGAGTAGGAACCATTCTCTAGAGTTTTAACAGACTGGGATGACCGAGGCATTGGCGGAGAAGACTTGGAGACTCGATCGCAGCGCAAATCACGAGTGGAGATGACTCGAGATAGTAAAGTCCATGTGCTTCATGCCCTATGCCAATCGTCTGTCCCGTACCACAGTCTTGGAAAACAAAGGAAGTAGAATCAAAGGTTACTAAACAGTTAAGAGAGCGAGTAAGTTGACTAAGAGAAATTAAATTAAAAGGGCATCCAGGCATGAACAAGACAGATTTTAAAGACACAGATACAGTAGGTGAAACACAACCAATACCTTTGGTAGTGACCTTTGAACCATCTGCCAAGGTGACAAAGTGTGGAAAATTAGGTGCGGAAAGAGAAGTAAAAAGGGATCGATTACTAGCTACATGATCAAAAGCACCCGAATCAATTATCCAAGGACTTGAAGTATTACCAGTATGAGAGATACAAATTGTAGGATTACCCATATGAGCAACTATGGTAGTGGAGGACTGAGTTTGCTTGGCTGCCTTCAACTGGAGATACTCTTGGAACTCGGTTTCAAAAAGAGTAATGGGTTGTTTCCCAGATAAAATTTCAGACCTTTCTCCTCTTCATGACCCAAGTCAGATTGAGTGACATTGACAGTTCTCTCTAGGAACCCATGAATAGAATAGCATGTGTCCTAAGTATGGCCTGTCCTCTTACAACGATACCATTGAGGATGACCTCCACGACTCCCTCGACCGCCTCAACCCCCACGTCCACCATGAGACCCTGAAGTGGTCACCATGGCTGACGCTTCAGTTATGTTTGAATGGGAGCCAAAAGCTGATTTAGGGGAAGGAACTCTAAGCAAACGAGTGATCAAATTCTCTATGGTGGGAACTTCTTGGCCAGTTAGAATCTGGTCGCGGACATACTTAAAATCTGGGTGCATGGCACGTAAAACCAACACCACATACACATACAGGTTATCCAGCTTGTTTAACAAACTCTTGTGATCATCATCCTGCAAAAACATTTTCAACTCCTCAACGGCAGTCTATGCCTGAGTGACAAAGGTCGTCCTGTCATGATCGGACTGCTTAAGAGAGGCCAACTTTTGAGTTGAGTCATACAAGCGCTGTATATCATTAGAAAACACATTACGAGCCTTATTCCAGAAAGTAAAACAAGTTTTAAATGTTCTGAAATTAGCCAAAATAGTTGGCTCCACAAATTGCCATAGTAAAGCACACAATTGATAATCAAATTTCTCCCACTGACTCTTATGATCTGGGGAAATATCGGACGCTGATTTCTCCAAATGATCAACAAGTCCCTGCCCTAAAAACCAAAGTTCCACAGAGGCTGACCAAGCCAAATAATTTTTACCATTTAGCTTTTCCGACGTGATTGTGGGTGAACCAAAGAAAGCATATGTAATAGAAACATTATCGGAGGAGCCTTCTGTACCAGAAGGAGACTGCGAATGGCTTGGATTAGGTATTTCAAATTCAGACGTAGCGAAAGACATTTTACCAAGAACAGAAGCAAGAATAGGGGCTGTTTCACGCAAAAAACAAGGGACGTGACCGCGAGCACTCCAAAACGACAACCCAACAGTGTGTGACTGAAGCTGCTAACCACTAGAATCTACTCAGGGGGTGCCGGCGAGCTGACTAGTATCTCCGGTGAGTTGATTTGACCACCAGTGGGTGGCACGTGGCCCACACGCGTCGACAGAGAGAATGCGCATGGCGGCGGATCGGCGATTTTCGGGTGACGCGCTTGAAGGGGTTGGCTGGTCGGACCTTCACGAACCCACCTGCTCCTTCACTTGCTCAACAGTCCAACCTTGACGGTGGCTAGATTTTCGTGACTCAGCTTTGACGATGGCTGTGACTCAGCCTTGACGGTGGCTATTATGGGTGATCTAGGGTTTGACAGCCCCAAGATCGAACCGCTCTTGATACCACGTTGAATAGAAAATATGATGAATGCTTAAGGAAAAACTCCTTGGCAGCTGTGTATTTATATTAAAGTCAATCTACACTAAAAAAGGAAACAAATAAATCAGCTCCTAGTTACATAATTACAAATCCTAAATCCTAATTATATACAATCCCTGATTTATAGGGATACATAATGTCAACAAGGACCAACTCTCCTAAGACTAAGATCTCAAGCTGTTAGGTGCAGGCCCAAAAATGGTTTTTTTTTTTTAATCTCTTACAATCTGCAGCAGGAAAGTAAACCAGCTATAACCAGCAGTTACAATATCATGCAGCCCTCTCTAATAAAATCTCTTCTTTAAATATATATATATATATATCATGCAGTCCACTAATAAGAGAAAAAAGATAGATTAACACAAATGACAGGTCAAACTTGCATCAAGCTGAGTCATATAAGGTAATTAGAAAAGCAAACTGTAAACGTTGTAGAACTACTATGAAAATTGTGGAAGTCAAGAAGGCTAGACCCCATGTCCAATCAATAAAAATTAAAGTGTAATCTGAGCAAGTTGACTGTTAAGAAAGTGAATAATTATAAAGCAAAAGACAGTTCTCACCTTTTTTATTCTCTTTAGTACAATACAATCAGATATATTCAGTTCTGGTAACATCTGTTCTATTTTCTTATTTTTTCTAAATAAATTCTTATTGTATTTTAGAAAAACAGAGGACACCAAAACCATATCTCTATTAGCCATTCAAATCAAACTCTCAATGCTATGGTACTAATGGCTTTAACAGAACTCTAGTGTCACACAACACCGTGAAGGCATGTACTTGTTTTTTATTCCAAGAATCGACAAAAACACATGCAGTTATGCACACACACAAAAATTAGGACCTATCAACAGCAGGTGGAAAGTGTTAAACCAGAGTTACACTATTAAATAGCTCTTTGTAGGACAAACTTTCCATGAAATCCATGGTAGGATTAAAGCTCGGATGAGATCATATAGATCAGGCTCATAAAATTTTATCATAACTAGAAAGTGATTTAGGTTCTATTAGTCCATGCACCAAATGATTAATGTCCAATATGATTTCTAAAACATAATGTTAAGATATATAAATTTCTAAAACATTTTAAGCAGTTGACTGATGTTAAAATATCTTCAGAATATCTCTAATGAACTACACTTTCTTGTGATCTGTCTGAGTCATTTTTCCCTTTTCCATCTAATCCCTAAAATTTTGAAAAATAATAAATTATTCACAACTAAATTTCCAACTTACAAATAACCAATTTATTTGAAATTTGAAGTACTGATCAACAAGAACATCTCCCAAGATTCAACAATTGGATTGATGAAAATGAAATTATATTTATATAAACAAATAAGATACAGGGTAATCTGTAGTACAAACCTTAATGACAACTGTGTGAGCAGGTAGATTGACACCCCATGCCAGAGTTGCCGTGCAGACAAGTACCTAAAAGCAGCAAGTGGCATACTTACATGAAACTGCAGGCAAATTCTGAAAGTCTAATCAGGAAAATCTAGAGATAAGCTCTACCTTCAGAAGTCCATCAGAGAAAAGCCGCTCAGTAAGTCCTCTATCTGCACGTAACATCCCAGCATGATGAACACCCATGCCAAATTCAAAAAGTTCAACAAGATCTTTGTTTCTGGATTTAATGACTTCTTTCTGGAAAGCATAAGATGGAAAATCTATGAACTCAAAAGAAGAAGCATAAATATCACGAAAAATCCAAAGAAATGTTTACTCTAACCACCTTCATAAAGGTATACTGTGGATGTGTAATATTACTAAAGAGTTCCAAGTCCTCATTCCTTCGTGCAAGCTCAACCTGTCAAACACGCCAAACAAGTGATGATAGTATGATATTAAAATCAAAGCATGGACAGATAAGAGTACAATTCGGTCACATGCACAGAAGTAAATAGCCACAAGTAAGTGATAAACTTCAAACAAAGGTAACAAACAAAACAACATAGGATACACCCATTCTCATACTCCTTTAAAATGTACAACATAACTAGTCCATTTCCTAGGATCTGTTTTCATAGTGGATATGAGATATTTATTAGGAATAGACAAAACTAACCATTTGGTCCTAAGGTATGTGTTTTCACCAAAAAAAAATGGTAGAAGAAAAATGTTCTTTACAGAGAAAAGAAAAGAAGTACAACTACAGGGGGAATAAGAAATGCTCCAAAACAAAGACTAAATACAACAAAAACCAGAAAAATAGGAAAACAAAAACTAGGTATGTCGCAAGGCTTCCCAATCTCTCTATGCAAATCCAAGATAGCAACACCCTTGAAGCAGCCATGAGCAGAACACCAAAGAAGCCAAAACGTAACTCTAGACCGAATAAACTTGGGGTCAAACAAACTCCCTTAAAAATACAAGCCTTCCACTCCAACCACACACATGAAAGGACTGCAAAAACTGCATTCTGCCATAAAATCTTAGTCTCCTTGTTTCTACCAAAACATTTATATTGAACCATAAAAAATTGCTTCACAGTATGGTGACACAACCAGTGCTTTAATCCTAAAAAGGATGTTCAAAAGGAAAGTAGCAACCTTACAGCACAAGAATAAGTGGCTTATTGTCTTTTGAGTTAGATACGAACATAATACATATTGAGAGAATGAGCAATATAAGGTCTACAAATCTGTCACAAGTCATTTGTATTAATCCTTTAAGTACCACTGTCGAAACAAAAGACTTGACCTTAGACGGACTTTCGATTTCCAAATGGGTTTGTCAAGGAAGAACCTTTGAAGGTTTTAAGTTGAATGATGAACTAAAAGAAAGATCTGCAAGAGAAAAGTCCCAGTTAAAAGAGTAGACTCAAGTAGACTCAAGTTAAAAGAGAAAAGTCCAAACTCTTCCATCTAAATTGATTGAGAGAGTAGACTCAAGTAAAACCAAAAGGGGTTGTAGTTCACTAGTTTCTCTATCATTCAAATCTCTACAGAAATGAAAGTCCCAGCTAAAAGAATGATCCATGATTTATGTCATGAACCATCTGTCCCAAAAGCTTAAACTATTGGGTGAAGGCACATGTATGGCTTTATTATATCTCTAACACACCCTCTCACAGAAGATCCCTTGGGGCTTGAAGCGTGGACAATGCGTAGGCCCATTTTTACCGTGTACTTATATTCAATTTTTATTTAGAATAGTGGGGCCGGCAAGGATTGAACCCATGACCACGTGGTCATAAAGGCTCAAATACTATATCATGAACCATCTCTTCCAAAAGCTTAAGTTGTTGGGTGAAAGCACATGAATGACTTTATTATATCTCTAACAATCTAGAAAAGAATAAAGGTGGCTAATCTACGTTGCACGGGTACGGTACCGGTACCCGGTACGGATACGGGTACGGGGTACAAAAATTTTTAAAAACTAAGGTACAAGTACGTTATATATATATATATATATATATATATATATATAATATATATATATAATAATAATAAAAATAATAATAATAATAATAATAATAACTAAAATCTCACACAATAAAATATTATTACGTAACATAAAATTTAAAACATACAAATTTTAACATAAAACATAAAAAGAAACTTACATTCCCTTCTTCTACTTTTTTACTTTACAATATAATCACATAAGCTTAGGGTACAATTATTTTTAGCTATTTCGATTACATATTTATACCTATTTTCTCCATGATCAATTATTAATAACAATATAAAATATATTTTTTACATAATAAAACATTATAAACATTATAATATTAATATTTTAAAGTCAAATATCTTATTAATGTCAAGTAATTTATTTGTAAAATTTAAATAAATGAGTAAATTAATTCATTTTAAAAAACTAATATTAAATTTTTATATATACTTAAGTAAATTATATGTGTCTCGGTACTAAAAAAATGCAAACTGTAAACAACTCTTAAATTTGTACTTTTATTTTTCTTTTAAACCAAATGTCGTTTCCTATTCTCTCTCCCATTTCGTTTTCCTGCAGGCCTCCACCTTTTCGTTTTCTTCTTTCTCTCCATTTTCGTTTTCTTGGCAGGCCTCTGCCTTTTCGTTTTCCTCTTTCTCTCCCTTTTCGTTTTCCTCTGTCTCTTCCTTCTTTCTATACAACACTTCATCTACTGGCGCACCATGGCGTGTGGATCTGATCAGAGCCAAACAATGACTAGGAGCAAACGAATGGAGGTGGTGACTACTGAGTGTTACTCGGAAAAGCTTCATCGAGGGCTTTGCGCGGGAATGACCGGAAAACAGCGGCCATGGCGTGGCGGCTACAGAGCCAAACAATGGCTAGGAGCGAGACGAATGGAGGTGGTGACGGTGGGTGTCATCGGAAAAGCCTCGTCGGAGGGCTCTACGCAAGGAACGACCGGAACACGGAGATGCCGTGCGAAACGTGCAAGCAATGCCGTACCCAAGCCGCACCGGGAGCCGTACCCGGCCGAACCGGAGCCGTACCCAAGCTCTAAATTCAAAAAAAAAAAAAAATTGGGTACATACCGGTGCACGTACGTGCAAGACGCACGTGCCGTGCACTGCACGTACTGAGACTCTGGTACTCCTCCCTGGGAGGAGTACCCATGCTTCAGAGTGGCTAATGGAAAATTATGCAGTGATGCAACAAGCAAGGAAAATCCTCATAAAACGAACATTCCCCACCGACATGTCCTTTGAAAAATTGATACAAGTATCATTTCCCATAATATGAGTAGCAGTGATCACTTTTGGTCCCTGTAGTTTTAATTTTATCAATTGACACCTTGAATGCATCAATTTATCTCAATTTGGTCATGTTTTACACATTTAGGGTGTACAAAAGATTGACAGTAGGTCCAAACTGAAATTAATTAAAACATTCTGATAAAGCCCCAGAAAGAATTCCGGTATAGTAGTATTATTTAATAAAAAAGATGAGCTACTAGAGCTCTTACAGCAAGGAAAATATAACCAGAGCCTAGAGCTCCTATTCCAGAGAGATACTCTCATAGCAGTCTTAATACCAAATGCATGAATGAATCACCTATTCCCTTCCAGACCTATTAAGGCATGATGCTAACCGAATTCCCCCCTACAAATGCAGTAACCATATGCCAGGTCACTAACTAATTCTCTCCCTCCTTTGGACCCACTTGCTTCCTTCTAGAATATACCCTCCATATGATGGGCTTCTTTGGATTCATGTCCAGCACTTGATCCAATTCACCCACTATCAAGACTGGACCCGAGGGTCCTATCACTGCCTCCTCCTGGAAAATCAATCTTGTCCTCAAGGCTGAAATGAGGAAACTGACTTTTGAGAACAAGATCATCTTCCCAAGTTGTCTTCAACAGTGCTACCTCTCCACTTGACCAACCATTCTTAACTGTTCTTCCAGCAACATGAACCTCCCTCCTAGCCAATACACTTTCTGGCTCTTCAGCCTCATTCAACTCTACCTCTATGCCTTCGGGTAAAATAGCTTCAGCAGAATAGTCCCCAATTGCCTTTTTAAGTTGAGAAGCATGAAATACAGGATGAATTCTAGAGGACTCTAGCAGTTTGAGCTTGTAAGAAACTGCTCCTAGCTTTTCTAGAATTGGAAATGGACCAAAATATCTGGGAGCTAGCTTTTGGTTGATCCTTTTGGCCACTGTTTGCTGTCTATAGGGTCTGAGCTTGAGGAAAACCCACTCTCCTACTGAGAATCCCTGATCCTTCCTCTTACTATCGGCATATTTCTTCATTTGTTCTTATGCCTTGGTTAAATGATGTCTCAATTGCCTCAAGGCCTCATCAGGGTCTAACAACTCTGATGCTACCGCTTCCACCTTAGTTTCTCCTTGTAAAAACCGCACCAATGTGGGTGGCTTCCTCCCATACACCACCTCAAATGGAGTGATTCCAGTTGATACATGGACAATGGTGTTGTACCACAATTCAGCCCAAGGGACCCAGTAAGACCAGTTCATAGGTTGTTCCACTGCGAAACATCGCAAATAGGACTCCAAGCACCGATTAACAACCTCGGTTTGTCCGTCCGTTTCCGGGTGATATGAAGAACTCATGTTGAGCATAGTTCCTTGTAGTCGAAATAATTCCTTCCAAAAGAGGCTAATAAAAAGGGGATCGCAATCACTAACCATAGTTCGTGGCACTCCATGTAGACGCACTATTTCCTTGGCAAACAGCTCCGCGATTTTCCTTGCTGTATAGGGATGCTTCAGGGGTATAAAGTGTCCATATTTGGAAAGCCAGTCAACCACCACTAGTATTGCCTGAAACCCTTTCGACTTAGGTAGACCTGTAATGAAGTCTAGGGAGATATCTTCCCAAATCTGATTTAGGATTGGCAATGGCTGTAACAAGCCAGATGGGGAGGATGTTGAGTACTTTTGTCTTTGACACACGTCACAGCTTCTCACAAAGTCTTGGATGGTCTTCTTCATTCCCAACCAATACAAGTTTCCAATAACCCTTCTATAAGTTCTCAGAAATCCAAAATGGCCCCCTGCGGGGGAGTGGAATTCCTTTAAGAGTAGGGGTATGTAGGATGAAGTTAAGGAGACGACCAACCTGTTTTTGTAAAGTAAAATGCCCTTTTTCCAATAGAAACCAGGTCTGGACTCGGATTCACGTACCAAGTCAGCAATTACTTGTTTAAAAAAAAAGTCATTTTGCACTTCTTGCTGCACCTGCTGATCTTGCAACCAAATAGGGGAAGAGACATACGCTCTTAATTCCCCTTCCTTATAGATTCTGGACAAGGCATCTGCAGCTTTATTTTCGGGCCTGGGTTTGTAGACTACATCAAAATGATAGCCCAAGAGTTTGGTTATCCAACTCTGCTGGTCTGCTGTGGTGATCCTCTGTTGTAGCAGGTGACAGAGACTTTTTTGATCCAAATAGACCACGAAATTTCTCCCAAATAAATATGGTCACCAATGCTGGACAGCTAACACCAAAGCCATTAATTCCTTCTCGTATGCAGATTTGGCCAAGTTATTCTCAAAGAGTGCTTTGCTAAAAAAAGCTATTGGCTTCCCCTTTTGCATTAAAACCGCCCCAACACCTCTACCAGAAGCATCACACTCTATTTCAAAGGGCTGCGAAAAATTGGGTAATGTCAACACCGGAGAGGTGGTCATTACTCTCTTTAATTCTTCGAATGCCTTAAGTGCCTCGGGTCCCCAATGGAATCCTTCCTTCTTGGTCAGCTCAGTAAGAGGTTTTGTGATCTTACCATAACCTGCAATGAACTTCCGATACTAGCTCGTGAGTCCCAAGAACCCCCTTACTCCTTTAACATTGTGAGGAATCGGCCATTCAAGGACACTTTTTACTTTTGCAATATCCACTGCCACTCCCAAACCAGAGATGATATGGCCCAAATATTCCACCTGGCGGCTACCAAAACTACACTTCTTTTCATTAGCCACGAAGTGATTTTTTTGTAATATCTCGAGAACCCGAGAAAGATGGACTAGGTGAGTCGCCCAATCAGTACTGTACACTAAGATGTCATCGAAGAGCACAAGCACAAATTTCCGGAGATATGGTTTGAAGATTTGATTCATGGTGGATTGGAAGGTTGCCGGAGCATTGATCAATCCGAATGGCATGACCAAGTACTCGTAGTGTCCCTCATGTGTCCGGAACGCTGTCTTGTGAACATCCTCCTTCTTAACTCTGATTTGATGAATATCCTGACTTGAGATCCAACTTTGAAAAATACGATGCTCCATGTAATTCATCCAAGACCTCATCCACCACCGGAATTGGATACTTATCGGGCACAGTCACCTTATTGAGTTCTCTATAGTCAACACACATACGCCATGATGAGTCTTTTTTCTTCACCAATATCACTGGGCTGGAAAAAGCCCTGGAGCTGTGCTTGATAATTCCCTGCCTTAGCATATCCTGCACCTGCTTCTCAATCTCATCTTTATGATGATGAGGGTATCTATAAGGGCGAACACTTACAGGGCCGGCTCCTTTCTGTAATACAATCGAATGGGCGGTGCCTCTTTCTGGGGGCAAACCTGTTGTCTCCTTAAAAACTTCAAAAAATCAAGTTAGCAATTGTTGAAGCTCTGTTTGTTGCAGAGGTAAGAGTCCTTGTTCTAGTACAACCTCAGCTTCGCCGTTTACCCCTTCCAAAAGATTGTGAAGTTAGACTGGTTCCCACTGATATTGCCAACTTCTCTTGGCTTGACCCTGTAACTCCACTGCCTTTCCTTCCCATTGGAAACTCATGGTCATATCCTTCCAATCCATCACAACCTTCCCCAATTTTTGTAACCACGCCACTCCGAGAATCATGTCGATACCTCCCAAATCCAGTACATACGCATCAACCGTGGCTGTAAACTTCCCGAATTGGAGTTTCAACTCTGAGCACTCCCCTGTCGTGGTCACCCGGTGGCCATCACCTAAACGAATACCCATCACTTGGGTCGGAGACACTGTCATCACTCATCCCTAACGCCGCCGTGACTTGTGGCGAAATGAAGTTGTGGCTTGCCCCACTATCTACAAGGACCAGAACCGAGACTCCTTGCAATTTGCCCTCCAACCGCATGGTTGTTATTCCGGCCACCGTTGGCCCAGTGAAACCAAAAAGTCCCATGGTCTTGCAATCAAGCGTCGCCTCCTCTGTCTCTTCATCCACCTCGATGGCAATAATCTCACCTTCTTCGCTCACCGCCTCGTCGTCCCCCAAAATCAAGAGTCGCAGCTACTTCTCGGGACACTGATGTAAGGGATGGTACCAATCCCCACATCGGAAACACAGGCCCCGCGCTTTGCGATCCATGAGCTCCAAGTATAGGAGATGCTTGATTCCTCGATTCCTTTCGCCGTTCCCTTTTCCTCCCTCTTCGCGATGAGGTCGATTAGGAATAGTTGAGGAAGCTCCTCGAGTTTGGGCGCCTCCTGATGGCCCAAACCCCTGGTTTGTTCGAATTGGGCCTAAGTGGTGGGTTGACCCAATATTGTTTCTCCCATGGGGCCCCTATTCCTGCTCCCTGCTTCCAGTACCTCCTCTAAAATGTCTCAAGGAACTAAAACGTGAACCCCCCATTCCACGCATCTCCATCTCTGTCACGGGCCAATTTCATCGCCTGGGCTCTATTACGAGGGTTAAATATTCGAACCCTTAGCCATAACTCCTGACGAAGCCCCCCCATAAAGTATCCTAAGTATTGCTCCTCTGGGAGACGACCAACCTGTGATGAAATATACTCAAAGTCAGCGATGTATTCTTCTACATTTCCAGTTTGTTGAAGGTCAGTCAGCTCTTCGAATGGATTATCATTCCTCCTTCCCCCATACCTTTCGATCAAAGCTTGCTTCAACTTGGGCCACGTCAAGTCATCTTCGGTTTCATTCAACAAGTTAAACCAGTGGATGGTGGATCCCTCCATACTCAGCTTTGCCAATTTCACCTTAACCTCCTCAAATGACTCTTGCACCTCGAAATAAGTCTTCGCCCGTGTTATCCATCCCACTGGGTCGGTTCCATCAAATGAGGGTAGTTCTACCTTCTTAGCCGCCATTCGATACTCTGCCAAGGAGTCTACGTTGGAGAATGAAGCACCTCCTCCACCATTGTCCTCTTCCTCTGTAGAACAACGACCCAGCAGTCTCGCCATCTCTGACAGCATTGCTTGGCGAAACTCAGTCAAGGATTGCCTGACTGAATCCTCCAGCATAGTCATCCTAGCCTCCAACGCTTCTACTCTGTCGACCATCTTCGGTGGCATGGACAACCCTGAAAGCACTAGTTCCCTCGACAATCCGGCAAGCCGGACCAATGATAAAGCCCTAGAAAGGATTCTGGTATAGTAGTATTATTTAATAAAAAAGATGAGCTAATAGAGCTCTTACAGCAAGGAAAATATAGCCAGAGCCTAGAGCTCCTATTCCAGAGAGATACTCTCCTAACTGTCTTAATACCAAATGCATGAATGAATCACCTATTCCCTTCCAGACCTATCAAGGCATGATGCTAACCAAATTCCCCCCTACAAATGCGGTAACCATATGCCAGGTCACTAACTAATTCTCTCCCTCCTTTGGACCCACTTGCTTCCTTCTAGAATATACCCTCCATATGATGGGCTTCTTTGGATTCATGTCCAGCACTTGATCCAATTCCTGCCCACTATCAGCACTGGACCTGAGGGTCCTGTCACATTCAAGGATTCAATTAACATAAAATTAGAAGTTAAGATATTGAGCAAAAATTATTTTTCAAGGATCAAAATGTCTTTTTCTCGTAGCAATAATAAACAATAGATATGAGATAATTTTTTTTGATAATAAAAGAAGAAACTTATTAAGATGAAGAGAAAAAGTACAAAGAGAAAAGAGGATAAGGAATCCTCCTTTTCAGAATTCTAGGGTACTGAGAAAGTGAGAGAATTTGAGGAAAAATGAGAGAAAGAGTAAACAGAGAGAGAGAGAGAGTACGACAGAGAAGAAGAGTCTAGAACAGAAAATCTGTAATTGAATTAACTAATTAACAAAATGGAACAAGTCTAGTATCTATACATGTGATAGAATCCTAGAATATTTTAACTAGCTAACTCGAATATTCTTTTCTAACTGAACTGTCCTGGAATATTCTTTTTAACTAACAAACTAGTAATATAACATACTCTAATATTTCCCCCTCAAACTCAGGGTGGTAACTAACAAACTAGTAATATAACATACTCTAATATTTCCCCCTCAAACTCAGAGTGGGTGCTGCAGGGAAAACTGATCAAACACCCTAAGTTTGTCTGTTAGAGTGCAAAACCGAAGATTGGACAGTGCTTTAGTAAGTGCACCAGCAGTCTGATCTTGAGCAGGGATGTGAGAGACAACTAGGCTCGTGTTGAGGACTTTTTCCCTGACAAAGAAGATATCCAGCTCCATATGTTTGGTTCTGGAATGTAAAACTGGATTGTGAGACAGCATTACTGTGCTTAAGTTATTACTGTGGATGACAGGGGCCGGAACTGCAACCCCGAGTTCTCTTAACAGACTGAATCCAGATCAGTTCTGATGCTATTGCTGCCAAGCTGCGATATTCTGTCTCAGTGCTAGACCATGCCACTAAAGACTGCTTCTTTGGCCACCAAGACACCAGATTGGGACCCAAGAAAATACAAGATCCGGAGGTAGACCTGAGGTCGTCCTGATCAGATGCCCAATTAGCATCACAGAAGGCATCCAGAGTAAGAGAATTAGGTGACTGTGCAAGCTGTAATAACAATCCATGTGTAATAGTCCCTTTAAGGTATCTCAAAACACGTTTCACTGCATTCCAATGATCTTCAAGAGGAGCACTGAGAAATTGACAAACCTTGTTTACGCTAAAACAAATTTCAAGTCTGGTGATTGTTGCATAGTGTAATGCACCAACAACAGACCTATATAGGTGTGGATTCTCAATATAGTTACTGCCAAGCTTAGAAAGTTTACTTCCTGCTACCATAGGAGTACTAATACCCTTAGCATCATTCATTTGAGCTTTTGTCAATAAGTCTCAAATGCATTTGCTTTGACTAAGAAGAATTGACCCATTAGGAAGATGCTTTACTTCTATTCCAAGAAAATAGTCAAGATTACCTGGTTGCTTGAGCAAAGACTGCATTAAGTTTGGTGATTAGTTGCAGTACCAAAACCAGAGAGCTGCCTGTCACAATTATGTCATTGACATACACCAGAATATAGATACTATGTTGAGGACCAAAGCAAACAAAGAAAGAAGGGTCACATCAGCTGGACTGAAACCTAAAACTGAGTAAGGATGCAGCCAACAATTCAAACCAAGCCCTGGGAGCCTATTTTAACCCATAAATGGCTTTGTTAAGTTTGCAGACAAGGCTTTGTCGTCAAAACTCGGGGACTGCTGCATGTAAACCTCTTCTTGCAAGAATCCATTAGGGAACGCATTGTTCACATCAAGCTGCTGGATGGTCCAGTGTTGTGCTACAGGTGAGAATGTCTCAGTGTAGTCAAAACCTGGCTGTTGATGAAAACCCTTGGCCACTAACCTGGCCTTGTACTTGTTGATGGAGCCATCAGGGCTCTCTTTCACCCGAAAAACCCACTTGCAACCTATTGCAGTCCGATTAGGTGGAAGTGGCACTAAGGACCAGGTCTGGTTCTTAATTAGAGCATCAAAGTCAGAAGTCATAGCCTCATGCCATTGAGGGTTGATCAAGGCCTCTTATACAGAATTAGGTTCAAGATGCGTAAGGAGAAGAGTAGGTACAACTCTAGGTCTGAAAATACCAGATTTACAGAGAGTTTCCATAGGATGAGTGGGGACAGGTATAAGCTGAGAATCAGAGGAAGAATTATCAGGAAAATGGGAATCAGAAGAAGTGGAAGTAGGACTGCTAACAGGTTCAGTAGTAGCAGCACTAGAAGAAGAAATTACAGGTGCAACAGTAGAAGAAGCAGAGGAAAATTCAGTAGGTGAAGAGATAGATGGAGGAGTAGCAGATGAAATAGTAGGGGAGGAAGTTGTGGCAGTAGGAACACGACTAGAAAGAGGTGAAGAGGCATTCTGAGAAGATGAAAGAGAGGAAGATGCAGGAAAGGATGAAGAAAGAACAGGAGGATTAGCTGAGACACTAAAGGATGAAGGATTTTCAGCAATAGAGGAGGAAGAAGTGGAAAAAGGAAATCTAAACTTATTAAAAAGGACATATTTGGATATAAAAATACAACCATCTGAAGATAGACGCTTGTATCCCTTATGATTGGAAGAGTAACCAAAGAAAGTGCATTTACTAGACCTAAATTCCAATTTGTGATGATTATATGGTCTTATACAGGGGTAACAGGCACACCCAAACACTCTAAGAAAACTATAATCAGGGGCAGCATTTAAGAGCTTGGTGCAGGGAACCTGATTATGAAGAGCAATAGTAGGTAATCTGTTAATGAGGTAGACTGAAGCAAGAAATGCATGATCCCAGTATTTGAGAGGTAGGGAAGCTTGGGCTAGCAAGGTTAAACCCATATCTACATTTTGTCTGTGCTTTCGTTGCACACTACCATTTTGATGATGAGTGTGGGGACAAATAAGACAATGTTGAATACCTAAGTCGGTAAGAAATTTAGAAAAGGGTCTGAATTCCCCACCCAAATCAGTCTGAACAGACTTGATTTTCCTATTAAATAGCAATTCAACGATGGCTTTGAATTGTTTGAATGTAGCAAGAGCTTCTGACTTAAGCATAAGCAAGTAAAGCCAAGTATATTTAGTGCATGCATCAAGAAAGGTAATGTAGTAAAAACTGCCACAGGATGATTGAATAGGAGCAGGGGCCCCACAAATCACTAAAAACCAATTCAAGAGGTTCCTGGTAAATGGTAGTAGAAGGATGATAAGGTAAGCGATGAGACTTTCCAAGACAGCATGCAGTACAAAAATCAGAAGCAGTTTTATTATGAATTGGAATACTACAAGATTTCAGAACTTCTCTAACTACCTCAAAATGAGGGTGTCCTAACCTCCAATGCCATAAGGTATAGGAAGTGGGAACAGCAGTGGAGGAAGTATATGCATATGAAGATACAAGTGAATTATCAGTGGATATACTAGTTGAATTATCAGTACATGGATTATCAGTAGGCTGTACAAAAGATGAAAAAGCAGAGGCGACTTTAACACCACGTACAGAAGTGGAAACAGTAGTACAACTTGGTAATGCAAGTTGAAAAGAGACTAAAGACTTAGAGAATTTAGAGGGGAAAATTTTCGAATTGCTTGAGTCTTGAGCACTCAGCAAGAATGATATACATATACTTTGAAATAAATACAACTTTACATTTTCAAGAACATTATTCCCTATGTACATGAATCACTTTTCCTATGTACATGAATCTAATGAACCATCATTAACTATTTCTATTTCCTATAACGTTATTACCAATACTCTCCCTCAAGATCGAGCATATAAGTCAAATGCTCCAAGCTTGCAACAAATTTAATGGCTTCGAGGTCCTCTAAGGGGTTTTGTAAAGATATTTGCTAGTTGATCATTTGAACTAACGGATTCAGTAATAATTTCCTTAGAAAGGACCTTCTCTCGAACAAAGTAATAATTAATTTCAATATGTTTAGTTCTTTCATGAAACACGGGATTAGAGGCTATGTGAAGAGCTGCTTGATTATCACAACATAGATTCATTTGTTGAACATCTCCAAACTTCAATTCCTAAAGAAGTTGTTTAATCCAAATAAGCTCACAAGTGATTATAGCCATAGCTTGGTATTCAGCTTCTGCACTAGACTGTGCAACAACATTTTGCATTTTACTTTTCCATGAAACAAGATTTCCACCAACAAGGACACAATATCCTAATGTGGAACGTCTATCAATAGGAGAACCTGCCCAATCTGCATCACAATATCCAATTATTTGAGTGTTCCCTTTATCTTCAAAGAGTAATCCTTGTTCAGGAGCCTTCTTGATGTATCTCTGAATTCTTATCATTGCATCCCAATGATCTGTGTGTGCAGTTTGCATGAATTGACTCACTACCCCAACTGCAAAAGAGATGTCTGGTCTTGTTATAGTGAGATAGATAAGTTTTCCAACCAATCTCCGATACCCTTGGATCATAATAGAGCTCCTCCTAATTTGGTAACAATTTATAATTTGGATCCATGGGACTGTCAACAGGTCTACAATCCAACATGCCAGTTTCCTTGAGAATATCCAATGCATACTTCCTTTGTGAGAAAGCTATGCCATTCCTTGATTGGGCAACTTCAATACCCAAGAAATATTTTAATTTTCCTAAATCCTTAGTTTGAAAATGATTGAACAGATGTTTCTTCAACTGAGAAATTTTCTCGTGATCATTTCCTGTGATGACTATATCATCTACACACACCACCAAGTAAACACAAGTGTCTGGAGAAGTATGGCAATAGAAGACTGAATGGTCTGCTTCACTGCGTTTCAGTCCAAATTCTTGAATAACATAACTAAATTTTCCAAACCACGCTTGTGGAGACTGTTTGAGCCCATAGAGAGAACGTCGTAGTTTGCAAACTAATCGAAACTCCCCTTGAGCAAGAAATCCTGGAAGTTGCTCCATATAAATTTTCTCTTTTAGCTCTCCATGAAGAAATGCATTTTTAATGTCCAACTAATATAGTGGCCAATGATGAATGGTTGCCATAGCAAGAAAGAGACAGACTGAAGTGATTTTTGCAACAGGAGAAAAGGTATTCCCATAGTCAAGGCCATAAATTTCTGTATAACCTTTAACCACTAAACGAGCTTCAAGACAATCAATCTGGCCATCAGGACCAACTTTGATAGTATACACCCACCTACATCCAACAGTTGTTTTTCCTGGAGGAAGGGAAACTAACTCCCAAGTACCATTTTGTTCAAGAGCTTACATTTCATCAATCATGGCTTGTCGCCATCCTAGATGATCAAGTGCCTCACGAATATTTTTTGGAATTGAAACAGAGGGCAAGGATGGTACAAAAGAAGAATAGGAAGGAGATAAAAGATGATAACTTAAGAAATTATAAATAGGATGAGAATTCCGAGTGGATCGAGTACCTTTTCTAAGGGCGATTGGTAGGTCAACATTGGATTCAGAAAGGTCCGTAGTAGAGGTGGCTAGTGGAGTAGGACATGATTCTTCTGGGTCTTCAACTCCCTGTAATATTGGATCAGGAATAAGTGGGCAACGCTAATACATGATAAGAGGAGGTGAAGATGACTCAGTGGTTGCATGATGAACTTCTTGTTCATTTGGGGCTTCAATAGAGACTTGTTCTTGCAAAGGAGAAACCAAAATAGGGAATAGGTAAAACATCAAGGATAATGTTAGACTCAGAAGAAGAAAAGTATGGAGTTTCTTCAAAGGTGACATCTGCAAACATGTAATAATGATTATTGGCTGGAGAATAACAACGGTATCCTTTCTGCAGTCTGGAATTCCCAAGAAAAACACATTTAATTGCTCGAGCCTAGAGTTTATCCAAACCTGGAGAGAGATCATGAACAAAACAGATCATGAACTATAGAAAGGAGGAATATTTGAATATCTGAATATTATTCCTTAATTCATCTGTACAGAGAAGGTTACAATATATATAGACTAATGCTATTAATTGCTATCCTAAAAAAAGGGAGAAATATCCGCCTAATAAAAGCAAGAATAAAAAACGTATCTGTACATATCGATATTAAAGCTAATATATTACAACATATATTACAACACTCCCCCTCAAGGTGAGTGAATATCAATCATTCCCACTTGCAAGTAAGACTATGAAATCGCTCTGTGAGAAGCCCCTTGGTGAAGACATCTGCTAATTGGTGCTCAAGGGACGTACTCTGTAGTTATAAGGCCATCATCTAATTTTTCCTTGATGAAATGGCGATCAATCTCTATATGCTTTGTCCGATCATGCTGAACCGGGTTGTGAGCAATGCTGATTGCCGACTTGTTATCACACAATAACCTCATAGAGCTTCATACTTTATTCGAGATCATCGAGTATGATTCTCATCCATAACGATTCGCAAATTCCTTGTGCCATAGCCCGAAATTCAGCCTCTCGCACTTGACCTTGCAACCACATTTTGTTTCTTACTTCTCCAAGTCACCAAGTTTCCTCCTAAAAACATACAAGTAACAGGTAGACCGCTTTGTCAACAAGCCGACCCGGCATAATCTAGCATCTGTATAGGTTTCAATGGTCAATGTTTGTTCTTTTCGAAATAGAAGTCCTCTTCCCGGGCTTGTCTTCAAATACTGAAGAATTCTATTCATAGCTAGCATATGTCTCTCACGAGGATCATGCATGAACTGGCTAACCACACTGACAGCATAGGCTATGTCAGGTCTAGTGTGAGACAAATATATCAGTTTTCCCACAAGTCTCGATACTGTGCCTTATCCACCCTTGGGCTCTCCTCATTGTTTCCAATCCTGTGATTTTGTTCAATAGGTGCCCCTGTGGTTTTGCAACCTAGCTTCCCTGTTTCCTTAAGAAGATCTAGGACATATTTCCTTTGGGAAATAAAGATGCCTTGTTTGGAATAGGCAACCTCTATCCCAAGGAAGTACTTGAGCTTCCCCAAGTCCTTCATTTCAAACCAAAAAATTTTTCTTTTAGGACTGTTTCTCAACCTCATCATCACCAAAGAATGATCATGTCATCAACATAAACCAGGAAAAGTGTAAGCCTGCCTTCTTTGGAATGTTTTATAAAGAGGGTATGATCTCCTGGCTCACCTATAACCTAAGGACACCATAGCATTGGTGAACCTCCCAAACCAAGCACGAGGAGACTGCTTGAGTCCATATAAGGCCTTCCTTAACTTGCATACCATATTCCCTCCACCGGTAGGTCCATATCCTGGTGGGATGTCCATATACACTTCCTCTTCCAAATTCCCATGGAGAAAAGCATTTTTAACATCGAATTGGTGCAAGTCCCATCCAAAGTGTGCTGCCAAGGAGAGAATGATCCTGACTGTGTTCATCTTTGCTACGGAGCAAATGTTTCCTCATAATCAATCCCATATGTCTGAGTGTACCCTTTTGCAACCAGCCTTGCTTTGTACCGGTCTAGAGTACCATCAGACCGATATTTCACTGTGTAAATCCATCTGCACCCAACTATCCTTTTGTCCTTCGGCTTCTCAACAATTTCCCAGGTCTCATTCTTGTTTAAAGCACTCATTTCTTCATGCATGGCTTGAACCCAATTCTTATTCATTAATGCTTCTTGTACTGAAGTGGGGACTCTGATAGAATCAATTGCTGAAATAAAACTCTGATGCTGTACTGATAGGTTTTTAGTGGACACAAACTGAGATATGGGGTATTTTGCACAAGTTCTTCTGGCTTTTCTTAAAGCTATTGGCAAGTCATCAGGGTTAGGTTCACAAATATCATGTAAAGAACTATTCAAAGGTTCAGAATCAGGAATGCTTACCTCTGGTTCGGACGACTGAAGCTGCTGTTGGACCAGGTTGGGTTTTTTCCGATAATACACCTGCTTGTAGCGATCTATAGGAACAGATACTGATTCTTTAGGTGTCTCTGAAGTTCCAGACGATGATGTGACATCCTTTATCAGAGGAGGGATAGAAGACTCAATCGATTCAACCAAAAGAGGAACAAAAGATGACTCAAGGGACTCAGCTTCTTGACCACTCTCCCCCTGAAGCTGAGGACGAAGGTGAAAAGACTCGGACTCATGAAAAGTAACATCCATGGAGACATAGACACGACGACTTTGAGGATGATAACATTTGTACCCTTTTTGTCTGGTGCATACCCTATGAAGATACATTTGACAGCCCGAGGATCTAACTTACCACGATATTGACTATGGACATGAACAAAGGCAACACAGCCAAAGACACGACACGGTAGATTCTTCATGGTAGGGATGGAAGGGAAGAAGGAAGTCATGACTTGCACAGGACTAAGACCATCCAAGACACGGGAGGGCAATCTGTTTATCAAGTATGCGGCAGTTAAGACAGCTTCCCCCCAATAAGACTTAGGGACAGACATTTGGAATAAAAGAGCTCTGGCAATTTCTAGGAGATGACGGTTCTTTCTTTCTGCAACCCCATTTTGTTGGGGAGTATCAACACAAGTTAATTCATGTAACACACCATGGTCTTTATGGAAATTTGTAAAATGGTGATTCACATATTCCTTGCCATTATCAGATCGTAACCGTTTTATGGATTTTCCAAACTGGGTTTGAACCATGCGATAGAAATTCAAGAATATTTGAAACACTTCAGATTTATCTTTCATAAGAAAGATCCATGTGACCCTAGTGCAGTCATCAATAAATGAAACAAACCATTTTGCACCCGATATATTAGAATTAGAGGAAGGTCCCCACACATCAGAATGAATAAGATCAAAAGGTTCAATACTTTTATTATTATTTGGAGAAAACGTTGTGCGATGGTGTTTCGCAAATTGACAAACATCACAAAGAAAAGACTCAAAGACTCATTTTTAAACAATTGCGGAAATAAAGACCTAAGAAGACGAAAGGAGGATGACCAAGGCGTTTGTGATGAAGCCATATCGAGATGCAAGTGAAGAATCGGAACTTGTCGCATGATTGGATGTGGACATCGTCGGACTAGTATGGACCGTGAAGCCGGTGTAGAACATATAACCCTCCTGTTCCTTAGCAACCCCAATCGTCCTCCCGTGGTAAGATCCTGAAACACACAATGAGAGGGAAAGAAGGTCACCGTCCGGTTTAAATCTGTGGTAAGCTTATGAATAGAAATGAGGTTATTAGACAAATGAGGGACATGAAGCACATTATGTAAAGGAAGGGAAGGGTGAAGTGAAATAGTACCACATCCTAAAACAGAACATGGGATCCACTAGCAACGGTGATGTGATGCTTACCGATAATTTAGAGTAAGTGGAGAAATATGAGGGATAAGGGGTCATATGATCAAGTAGCACCGAGTCAATAATCCAGAGATCCTCGAGATACGTACTAGAAACATTAAAAGAAAAAGAACTGAAATTCTTACCAATTAGAGAACAAGTGCCAAAGGCTTACTCATAGAATCCAATAGAGTGCGCAAATGATCCAACTCGGCTTTACTAAGTGCCGGAATTGCCTCCCCAGATGGTGGTGCAGAGACCTCTTCACCCTCAATAACCAAGTCGGACACTGTTTGATTAACTTGCCTTTGTTGACTGCCTTTAAAACCCCCAGAACGTCCAAGAACCTTATCTCTGCCATGGAGTTTAAAACAAGTGTCCTTAGTGTGCCCGGACTTCTTGCAAAAAGGACACCGGCACGTCACGTTTGGCGGACGACTTCCAAGAGGATGAGCCGTGCTTTTCGGATGATAACCCACCAATAGGACCTTTACCGGTGGCCAAAGCGAACCATCACCGAATTACCAGTATTCAACATGATACCCGACGACTCTCTTCCCCCTAACGTGTGTAGAACACCTCGGAGAGAGAAGGAAGCTTGTCCTTACCCAAAATCGAACCCGAATAGGATCATATTCACATTCAACCCAGAGAGAAACTTAAAGACCCGTCCACGCTCAATAAACTTGGCTAAAGTAGCGAATCCTCACCGCATTTCATTTTTAAATCCTGGTTTTGATCCACTCAATCCATAAACCATTCAGAGTACCATAATAATCAGTGACAGAAAGAGATCCTTGCTTGGTATTAAAAATTGTATTTTCTAATTCATAACAAAAGCAAAGAATATCTTGTTTCATAGAATAAGTTTTACCCAAACTATCCCAAATTTCACGTGCGAAAAAACATACAATTCTTACCGATATCGGTGTCATAGAGTTCCATAGCCAAGTCATAATCAACGAATCTTCATCATCCCAAATGCCGAACTCGGGGTCATTGGCTGCGGAGGATCTCCTACAATGTGCGACAACTTCCGACGACCCTCGAGAGTGGTGCGAATAACCTGGGCCCATTGGAGATAATTCTTACCATTGAGATGATAAGAAGAGTGTAAACCGGAAGATCATGAGGATTTAGTGGCCTTTGGAACGAAAACGGAGGCGTTGGAACGACAACCTGAGGGGCGTAGTGATGGCGGAGGACCCAGGTGTCCACCGTAGACATCTTTGGGTGGACCTGAAAATAAGCAAAAAGGCACGGGGAGGAGCCGACGATCCGAACGGCATTGGTCGCGCGGTGAACGGAGGCGTGGAGGGCGGCACGTGGCTCTCACGCGCGTACAGGGTGGCGGCGCGTTGGAGGCGCGTGGCGGCGCGGTTTGGGGTGGGCTTTTCTGTGGAGGCCGGAAAAACGCCGACAAGCAAGTCCGGCGGGGCGGTGAGGCCAAAAACGCGCAGACAGTGGCGGGTGGAGGTTTGAAACTAAGGCGACAAAGAAGGCAAAAGGAGGCAAAGAAACAAGGTCGTCAGTGAAGAAGAAGCAAAAGATAAAGGCTCGTCACGAAGAAAAAAACAAGGCAAGCCCTAGGAAACGCCTTAGGTCAACGATACCATATAGAAAGGAGGAATATTTGAATATCTCGAATATTATTCCTTAATTCATCTCGTACGCAGAGAAGGTTACAATATATATAGACTAATGCTATTAATTGCTATCCTAAAAAAAGGGAGAAATATCCGCCCTAATAAAAGCAAGAATAAAAAACGTATCTGTACATATCTGATATTAAAGCTAATATATTACAACATATATTACAACATGAACAAAACAAGTACAATCAAAAACACGAGGAGCAACATGAAACAATGGTTCTTTAGGAAATAAAATGGAATGTGGAACTTTATTACCAAAAGAAGAAGAATGCATCTGATTTATTAAAAAAATGCAGTTAGAACTACATCACCCTAATAGCAAACGGGCATTTTTGCATGAAGTAACAATGTCCGAGCAATTTCAACTAAACGTCTATTTTTCCTTTAATTATTCCATTTTGTTGGGGTATATGAGGACAAGTTGACTGGTGCAAAATCCCTTTTGAGGTCAAAAAAAAAAAAGAGAAAACAGCAGAAAAATATTCTCTTGCATTGTCACTTCGAAGAACTTTAATTTTCTTACCAAATTGGGTTTCAACCTCTGTATAAATGGAGGTAAAAATAGAAAATATTTCAGAACATTCTTTCATTAAGAATACCCAAGTACATCTTGAAAATTCGTCAATGAAAGTAACAAAGTATTTAAAGCCCAAAGATGTAGTTATACGACTTGGACCCCATATGCCTAAATCAATAACAGAAAAAGGAGAATTTATTCGACTTTCAACCTGACTTGGAAAAGAAGATCGAACATGTTTTCCAAGTTGACATGACTCACAGTTAATATTTTTTATTTTCTCAAGACTTGGAACCAATTTTTGCATTTTTGACAAACTTGGATGACCTAGACGTTCATGAAGAAGATTGACAGACGCAGCTACAACACAAGTTTCGGAAGGAGCTGATTGGAGGTAGCAAAGACCCTGAGATTCATGTCCTACGCCAAGCATCCATTTCGTACCACGTTCCTGTATGACAAATGAATCGACATCAAATGCTACAGAACAATTAAGACAGCGAGTAAGTTGGCTAAGGGAGATCAAATTAAAAGGACAGCCCGATATAAATAAAACAAATTTTAAAGACATAGAAGGAATAGGTGAAGCATGACCTATTCCTTTAGCAACAACTTTGGAACCATCTGCTAGAGTAATGAAATGCGGAAATTTAGGTGGAAATATGGTGGAGAATAAAAAACTATTACCAGCAATGTGATCAGAGGCACCTGAATCAATAATCCATGGACTTTGAGAATTACAAGACTGAGAAATGCAAGTTGTAGAATGACGGGCACCTGTGGCAATGGAGGACTGAGATTGGTTGGCAGCCTTTAATTGAAGATATTCTTGATATTCATTCTCTGTGAACTTTCCTTCAGTCTTAGAGACATTCACAGATTTTTCTAAAAATCCACAAAGTGAGTAGCATATATCTTGGGTATGACCCATTCTTTTGCAATATGAACATTGAGGACGACCACCTCTTCCTCCTTGTCCTCCATGATTTCCACAACCTCTTCGTCCTCCACGATTAGAAACCATTGCAGAAGTTTCAATTGAATCAATAGAATTACCTCCCACTTTTGGTGAAGGGACTCAAAGAAGTCTAGTAACCAGATTTTCCATTGAAGGGACCTCTTGACCGGTTAAAATTTGGTCACGTACATGATCAAAATCTGAATTCATCTCATGAAGGATCAACACCATATATAGATTGTCAAGTTTTGTCTTTATACCTGCAAGAGTGTCAGCTTCCAAGAACGTTTTTAACTCCTCAACTGCAGATTGAGCTTTTGAAACATAGGAAATCATGTCATGGTCTGATTGTTTGAGAGTGGCCAACTTTTGCACTGAATCATATAGCCTATGTATATCGTTAGCAAAAACACTTTGAGCCTTCTTCCAAAAAGTATGACAGGTTTTACAGGTTCTAAAGTTTGCTAGAATGGTTGGTTCGACGGATTGCCACAACAAGGCACAAAGCTGATAATCAAATTTCTCCCATTGACTATGATTTTCTTCTGGAATATCATCAAAGGACTTTTCCAAATGATCATAGAATCCTTGACCAAGAAACCAAAGCTCTACAGATGCTAACCAAGCCAAATAATTTTTTCCATTTAGCTTTTATGAAGTTATTGTTGGGGTTCCAAAAATAGAGAAGGAAGCGTTGTATGTAGGTATCTGACTTGGTTGAGATTTTGCGGGTATCTGACTGGATGGGGATTTTGAGAGCTTTGAGAGGCAGCACCGGATTCCATCTTGGTTTTTTTTAATAAAGGTTAATGGGCAGCAGAGAGGCACAAGGTACAGTTGGGGAAGGTGATGGCAGGAATGGCAAGAGGAAGAGACAGCGGTTCATATGGCACTGGTGTGACGGTGATTGGACTCCGGGAAGGTGGCGCATGAAGCTCACGCTCCAACAAGTAGAGGCGCGTGTGGTGGTGCGTGAAGACTCTGCTGGTGATGGGTCTTGGTGGGCCGGCCGGTCAGAACCTTCTGAGTCGTCCAGTGGGGCGCGTGCAGTGCGTCTCTGGTGGTGGACGGTTAGGACAGTGGCTGAGTGCGGGGCTACTACCTGGAGATGGACCAAAGGACTACCGCTTGTGACAGAAATGAGACACGGGTGACAAATGATTTGTTAAGGAATTTTCTGCCAGACCAGATGGCAGAGATTCTAAGACGATAACCAGAGGCGAGATCGAACCCTCTCTGATACCAAGTTGAAAAGAGACTAAAGACTTAGAGAATTTAGAGGGGAAGATTTTCGAATAGCTTGAGTCTTGAGCACTCAGCAAGAATGATATATATATATATATATATATATAAATACTGTGAAATAAATACAACTTTATATTTTCAAGAACATTATTCCCAATGTACATGAATCACTTTTCCAATGTACATGAATCTAATGAATCATCATTAACTACTTCTATTTCCTATAACGTTATTTCCAACAATGCAGAAGGTGAAGCAGAATAAGTTGCAAGCTGAAGAGCCACACACGGCAATTAGAGACTGTTGAAGGTGTACAACCCATCAGGTCCAAGAGAACCCTCCAACAGAATCTCATGTGTGGCCTGAGATTTCACAAAAACAATAAGAGGGATGAAATTCAAAGTAGCCAGAGTTGTCACAGGACTGACACTAACTAGATTCTTAGTAATGGAAGAAACAAGAAGTAAATCTTTAAGAGACAAAGGAACGGCGGAATTAAGAGGAGACAAAAATTCAAAAGAACCAATGGACTGAATAGTAAGGCCTTCACCATTACCCATTAAAATTTGATCAGTTCCTAAAAGATCTTGCCTATGTAACAGATTTGCAGGATTAGCTGTAACATGATGTGTTGCACCTGAATCAGGGTGCCAAGCCTGATTAGGAATCTGATTGGGTGAGGCTGCCATAGCCATTGGATTTGTAGGCTGAGCAAAGTAGTTAACCAAATTGGAAAACTAATCAGGAGTAGCTACCATAGCCATCAGGTTTACAAGCAGAGTAGAACACTGATAAGCGCCAGAACGCAGAGGCTCCTGCAAAGAAGACTTGGGCTGAAACCTTGATGGATAGAAAGGAGGTGGCAACAAACCAGGTTGGGCAAACTGAGTAGGATAAGAGGACTGCAACTGTGACTGCAACTTTTGAGCAGGATAAGGTGGCCGCATCTGTTGCTGATAACCTTGCTGGTAACCCACAGAGGATTGCGATGGAGGGTAGGAGGATCAAGTGGGAAGATAAGTGTGATCATAATGGTAGTAACAAACAGAGGCTGAATGGCCTGGTTGATCACACACTTCACAAACAAAGGACCCTAGCTGCAACCAAAATGGCCATTGCCATGATCTCGAGATCGATTACCATACCTACCACCTCTGCCACCTCAATTAGAAGATCCAAATTGATAGGAATTACCACCATATCGTGATGGATACTGATTATTAGGACCATAATCAGGATGAAATCCTTGTGTAAAACCAGGCGGGTACTGATTTACATAAGAAAAACCAAGTGGAACCTGAATCTGATTCAGAGGAGGTCGATTTGTAGTGGAAAATGATTGAGGAGAGGGATTGATTGGTTGAGAGGAAGAACTAAGTGGTACCTCTTTTCCTTTAGCTTGAGCCAAATTGACGAAAAGAGCATCAGAGATTGCAGGACGATTCTTCTCAATCCTAGCTTCATGCGCTAACAAAAGGGATTCAATATCAACAATGGTATAAGGACCCAAGCGACTAGCAACAGAGGTCACAAACCTGTCATAGTCATCAGGAAGACCTTCAAGGATCACATCAATGTGCTCCTGCGATGAGACTGGGTGGCCAATCTAAATGAGTGAATCAATCAAGGCTTTGATTCACAGCAAATATTCTAAGATGAATCGTGAACCTTTCTTCATATTTCTGAGCTCTAACCAATACTGATGAACCTTGGCGTGATTTTGTGATCTGAAATAGGCATGTACCTCTTCCCATAGCTGCCAAGAGTGGATGCAACCAACCACTCGCGTGCGAAGATCATCGAAGAGTGAAGACAACCACCATGAAAATAGCAACTGATCCTGTTGTTCCCAATCGAGATAATCATCATTGATGCGACCCACACTGTGATCAGCATCAGAGAGAAACCTAGGTGGAATCTTTGGATCTTCAACAAAACGCTACAGCCATTGGCCCTTGATAGCTGCCTCGATTTGTTGTTTCCAAACGAGAAAATTTTTCTTATCCAATTTCACAGAAATCTCATGAGAAAAATTGACCATGTGGGAAGGGGGGAGAGAGGATTGCGAAGCTGGAGTATTGAAGGTGGGTGGATCGATTGGAGTTTCGATGGTGTTCGAATCAAATCAGCAGTGTGATACCATTTCAGAATTCTAGGGTATTGAGAATCTGAGAATCTGAGGGAAAATGAGAGAAAGAGAAAACAGAGAGAGAGAGTGTGTGTGTGTGTGACAGAGAGAAAGAGTCTAGAATTGAAAATATGTAACTGAATTAACTAATTAACAAAATGGAGCAAGTATGGTATTTATACATGTGATAGAATCCTAGAATATTCTAACTAGCTACCTGGAATATTATTTTCTAACTAACTATTTTGGAATACTCTTTCTAACTAACAAACTACTAATATAACAAACTCAAATACTCCTAAATAAAAGAACAAAATAGAGAACAACCAAGAAAGAAAAAGAAAAAATCAATGGAACAAAACTTCCCAATCCCTCAACATATATGTTCGTGAGAACCCATTAAAAAGGCCATGTGCTTTACACCAAATGCCTAGTCTTATCTCCAATTAAGTGATGTGCCAAAGAAACCTCCTTATAAATATGAGAGTTCTGCTCCAACCAAATGTGCCAAATTGTAGCATAGATTGCACAACAACAACAACAACAACCAAGCCTTTTCCCACTAGGTGGGGTCGACTACATGGATCAAGCGACGCCATTGTACCCTATCATAAACTAAGTCTTCAAAGATGTTATTCAAATCTAAATCTTTTTTAAGCGTTTCGCCTATAATCTTTCTTGTCTTCCTCTACTTCTAGCTGTTGGGCTATTATCTACCTGATCTACTCTTCTTACAGGGGCTTCTAAGGGTTTTCTCCTTACATGTCCAAACTACCTAAGGCGAGATTCTCCCAACTTTTTCACAATAGGTGTTACCCCTACTTTCTCTCTAATGCATTCATTCCTAATTCTATCTTGTCTTGTATAGCCACACATCCAACACAACATATTCATCTCCGCGACACTGATCTTATGCTCTTGTTGGTTTTTTACTGCCCAACATTCAGTACCATACAACATCGCGGGCCTTATAGTTGTGCGGTAAAATTTACCCTTAAACTTGAGAGGCACTTTTCTATCACAAATAACTGCTGAAGCACTCCTCCATTTCATCCATCCAGCTTGAATCCTATGGTTTACATCTCCCTCTATCTCTCCATTATTTTGTATGATAGATCCAAGGTACCTAAACTATGTGACTTGTGGTATGGTATGATCTCCAATTTTCATCGCTAAGCTAGCATTAACACGCCTCTTACTGAACCTACATTTCATATACTCTGTCTTATTCTTACTTAGACGAAAGTCATGTTCTTCCAAAACTCATCTCCATAACTCTAGTTTCCCACTTGTTTCCTCTCTCGACTCTCCAACTAAGACTATATCATCTGCAAAAAAATGCACTGTGGCACCGGCTCTTGGATATGCGCAGTAAGCACATCCAAGACCAAGGTAAAAAGATATGGACTCAAAGTTGACCCTTGATGCAGTCCTATAGTTATAGGAAAATCTTCTGTGATCCCACCCAGTGTTCTCACACTAGTTTTAGTCCCATCATACATATCTTGGATTGCTCGAATATAGGCGATACGAACTCCTTTCTTCTCCAAAGCCTTCCACAGGACCTCTCTCGGTACCCTATCGTAGGTTTTTCCCAGATCAATGAAAACCATGTGTAGGTCTTTTTGCTTCCTCTGATACCTCTCCATTAATCTTCGTAGAAGATAGATTGCTTCCATGATTGACCTCTCAGGCATTAAACCAAATTGATTCTCTGAAATATGAGTCTTTTGTCTTAATCTTTGTTCAATTACTCTTTCCCATAACTTCATGATATGACTCATGAGCTTAATCCTTCTGTAATTTGCACAGTTTTGTATATCTCCCTTGTTCTTATAAATAGGGATTAAAGTGCTTCTCCTCCATTCATTTGGCATTTTCTTAAACCTCATTATCTCGTTAAACAGCTTTGTGATCCAACTTATACATTTCTCTCTTAGGCACTTCCATACCTCAATAGCTATATTATCCAGTCCGACCGCTTTTCCATTATCCATCCTCTTCAATGCTTCTTTTACCTCAAACTCCTAAATTCTACGATAAAAGGTTTTATTTTGGTCCTCCTCTCTAGTGTTTAGAATGTCCCAGTCCCCTAATGTTTCATGTCCCTCATTAAATAACTTGTGAAAATAACCTTTCCATCGATCCTTGATGTCTTGTTCCATAATCAAGACTTTACCCTCTTCATCCTTAATGCATTTCACTTGATACAAGTCTCTTGTCTTCCTTTCCCTACTTTTAGCAAGCCTGCAGATATTCCTTTCTCCGTCTTTGGTGCCCAACGATTGATATAACCCATTGAATGCTTTAGCTTTTGCCTCGCTCACCGCCTTCTTAGTATCTTTTTTAGCTGCCTTATATTTTTCTCAATTTTCATCATTTTTACACACGTGTCAAGCTTTATAACATTCCCTTTTAACCTTAACCTTATCTTGTACACTTGCGTCCCACCACCAAGATTCTTTATCCTTGGGTCCAAAACCTCTTGATTCACCTAGTGTCTCTTTTGCTACCTTCCTAATCTCTTTAGTCATCACGTCTCACATATCATTAGCACTCCCTTGTACCTCCCAAATATCTTCCTCCTTAATCCTCCTGGAAGAGCATTTGTTTTTCTCCCTTTAGTTGCCACCATTTGATCCTTGGCTCTCTGTCTCGACAATGTCTCCTTACTCTCATCTTAACCCGTACATCCATAACCAAAACCTTGTGTTGGGTAGTCAAACTCTCTCCAGGGATGACTTTGCAATCCATGCAAAGCTTTCTATCAGATTTCCTTATTACAAAGAAATCAATTTGAGAGCAATAACCCCCCCTTCTATATGTGATCAGATGTTCTTCTCGCTTCCATAGATTGCACATTGCCACAAAAATTTAGTTTCTTTACTTCTACCAAAACCATGAAATCTGATCACCAAGAATTGGTCCAAGCACCTAGGACACACCCAATATCATAATAATATGCAATAAAATTTATATTATGCAAAGTTTATCCTTAATTTGAGCTAAAAAGTTATCTGAATGGCTGTCAACAGAAGAGAAAATGGAAGGTAAATACTGAAAAAGTATATTAATCATTTACTCCCACCCCCAATAATAAGATTAGAACATAAGTTCATATGACTTTTAAGTAACTTCTAATATCTTGGCCATCCATGTGAGATTGAATGGTCAAGATTGGATCCATTAACATAAATGTGTATACCAAAGGAAAGCTTTGCTTAGATAACAAGTTTCATAAACAAAAGTGCCCTTGGAAAAACATGTCAGTTACTTTACAGTTTGGCAGGTAAAAATAAATATTCAGGAAAGAAAGAGAAAAATCTAAACCAATTAATTCAACATAAGATCTTGGATGAATATAAAGTCATTGATATATGAACAGTTAACATAAAATACAATTAATTTTTAGAACCACCAGATATTACTATGACAACTTGTTTTTTTTACAGCCATGTTATACTTTAAATGATGAGTCAATAAATTTGAACAATAATAATGCTTGCAGCAAACACTCCAATACATGGACAAAGAACTTCAAATCAAATGACATGACTATATAAAACTTCCAAAATGACAAACCAGTTTCTCGGCAGTCTTTGCAGTGTCTTTTCGTGAATGAACAAATACCATTGCCTGATGGCCTTGCCTAATAGAATCAACAACCTGGCTCAAAAAAAAAGCCAAAGCTAGCAAATTAGCCACCATTGCAAGATTTATTATGTTTTGAAGAGAACAGAGATGGAAAGAAACCTTCGTATAGCATATATCATTCAATAATTCATTACGAGCTGCAAAGTTTGGCTCACTAATTCCAATATACTGTTGTGCAAGAGGCACTGGACGATAACTAGAATCAAAGAAGAAAAGACCTGTGTCTGGATTCACTCTGAGAAATTGTGCAACCTGGTGACAATGAATAGTCAGAACTTGCAGGTGAGGTCTATTAGATTTCAGTGAGTAGAGAAAGTGATAGAAACTGAAGGAAAATGTGAGAAAGTAGAGAGAGAGAGAAAAAAAGTGAAAACTGGGTAAACTGAATTAATCACCAGAACCTAACTTAGGTAACTTAGGTTCTGGAACTTATACAAGAGAGTCTAGAGTATGTTCTAGAACTCTAGCACTAACTGAACTAATAGTAAACAACAGCCTAACAACCTAACTAACAATTACTATTAGCATATATGCATACAAAATAAGCTGTAACTCAATATATTTCTATATACTCTAATACTCTCCCCTCAAACTCAGGGTGGGTGAGTTAATGCAAATTGGTCAAACACCGTGAGTTTGTCCCTTAAAGCAGAAAACCAAAGATTAGATAATGCTTCGGTGAGAATATCTGCTGTTGATCAAGTGCTGGAATATCAGACTATAAGGTTTTTGCTGAGAACTTTCTCTCGAACAAAAAACAAATCTAATTCCATGTGCTTTGTCCAGAAGTGCAAGACAGGGTTGTGGCTCAGTGAAACAGTGCTAAGGTTATCACAGTAGATGAGAGGTGTGGCTACAGGAACCCTGAGTTCTTTCAATAGAGTCTGAATCCAAAGCAACTCTGCTGCTGTAGTAGCAAGACTACGGTACTCAGCCTCTATACTAGACCTAGCAACCAACGGTTGCTTCTTAGACCTCCAAGAAATTAGATTAGGACCCAAGTAAATGCAGGAAACAGAGGTTGATCTATGATCATCAGGGTCAGAAGCCCAATCCGCATCACAAAAGGCCTTAAGAGTGAGAGGTTGATGTGGTACTGCAGGCTGCAGCAACAAACCATAACTTAAGAGTACCTTTTAGATACCTTAGAATGCGTTTTACCACCTTCCAATGATCCTCTAATGGCTGAGAAAGAAATTGGCAGACCTTGTTTACACTATAACTGATCTCAGGCCGAGTTATTGTAGCATATTGCAATGCTCCCACAATAAACCAATAAAGAGAGGGGTCAACCATGTAATCACTGCCATATTTAGTTAGTTTACAGCCACCAACCATAGGAGAAGATATTCCATTAGCCTCAATCATCTGAGCTTTGGAAAGCAAGTCTCTAATATATTTTCCTCGGGACAGCAGTAAAGAACCATCTTTTAGGTATTTTACTTCTATTCCAAGAAAATAGTCCAGAGTTCCCAGCTGTTTGAGAGCAAATACTGAATAAAGATTATCCATCGGCTGTTGAATTAAGGGCAGAGATGTACCAGTCACAATAATATCATCTACATACACTAAGATGTAGATGCAGTGTTGAGGACCAGATTTGACAAACAGAGAGGGATCACACCTGCTAGGCTTAAATCCAAAGCTAATAAGTGTCTTCGCAAGTCTCTCAAACCATGCCCTTGGTGCTTGTTTCAATCCATACAAAGCTTTATTTAGTTTACATACTAGTGACCGATCTTTGTCAATAAAGCCTGGGGGTGCTGCATATAAACTTCTTCTAGAAAACCATTGAGAAAAGCATTATTGACATCAACTTGTTGAACTGGCCAATGATTAGTGAGTGCCAAAGTTAAAATAGTTCTAACAGTGACCGGTTTAACCACAGGAGAAAAAGTTTCTGCATAGTCATTGTTGATGAAACCCTTTAGCAACCCGCCTTGCCTTATTAACAGTCACATCAGGATTTTCTTTAACCCAAAATACCCATTTGCAGCCAATAGCAGTCCTATTAGAAGGAAGAAGGACTAAACTCCAAGTTTTATTGGCAATGAAAGCATCATACTCAGCCTGCATAGCTTCCTTCCATTGAGGATTGGACAAGGCTTGAGAGACAGAAGAAGGTTTGTGGAAACTCGCTCCTCAATCTTAGGGATCTATGCTTCTAGTATTTTGAAATGTTGTTATCTTTAGTGATATGTTTTTTATTAAATAAAGATTCTGGTTTATCACCAGAATCACGTAGGGATTTTGTTTCCTTTTTTAGAGGAGGATTTTCCTCTGTTTGTTGTTTTATGTTTCCCAATTTTTTAGGAGCCTACAGCTGGAATAATTCTATATATGTATGCTGCTGTACTCCATGAATTATTCAACGAGAAATACAGAGATTTCTATATGGTATCAGAGCTCTCAATAGAGAGCTCTGTATTTCTCTGATACCTTAGTCATTCCCATGACCAAATACAGCATGGCTTCCAATCAATCGTCCTCCTCCGAAATTTCCTCCAACCCTAAAAACTCAGCACCAGCTGCGAGCAGTCAAGGAGGCGCGCCGTCTGCTGTGAGCAATAACGGAGGATCGGAATCAGCATCTCTCCTCATCACGAGTCATAGACTAAATGGTGATAATTACCTCCAATGGTCTCAATCTGTGATGATGTATATCTGCGGTAAAGGGAAGGATGATTATCTCACTGGAGAAATCACCACTCCGGAAAAGTCAGATCCCAAATACAAGACATGGAAGGCTGAAAATCATATGGTTATGTCATGGCTTATCAACTCAATGAACAATGAAATAGGTGAAAATTTCCTCCTTTATAAGACTGCCAAAGACATCTGGGATGCAGCTAAGGTCTCATATTCAAGTTCAGAAAATACATCAGAGATATTTGAAATTGAAGGCAAACTCCATGATCTAAGACAAGGAGATCTCTCGGTTTCCCAATACTACAATGCTCTCACTCGGTATTGGCAACAATTGGACGTGTTTGAAAGTCAAAACTGGAAGTGTTCTGAAGATTCAACACTGTTCAAGAAGATTATTGATCAGAAAAGGACCTTCAAATTCCTATTGGGCCTAAACAAAAACCTTGATGAAGTACGTGGAAGAGTTATGGGAACAAAGCCACTCCCTTCAATCCGAGAAGCCTTTTCTGAGGTGAGACATGAAGAGAGTAGGAAGAAACTAATGATGGGACAGTATTCTAACTCAGATGCAATCCATGAAGGTTCGGCTCTTGCTATCAGAGAAACAGGGGAAGGGAGTGCTCTTGCTGTCCGAGGAGTTCCTCCATTCTCGAACACCAATAATAATAGCCGCCAGAGAAGGGGACGACCTTGGTGTGATCATTGCAGGAGGCCAGGACATCTCAAGGAAACTTGCTGGAAAATCCATGGCAAACCAACAGAAAGAAAACAATGGTCAGGCTATGAGAGGGAAGGACGAGCAAATTCTGCTGCTACTGTTGATGAATCTTCAGCAGAAACCAGTCCTTTCACTAAGGAACAACTCAAAGTTCTCCAAGATCTTTTCTCCAAAACTCAGAATCCTACCACAAGAACAAGTATGCTAGCACAGAAAGGTAAAGGTAATTTTCCCACTGCCTTTACAGTAAATAAAGAACAGGTAAGGCCATGGATTGTTGATTCTGGCGCTTCAGATCATATGACAGGGAATGCTAATATCTTTTATGAATATAAACCCTGTGAACAGAACCTAAATGTCCGAATAGCAGATGGAACTTTGTCTAGAGTGGCTGGAGTTGGGTCAGTAAAAATTACAAAAGAGTTAATCCTAAAATCAGTGCTACATGTGCCTAATTTAGACTGCAACTTATTGTCAATAAGTAAATTGACTCGTGATCATAACTGTGTTGCTAAATTTTGCCATAACTTGTGTGAATTTCAGGAATTGGATTCGGGGAAGACGATTGGCAGTGCTGAAGAGGAATCTGGACTCTACTGTCTCATGGGTGAAAATTTTCCACTAAGACAAGCTCAAACTGCAAGTTGTAATTCCTCTCAAAGTCAGTCTAGTTTCGATATCAATAAAAATAGGGAAATTATGTTATGGCACTATCGCCTAGGTCATCCTAACTTCTTGTATCTTCAAAAATTATTTCCCTCATTGTTCAATAATAAAAGTGCAAGTCTCTTTAAATGTGAAATTTGTCAACTTGCTAAGCATGCTCGAAATGATTTCCCAAGTCTGTCCTATAAACCAAGTCATCCTTTTTCCATGATTCACAGTGACATTTGGGGCCCATCAAGAGTTAAAAACATAACAGGGTCCAGGTGGTTTGTATCTTTTGTTGATGACCATACAAGACTTACTTGGATTTTCCTCATGAAAGAAAAATCAGAGGTAAACAAACTTTTCCAAAACTTCAACACCATGATTCAGACCCAGTTTAAAACCAAGATCCAAGTTCTCAAGACAGATAATGCTAAGGAATACTTTAATTCTGTTTGTGGCACCTATCTTCTAAGAGAAGGTATTGTTCATTTCAGTTCTTGTGTGGATACACCCCAACAAAATGGGATTGCAGAGAGAAAAAATAGACACTCTGCTATGCTGTTTGGGAAACTTGTATGCTGCCTTCTCCCTTCACTTCCACCTAATTCCCCTTTAACTGAAATTTCAGGGTTTGTCTTCCCCAATCGACCAACATCTCCCCTAACGTAGCCAGCCAAGCAATTTCCAGAACCACGTCAATACCCTCTAAGTCGAAAAGGAAAGTATCTACTGTTATAGTGATATCTCCCAATTCAATCTCAACTCCTTTACAGGTGCCTCTAGCTACTGCTCGATGGCCATCTCCCAATTTGATCCTCAAGTCCTTTGTTTCTTCTATTTTCCACCCCATAGTTGTTACCAGCTTCTTGGAAATGAAGTTATGGGTGGCACTATCTACTAGGATGAGGGTAGGCACCCCATTAACCTTCCCTTTTATATTCACAGTTTGAGGTCTCAGTCCTTTCTCTATAGACAAATTTTCCAAGCACATCACACTACACTCCCCATCCACCTCTTCTTCCTCTTCCACCTCTACAGCCAGGATATTCCCCTCTTCTTCTCCTTCCTCTGCATCATCAAGCGCCATGATCCGTAGTTGCCTATCCGGACACTGATGAAGAGGATGAAATGGGCCTCCACACTTATAACAAAGGCCTTTTTGTTTCCTCTCTATAAGCTCCTGGTACGTTAAGTGTGTCACCCCTCTATCCCTTGGACCCAATCTTCTTCTATCAGTATTGGATCCCTGCCCAGCTCGTGGTCCAAATTGATTTTCCTTGGCCATGTTCCCTACTCCACTGATGGACTCCTTCCCTCCTTTAACTACGACCCATTCAGATCCTGGGTTCCGACCCACATAGTTTAGGCTGGACCGGTAAACCCGAACCCGACCCGATCCCACCTTTGGCCCCCATGACCTTCGAGAAAATCGAACCTCCACATTTCCCCTGCATCTCTCTCTCAACGGCTCTGGTAACGTTCATTAATCGAGAACGTGAAAGAGGCCCGAGAGCGATAAAGCTCCGAACTCGAACCTGAATTCCATCCCGCAAATCGTGTAGGAAATACCCAACGTACTGATCGTCCGGTAACCGTCTCACCTGCGCTGTAAGTCGTTCGAAGTTTTGGATATACTCCTCAACGGGACCCCATTGTCAAAGAGACGACAATTGTTCAAACACATCGCCTTCACCCCTTCCGCCGTATCGCTCCAAGAGTTCAACCTTCAATTGCTCCCATGTCAATTCCGTTTCCTCGTTGAGCAAGGAATTAAAGAAATGGATGGTGGGTCCTTCCATGCACAGCTGCGCTAGGTTCACACACACCTCCGGGCTCGTCTCTTGTACTCGAAAGTATATCTCCGCCCTGGTAATCCACCCTGCTGGATCCTCCCGGTCGAACATCGGCAGCTCCACCTTCTTCACCGATTGGCAGAACTCCTCTAGCGCCTCTCCTTGCAACTTCTTCAGACCCGACGTCTCTGAGTTTTTCTTAGACTCCTTTTCCGAATTCTTGGGCCCTGATTTTGGTGAAATCTTCTGAGAATTCTCATCGCCACTCTCCTCTTCTTCTACCTGCACCCTCTTGTTGAGGCATTTAGCTATCATAGCTATCAGAGCCTCTTGGTTTTCCTCCATTTTGGTTTGCATCACTGCTAACGCCGTTTTGATGCTAACCAACTCATTCTCCAGAGCCGCTACCTTCACTTCCATTCCTCCTCATTTGTCAGCATTTTTCTTTGATGGCATCCACCTCCTCGTCTCCTTACAGCGCTGGTCTCCTCACTTAGAAACTCTCCCCACGTATCCAGCAGGTCGGACCAGTTTGATGCAAACCAGAACTGAAATGCTAAATGAAACAATAATAAACAAACAAAAATTAGGAAAAACTGTATGGTATTACTGGAATTAGAAAAGGTTTACAGAGGATGAAGATATCCTTCTGCCACAGAGCTAGGCTCCTACAGAGAGCTAGTGCTCTCCATTCACAACTGTCATAATGATTCCAAAAAGATGCCCCCCTCAACAAACTAAGCATTACTTAATAACAGAAAATCCCTTTCCACGGTTACTACCCTCCTTTTTCCTTTTCTCTCTCTGCTAACTCAACATTCTCTCTTGTCCCTCTTATTCCTTCTAGTATAAACCTTCCAAATCTTGGGCCCATGTGATAAATGATGAACCAGCTGCTCATCAAGGCCCAATGATTCATTTCGGGCTCTAACAGAATGCCTTCTAGAATTTTAAATTTCCACACCCTACAAGAAACCTACCCAAACATTTGAATCATTTCCTACCTACCTACTAGGATTTTTGGATGCACAACCTTTGTTCACATACATCCACAACACCGATTAGATCCCAAATCCATTAAATGCATCTTTCTTGGATAGTCATCACATCAAAAGGGGTATAAATGTTACTCACCAACTACTCAGAAAATTTATAATTCCATGGATGTGACATTCTTTGAACATCAATCCTTTTATCCCAACTTAGCTATTCAGGGGGAGAGCGTGAGAGAACATCAGATTTGGGAATTTTGTGAATCCTTAGATAACACTCAAATTGACCCAACTTTATATCCTCAGATACAAACCACTGTGACTACTGACCCGAATGACCAGCCTAGTCTTACTCAACCTGAATCTCATCATCGTGTCCTTGACCAGCCTAAAAACCAACAATCTATCCCCATTGATTCACCTAACTGTCATGATAAAAATCCAAGTCCTATGCGTCATCAAAGTGCCTTTCCACAACTTGCAAACAAAGAGCTTCGTGTCTATGTCAGGAAGATAAAGCTTGGAAAGAGGGTAGAAAACTCAAGTTTGCTTCCTCACGGTCAAGAGTTTGAACCGGATCCATATTCTCTAGAAATTGACGCAGGTGAGAGTACTTTTGAGCATGAGTTTGGTACTCCCACAGATGATGATTTGGACCTTCCAATAGCTCAAAGAAAGGGAGTCAAAAGTTGCACCAAGAACCCAATCTCCAATTTCATGTCATATGAAGGATTGTCTCCATCATATAAAGCTTTCGTGTCCAACCTTGAAAGAATACAAATCCCTAGCTCTATTCAAGAAGCTCTTAAACATCCAGAATGGAGGAAAGCTGTAAATGAAGAAATTAATGCATTGGAGCATAATGATACTTGGATCATTACAGATCTCCCTCACGGTAAAAAACCTATTGGCTGTAAGTGGATCTTTACAGTCAAACATAGAGCCGATGGAAGTGTTGAAAGGTTCAAAGCTCGCCTAGTTGCAAAGGGATTCACTCAGTCCTACGAGATAGATTATCAAGAAACTTTCGCTCCAGTTGCCAAACTAAATACAATTAGAGTTCTTCTCTCCTTAGCAGTGAATCAAGACTAGCCATTGCATCAACTAGATGTCAAAAACGCCTTCCTAAATGGAGAACTGAATGAAGAAGTTTATATGGAAATCCCACCAGGATTAGAAGAGATTTCAGGCAGCAATAAGGTGTGTAAACTTCAAAAATCTCTCTGTGGTCTTAAACAATCGCCACGTGCTTGGTTTGGGAAATTTACAAAATGTTTAATCACTAATGGGTACATTCAATGCCAATCAGATCACACTTTGTTTGTCAAATTTTCTCTTAACAGAGAAATTGCAATTCTCATAGTTTATGTAGATGACATAATCCTATCAGGAGACTATGAGGAAGAGCTGCTGAATCTGAAACTATACTTGGCCAAGGAATTTGAAATTAAAGACCTTGGGTGTCTGAAGTATTTTCTTGACATGGAGGTAGCCCGATCAAAGCAAGGTATTTTTGTCTCTCAAAGGAAATCTATAATTGACTTGCTAAAGGAAACGGGCATGCTTGGCTGTAAACCAGCAGATACACCAATGGATTCAGCTAAGAAGATAGGAATAGAGTAAGGAAGTGGTCCAGTAGACAGGGGGAGATATCAAAGATTGGTTGGTCACCTTATCTATCTTTCTCATACCCGGCCAGATATAGCTTTTCCTATCAGTGCTGTCAGCCAATTTATGAACAATCCAACAGAAGAACATATGGAGGCAGTGTATAGAATCCTTAGGTATCTTAAAATGACACCAGGGAGAGGAATATTATTTAGGAGAAGTATAAATTGAGAAGTTGAAATCTACTCAGATGCTGATTGGGCAGGAAATTTACTGGATAGACGTTCAACATCAGGTTATTGCTCCTATGTGTGGGGAAACCTTGTGACGTGGAGGAGCAAGAAACAGTCAGTGGTTTCAAGAAGTAGTGCAGAGGCAGAACTTAGAGCTCTTGCTCTAGGAATTTGTGAAGGCATGTGGATAAGAAGACTACTTGAAGAGCTAAGAATAAATGAGAAGAGTCCTATCAAGGTATTTTGTGACAATCAAGCTACTATAAGCATAGCCAAGAATCCTGTCCATCATGATAGGACAAAACATATTGAAATTGATCATCATTTCATTACCGAAAAAATTGAGCATGAAGTGGTGCAGCTTAACTATATTCCTACAAAAGCTCAAATCGCAGACATTCTTACAAAAGCTCTTCCAAGGATCAAATTTGAGGAGCTGAGCAACAAGTTGAGCATGTTCAGCATCTACAACCCAACTTGAGGGAGAGTGTGGAAATTCACTCCTCAATCTTAGGGATCTATGCTTCTGTTATTTTGATATGTTGTTATCTTTAGTGATATGTTTTTTTATTAAATAAAGATTCTGGTTTATCACCAGAATCACGTAGGGATTTTGTTTCCTTTTTTAGAGGAGGATTTTCCTGTGTTTGTTGTTTTATGTTTCCCAATTTTTTAGGAGCCTACAGCTGGAATAATTCTATATATGTATGCTGCTGTACTCCATGAATTATTCAACGAGAAATACAGAGATTTCTATAAGGTTCAACATGAGTGAAAAGCAAAGTAGGTTGAAGTCATGGTTTATGAATACCAGACTTTGACCTAGTTTGCATAGGATGGACACAGACAATGGAACAAGTTGATTAGAAGAAGTAGAGGCTGAAACTGAAGAATCAGACAAAGAAGAAGGAGATGAAGAAGTGACAGCATCCTGAGAGGAAGTGGATGGAGCTGAACTAGTAGAAGTAGAAACTGACTCCGCAGAACCATCAATATAAGGCTGAACAGCAGGAACAGAATTTGAAATAGAAGTGGAAGAAAGAATAGAAAAAGAAGAAGAAGAAGAAGAGCTATGAGTAGGCAGTATAGGAGGAGAAGTTGAAACAGAAAATGAGGGCAAAGAGGAAGCAAAGGAAGACTGACCAGAACAGAACTGAGAAGGGACTGAAAAAGGAAACAAACTCATTAAAAAGGACATCTTTAGACACAAAAATTTTGCCATCAGAAGCTAGACAATTGTAACCCTTATGTCCAGAACAATACCCTAAGAAAACACACTCTTTGGAACTAAACTCCAATTTATGATGATTGTAGGGCCTAAGAAAGGGATAGAAGGCACAACCAAATATTCTTAGAAAAGAATAATCAGGAGTTTTATTAAAGAGTTTAGTAAAAGGCACTTGCTGATTAAGTGAGGAAGTAGGAAGCCTATTTATAAGATACACAACAACAAGCAAAGCATGATCCCAATATTGAAAGGGTAAAGAGGCTTGAGCAAGTAGAGTACGACCAGTCTCAACAATGTGTCTAAGTTTCCTTTCAACAGTTCCATTTTGGTGATGGGTATGTGGACAAATGACTTAAGTAAGATGCCTAAATCAGCAAGATAAGAAGCAAAGGGTCTAAATTCTCCTCCCCAATCAGTTTGGACAGACTTAATTTTGGCATTGAATTGTAATTCAGCCACAGCTTTGAATTGTTTAAAAACTATTAGAGCCTCAGATTTAAGTTTAAGAAGATAAATCCAAGTGAATTTAGTGTAAGCATCAACAAAAGTGATATAGTAAGTGTAACCACAAGAAGAAAGAATGGGGCCTGGACCCCACAAATCACTAAAAACCAATTCTAGAAGCTGAGTATAAGAAGTAACAGAAGGAGAGGGTAAACGATGTGCTTTACCAGAAAAGCAAGCAGAACAGAAATCTAAAACAGTTTTATTACTAAAAGGTATGTTACAAGATTGTAAAACATGCCTTACAACATCTGAATTAGGATGCCCTAACTTACAATGCCACAATGTATATGAAGTTGGTACATTAGTAGCAGAATTATGAGACAGAGATGAATTTACAGAGGTATTAGTTGAACTGGGAGAAACAGTAGATGAATTTGCAGAGGGTAAAATAGAATTTACTACCAAAGTAGAGCTACAAGGTAAAGCCTAAGAAGAACCACACGAGGTAGGACAAGCTTGATGAAGGTGTCGATAAATTAAATTAGGAAAGATAGGATTTCAGTATTATCTTCAGAATAAGTTAGCGGAACAGATTTCCTAGTTTTTAGGAGAGATTAAATCAATCCTTGATTTTATGTATTTTTAGTTTTTTACTTCAGTTCTCTCTTCCTTTATATATTCTGTTAAACATTATTTGAGATATATGAAATAAACGAGAACCTGTGTGTTCTCTTCTCCTCTTCTTATTTCTCCATATTTATCTACATGGTATCAAAGCCTTAAGGTTCCGATCATGAATTTTAAGGCCTCCATGGTTGGCTCCAGTTCAACCCCTTCGGACGCTAGCAGTGGCGTGACAACTTCGGCGGGAGGAAATCAGCAGCCGGCGGCAGTCTCTATGTCTGAGAACTCTCTGCAGATTACCATTCATAAATTGAATGGAAAGAATTACCTTGACTGGTCTCAGTCCGTGCGCTTGGTGATCGACGGCAAAGGGAAACTTGGCTATTTGAATGGTGAAGTGAAACCACCAGCCACCACTGATCCAAAATACCAGCAGTGGCGTTCTGAAAACTCAATGGTCACGGCGTGGTTAATCAATTCTATGGATCCAGTGATTGGAAAACCCTTCATGTTCTTGCCCACAACTCGAGATGTGTGGGAAGCCGTAAGGGAGACCTATTCCGATCTAGACAATCACTCCCAATTGTTTGACCAGAACACCCAGATATGGAAGATGCAGCAAGGGGCACGTGAAGTGACAGCGTACTATAATGAGATGATGACTGTTTGGCAAGAGTTGGATTTCTTTGACGACGAAATATGGGAGAGTCCGAATGACAGTGCTCAGTATAAGAAGAAGAAAGAAAGAAGCCAGGTATTTGTCTTCTTGGCAGGATTAAATAAGGATCTTGATGAAGTAAGAGGTCGCATCTTAGGGCGAAAACCTTTGCCGACTATCAGAGAAGTCTTCTCAGAGGTGCGTAGAGAAGAAGCTCGGAGGCAAGTGATGCTGATGCGTCCCAATGAAATAAAAACAGATAATGAGGGATCAGCACTTGTGGTCCGTGGTGCAGGTGCAGCCTCAGACGGAGAAAAGCGAGGAGGAAAGCAGAGGCCTTGGTGTGATCATTGTAGAAGATCGTGGCATACTTGGGAAACCTACTGTAAACTAAATGGTAAACCAGCGAATCCTAAGAAAAACATGAGTGGTGATCACAATGCAGAGGGAACTGTCAGGGCATTTCAAGTAAGCAATTTGGAACCAAGGCAGCAATCATCCTCAGAATCTCTTCCTTTCACAAAGGAACAACTAGAGCATTTATATAAAATGTTTCAATCGCAATCTTTAGGAAACTCTAATCCCTCTTGTTCTTTAGCCCAGTCAGGTAATTTTTTTACTGCAGCTATTGCTTGTACAAAATCTAATGGCTCCTGGATATTAGATTCAGGTGCCACTGATCATATGACTGACACTTCGCAAATTTTTTCTTCATATACACCGTGTGCAGGGAATCAAAATGTAAAATTTGCAGATGGTTCTTTTGCCACTATTGCTGGAAAAGGAACAGTACCTATTTCCTGTTATCTAACACTTCACAATGTTCTGCATGTTCCTCATCTATCCTATAATCTTCTATCTATCAGTAAATTAACCTTTGATCATAACTGTCAAGTTAATTTTTGGTCCTCCCGTTGTGAATTTCAGGATTTAACCTCAGGGAAGATGATTGGGGGTGCTTAACAGGATGGTGGCCTCTACTTTCTCCATCAAGGATCAATCTTTGGAAGACAAGACTGGCAGACTTGTTTCAATTCTATTTCTGTACCTAGTGACAGTGAAATTATGCTATGGCATGATCGATTAGGACATCCTAATTTTCAATATTTAAAGCATTTGTTTCCAAAGTTATTTATGAATAAAAATCATGTCTTTTTGGTGTGAATCTTGTGAATTAGCAAAACACCACCGTGTTGTGATTCCATCTCAACCATATAAAAAATCTGAACCATTGACCATGATTCACAGTGATGTTTGGGGTCCTTCTAGAGTGGCCACCTTTTCTGGAAAACGTTGGTTCATTACTTTTATTGATGATCATACTAGGGTCACCTGGGTTTTTCTTTTGAAAGATAAATGTGATGCTGAAAATGTGTTCAAAAATTTTTATAATATGGTTCAAACACAAATCTAGACTCAGATTAAAATTTTTCAAAGTGATAATGGAAAGGAGTTTTTTAACAATGTGTTAGGGAGTTTTTTTGCTGAGAAAGGAATTGTCACCAAAGTTCATGTAATAATACACCTCAACAAAATGGGGTGGCTGAAAGGAAGAACAAACATCTCCTAGAAGTCACTAGAGCTTTAAGTTTTAGAACTAAAGTTCCTAAGTATCTACGGGTAGATGTTGTTTTAGCGGCCACTTACTTGATTAATAGACTTCCTACACGGATTTTGGGCTTTGAAACTCCTTTACATGTTTTTATGAATTATTTCCCACATATTCGGCTTACAACAGATATTCCCTTAAAAGTTCTTGGCAGTGTGGCTTTTGTTCATAATCATGACCCAAAACGCTCAAAACTTGATCCAAAGGCACATAAATGTATTTTTGTTGGATATCTTTCTACTCAGAGAGGTTACAAATGTTTTGATCCTGTTTTGAAAAAAATGTTTATTTCTATGGATGTCACTTTCTTTGACGGAACCCCATACTACAGCAATTCCCATCTTCAGGGGGAGAGCAACACTAGTGAAGATGGTTTTCTTGATGGTTCTGATTTAATTTTTGAGTTAAATGTTGAAAATGGAAATGATGAATTAAATGAATTAAATGTTGAATATGATGAATCCTCTAATATTCAAATGCCATCTCAAAATGAAAATGCTGAAACTACAGAGATGTGTGCAAAATGGTTTAAAGGTCTTGTTTATTCAAAGCAATATCAAGCACAGAAAAGGAGAGGCACCATTCAGCAGCATCACCAAGAATCTAATCCGAGGTTGGATCATGAAAATTCTTCAAATACTTCTAAAAATAATGCTCCAGGTATCTCTGAGTCACATTCTTCAAGTCAACTTGATCTTCCCATTGCTCTTAGGAAAAGTGTTAGGTCTTGTACAAAACATCCTTTGTCAAATTTTTTATCCTACAATAATCTTTCAGCTTCATATTGTGCCTTTATCTCACAAGTGTCTAGTGTAGCTATTCCTAATAACATCCAGGAGGCTCTAAATGTTTCTGAGTGGAGAGAAGCTATTCTTGAGGAGATGAGAGCTCTGGAGAAGAATGTTACTTGGGAGAAAGCGGATCTACCATTAGGGAAGACAACTGTTAGTTGTACATGGGTTTTCACTGTAAAATACAACTCAGATGGATCCTTGGAAAGATACAAGGCTCGCCTAGTAGCTAAAGGCTTTACTCAGACATATGGAATGGATTACTCTGAGACATTTTCTCCTGTGGCAAAGCTAAATACAGTTCGAGTACTTTTATCAGTTGCAGCTAATCTTGATTGGCCTCTGAATAAGTTAGATGTGAAGAATGCTTTTTTGAATGGAGATTTGGAAGAAGAAGTATATATGGAGCCTCCACCTGGTTTCTCTGAGAAATTTGGAACTAAGGTATGCAAGCTAAAAAAATCTGTATACGGGCTCAAACAGTCTCCCAAAGCATGGTTTGAAAGATTCACAAGATTTGTTAAAGGCCAAGGATATAGTCAAGGACAATCTGATCATACTCTTTTTAAGAAGAGTTCCACCAAGGACAAAGTTTCATTTTTGATTGTCTACATGGATGACATAATCTTGACTGGGGATGATATAGAAGAGATGAGCAGACTAAAGCAGAGCCTACCCAAGGAATTCAAGATTAAAGACTTAGGCCAACTAAGGTACTTTCTTGGAATGGAAGTGGCAAGATCAAAAAAGGGCATCGTGGTGTCACAACGGAAGTACATTCTTGATCTCTTGAAAGAGACTGGAATGAGTGGTTGTAAACCTTCAGATACTCCAATAGAAGTAAATTCTAAGCTTGGAAAAGTCAAAGATGGTGTACCTGTTGACACGGGAAGATATCAAAGGTGGGTTGGGAGATTGATTTACCTATCACATACTCGTCCTGACATTGCTTTTGCTGTCAGCATGATGAGCCAATTTATTCATTCCCCTCATGAAGTTCATCTTGAAGCTATGTATCGAATCGTTCAGTGTCTAAAAGGCACACCAGGTAAGGGACTCTTCTTCAAGAAAAACAATAAGGACTCTCAACTTAGAAGGTTTCAAGAAAAACAAAAAAGAGTAAGAGAGGAGTTTTCCCATGAGGTGTATAACAAGGCGTATTGCTCATAACCCGACATGAGGCGTTGAGATCAACTACATAAAGGATAAAACTTGAAGGTCAACTTCCTACTTCACAGCAAATGGCAGATCGTGCATGTTTTTGAACTTCAAGGGGTAATTTGGTCACTTGGTGGAGTAAGAAGCAGCGTTGAAATAAACAAGAACCTATGTGTTCTCTTCTCCTCTTCTTATTTCTCCATATTTATCTACAGAAGGTATAGAGACCATCAGTGCCAAGAGAGCCCTCCAACAAGACCTCATGGATGGCCTGAGATTTAACAATACAGTGTGAGGGATGAAACTCAAAGTAGACACAATTATCACGAGCAAACTTACTTGCACTAATCAGATTTTTAGTAATGGAGGGAACCAAAAGTAAGTTCTGAAGAGACAGACTAACACTAGGATTAAAAGGAGACAAAAAAGAGGAAGAACCAACAGAGGCAATTTTCAAACATTGTCCATTCCCAACAAAGATTGGTTCATGACCAGGGAAATCAGTCTTCTGCATTAGATTCTAGGAACAGCAGTAACATGGTGAGTTGCACCTGAATCCGGATACCATGCCTGATTAGGAGAACCATCTGGTGTAGCAACCATGGCCATAGGAGATTGCTGCTGTCCAACTGGAGTACCAAACTGAGACAAATTGACAGATGATCCAGCTGCACTAAAAGGAGCTCCAGACTGCCAAGACTGTGACTGAGATGAAGACACACCAAAAGGAGGTGCAGCAGCTAAATGTTGTGGATACCTTGGAACAATACCTTGGAACATGAAACATAGAATATTGTGGATATCGAGCAGGTGGTGAAGGAGAAACCATAGAATACTGTGCAGGTGGATACAAGACTGACTGACTGAGATGAAGACACACCAAATGATAACACACCTGCAGACAGCTAAATTCTACTGTTGTGGATAAATCCTTTGGACCACAATGAAACTATGAAACCTGATTTAGATTTGAATAGACTTGAATCGAATTCTGAACAGGAGCAACCATCGGAGCTGAAGAAACAGAATTCTCCGAAGTTCCTCGATGTGCAACATTAACTGAAAGTGCATTAGAAATCACATTTTGCCGATTTCGTTCAAGTTGTGCTTCATGTGCAAGGAGCAGATATTCAATTTCTCCAACAGAATATGGATCAAGTCTACTGTTGATGAAAGTAACAAATCCTTCATATTCATCAAGTAAACCTTGAGAATAACATCAAGATTTTCTTGCGAAGACACAGAATCACCAATAGAGATCAAAGAGTCCATTAACGCCTTAATACGAACCAGATACTCAGAAATTGTTCTTCCACCTTTCTTGGTACTGTGCAATTCGGATCAAAATTGACAAACCTTGGTGCGATTCTGTGAATTGACAAAAGGAATGAATCTCATACCAGAGCTGCCAAGAATGGACGCACCCAACCACTCGAGTGAGAAGCAAATCAGAAAGTGAAGAAAGAATCCAAGAAAACAAGAGTTGATCTTGTTGCTCCCAGCTGAGATAGGCCTCACTGATTCGAACTAAGGCCCGATCTTCCTCCGTAGCAAATTGAGAAGGAATCTCCGGATTGACAACATAATGCTGCAGACGATGGCCTTTGGTAATCGCTTCAACTTGTTGCTTCCATATCAGAAAATTCTCCTCATCGAGCTTTACTGAAATCGAATGAGAAAACGTGATCGGAGCAGAGGGCGGAATCAAAGGAGAATGAGAGAAATTCTCATTGGAGGAGTGAAAGGGATTCGAAGGAGTAGCCATGGTCACGATCAAATAAAGCTCTATGATACCACACTAGATTTCAGTGGGCAGAGAAAGTGATAGAAACTGAAGGAAAATGTGAGAAAGTAGAGAGAGAGAGAGAGAAAGATGTGAGAAGAGAGAGAAAGTGAAAACTGAGTAAACTGAATTAACCACCAGAACCTAGGTTCTGGAAGTTATACAAGAGAGTCTAGAGTATGTTCTAGAACTCTGTTAGCAGTAACTGACTAACTGAACTAACAGTAAACAGCCTAACAACCTAACTAACGATTACTAACAATAACTATTAGCATATATGCATACAAAATAAGCTGTAACTCAATATATTTTTATATACTCAAATAAGGTCCAGCAAATACTTCAGCATACAGAATGTCAAGGTCAACAGAGGTCATAAAAACAAGTATATATTATTTGGACCAAACACCTCTAGGTAATTGGGAAGAGTGGCAGAAAGGCCCACAATGCGTATCATTGTCTGAGTTGACTCCACCTGATATTAAAAAGATAGAAGAAATTGTTCAATTAGACACCAATTTTCATGTGGGGAAATACAATAGAATAAATGGCTGTAGTGGCACCACCAAGTAATGGGAATAGCACAGTGCACAAAATGCATATCATATAAATTACAACAAAACCACAGGCATTATCTGTCAGATATCATCAAAACAATAACATTGATTTCCAGTGATGCATTATAAGTCTTTATAATACGTTAGATCCAATGCAACTGTAGCACAATAAAAAGAAATGCTCATTGAAAATAAACAGGTTTCTTCCATTCTTTCCCTTTTCTGCTTGTATACAAAACTGTACTTTTAGCTGTTAAACACCAGAGAGGGGCACCAATCTAATCCAAATTCTAGATTTAAATTTTAAATTAGGGCCCAAAAAAGACACAAGAAACGTCAATGCAGAGAAGCCAGTCTGGATTTCTCTTCGTAAGCACAAGTCACCAAGTATAGAAATGCTTCATGCATATTAGCTTAACCAAAACTCATCAAAAACTAATAACGTACTTAGTCACAAAAGCTTTACCTGCCGGAGGGTCCTAGCAACTAAAGCCTCAATTACAGGACCTCTATCATCATTGAGTAGATGCACTTCATCAATAATTAAAAGCTTTACCAGCATCGACAGTGACATGTCACTGCTCTTGCGTGTAATGACATCCCATTTCTCAGGTGTTGTCACTATCATCTGATTATACCACGGGGGAAAAAAAGAACTTAGTTTGCATGCTGCCAAAGAAATCCTAAACCTGCAATTTTCATAACAAGAAACCTGAGTTTCTTCAAGTTCATTTTTAGAGAGCTGCATATCTCCAGTAAGCTCCCTGACAGTCATATTTAAAGGAGATAAACGTTGGCTGAATGTTGATGTGACTTCTGCAGCCAAAGCCTAGAAAGGACAAGAATCTTGTTAGAGTACATTATATTACTAATGTGCTAGAGTTAGAAAAAATATTCCAGTTAGTTAGAATATTCTAGGTTCTAGAATCTCATTCTAATCACATGTATAAATATCAGACTTGTACCATTCTGTTAGTTGGTTAATTCAGTTACAGTTTCAGTTCCAGATTCATCTTCTTTCTATCGCATTCTCTCTCTCTCTCAGTTTTTCTCTTTCTCATTTTCTCTCATATTCCTTCACTTTCTCAGTACCCTAGAATTCTGAAAAATCTAAACTTAGAAACCACACACAAATGCAGGGAACAAAAGGCAAAGCTCAATAGAGAGATAGAAAGAAGAGTAACACAAGCATCAATGTACCTTCATTGGAGCAACATAAACTATCTTAAATTCATCTTTGTGCAAGTAACCATCCCTGAAGTGCTGTCCAATCTGCATACAAGTCATTCATCAAGGAAAAAAGTTTTTCTTTATTATAAGCGTTTCGTTTTTCAGAAAGAAAAAGTATACATAATTCGAGGCTAATAAATCCTCGTCATGGAGATAAAAAAAAAACAGAAAAAGCACAAACAAATTGAACAATTAAGAAACACCATGAATACAATCAAGCCCTCCAATTGCTCTAGATATCGAAGAATCAAATTCCTTAAAAATACCCATTAAGTAAAAAATAAATAAATAAATACTCTCTTCCCCACTTATTCTATCACTTTAGCCAAAAAAATCAAAAAACAAAAAGCATCCCATTATGGAATACTTTATCATAGATGAGCTTTCAGTCTAAAATTAAGTATGGATGGTACTTCTACACGATTTTTTTTTTCTTTCACCATTGCGGTTTTAAGATCATCAAATCAAAATATTCACAATACCTACTAGCCATTTGGGAGTAGTAACAGCTTCTGCACCATATCTATTGGTAGAAAAGTACACTAATTAGGGAATCTTCATATTCAAATCTTCTGTCAGAAGTCTATTATTATACGTCCATACCTATTAATTTTGTAAAAAGCAACTTCTTGTGCCAAGTTTCTTCCTCTCTTTCTCTTCTTCTTCCTCCTAGGTCTTCACATACTTTCCAGTCAAGATTCTTTGCAGTCTCATGTCTAACTCATTTCCATCCCTCTTGACACAACAGTTTTTAGTACCTATACTCCTCAAATGACCTTAAACATGCTCTGAAGCTATTATTTTTGCAGATCCCAACTAAACCCTGCAAAGTGTGCCATCAGGTTCACTGTTTTGACAATAAATCCAGATTTCCTGATGCCTTTATCAATCAGAATCTGGTATTTATTTATAGACAATGGAGGCTGGCTCCTTATAATCAGAGGTATATCTCTGCAAATAACAGCAGAACCCAACCGAAAACAGTAAAATTAAAAAAAAAAAAGGAAAAAGAACTTCTGCTGAGAATACAGACCTCAGGCTCTCTCCCTAGCCTTCCTACCTCCAAAATCTTCTGTGTCTCCTCAGTCATGTTTTTCCCCCTTATACCTCCTTCCCTCCCTTATTCTGGTGTTAATCAGAATATTCATTTCCCCCACTACCATTATGTTCATTTCCTCTCGCTTCAGTGGGCCCTCATGCGCATGACCCAATTCAACTAACTTATGTTTTGGCCTATTATTCCCAGCTTGTAACATTTCCCTACTGCTCCCCTTATTTCTTCTTTCATACACCCGCACCCCATTCCTTTTCTTAGCATATACTTTAGTAATTGGAAGAGGTCTATATCAATCCTACAACCTAGAGTTCTTGTCAAATAACTCCTGACTTCAAACCCATAATCTTTCAAATTTAGGAAGATATAGAAAAAAAAATGCAAATGAAAACAGAAATAAAATCAATAGAAAGAAGGCAGAACTAGGCTACTAGCCCTCTAACAGAATTTCTTATTCACCTGCAAGATTGTGACACATAAGTAGTCAATAATATCACATCCAAGAAAAAATATTGTTTTAAGGAGGATTAGTTCAGTTTGTACTGTACCCTACAACAAAATGATTATGTGTGTAGGAGATAATGAATTGAAAATTGAACTATAGCCTCATAGACAAGTTTAGGATCAAGGAAGAAAGTAAGGAAAATACAAAGTAAACAGCTTATACATCTACATCTTTCTTTGTCCCATGAGATCGATAGTCGGGGAGGAATCAATGTAAAACGTTGATTTTCAGATGATAGAAATAAATCAAATCTTTGAGGAAAAGTGTAAATATAAAGCAAGTGATTTTAGTGAAACACACACACACATATATATATAGCAAGTGATTATTCACCTCACGTAGAATTGAAATCATAGCTATGTTAGTTTTGCCAGCTCCTGTGGGAGCACACACCTGCAAGCACATGAAAATCATTATTACATAAGAAAACTAACACTTTTTTTTCACTTAATGAAACACCTTTACAATCATTATTAATTATGTTTGAAAACTAGACTGTAGATCACTCACTAGTATATTCTCATTAGTGCCATAAACAGTTTGAAATATCCTGCTCTGAATACGGTTTAGTGATTTGTAACCACGGAAAGCAGCTTGAGCAAAGTCATCTAATTCCCTGATCTCAATCTGAAAATGCATAATTGTAGAACATATGCATTAATAACGCCACTCTATCAAAAACCATTACTTAGAAGACCATTTTAGTGGGATAGGGGGACCACTAGTCATACACTTTGTTAATATTTAGTTAGAGAAAATAGAAAATAGGGAAAAATGCATTTTACTCTCATAAACTCTGAGTTATGTGCAATTTAGTCCCTAAACTTTAAAAAGGTGCAACATGACCCTTAACCTTTCCTAAATGTGCAATTTAGTCCTTTTGTTAACTTTTCCAGTATTTGCTAATGGAAATAGTCACATGGAAGGCACATGACGGAAATAATTATGTGCAATCCAATCCCTAACTTTTCCTAAATGTGCAATTTAGTTATTCAACATGACTATTTTCATTAGCAGATGACGAAAAAGTTAACAGAATAACTAAATTGCACATTTAGGAAAGGTTAGGTATCAAGTTGCACCTTTTTAAAGTTTAGGGACTAAAGTGCACATGACTCAAAGTTCACGGGAAAAATGCATTTTTCTGTAGAAAACATGTAAAATGTGGGTTTTAATTTTTAAATGTGGCATGGTATCATCTTGCAATAACCAAAGATCCTAACACAACAGTAATCCATGCATCAAACCCATCCCTCATTTCTTTTTTTAATAAAGTATCAATGATCTCATCTTATAGTCACCAAATAAGATTCTTAATCTCATTAAATAACTGACCGTATCTCACAAGTCACAATAAAAGAGATATACCAGCTTTTCTCCAGGTTTCATTGGCGCAGTTGGTTTTGGGGGAATAACAACCTCTTCGTACCCTTTAAAATGCTTCCTGACAGTTCCTTCAGGAAGAGCGGTAACGACTATTGACTGGGACCTATCTCCAGAACCAATCATCTCATCGAATAATTTTTTCCTCTCACTAGCTTGAAGTAAAGATGAGAAGTCCGGTGCAGACAAGTCACCATCACCAGCATGTTCCATTCCCCGTCTGTTTCTCTTTTCCTCCTTGCGTCGAAGCTTGTCAATTTGCTTTTCTGACTCTGTTTGAACAGTCACCTAAAAAAAGTAGTTCCTTAAGGAAGGCAATATTTTAAATACAGATAGCATATGTGTCCGCATGTCACTATATACAAGAGAAGAAGTACAGACTAATTATTAATTATAAAGAATGTAGTCAATACCTGCATCCCATAACTAGGCATACGAGACTGAGCATTTGAAGCATTTTTATCAGACTTCAACACTAATAAGCCATGATGAATAGAATCAACAATTTCCTTTCGATGCTGCAAATTGTCACAGAAATGTCAACTATGATTCAAACAAATCCACAAAAAAACTTCAGTACCTTTAGACTATCAGATAACTGACAAGCATGCCTTCAGTCTTGAAGTGAAGGTCATCAACCAACAGTGTTATTCAAACAAAACAAAAAAAATGTAGAATTTCAAAAGCAAAACTTGACACAGCATATGAAGCAATCATTATTTGGATATGGGTGGAGGAGATTGAAGTTCACAAAGAGTTAACAAAAACCATTTTAAGAAAGAAGAGGGGGGAACTAGCATATCCTCACCAATAAAAGATTTTGTACAGTTTCAAATGCTCTATCACCAACAAGATCCAACACATCTCCAGCTATCTTCACAGAAAGAGGGAAAACAATAAGTTTCAAAGTTGCAGCAAACTTTAGTTATACATACCTGTTAAAGAAGATTGACATCAAGCAATACCTCTTCACCAGGCTTTTCTGAATTAAGAACCCTACAAATGGCCATTGCCAATTCATCTCGAGATAGCTGCGAATTACAATTCCTAACTATTTTATCACATGCATCTCTTAACCAAGTCAAGTTGAACTTTTCCCCGTCAACAACAGAATGATCTGTTCGGTCAATATGACCATACTGTTCTTCATGAAATGCTAAAGGAACAGTGCTTTTGAAATCCATCATATCTCCATCATCTAAGGATACATCAACCAAGAAACGAGCAGGTGCTTGGAAAACAAAATCAGCTCCAAATTCTAAATCCTCTTCAGCATCGAGATTTCTTTCAGAAGAAAAGAAAAGGTTTTTATTGCCAGGATGCAAATTTAAAAGTCTCTGTGCTAGAGATGCAACCTGCCTCAGCTTGGCATCAGCAATTGCATGACCAATAAGTTTTTGCAATTCTAACCTGCATACCAATGTCACACTGAAAGTTTGAAGTTCTTGAACAAATGATCCATTCTTTCCACATTCAAGACTCACATAGTAATCACATTTTATAATATGCACCTGGTAATACAAGTTTAGAGAATTTTCATAGCAGTGTATTCAAGTCCTCTACTACTCTTCTCATCATTTCACAATAAATACTCATCTCACTAGATATGTCCCCTATATATATATATATATATATACACTCCTCTCACTACTCCTCTCATCCTTTCACAATAAATACTCATCTCACTAGATATGTCACCTATATATATATATATATATATTCAAGCACTTCACATTAGCAACTTCTGTCAAAACTTCAAAAGCCAATACTTACTTTTTATCAGAAATAATTCTATCAATATAATCCTCCTCCTCCATTGGCCTGCCAAAAAGATGGTACACAGTTAGTGCCACCTGATGGAACTCCTCAGAGCGCATTTCTCCATCAGTCAACTCCACTACTGCTCCTATAAACTGCTTGTAGGCCTGCCGCACTTCCGATGAAGCTGCTTCACCAAATTCATCAAATGCAAACATGTCATCGCTAACTACAAATACATACATTTTGCATCAATTGAAAACATTAGCACATTGGTTACATGACAACCGCAAAATACCTTCTTCCCACCCATAAACAATCTTCCGTGCAAGTTCCGATTCATCAAGCGAGCTCGCAGAACTAAATGCCACAGTTCAAAATCCAAAATTTTGTCATCAATAAATTGCACAAAGAAACACGAAGCATAAAAATCACAGGACACTATAGAGTAATGAAACCAAAATATGTAACATCTCAAAGTCCGTGGAATTCAAAATTCAGTGGGTGACAAGCTTAGCAACGGAAATTCTTAATTCTCTTTAATTTTTCTTTGTTTAACCGCCGATTATTTTCTCGGCAACCAATCAGGACGAAAAGGAAAAACACGATGGAGAAAATTTGGTGAGTGCGATGGAATTACTTGCGAGGCCTTCGGTTCTGAAGAATGGTTTTCCGATGAAGATAGGCCTGGTCGACATCGAAGGGGTCTCTGAGAGAGTTCGTGAGGCGAGGAATCTGAATCAACATTGTCGATAGCTTTGATGTCGAAGCTCCTTAAACCCTAAAGGGAAAGAAGAAGAATCGTTTTGCTTCTGGTTTATTTCATTTTTGCTATTAGTATTATTCTCTTGCCTCTGCGTTCAGGGATGTCCATCTGTTTGGTTAAGAAGTAACTTTTTTGCCAAGTTAGTATAATAAATTAATGGATTTTTTGCAAAAAAGAAAGGAAAATGATGTTCGTATATTATTTTTTTTAAAATATTATTATTTATATTTTTTTGGAGGGTGATGATTAAGTAAGAAAAAATGATAAAAAAATATAATGTAATTAATAATATTAAAAATATATAAAAAGTGATTTATGTACTATTTATAATAAAAATATTATTATTGAAAATGAAAATTAATATACAAATGAAATTAAAATGAGTGATACATATTTGATAAGTTTGAATTAGCTTTAATCAAGAATGGTAAAGGGATGGATTCGGATGAATTTTAGATTAAATTATAATAAATGAATAAAAATTATTAATTCATTTAAAAAATTGTTAAAAGCAACCAATTCAACTTGTTTAATATATAAATATTCAATACATCAATTAATTAATTTTAATGAATAAGATAAATTATTTACCATTTTAAAAATAGAAAATCATAGAGAGCCCAATTATAGGAGACCAAATGAGTTCTAATTAGTAAAAAATGTAAATGGGCCCTACAATTATTTAATTTATGGTTTTTCTTAAATAAAAACATTTCATGTTAAGCAACAAATCCAAGTGCATCCTGGATTTAGACACCTGCGGTGTGTAGCAATGTCCATAAAAATAAAGAGATGTTAGTTATTATGAAGGGTCGCGATATTCTTACCGCGTACAGTGCCACACCTAATTCCACTCCATATTTTTGGACGTCTCCGTATATCTCCATTTCTCTCTCTAGTATCTTTGACAGCTTTATACATCAATTGACAGAACCGATCTTTTAGCATATTCGACATATTTATGCATCATTCGACAGAATTGATCTTCATTCGACAGAAATGAGAAAAATGCATGAGAAAGACAAATTTCTTTTTTTTTTTAAATAAAAGCTGACATGGCAAGTGGGTGTTAAAATAGGTGTAGTTACTGTTAGCGGTAAGATGATAATTTTCCTATTATGAATGCTTTTTCTATGAAAATGAACATCAATCTTTTGGACCAATCATTTAAAAAAATGAAAAAACAAAAGCAAGGTAAAAGTCAAAGTTTGTTTTAGAATTAAAATACACTAATAAGATGACACTTCATTTTCATATATTCTTTTGTGTAACATGTTTTGTGAAATTTTTCATTTCTCTTTCAAAACATACTAATTTTAAATTCACAATCTCCCTCTTTCTACTTTCATGTTTAATAGCACACAAATATTCTCTCCTAATCAAGATGGAAGTAACATCTAGGTTTATTTCCCAAGGGAACTTCCTTCCAAGATTTGGTGAGCCTTATTGTAACACCCTCCTTAGGGCATCACATTTCTGACTCCTGACTCATAATCTGAAAAGAAGTTCGCATAAAGTTTGAGTTATAAAAGATGAGTTTTAAAATTTCTTCTTTACTAACACGTAAATTTACTAAAAATATTAGGTAATATTGAAAATCATATTTCAACTATTCATTATGCAATATTGACACCAATTAATATCACAATTTAAAGAGAAATATAAAATTAACAAACTTATTTTTTTTACAAGAGTAAATCCCATGACGGTCCTACTTAATAGCACTACAACACTAATGAGAAACTTTAACATACTTATTCCTTTTTTTGTCCATCTTGATGCATCGAACTTTACTCCTTATCTACCCTAAGACATCTTCAACTTGAGATAGCCACTTTTCAATGTTTCCATCAATCTCTCGAGTATCTACCACTGTTATGTCTAAGACAACTCATTCCTTTTATTGTATAATTTTAACAATACGATTAAAGCAAAATAATATAACAAAGAGGTGAGATCACCTACACCAATACCAACATGGCAGAAGACAGAGATAACACAAATATATATCATACGATAGATTATACCATAATTATGTTATCGCATTAATTAACTATCATCATCTAATCATTTATCACTCAATCATCATCCAAGTACTCAAAACAATTGTCATAACCAATACCCAATATTCCCCAATTAATATATCACACGATATAAATGCTCGATTTATGCATGTGTACAAAGACTCGATTTATCAAAAACGACTCCATGGAGGTTTTCACAATTTCGAGAAGAATGCTCCGTTAATTGTCGCCTTAACCCAAAGACAATCTCCCGCTTGTTGAAAAGAATCGTGTTCTTGTCGGGTATCGTCAATACGTTAACGATCAGATCGCTAAGTGGCACAGTGGTACTCGCCACCGTCCATCGGTCGACCGCTAAGCGCCTCTGACGCCTCAAGATCCATCATAGACCTCACTATCAATTCTCATTCTCTCTTCAACCACAAGGGCCATAATAACTATTAGCTATATTTTATACAATGCACGAATATATCAGTACAAGTCCAACCCCAAAAGGGCCAAATCTTTTCAATTTCATTTGTTCAATGTAATCATATGCTTCAACGCATATTTTTCCAATGCATGTATAATGCACCAATTCCAATCACAGACATATCTTTCCAATACATGTATAATGCACCAAATGCCAATCACAGGCAAAACATGTTATTTTCTCACACAGCATCCATATACTGGTTCTACAGTATTTATACTGTATTTTCAACAAGAAAATCATATTATCACATTTTCATAGTTATAAAACTCTTTCGTCGTATTTTCACAAAATTGCGCAACATTTTCATTTCGTTTTCACAATTCCAAAACGTTTCTGTTATATTTTCACAATACTGCAACTCTTTTGTTACGTTTTCAAAATGCCGCAGCTCTTCTGTTGCACTTTTAAATCACATATTAATTTTTCAATGTCTTTCTCAATCGCGTAAAAATATACGTTTCTCAAATCGCATATTATTTTTCCACTGTTTCAAAATTGCGTATATTTTTCAATAATATTTTCAATAGTGTAAAATATTTAAACGCTTTTCAAATCTCATAACAATTTTTCACCAATTTTCTACCATTTTTCATAGTCGCGTAAAAATATTTTATTGTTTGTTCAATCACGTAGTGATTTTTCAACTATATTTCAAATCACGTAAAATATTTAAACTTACATAAAATATTTAAACGTAATTCAAATCATGTAGAAAAATTTTAACATATTTCAAATTATGTAGAAATATTTTACTATATTTTAAATCATTTTTAAGATATGTAAATCATTTTTCATCATTTTACAATCATGTAAAATATTCCTCAAGGCATTACAAGCCTTCAAAAATGTGGATATGACTATTGAAATCATCAAATATTTTTCCTTTTAAATTGATATGATTTTACACAAACAAAACCATTAAAATTTTATTTTCAAAACCGAAGTACCGATGGTTATAAAAACCAAACTCATTTGTTCAAATTCATTTTTACTTTCTTTACAATTCCTTTTTCACTTTCTTTGCAAATCCTTAAAATCAATGTTTGCCCATTTCATTCAAAACTCATATTTAGAAAAATACTTAGGATCTTTTTACACAAAATAAATCAATAAAAATTCCTCTAAAATCATATTTTTGTTCTCTTAAAAAAAATAAACCCTTTGTTTGTTTTTCATACTCTTCAAATCATCCATTATCATTTTTCATGAAAATATTAATTTAAAGATACGTAAAACATTTGTTCTAAATTTATCAAAATTTTATAAATGGCCATTGAAACCATGAATTATTTTTTTCTTTCTAACTTAAATAAATTCCAAAACCATATGCATTCTTTTTGCAACACAAACCTTTTGTTTATTTTTTTTACTTCTCAAATCATTCAATTTTATCATTCATAAAAATATAAATTTGTGAACACCTATTTTGAGGTGTCTCGATCGAAATTCTCATTATTCTAGGGATAAAAATTTAATTTCCTTGTTCTTAAAAAAATTTCCACATTGATCCAAATCAAGGGCATCAAAACCATAGCTCTTCCTTGGCCATTGGGACCAAGATTAGTTTTCTTTCCATCCACACATCATGGCATACATATATATATTTCATCATAAATATCACAAACATGCCATATACTCATCATGCATATTATAAGTATACTATCAAAGCCATAAAATCATGCAAAGCATATTAAGCATAGACAAAAATAATCAAAGCATAAGAAAATAAATCAAAGCTCATAAACATACAATTAATTATTACATGACCATAGATTGGAATCCTCACATGGATTCACCATCCATCAAATATAAGACCATCTCTCACCACCATGCTTGGTTGGTGAGATGGATCTCCCTCTTACCTCTTGAAGATCCTCAAAAACTCTTTGTTTTGCTTCTCTTTCCAAGTCCTTCACCACCAAGGGCTTCTCAAAAAAAAATACATAGAAATTAGTATACTAAACTTGATTAAGAGGAACCATGGATCAAACATAATTTAGATCATGAAAAAGAAGAGAAGAAATGAAGTCTTCTTATACTTCACCTTAAAAACCCCATAACTTTGTTCTTGAAGAAAGTCCATGAAGATGAATGATTTTGAGAAAGTCTCCAACATGAAAGTTGCTTAGAATATCATGTAGATTCAAGATCTATGGTTGGATGAAATTAAAAGTGATGGGTGGTGCTTTTGGTGGTCATGGCCGAACCATTTGGTGAGAAAATGAAGGAAAATGATTGTTTTGTGTTCTTGGCTTGGTTGAGTGATGAAGATGAATGATTTAGAGAAAGTCTCCAACATGAAAGTGTTTTGAATTGATGAGAGGATTCAAGATATGTAGCTAGATAAAATTATGGAAGATTGGAAGTGGTTCCATGGGTGGTGACCGAATGCTCAAGGAAGGAAAGAAAATGGTGTTGTTCTTGGTATTCTTGACAAATTAGAAGAGAGAGAATGAGTTAAGTGTTATAAAATGTGATACAAATGAAATCAAATGGCTGAATTGAAGTGGGCAGCCGTAGCATTGCATGGAGAGAAAGAAGAAAATAATTTTGCTTTAAGAAAATGACCAATAATTGGTCAAGACATCTAATTAATGTCTTCAAGCTTTTTCTTTGGCCTAAAAAGCCTACTCCAACATGTCTCAACATGTCTCTTCTTCTTTCTTACTTCTCCAACCGTCCCCCCCTTCATCATGCAATCCAAAGGAAGCAAACAAAATAATAATGGTCATATTGACCATGACAAACAATAATGGTCATTAATTTAGTTTGCATGGCTATTATTGGTGGTTCAAGAACCATGTAAAAGTCTCCCCAAGCTGCATGAAAACCGTGTGGCTCCTTGAGTATTTTAGGGAATTAATTGTTCTAAATTTTCACCTAATTGCATGCTAATTAATTAGGTAATTAGTTAGGTTAAATTTCCTAATCAATCTTAACTAACATTCTAACTATATAACTAATTAATTAACATATTATTTCACATATTATAATCTCTAATTAAAATTAGGATATCTAATTAAGAATTAGATTATAACAATTTAACATTTAATTTAGTTTATTTAACTTGTTAATTAGGCCATTAGATTAATCAAATTAGGCTTAATTAGTTACTAATCAAATCATTGTTGACTTCATCTTTTCTTTAGCCTAAAAAGGCTACTAAAAAAATTGTCTCCTCCTTGTCCAAGCACTCCAAAATCGTCCCCCCTTTCCATAATGCATAAAGTTGTCATCTTTTTTTTTTTTATACAATTATTTGAAGCATTCCTAGCCATTGATTAATTCAATGGTTAGGATTTAGGTAGACTTTTAATTTAGAAGACTTAATTTAAGCCATTGGATCCTTCTCCTTTAAATTCTAACCATTAGATGTGTCTCCAAAATAAAGGGTCAAGATTACTTCTTCTTACTTTTAATCTAATGGTCATAATTAGTCTTTGCTACTTTTTAAGACCAAACCTCCACCCTTGATTAATTCTTCATCCAATGGTCATAAATGGTCTTTGTTAATTTACAAGATCAAATCTCCACCCTTGATTAATTCTTCATCCAATGGTCATAAATGGTCTTTGTTACTTTACAAGACCAAATCTCCACCCATGATTAATTCTAAATCCAATGGTTGTAAATGGTCACTTTATATAATCAAATTTACACCGTTGATTAAATCTACGGTTGATATTGAAGCTTGCCTAACTAAGTTTATTCTCACACCATTGATTAAATCAATGGTGATTATCCAATACTTCTTTATTAAGCTTATTTCTTAACCGTTAATTAAATCAATAGTAGATATCCAAACCACCAGTGTTTACTTAAGCAATATAATTTTTATTTTTATCTACTAAAAACCCCACGAAAGAATATATTTACTATATTTTTATCACCTGATAAATTAAATACAGTACAAAACACAGTACAAGAAAATTTCTAAAACTGTTTTCGGATTCAGGTTTAGTAAGATCCCCTATCTCCATCTAAACAGTACAAATTTTCTATGCGTAGAAAAATTTTCACTTTGCGAGACCCACCTGGGCCCACGTAAGGTCATCTGGGCCCACCTACAGTCAAAAAAATTCATAATCACCCACAAAAATCACAAATATTAGAAAATGTATGAAAATCAAGTCAGATTATTAAAAATAATTAACAGTCAAGAGAAATAAATACAGAAAGATTTTTTCCGGCCCAAAAATTATTATTTTCCTAACACGAGTAAATCACTCAAAACGATCAAATACTACTGACTGGAATAAACAAAATAATTTTACAGTATCCAGAAATTACTAAACAGTAAAATTCTGTTAACTGTCAAAATTACTGTTTAAGAGATAGGAAATTTGGGGTGTTACACTTATCAAAAAAATGAAAAACAAGCAAACTCCATGAAAAACCAAGAGCCACCCCAACACAAGACCTAGGAATTACAGCCTAGGGTTGTAACATCCTCCTGTTAGGTAACTTTCATTTATTATTATGTCAGGCTTTTATGGTTATTTCTTAGTTATTTTCGAATGTACATTTTTCTTAGTTAGGATATGATTTAAATTCCTTGAACCTTTAATTTACTAAGGGATTAAGAATGTATAAGAAGGAAGTTTAGAGACACTAATAAAAATCGATTTAAGTTTATACTAGAATGAAAAGTATATAAGCATAATAAAATTAAATAAGACCTATAAAACTAGAATTATAGAATTAATATTTAAATTAGAAAGAGTAATATATATATATATATAGGGGAGCATATCTGATGAGAGGTGTGTTTATTGTAAGAGGTGAGAGGAGTGAATCTTGACCATTGAATCTTACATGAATTGTCAAGATTAGAAGATAAATGCATGTGACTTTTTTAAGTAGTCACATGACTTTTAAGTAACTTTTAATCTTGATCATTCATGTATAGTTGTATAGTCAAGATTTAATCCTCTCACTCTCTCACAATAAAATCTCCTTTTACTAGATATCCCCTACATATATATATATATATAGGGAATGTATCTGGTGAGAGAAGTATTTATTATAAGAGGTAAGAGGAATGAATCTTGACCATTGGATCTTTCATGAATGGTCAAGATTAGAAGATAAATGCATGTGACTTTTTTAAGTGGTCATATGACCTTTAAATAACTTTTAATCTTAACCATCTATATATGATTGTATAGTCAAGATTTACTACTCTCACCCTCTCATAATAAAAACTCATCTCACTAGATATGTCCTATATATATATATATATATATATATATATATATATATATATATATATATATATATTCTCCTTCGATGAAATATCATCATTTTGGATTTGGTTTAAGTCTTCGAGGATTCTTTGTTGGACTCTTCTTCGATAATTCGACTAACAAATTATTAATTTGTTCTTCGACCGTCGGTTCAAGGTTTAAAGATTTTATCTTTCTTTTTAACCTACAATATTTACTAATGTGACCAGGTTTACCACAGTTATAGCAAATTATAGGCTTCTTTGGGACTTTGATATTGTCGATTGGTGGTTTGGACTTAAATTCTTGTTTAAGTCTTCTGGGTTTGGTGCTTGCTTTATGTCGGTAATATTTAGTTTTTTCGACATGATTAGATTTAGGTTTTGGTTTCAACTTCCTCCTAGCACAAGGAAGACCAAATTGCTCGCAGAACGTTCCTAAATCCCGCTTGGTTTGGGCCTTTTCTCTGGCGAGTTGGGCTTGAATTTTGTCCGTAACTCAACTGCTCATAAGGGATTTCTCCATTTGGGGATTGACTTCTGATCTTGTCGCGAACCTTGTCGCCTAAAGATTTTGGAAGACCAGCAAGAAATTTTTCTTTCCAGAAAGGTTGTTGACTATCCTCTCTAGTATAAACCCTAGTCAAGAAGGTGTCTCTATACCACCTAAAGTCAGCTAGAGTTTTGCATTTTAAATTCGACAGAAGTTCGGCAGACCTATCTTTCCTTAAGGACGGATCTCCTATGAAGTGTTGAGCGATTGTGAAGATTAGATTGTTGACAGCGTCGGGAATTGGCTTCCCATCACTGAGGATTATACTACCGTCGACGTCGATTTTGACAGCTTTGCCAATTTTGACCTTTTGATCAGTGGAGATATAGTTATCCCACCATCCTTTGAGTTGACCAGAAAATCCTGATACGAGGATTCTGACAATGACTTCTTCTGGACAGTCGTATGAGGTTTGATAAGCAGTCGACACCATGGCCATATGCTGAAGAATGTTGATGATGGCATATTCAGTCATCCCATCAATGTTCCACTCATAGATGTTGTTTGCACTGAAGCTTCTAAAGTTTGGATTTCTTTTTTCAAGCAACAGATCAGGAGCTGTCGCTCTTTGATAGTAGAGTTTCAACAAATTTCTCCAGTTAAGAGTTTGGCTGATTACAGGATTTACCTTGATGACAGAATTTGTGTCGATTTCAGTTTCTGGGCAATCAGATCCCGATTGTGAACTAGATTGTCGAATTGTATTAACAATCAGATTTTTATCTTTAGATTTACTAGTCTTTGACTCTTGGGTTTGTGGTGTATCTGGGGAGACTAAGTTTAGTCTATCCATGAATTCATTAATAAGATTCTGGTTTGATAATTTAGGATTATTTAAAAATTTAATACTTTCTTTGAGTTGTCTGCTAGCTTTGAATGGTTTGAAAAGAGGCTTTTCGACTAACTTGGGAGGTTTAGTTTCGTCAGTTTTGGTTCCCGAGGTTGAAGGTTTATCTATGGATTGTTTGACTAGTTTTTCACCTAAAACTTGAAGGTATTTTTTTGTATAATTATTTTGTTCCATAAGACTTTTAATGTCTTTCGGATTTATTGGCTCATCTTCTACTTTAGTTTTGAAGGGAGAAGCTAAGACAGGATTGTTATCTTTGTCTTTTACGTTTGGGATTAGATACTGACTGGAAGGAAGTAATTCAGATTTGATTAACTCACTATCTTTGCGATGCCATACAATAAGAACATTAACTGATTTATCTTCAATCAGACCATTGCTCCAAGGATATTCAATCTCATTCCTAATCATGTAGGCATGAAACCAGTTGAAGAATGGAATGTGTTGTTTGACTTTGTTGAGAAATTCGTAGAACTTCTCTTGAATTTCAGTTCTGTTTGATCCCTTAAAATTTTCGAAAAACCACTTCCTTTGCGGAGTCCATTCCATGGAATAGAAGTCTTTCCTAAGGGTTTCCTTATCTATAATGAAGTCAGATAACATGGACATCATCATTAAGAGAGGAATAGGTTGGAGATTGAATAGATCTCTGTTCATCATCGTCTTCACGTTGGTATGTTGGCCTTGGGATGCTTGATGAAGTATCTAGCCCTCGAAGATTGATTTTGAAGGAGTAGATTGGATTATGGAAAAAGATTTTCTTGAGACAGCAGATCTGTAGTCTTCAGATCTGGAGGATAAAGATTTAAAAGATTTAGAAGAGCTGAACGAATTTCTCCTACTAAAGGCTAATTCAACTCTACCTGATTGGTGTTAGGTGATTTCCTGAATTTCAGGTGTTTCTCTGGGTAAAGCTGGAGTTGCTTTATCCATAATCCATTTCTCAGGGAGGATTACATCTTCCCATCGGATTTGTTTGGGGACAACTACGTTGGCCTTTGTTATGTCTGTTAGGAATAACATTGTTACTCCCTTGTCTTTTGGTTTTAACACTTTTAAGTAAAAGGAATACATTACTTTGTACTGAATCCTATAGATTAAGGCTAAAGGGATTGATTCGGGCTTCATGTCTAAGCCATAGACTTTGATGTTTAAAAATAATGTATCTTGAATGTTTTTGTCTTTTAAACTTGCAGTCCTATTGGGATAGCAATTAAAATAGATTAGACCATGACCAAGACTAGTTTCTATGGTTCCTAGAAGAGAATCATGGAATTGATTATGTCTTATATCTCTTAGACAAAGCAGAACAGATGCGTTTAGTCCTTCCCTAATTAGAGGTTTGACAACTACCTGCACACATCCGATATGCAGATAATTGTATTTGTTTGCTTGACCTTTTAAGGTCTCTTGACAAAGAAGATGAAATTCTTCATCATCTCCTTCAATGGCGATTTGTTTCTCTACGGTCCTGATAATGTAATCAGAACTCCTGAAGAATCGTCCTTCAGTTTTGTAGAGTTCATTGTTTGGGATTCTAGGGATCTCCCAGACATCCATGTCTTGATTTATGTTTTCAAAACAAATTTCTTCATTAAAGATGTTTGTTGTAGATGGAATAATTTGTTGCTCAGTGAGCGATGAAGAAGAAGATTGAGAAGATTTGAAAGAAAGCTTAGAAGACAGAGAACGCAACATGGCAAAGGATTTAAACAGAAATGAAGAAGACAGAATATAAGAAGATAGATGCAGGATATAGCAAGACAGATAATAAAATAGCAAGAAAATAAATAGCAGATAACAGATATGGACTTAACCCCTGATATCATTACCCTCATTTGGTTTCATAGATTTGTAAGTGAGAAATTTAAGTCAAATTTTATCCTTTGAACTAGATCTTAAGATTATCATGCTTCATTCTTTGATCTATGTCTGGTTTAAGTATTATCTTCTAAACAATTCATTAAAATTTAATAGATCATACCCGGATCGTTAGCCACCGCGTTTATTTATCAGTTCTTAACTATGGTCACCACCGTGCCTCATCCTTCACTACCTGTGGTAACATCATCGAATTAGTCTTACCGCCTCCCCAGATCTTACTGCTACAGTCCCACAGAATAGATCCAACACCAGGCATTATGTACCGTCCAGTTAAGAAAAGATAACATATAGATGCGTACTATCCAGATCCAGATATAAACATTCCATTATTATTTAGTTTAGTTAAGATAATAAATAAAGCAGATAAAGATCAAAGTAGAATAACGATAAATCGATATAATAACATTAATATCCAGTTCAATAAGATAATAAATAACTTAAATCCACCATTTACATTCCTACTTCCCCATCAGGCTCTGATACCAGAGAGCAGGGTAGAAGATCACGGGAAAGGCGGAAGAGACAGGGTGAAAGAAAGTAGGAGAGTAGACGGACTACTTTACAGAGTGAATGAATGCATTATATATATATATATAAGTCGCACCCGCATTTAGGAAAAAAAGAAGGAGAAGAGGAGAAACAGAAAAAAATAAAGATATCTGAGACTTGATGCACATGGGGAACAAAGGATGTAAGTAAATTAAATATTGGTGCATGTGGGTATACTAGTGGTATTGGAAAGAGAGTGAAGAGAGAGAATAACCAATAATTGCCTAAAAGTTAGGAGAAAGGGGAGTGTAAAAGAAACTTCTACAAATCTCACTATGCCAAAATCCTATTAGGCAAAATTTATAAATATGAGATAATATCTAAACCCAATAATAAAGAAATACTTAGAGCACTAATTGGGTGGCTGAACATAAATTAATTAATTAATTAATTAATTAATATCAAATAGTATAAAAGAAAGAGTGTAGAAGTAGAAGAATATCTCCTCTAAGCCTTTGAGATATACACAACACCACCACTGAATCAAATTTTAAAAGTCTACCTTTTCACCTTCTTACACACACACACACATTTAACTTGCAAGCAAAAGAAGAGAGTGCTAAAGAGAGAAGGCAAAACCCAGAGAAAGAGGGGGAGAAGAGAAGAGGAAGATGTGGAGTTTGGTTTGGAGATCAAGGTCTTCTGGGTAGAAGCTGGTCAAGAAGGAAGGAGTTCTACAATCAAGTTCTCTTTCCCTTCCATAACCTCTCTTCATCTCGGCTTTCTTTGTTGGTAGGGGAAAACTTATGTTTTTTATTTCAAAATCTCATCTTCTTATGGCTATGTATATGTTGAATGGAAGAGTGAACATTTGTGGTTGCATGCATGATAACCTTGTGGAGACTTTTGGGTTCGATTGGTTTTCTCATGCTATGCATGTTGATTTTTCTTGCATATCTTGATATTTTAACCATTTAAACAACATGAGCTTTCATGGATTGTTGATGGTGGGTTTTGGCCTTAAGAGGATAAAGGACATGCATGCTTAATTTTGGATTCTAGACCCAATTGATGAGATGGAGAACTTGATAAAAAAAAACCCATCTTTGTTAATTAAAAAAATAGTTAAAATTGTCTATTGTTGCCTTGAATACAAGAATTCAGTCAAGGAGGGACTTATGAGTCAAAGCATGCTTAATTCAAGTATAAATGTGATTAAGGGGTTTTTTTTCCCTATACAATGGTATTGAGACCAAATATTCAAAATAAAAAGGACCTTAGACTATTTCATGAGGTCTCACCCAAGTGGAGGGCTCAAATGGGAATAGGTGAGTTTTCAAGTAAAATGATAAATATTGCTCAATGTGGAGTTCCATGTCTATGGAGACAGATAATGACCATTTATATTACTTGTACTAAAGCATATGACCTTATGAACAAAAGATAAATGTCTAGCTGTAGTATTTCTTTAAGTTAGAGGCATGCCAAGACCTAAGTATCTCTCATCCTACGAGGCTGGTAACTTTGTATGCCATATTGTCTAGCACTTCTGTTACCTGATACGAGCCTTCTCAGTTAGGGGCCAACTTTCCCTCTCAGGCATTCTGTCCTACAATTCTTGTTTTTTTTAGAACAAGGTCTCCAACTTTGAATCTTCATGGAAAGACTCGTTTATTATACCTTTGAGCAGTTTGGAGCTTGAACGCGATTTCTCTGATGTGGGCTATCTCGCATTATTCTTCAGTTAGGTCAAGCTCTTCGCACAAGAGTTAGTTGTTCAAATTCTCAAAAAAATGTTCCTTTCTCTAGCTTAGTTCTCCTATCTCCACCAAGATCACGGCTTCGCATCCATAGGCAAGCTTAAAAAGAGTTTCTTTAATGGCTGAGTGAAGGGTTGTCCAATATGCCGATAGTACATGGCTTAATTGTTCAACCCATTCACCCTTAGTGTCTTTGAGTCTTCTTTTTAATCCTCAAAGGATCATGTTGTTATTGGCTTCAGCCTACTCATTAGCTTGTGGGTGTTTAATCGAGGTGAAGTGCTACTTAATGTGGAGGTCGAAACACATCTCTTTGAACTCCTTATATGCAAATTAGGTCACATTGTCCATTATAATAGATTCAAGGATCCTAAATATGCAAATAATGTTCTTTTTTATAAACTTCATGACCCTTTCTGTTGTAATGGTTACTAAGGGCTCCACTTTAACACATTTTTTTGAAATAGTCTATAGCTACCACTAAGTACTTTAGTTGGCCAAGTGCCTAGAGGAAAGGTCCCAACAAATCCAATCCCTATCTACAAAAGGGCCATGTGATCAAAATAGTAGAAAGCTCTTTAGGTGGTGTCATTTGGATATCGAAGAACCTCTAGCACTTGTCATAATTTTGGACTTAGGTTATGGCATTGACTGACATGGTGGGCTAAAAATACCCAACTTGTAGGGCTTTCCTTGCTAAGGATATTTTTCCTAAATGTTGGCCACAATAGCATTCATGAATTTCAGTAAAGACGTATTAGGCCTTATGAAGGGTGAGACACTTTTGTAGTGAGAGAGAGAAACCTCTACAATAGAGTTTGTCATCCCCAAGGATGTATTATGCCACTGTTCTAACAATATTCTTTGCTTATGTTTGGTCCAAAGAGAGCTTTCCACCTCGCAAATATGTTGATATAGGCTTGATCCACCTATCCTCTTCATCTATCACCATTACCATCACCATCTCAGCATTAGCTATACTAAGAGTGGGTAGCGAGCGTCTCTTGGATCATAGACCTATTATTCCTAGGGCTTTTTGTACTAGCCAATTTGGACAAAATATCAGCCCTAGAGTTTCGCTCTGGAGTTCCGCGCTAGGCGAATATGATCAATCTTTATCTCGAAGAACCTCTTCATGAGTTGCTTCACTTTCATCAGATATTTTTGCAACCGAGGGTCTTTGGCTTAGTATGTTGGTATATGCCCTAGAGGCTGATACATTTGTCTGTATTTACATATATTCTATTATGCTAATTTCAATATATGAGGTATTTCATTTATTGTGTTCTTTTTAATAAACATAATAAAGTCCTTAGAATAGTAAGTTTGATGCCATAGGACATCAAGTGGTTGACTTGATCATAAGATCCTATTGGATAAAATTAGAATACTATTCTTAAATGTCCCTAATCAAGTATTATTGTTAATTATGACAACAATAATGCGTTGAGACTAGTATGTGCATAGACTGATGACAACATCTCACGAGTCATGGATATGAGATATCAAGTCTTTCACATGAGTACATATTAGAGTAATGATGTACTGGACTGACCCGCCATGAGAACGCTACATGGATCATTACGTGAGTGTCATAAGCAATTCTCATAGTGACAATGGTATTTGTGGTCCTTTGACCTGAAATCACTACGATTCCTATATGAGGAGTTATGTGTTTTAATGCCATCAAATGTCATCTATAATAAGGTGATTATAAAGTTAGTTATTGGATATACTGTGAATCATGCAGAGGGATGTAAGTGACCTAGATGGGATTTGTCACTCCTACATAACAAGAGCGATATCTTTGAGCCCCCTGATTGAGTGAGACTGCGAAATGCATGGCCGTGCTTAAATGAGTCAATATGAGATATTGATTTCATTTGTTGTTATAAAGTCTACTCGAGTATCAGGAAATGAAGGATTGGACTATACAATGGTGATGCATTCCATGCCTTGTGTTCAATCTAGATATCTTGACAAAGGGACTAAATGACACGGAAACATGCATTCCATGCCTTGTGTTCAATCTAGATATCTTGACAAAGGGACTAAATGACACGGAAACATTAGTCACAGAAAGGTTATGTCAAATCACTGACATTCTTATTACTTGGGTAGCAGTGATGTGTTGCTAGATACCTCTCACTGCTTGTAATATTAAAATGAGATTTTAATATTACTATCAACATAATAAGAACTTGTAGGGTCACACACATAGAGCAGACTAAAATTAGAGCAATAAATCCAAGTTGGACTCGGATTCAAATATGGGCCAGACTCATAACAGATGAGTCTAGGGTTGCACAGCTTACCTTGCCGCTGCTCATACTCACTTAAGGCAGTCACTATTATAAATAGTACTGCTAAGGGGCTGCTAAGACACACATATTACAGAACCCTAGCCGCACCTACAGAAAAATGAGTGAGTGAGCGACATGTTTCTTCTCTTTTCTTCTAGCTAGCACTGTGTGAGAGATGTGAGGCTCCTCTTTACGGACGTTGAACGTTCGTGAGTCTGTTCATGTGAATACCGCAGAGACATTGTTGCTATTATGGTGTTGGTGATTCACATCACTTCCTTGTGATCACGCTTCAAGAGGTAACTTTTTTTAAAACTCGGATTATGGCTTTTTTGCATGGATCCTTGGTGGGAATCTTATTTTTTCACTGCGTGATGTATCTGCAATTCCCAACAGTGGTATCAGAGCATCTTACGAAACCATGATTCGATTTTTTGTTTTCGTTTTGCATGAGATAACGTGTTTGTTGTTCTTGTTTTGATAAAAGATATGATCTTTAATATGTTATTTGAGAAAACGAATGAAACCCTTTTGTGAAAACATATTCTATTTTATGTGTTGTAGGCAAAACTGTGATGTTGTTTTCAAAAACCTATGAAAATGTTCATAAGTTCTGTGAAAATCATTTTGTATCAAGATGTATGTTTTTGCGAAGCTTTCTGGTATGTATGTGATACGTACAACGTTTTGGAATCCTTGTTTCTGCACAAGCGGGGCGGTTCAAATGTTGAACAATGGCACAAGGTTCATGTGCTTTCGGGTTTAGGGTTCAAGTGTTGATGTCCTAGCCGTCAAGGGAGGCGCAAGAGATTCAGCTCATGTTTACGGTTCAATTTTTTGGGCCGGGGCGCTGCCCCGCACCCCGCAAGGGACGGCCTCCCCTTGACCCCAACCTGTTGACTGGGCAGTGGGACCCTTGTGCTACCTCTGCGTAGTGTGTTATTCGAAAGCACAATATTTTCTATCATTTTTTTGACTCACGAAAATAATAATGTATTATTATTTTGAGTTTATATGTTCTTTGTGATGCATGGTGCATGGTTATGGCCTTAAGTCCTCTTTTTAATGCTATTTTGGTTTTTATAAATACGACCTGCGTGTCGTGCCTTTCTCTCTACATTATAATTGTACATTCTCTTCTCACCTAACTCCTCTCGAATGTAAAAGAGGTTTCTATATAATGTAATCTTGATGTGGAGGCAAAAAGACGGATCAAGTGAGGACGTTGCTGGGAGACGCTTGGTGAAGTTGGCTTAGTTAACGCTACTCTCTTAAGGGGCCATAACCATGTCACTTTTATTATATGCTTTATATGTATAAGATGCATAGATAATGTTTATGGTATGATAAACAGTTTAATAAATGGTGAGATCTAATAATAATAATAATAATTCCCTCAAAGCAAATATTAAGTCATTATGTGATGCTTTCCAATGTGTGGCACTCATCGAGACTAGTATCGATCAAGTACAGGTCTGTCAAAGCAGGATGTCTTTATATATATTAGTAAGACGCAATGGGATAAGGGTAATATCCAACTGCCAACCATTGGGTCTGACTTAACTAGGCCATTTCAATAGGATTGAAAGCTTAGAGGCATGGAGTTAGGCTTTAGTCCATTAGATGGATTGGAATAAGTGTTATTCATCCAACTATCCAAGAGTTACATATGATGTAATTGGAAAGTGTTTCCTACCTAAATAACTGAATTTTGGGTGATCAGCCAAAGCTGACTCAAAACTAGGTGAAATATGGATCTTGACCCACTAGAAAATCTTTCGATGGGATTTTCCGAGTCAATGCTGAGGGTCATTGATTTGAATAAAATAATGGGAGGCATATTTAATTAAAAGATCTCATTAAATATGTTTATTGCATGATACTTATATTTTGCATATTTCTGTTGATAGATTACCATGGCAACAAACACATCAAGTAACTTATCACTGCGATCCATCCTTGAGAATGACAAGTTATCTAGAATGAATTTTCTTGACTGGTACAGGAATTTAAGGATTGTCTTCAAGCAAGAGAAAAAGCTGTATGTACTAGAATAGTTTATTCCTGAGCCACCTGCTTCTAATGCCCCTATAATTGAAAATGATGCTTATAAGAAGCATCAAGATGATGCCTTGGACATTAGATATCTAATACTGGCCACCATGAACTCTGAGCTCCAAAAGCAACACAAGAACATGGATGCCTACGATGTGATCGTACACCTTAAGAAGCTCTATCAAGAGCAGGCCAAGCATGAAAGATAAGAGGTCTCTAAAGTACTATTTCAGTGCAAGTTGGTAGAAGGAAGCCATGTTGGTGCTCATGTACTCAAGATGATTGGGTACATTGAAAACCTAGAGAGACTTAGTTTTCCTTTAGGCCAAGAATTGGCCACTGACTTAGTCCTACAATGGTTGCCGGAAAGTTTTAGTCAATTTGTCATGAACTACAATATAAATGAGATGAACAAATCACTACCAGAGCTGCTAGGCATATTGAGAACTGTTGAGCAGAACATTAACAAAGGCAAAGGAAATGCCATAATGATAGTCCAAAAGAATAAGGGCAAGAAACAACAAAAAAGCCCAAGGATAACTGAAAGGGCAATGGCAATGATAAGTCCAAGCCCAGCACTTCTGGCTTGAAACCAGTGGGTGAAGTGGCTAAGGAAGGTACATGCTTCCACTGTGGTCAGACCGGACATTGGAAAAGGAACTGTGCCAAGTTCCTGGAGAAGCTCAAGAAGAAGAAGGGAAGTGAGACTTCCACTTCAGGTATTTTTGTTATTGAAGTCAATTTATCTACTTCTTCAAGGACTGCTTAACTATTATGCCATTCACATTCTCTAAAATAATACCAACTTCATTGCCCTTTGGATTGGATGCTTCATTCATATATATAGTCCATTCACTCCTATGGTTAGAAAGCGGACAATGGGTGAATTATGTGATGAAATCAGATAGAGTTTGCGCCTTAGTAGCCTAGCAGGGCTCATATCCAATTTCGAACTCAGATAATTCTATGGACCATGTGATCATTCTTCCTATGAGCTCGGGAATATGTATCACCTACTTGATGGGTTGTTCCATTCTCACCACCACGGCGTGACGCTGGAAGTATTACCTTAATCTCTATGCTGAAATGAGCAATGCGAAGGCCAACTTCTCGATTCTCTGATAGTGAAGTTCATATCCTTGCAAAACTTTACTGTTGAAGTAAACCAGATTTTGTCCTTCACATGTTTCCCTAATTATAACTGAGTTGACTTCCTCCTTACCAATTGAGAGGTAGAGGTAGAGGGTTTCTTTGTCCTCCGGTCTAGTCAAGATGGGGGGCGTGGAGAGTGCAAGTTCTAAGCTTTAGAAGGCCTCTTCGCATTCCAAAGTCCACTTGAAGTCTTTTCCCTTCTTTAAGAGCTTGAAACAGGGCTAGGCAAAGCTTTCTGAGCTGACTTGAACACGAACTTGGTTAATGCCACTATCCGTCTTGTGAGTTGTTGTATTTCTTCATCGTGTTGGGGATTTCCATACTAGTCATGGCTTGACACTTATCTAGGTTAGCCTTAATTCCTTGATGTATTAGCATGAATCCTAAAAACTTTCCATCATGGACCCCAAACACACACTTTTCTGAGTTCAACATCATATTATGCTTCCTTAATCACTCGAAAACTTCTCCTAGGCCATTCACATGCTCTCTTGTGGTGGGGCTCTTCTTAATCATGTCATCAATGTACACTTCCATTGCCTTCTCAATCTGCTCTTCAAAAACTTTTTTCATCATCCTTTGGTAGGTGGTCCCATCATTTTCAAACCAAAGGACATCATCACCTTGTAGCAATAATTGGCCCTCTTAGTGATGAAAGCTATTTTTTCCTCATCCATTGGATGCATTGGTATATGGTTGTATCTTGAGAAGCCATCCATAAAGGAGAGATATTGGTACCCAAAAGAGTCATCCACCAACTTGTCTATGTTAGGAAATGGGTAAGGGTCCTTAGGTCAGGCATTATTAAGGTTTGTGTAATCTACACACATTTGCCACATCCTCGAGAACTTCTTTATCGAAACCACATTGGATATCCAAGTGGTGTAGGATATTTCCCTCATAAATCTCGCTTTGTGGAGCTCCTTCACCTATTCTTCAATGGTCCTTTGGCACTTTGGTCCTACTTTTCTCTTCCTCTATGACACTGATTTGGCATTAAAGGAAACTGATAGCAGTGGTAGATGAAGTTAGGATCAAGGTCGGGCATATTGGCCACTGTCCATGTAAAGAGGTCCTTGTTCTATTGCAATAATGACATCAATCTCTTTTTTTCCTCCCTAAAAAGGCCCACTTTAATCTTTAAGACTTGGTTGGGCCTTGGTCTAAGTTAGATTTCAATTAACTGAACATCAGGTTGTGGCCTTTTCTCCTTCATTTCACCATGGACATCAAATTACGCCATCGTCTTAGATTGAGAATCCTTTCCTTGAGATGGCTTCGTCCATTATCCAAGTGGGATATAACCTAGAGGTCCAGATTGGCATTATAGCAACACCGTGCTGCAACTTAATCTGCTTTCATCATTACCACTTCATCGTTGTCTATGAGGAACTTTATAGCGAGGTGTTAAGTGGACACTATCGCTTCGAAGGCATTCAAAGATGGCCTTCCCATAATGACATTGCTAGTATAAGAGCAGTCAACCACCAGAAACTTAACCTTCACCCTTTTCTCTAGAGGACTTGTCCCTAGGGTAAGGTATAACATGATGTAACCTTTGGGTTGCACCTTCCCTCTTATGTACCTTATTAAGTTAGTATTAAAGGGCTTGAGGTCAGATAAGGGTAACCTAAGATTCTTGAAAGCATCCATAAACAAGATATATGATGAATTTCTTTAGTCCACAAAAATTGTAACACCTCAACTTTTGGGATAAGTACGATATTGTCCTAAATGTGCTGTTTTGTAATTTCTGTGAGTAGTAAATTGAATTTGACTATTTCATGAGTGTATTTGACTATTGTATGTGATTTGTTCCGAGTCAAGAAAATAATAATTTTTTGGTCGAAAAAATCTTATTTTAATTATTCGGAGTTGGGGGATCTTACTAAACTCAATTTCGATTGATATATATATTAATCTTTTAATTTTTAGGATTTAACTGTGTAATAAAATAATTTTATATTATTATAATATTATTTTATTTGACAGTACCTACTGTCTCAAAAACAATAGAAATCTGCTCTAAAATGACCATGGACCCTGAAAAGTCTGTGGGACCCATGATTAAAGTAGCAGTCAACGATTCTGACTGGACTAAATTTTGAACCAATAGGAATCAGTCAACAAAAGTGGCTTGAAGATTCTAAACCAATAAGAATTGGTCAAATAAAGAAGCATGGACTTCATTAAGGACCATTAGATGTAAAGCTTGTTTTAGATGCCTTTGAACATAACCGTTGATCAAATCAATGGTGTGAGAGCAATCCTAATTAAATCACTAAGTGATATCGACCTTAGATTACATCAAGGGCTAAGAGTTAAAGTTAGTTTCAATGACTAAGATTGAGTCAAATATAGTGGCTTGATTTTCACTTAGTAGCTAATTAAACCTAATTTGGTTAATCTAATTACCTAATTAAGGAACTAAGTAGACTAACCTAGTTATTGATTATTTATAATCTAATTACTAATTAGATATCCTAATTTTATTTAGAAGTTATGATATATGCAATTATATATTTAATTAATTAATTATATAATTAGAATGTTAATTAAGTGTAATTAGGAAACTTAACCTAATTAACTAGCTATTTAATTAGTATGCAATTAAGCTTTAATTGAAATCAAATTAAGCCCCTAATCCCCTTGAGTCCCACGACCAAGAGGCCAAGTTCTCACAAGTTCCACAAGCTTCTTGAACCATCCAAGCGACCATTAGGTGACCACTTGGTGACATAGGCCATGTGCCATTCAAATGTGAACACAAATGGATATTTACTATCCAAGTTTATTACTCAATCTCTCCTACAAGCAACCTCACGGCAGCCCCCTCTCATTTCACACTTAATATTCACTTTTCATTTACCTAAAGACTTTACTTCATTTTCTCTCAAATTCCCAAGAACACCAAGCATCTTTTCTCTTCTATTTTCTCTCTAGTATTTCGGCTCAGACACCCAAACACACCATACATCTTCTATAATTTTTCTTCTTAACTTTTCCTAAACCTAAACAACATCCTAAACACTTTTTGTTTAGAAGGTTTTGTCAAAAACCTACTCCTTTTACTTCAAAATCCAAGCTTTTGTTTACTTCCCTAAAGGTAAACTTTGGTTTTTATGGTTTAAAATTTAGTTTGTGATTTTCTAAACCATGTTTGTTCCATGGTTCTTCAAAATGAAGCCTTGTATGTGATTTTGCTTATTGTTTAAGAATTTTAGGGATTTATTTAGAGAGCTACACGAAAATCCAAGGAGAGGAGGAGACTAGGAGATCCTTGTCTTCAAGAGGTAAGAGTGAGATTTAATCTCATCAACCTTGTGTGGTGATGAGAAAATGGATTATTTGTGTGTAAAGAATCCATAAGGATTCATTTATGTGTTTGTTTAATTTTTTCCTATTTGTGATTTATTTTAATTGTATGCATGTCTATAGCTTTAAAATATATTGCATATGTTTATAGATATATGATTATTAATGTATGCTGTAAATAACATGTAAAGATTGCATGAGTGTTCCAAAGAACACAAAGGAGCTCACGACTTCTCCAAGAAAAAGAGAACCAAAATGTTCTCAACCATTTTCTAAAACAATGATTTAAAGAATTTAGGTAAAATAATGAATTTAAGAATGATTTAGATCGATTTTGGCCAACATGCCATTTAATGTATATTTGAATTCCAAATTTATTTTCTAAGGTAGGTTAAGTAGCTAATCAGAATTCTTAATTAAAAGAATTTATTTTAAGTAAGAATTAAAGCAAACGCTTGAAAAATACTAACGTAGAGCTCACTCTCTGAGTTTTGAAGCACGTTAGCAAGTTTCAAGGTGTAACTATTGGGTAAGGTTAAAATGAACAGTATTTAGAGAAAAACTTCAAAAATACCATATACTGATTTTCTAGGCAAAACACTGTCGAAATTTACTAAAATCAGATAAATAAAATGAGAAGATTCCATAATATATTTATAACGTAAGGAAAATATTCTACGTAGTTTAAAAGTACTAAATAAAGCCTATGCATTGTTAAAATAAAGACTTTAAGCTATATGGTTAAGAAAATGATTTAAAAATCCTACGCGATTTAGAAAATGATTTAAAAATATTATGCGATATTCAAAAACGTCAAAATATATTTACACGATTTAAAAACGTTTGTAAAAGTGACACGATTGTGAAAATACGATAAAATTTCTACGCGACTAAATGGAACAGTGAGTTTTACTGTCGAACCAAAGTGGCGGATCCGGACATGTTGAGAGATAGTACTGTCAAGTGGAGACATACTATATTTTGGAACATTGAGATTGAGGGTATTTTCGTAAATATGGTAATATATTGGAACTAAGGGTATTTTGGTAATTCTTGATCATGCTTAAAGAGTTGTGTTAATTTGGTTGATAATTGACGATTGGTTGACGAGACGAATTACACCGTGTTGTGGGTGTGATAAGCGTAGTGTGGTTCATTTATTGAACTTGGAGGCACTAGTGTGCGGATGATTTCACATGTGGACAGTGGGTAGCTCCTCTGGGCCGTGGTAACGGGTAACACACTAATGATCTCAACAAGCACTATTCTTAATCGAGATCTTGTGGAGACTATTTAGTACAATGCCTGTAGTGCACGATGTATTGGACTATGTACTGCTACACGATGTTTTGGACTGTGGGCTATAGACACGACGTAGGACAGTGTAATAGTTTGGTTGGGTAGCCTGAGGTACTATTAGTTCTTTTCAGATCATTCTCTCAGATATCTGTGTTTAGCTCCATGGAGTAGGAACGAGTCAATGTGTGTTATCATTCATTATCTGCATTTTAATGTTTACTATAATCTGTGATAGAATGTATAATGTGTTGATTTGATATACTGTATGTGATATGATGGTATGTATTATTGTGATATTTGTTTGTATTATCATTTTCTTTATTGCCATGCTGGTAATGATGTAGATTGTCTCACCTCTCTATATGTTTTTCTCTATATTATTATTATATTTTCGTAAAGAGTTTGAGGAAGAGGAAGAGGAAGAGGAACAAATCTTGAGATTCAAGATCCTGGACGAGCGCCACCGAGTGAGTGAAGCGAGCGAGGCGAGAGCCGATAGATCACCCCTACCATCTGGATTGATTCTGTGATCATGGCGTTATCGGGATTCTTTGATTTTGTGAGACTTGATTTTTATGGAGGTTCGGAGGCCTGGCGAATGCGTGAGGATAGAGGATCAGTAGTCTACGTGGGACGTCTGATTGTGTCCCTGAGTAGAGAATTTGATGGGGAGATTATATTTATTACTACTTTGTATTTACATCTTGAGTTGCCTCTAACTCTTAGGCGTTATTAGGGAGGGATTTTCTATGCGCCTAGTGAGCTTAGTAGTTAGTTAATAGCCCGGACTCAGGTCCGTAGAGCTATGGGACCTCCAGGATTTCTGTTATTCGATGATCTCTCTGAAGATGATCCATCGGAGGGTTAGAAAATCTTTGAGGTGCACTTGGGCAATGTTATGTTTTAGTATTATGTTGTCTCTTTACTATTTTTGTTAAATATTTGTAGTTGTAAATTATTTATATACTTAAGACAAAAATCATATGTATATTATGGTGTGTTTATGTTTTGTCTTATTTTGTGTTCTGTGTTATTTTATTTAAGGTTATAAGTATAAAAGGAAAAATTTTTACTACTAATATTATTTATGTACCAAACGTTTTACAACTTGGGTATTTTATTTTATTTTTATTGCATTAAAATGTGACATCCCCACAAGGGTGTTACAAAAATCCTTTTCACCCTCGCATCAGCCATAATTTCCAAAATGACCATAGGATTGTCGTCGCTAGGGATCATTCTCTCAGCATCTTCATCCATGAAACTTATCACTTATATGCTTTGAGATCTGCTTTCTTTCTTGTTGATGGTGCGAGATGCTATACTAAGCACTACCTTCAAATGTCTCCTTCTAGCAGATCTCATCTGCTCACCGCTAGCAAATCCACCTGAAATGGTGTTAATGGTCCTTGTGACCTCATTGTCTCACATGTCTTCCCTTTGATGTTGGATATAATCCCGAGGTGATAAGCGATCTCAATGGGAAGGCACCTGTTATCGAGGGTTGTAGCTTCTCTTTCTTTCATCTCTCCTCTGATACCATGAGGATTCATCTTATCAGGACTTCTAGACATAATTCTGGAGTATTTTCGTTGTATCAAAGTCTCAATGGCATCTCTGAGGTCAGTGCAATCCTTTGTGTTGTGATCGTAACCATGGTGGTAGTCACAATGCTTAGACCTATCCACCTATCCACATGGTCTTTGGGTCCTCAACTTAGGGTGTTCAGAGGTTTCTGTATAGTACACCTCCTCAAGGATTTTACTATGGGAAATCCTGAGGGGGTGTACTCATCGAATTTTCCCCGTAGTGGTCCCCTTAGACCATTCCTAGGACCCTTCATTTCTGGTTATTTTTCTTTCTTCCAAGGTGCATCAACCTCTTTGTAGGCTTTGCTTTTTGCCCTTAGGACATCTTCCATGTTAATGTACTTTTCATACTTGCTCGTAAGCTCATTCAGGTCCTAAAGTGCCTTTTTGGCCAGTGATTTGGTGAATTCTCCTGGACAGAGTCTGCTTATGATCGCGTATGGCCACATCCTGATTGAGATCTCAGATCTCGAGTGATTCCTTGTTGAATCTGGCTATGTAGTCCCTAAGTGATTCCTCTTTGCCCTATCTGAAATTGAGGAGAGTGGTCAAGGTCTTGGATTGGGCTTTACTCGTGGTAAAGTAAATTAAGAAACTCATGGCTAGCTCGTCAAAATCATTGATACACCTAAAAGGCAAGTAAGAGAACCACCTGAAGGTGGCATTTTTTAGAGTGGAAGGGAAGGTGCGACAAATTATAGGGTTAGTGCCCCCTACGAGCAACATGGATGACATGAATGCATCCAACTGTTCTTAGGAGTCCGTAGACCCATCATATGCCTCAATGGTGGGAGGCTTAAAAGCCTTGAGCAACCCAACTCCTATGATGAAGTAGGAGAATAAATGGATGAAATGATAATAAGCCCTATGTTATTATAAGGGGCTTGAAGCCACAGAAGGCTCTTGCAAACATCTCATAGAGCTCATACTTGTCGGGTTTCGACATGCTAAGGTCATTGTTGCTTGATATGGAGGAATCAGAGAGAGGATTGGTGGAAGCTCTTGGCAGCAGGTTTCGGTCACTGTACTACAAAGCTCACACGTAGGATGTGAGGTGGCATGTTGTTAGCTTGGATTGTCGTCATAGAGGCTTTAGCTCAATCTCACAACTGCTCCTAGTTGATGGTTGTCTTTCTACGCGTGTTAGCCATGAAGAAGATGGGAACAACAATTTATACGATTCCCACAGATGATGTCAATGATCTATACTAAGATCAAGGGGTGTGCTGAAAAGCCTTCTTGTACTGATCCAAATCACTCTAGAAGCCTCATAATATGTTGGAAAGTGAGGGGTTGAGTACCTATAAGACACTTTAATACTTAAGTAAGTATGAGTGCAAGGAGGTATAGAGAGTGAGAGAAAAAAATCCTTACTCTTGAGGCTACTGTAGCTATTTATAGAAGAAAGTGTCTTAAAGACCAAGTAAGACTTAGAGACAAGATGGTCCTTCTAGATGCCTTGTAAATATCTTGGGAGAAGTTTCCTAGGACCTTTGATGCGAATTATAAGTTGCAAACTCAAGTGCAAGTTGTTTCAAGTAATAAATTCTTGGGAGTCCGAGGTCGATCCACAGGGATTTGATGAAGAAAAATTCTTTGAGGTAAGAAAATTTTTTTTAATAATAATAAAGGTGATAAAAGTAATTCACAAATAAAAAAAAAGGATTTGCTTGGGATAAAAGATCCACTCTTAGTAAAGACAATTATTTGTTTTATAACTCAATTGAAATCCACACATAACGGAGGTTCTAATCAAAAAATATAATATTCAAAGTTCAATTAAGATTATATATGTAATTATATTATGGTTCGTTTAGTTATTCACTAACGCCAACACTTGTAAATGGGCGCAAGTGTTGGTGTATGCCCTAGTGGCCAATACATTTTGTTTGTATTGACATACATTATATTATGCTATTTTTGATATATGAGGCATTTCATTTATTGTGTTCTTTTTGATAGACATAATAAAGTCCTTAGAATAGTAAGTTTGATACCATAGGACATCAAGTGGATGACTTGATGGTGAGATCCTATTGGATAAAATACTATTCTTAAATGTCCTAGTCAAGTATTATTGTTAATTAGGACAACAATAATGCATTGAGACTAGTATGTGCGTAGATCCGATGACCACATCTCACGGGTCATGGATATGAGATATCAAGTCTACATATGGATACATATTAGAGTAATGATGTATTGGACGGACCCGCCATGAGAACGCTACGTGGATCGTTACGTGAGTGTCATAAGCGATTCTCATAGTGATAATGGTGTATGTGGTTCTTTGACCAAAATCACTACGATTCCTACATGAGGAGTTGTGTGTTTTAAATGCCATCAAACGTCATCTATAACAAGATGATTATAAAGTTGGTTATTAGACATATTGCGATGCATGTGGAGGAATGTGAGTGACCTAGATGGGATTTGTCCCTCCTACATAACAGGTGATATCTTGGGCCCCCCGATTGAGTGAGACTATGAAATGCATGGCCATGCTCAAATGAGTCAATATGAGATATTGATCTCATTTGTTATTACTATATCTACTCTGAATCGAAAATGCGAAGATTGAATTAAACAAGGGTGACACGTTCCATGCCTTGTGTTCAATCTGGATATCCGGACAAAGGGACTAAACTACACTAAACATTGATCACGGATAGGTTATGTCAAATCACGACATTCTCATTACTTGGGTAGCAGTGTGTTGCTAATACCGCTATCGTTTGTAATATTAAAATGAGATTTTAATATTACTACCAACGCCATGAGAACACAGGTCGCACACTTAGAAACAGACTAAATTGGAGCAATAAGGATCCAAGTTGGACTCGGATTCAATTGTGGGCCTAACTCATGACAGATGGGTTTTAGGATTGCACACTTACCTTGTGCTACGCTCACACTCACTTAAGGCAGCCACTATTATAATAAATGATCAATTCATCTGCTATAGTTGTTACATCACAACCCTAGCCGCACCTAAGAAAGTGAGTGAGAGACGGTGAAAGGTTCTTCTCTTCTATTCGCACTAGCACCGCGAAACAGGCGTGACTCCTTTTGCAAGTCTGTTCGTGTGGATACCGCAGAAACATCGTCGCTATTACGGTGTTGGTGATTCACCTCGCTTGTGTTTATCACGCTTCAAGAGGTAAATTTTAAAAACTCGGATTATGGACTTTTCGCATGGATCCTGTGTGGGAATCCTATTATTCCGCTGCGAGATATTTTGATTCGCAATTCCCAACAGCAAGCATTCTTTGTGCTAACCCCTTCTCTACAATGAATTAAGATCTCCACTTTATAAGGAGGGTTTCTAAATTGATTGGAAACAAAATACAACACATATAATGACCACTTGATAATACATCATTCAAGCATAAGAAAGAAATTAAGCTAACATTAATTTATTACTAAAACTTCATCCTTTCACCTAAACAAAATGAAAATTAGTTACTCATGAGCAAGAAGAAAGAAAGAGAGAAGAAGAAAAAGATGAACATAACTTCTATTTAGAACAAAAGAAAACTACCACAAGAGAAATAAATAACACAATAGCATGATCTTGATCTCTAAGCCAAGATACCTAAAATGAGCAGCCAATGCACCCTTTTATAGAGCTTAAGGAAAACAAAATGACAATGGCGTTGTTTGATAATGAGTGGAAAATGTCAAGGGAGTTGTTTGATAATTGTGAATGAGTAAAAAATTATTGAGATGCTTGTCTCCCAAATGATTCAGTGCTGAACTCATGGCTATCATCAAAATATGGAAAAGTAGTCTTCATTATAGGCTTTTGTCTTAGCTTTCCAATGCCACTAGTTTCAACCCAATATCACTCCTACAGCTCAAGATATGGCCCAATCTTTGAACATTATTTAGGCCCAGCTACAACTCTTCTGTTCTAACTTCCAAGCCCAATTTGACTTCCAAGCTATCCGAACTAACTCTTGTGTTCTTCATGAAAGTTGTAGATTTGGGTCTTAACTTTCCAATGCTGCTAGCTTCACCCCAATATCACTCCTATAACTCAAGATATGAGCTGATGAGTATGCAGAGGTCAAGCTGTCATGATCAACACTCTAGATCTTGCTTCAACTCCAATTTAAATTATCCAAACGTGTGATTTGGCTTTTGAGGTCTTCATAAAAGTTGTAGAGAATTGTCTTAACTTTCCTACAAGACCAGAATCACATCAACTAGATATTTGTAACTCAAATTATAGGCAGTTTACTAAATGCTTCCGAATAGATAAATTAAAGTCAATTCAAGTAATAATTCCTTCAATGATCCAATTAAGATCAATATCATAAAATATAACCAAACCAACTTAATTAAGCCTAATTAAACCTTAAGAAACCCAGTAAAAGGATTATAAAATGAATAAAATATATTACTATCAACATTCCTGTTATTGCGTGCTAGCCAATGATCGGCATTCAAGGGGAAATATTTCCTTTGTTGGATAATGATGGTGACATCACCTAATGATTAGGTATCACATCTAAAAAAACTACTAGACTTGACCTTATTAGGCCCAAACTCTAGCCTGGATCAACAATAAACATTAAAGATTCATAAATTGAGTAATATAATCTAACAATAATTCATGTCAAGTCCTATCTTTAGTTATTAAACTCGAACTGGTCGTCGACTTAACCGAGAAACTGGTTCAACTAGTGAGCCATTGGTTCAACCAATGAGTCACTAGTCGAACCAAACAAAATAAAATTTATATAAATATTTAAAATAAATAAATTTTATGTAAAAAGTGAGATTTTTAATTTCTTTCTTTCTTTATTATTATTATTATTATTATTATTATTATTATTATTATTATTATATCAATTTTTGGTATAATGCTAATTTAAATTTAATGACCCATCTTAAAAACAAAAGCTTTAGCTCATAAAATAATAAAAGTAAAATGCTTTCCTTTTTATAAAAAAAAAAGTATCCTTTTTTTAGAACTAAAGTGCATAATGAAGTGGGCTTCTAAAAAACTTGTTAATTTTTTTGGCCCAAATCCTAGGCTTATAGGCTTATTAAAGAATCAAGACATAAAAATAGAGTTTCTAATCTACATCTCATTCTCTATTTGTTGCTATGCGTCGCCTCCCTTTCTCCCATCCCCGCTCCTCCTTCCCCCTTCTCGCTTCCTAGTTACAACCACTAAGAAAGAAGTAGCTAGGTGTGTCTATGTTCATAGTCACTCTGATGAGATCCACACGACGATGTCGACTTGCAAACTAGAACACCATAGTAAATGAACCATTATATCTACTTACGCATATATCTTTCCGAAGGGTACATCCACCAAAACTGAACTGGGCCACCTAATCTCACTTTATTTGCTAGATGAATAGGCACATGAACCATTATATCAAAAAACAAGGAGGAAAAATTCTCTCCAATTGACAAAGTGTATCTGCAATCTCTGCTTCCAAGCAATCTAATTATTCTAGTGTGATAATTTTCTAACATAAACATTGAAAGAAAGAACAAAGATGGATCAAAAGGATAGCAACAAGATTAGGCATTATGCTTTTTATTAGTATTTGTAATAGGTAATGCAACATGAAATGAGCATCATAGATCTTATAGCTTTATATTTTTCTTTCACCAACTTGAACACATTGAGAGATATTTGAGGTGCTACCATCTGTCAATTTTGCTAACTTTAAGACACCACAAAATACAGATTTCTCTTCTGTTGGTCATAGAGAAACAAGCTTTTGCAAACTTAGCGGTCTTTCCATCTTTTGTCTCCTTTGGTTGAAGGTTCTTTCTTATGCCTATTTCTTTTATGTCCAAACAAGCAATAATATTATCCTTTGCCTTCCCAGAGATATCCAATAAAGTTCCAATAATATTATCACATATGTTTTTCTCTATGTGCATCACATCAAGGTTATGGCGCATGGTGTTATGCTCCCAATATGACAATTGAAAGAAAATTGACCTCTTTTTCCACGGACCATTGTTATTTTTCTTTTGCTTCTTTCCAAACTCATTGTCAAAGTCTTTCAATTCTGCTAAGATTTTTGTCCCACCTAATGCTAGTGTTAGAGATCTAAATTTTGTATCTCCATTAAAAGACCTTTTATTAGATCTCCACGGATGATCCACGGGCAAAAAAATTCGATCATCTATGTAGCACATCTTTCGACTATGTTTTAAATGAATAGAACAAGTCCCAAATTACAACAACGACAAGCCAACTTTCCTTTGGTGCTCCAACTAGACAATATAGCATAAGTAAGGAAATCACTAATAATCCATAAAAGATCTGCTCACATTTGAAAAGTCTAGTTAGTTGAAGCATCATACGTTTCTACTCTTAAGTATTGTAACACCTCAAAAATTCTTTATTTTCAGATAAATATTCATTTTATAATATTTGAGATTTTTTTGAATTTTTTTGGAATTATTTAAATTATTTGATTATTTTATTATATTTCTTAATTTACGTGCGTTTAGGCAAAACCAGAAAAATAAAATATATTTTTATGAGGCTGAAAAATTTTGGACTGTCAAACAGAGGCCGGGGGATCTTACTAAACCCAAAATCGGACGCAATTTATGAAATTTTTATTTTTCAAGATGTTATCTGACAGATAAAATTTGGGTACACTCTATTAACCATTGGATAATAGATACTAGATTTATTGACAGTGATTTTTATCCATTGAATAATAGTTTGTAGTAGAGATCTAGTAGATTATTTTTATTTAGTCATTTTTATGACACCATCTAAGTGATATCATCACGTCACATTGTTGATTGACCTTTTTTAGGGAAGCGTGCAAAGCTTCTCAAGCAAGCTTTGGAGAAGCTTCCAAAAGAAGCTTCATTTCCCCTTTTTCCAAGGAGGCACATGGACACATGTAAGGAAAAGGACTTCTACAATAAGTTTTTATCACCTTTTCACATCAAACTTTCCTATCAACTTCTCTCTCCACACCCAAAACGTCCCTCTCACTCTTCCTCTCCATCTTCTTCCATTTTCTCTCTTACTCCACACGGCCATCACCCTAAGGAACCACCATTTTGTTTCTTTGATTCCACTCATTCACACTCTTGAATCTACACCTCTTTCTAAGATCATCAAGAGTGAAGATCTTAGTTGTTCATCACTCTTCAAGCTTTCCTTCAAGTTGGGGTTGTGATTCCTAAGGTAAAGTTTCCTCTTTTTTTTCACCATTCATCTTTTCCTCCTTTCAAAGCTTTGATCTTTGTTCTTAACTATTCTTTTCAAAAGTCTAAAAATGATGACTTTTGTTATGGCATTTTCGGTTTCAAGGGGGTTCCTGAAGGAGGAAGGTTGCTTCAAAAGTTCTACACAAGTTGTTGGATATCTCCTAAGGTAAGAGGGAGATTTTTCTCATCACCCATTCATGGTGGTGGGGGACAAAATTTATGTGTGGAAAGTGAGGGATCCATATGAGGATTACTCACTTTATTGTATTGATTTTTGGTGTTTTGTGTGAATCTTCCCTTATGTGATTTTTGTGATTTAGTGTTATGTGTGACCTTGGTGAGACTTGTTATAGTTGATATAATTTATTTGGTTGAGATTATTCGTAAAAGTTAAAAAATTTGAAGCCCTAGTGTTCTAGGAAGCTCACGGCCAAGAGGTCAAAATGGGGTGTCCAAGATAAAAATGTTATGTTGAATTGAACCTTAGTATTAAGGAGAGAAAAGAAGTAAATTGAGGATTGGTAATGGTGAGTGAGTGGCAAGATAAATTTAGACATCTTGTTGGAGAGGAGTTCGGCCTTAAGAGAGAATAATAGGTGAGGAAGAGAGTTCATAATCAGGTAGAGTGTCATTAGGACTTATGAGAAAAGAGAAGCGAAATGTAAAATTAATACTTTGTAATTTCTTTTGACCTTTATGAAGGATGATTTCTGAGAATCTTGTATTTGAAATGCCTTATGATTTGGACATAATGTTATTATGCGGTTGAGCTAATGAACTGAATCCTGTTATGGTTTCTTTGATGAGATTAAATGTTTATTTGACATATGATCATACATTGTAAAAGTCAGAATGACTTATTGTTAAGGCGGAATGCCTAGGTTCATTATCATATGATCATACATTATAAAAGTTGGAATGACTTGTTGTCAGGCAGAATGCCTGGGAGATGAATTACACCTTCGTGCGGGTGCGAATTGCGTAGTGTAGTTCACTTGTTGAACTTGGAGGTGTCGGGGCGCGGATATCCCACAAGTGAACAATTGGTAGCTCCACTGGGCCGTGGTGACTGTGTAATGTACCGACGATCTCGACTAGGCACTATCCTATTCACGATCTAGTTGAGAGTGTCTTGTATAGTCATTTTGCGCATATTGATTATATTGAAAAGCACATATTGAGGCTAACGATATACAGATAGTGGTTCTCCCGATCATTCTCTCCGATGTTGGTTTTAGCTCCATGGAGTAGGGGTCTGTCCGTTGCGCATACACATACCATTAGCATTTTATTATGATGATCCTACATGGTGAAATTGTCTGTCAATATGCTGTGGATTTACCTGTGATATGTATTATTGAGATATCTGTTAGAAAAATTAATTTAGCTGTAAATTGCTATAATTATATTTTGTGATCTTATGGTTGTTTGCTGTCTCTAGCTGCTATATTGGTAATGATGTAGAGAGTCTCACCTGTTTATGTTGTTGTTCTGCTTGTTTCTGTTTTATGTATTCTTGTGGATAAAGATTAAGAGGAAGGGTTATTGTCTGCTATTGTATTTTGAAATGGCTGCTAGAAGAGATCTTTTTGGTTATGTTCGAGTTCAGTTTCATGATGGTTCGAGCGCCTGGTGCATTGATTGGGATAACGAACGCATTAGATACGTAGAGGATGTAACCTTAATCGTTTGTAGGACCTGTAATGATGTTCCTTTCTTTTCTCTTACTATTGCTGTATATCTAGAGATTTTCATGCCGATTAGGGAACTGTGGGGTGATTTACATTACACCCCTAGGGAGGATCCGGACCCTGTGATGTCCTCAGCCAGGACACCAGTGTTACCAAGTGGCCTCAATACTCAAGAGGGGGGTGAATTGAGTATGAAAACTAAGTTCGTAAATCTTTCACAAATCATTTGATAACTTATTTTTGTTGAAGCTATTGAATGATTAGAAATAATTGGAAGGATGAGATAAACACTTTTACTTATAACAGAAATAGTCTACGGAGACAGTATCCAAGAAAATCAATAAAACAGTATACAAAATAAACAGAGGAGGGTTTAGAGATAACAAACACAGTCGTTTATCCTGGTTCAATCACCAATCCACTTATGATCTACGTCCAATTCCCAAGCAACAACTTGAGATTTTCCACTATATCTTCAAGCTTCAATGGGTGCTTGACAACCACTACAACCTTGAGCACTCAACCCTTTTGGGATACCTCACCCTTGGAGCTTGAGTCTTTCAACTAAGGGATACTCACCCTTTACACTTTTGGAGGGATGCCTCACCCTCTTTACAAAGCAATAATGATAGATAGAATGAAGCTCTCAATAGAGCAGATGAATACAAATTGAAGCTCTAATATGCTCTCAAATATTTTTCACGTTTTTGACAGAAAACAGAGCAAGAAAATGATTTGAGGATTGATTCACATTTGGATGTATTGGTAATCAGTTTTTGGTTCAAGGTCAACCTCAAATAAAGACCCAACTTTGGTATTTATAAGTTTCTCATTTAATAGAGCCATTGGGGTTTTCTGGGCATGCATTAAATGCATTAAATATAGCCGTTGGACGTTGTCAGGATTCTTGTAATCGATTACGCAACTCAGGTAATCGATTACATATGTTGTTCCAACGTGTTCTTGACTTTCTGGGCTCTGTGTAATCGATTACATTCTTATTGTAATCGATTATATGGCTTCTGACTTGTGTGTAATCGATTACATTCTTGGTGTAATCGATTACATGACTTCTGACTTGCTGTGTAATCGATTACATTCTTGGTGTAATCGATTACATGACTTCTGAATTGCTGTGTAATCGATTACAATATCCATGTAATCGATTACATGACTCTTTGAACGTGTTCATGCTTTTTTGGGCTTGATGTAATCGATTACATATATTGTGTAATTGATTACATGGCCTCTCGACTTGCTTGTCGATTACATTTCTCATGTAATCGATTACATGTCTTCTATTTTGTGTAATCGATTACAAACATCATGTAATCGATTACATTGACCTCTCGAACACATTTTTCAAGTCCAATAAAGCTTGTAAGTCATTTCTAACACCTTGAGACAATTGTTTAAACATGAATCTTTTAAGAGTGTTAGTTTTAAGATTGAAACACAAGTTTTCTTGAAAGCCATGTTTATCTTTGAAATTTCCCATTAATTTTGAAATCATATATTGAAAAACCATTTGAGAAATCTTGAGAGCATTTAACATTAGTGTCCTAAGTCTTATAACTAAATAAACCTTCTTGTCTTCTTTCTTTGATCTTGATTTTTCCTTTTGCGCTTGATCTTCACTATTGCACTTGATCTTCGCTTTTGTCTTTGTTATCATCAAAAACCATTTGACATGCCTTAGAGACATAAGCATTCACATTCTCTCCCTTTTTGATGATGACAAACTGATCATAGGAAAAAAAAGAATTTTTGCAATTTTATATAATAGACATTTAGGCGCAATGCTCCCTCGAAGTTTATGCATGATATTGGGTTAGATTTCATGTAAAAAGCTTAAGAGCGCAAAAGCTCAATAACTCCCCGTACTCATGCAAATTTTAATTACTCATGCAACCTTTATTTCATTTTTCCTTATTTTCCTTATTTTCTCCCAGTTGGCATTATCAAAAAGACATAAGCATTAAAAAAAATGGACAAAGATAACAACTATAGTTCATGATTCCCTAAATTTTGTCAGAACAACACTGCCAAGAATATCAATCAGTTCATGCAATATTGACAAACAACTAAACATTCAAAGCGGAAACAAGTTCATATTTTATTAATCAGCCATGGACAAAGTAATGTTTTCACAGTCAGTATACCCAATAATCAAAGAACATCATAAATGTATACCAATGAAATATAATCAGAGTCAAAACAAAATAAATACATGGTGTTTATCAAAACAAATATCAAGGCAAGGAGCCATGATCACTGTCAGTGGCCTCGCTGTCACAAAAGACATCACCCTCTGGATTTGCAGCAGTATCATCGTTATCATCATTGTCATCACTGGGCATAAGATCATCGTCAGAGTCCAAAGGCTCCTCATCATCAGCAGGAACTCCAGATGGGCCAGCGAAGGAGAGGGGAGCCGGAGAGGCAGGGGATGTACGAGGTGCAGCAGCAGCGCTCTGAGGAATAGGAGGTCCACCCAGGAGAGATCGGATGGAGGCAAGCTCCTGATCAGAGTAGTCCATCCTCAGCTCAAGATGGTCAATCTTCTGCTCGATATGATCCATGCGTGTGTTTACATTAGCGCTCAGGTTGCGCATTTCGTGGAGCAGGAGATCAAGAGTAGTAGGAGTGGGAGCTGGAGCAGGGGCAGGAGCAGGATGCTGAGCCTCCTCATCCTCGTCACTATCTGGGTCGTGATGGATATGGCCAAAAGTGCCATGAGCAATGTAATGTCATCTGTCATCCACCTTATAGAGCTGGAGCTTCCTCAGAGTATGCAGCCCAATTGATTGTGGTCCCTTGGAGCTGGTGTCCTTAGACTCTTCAGCCAGTGAAATGCGACAGTGCTCAAGTATAGTGGTTACCAACATGGCGAAGGGGAGAGCAGAGTTCTTCTTTTTCTTGACGTCCAAAGATATGCTCTAAGATATAATAACCCCACTTAATAGGCCTCCTTGTAGTCATTGCCCATAATGCAATCACATCATCCCCGAGGACTTGGGAGTAATTCCCTCCCCTGGGAATTAAGCCACGGACCAAAAGATAGTGGAGAACCCTGTTCTCCATGGTGAGGCCAGTAGCCATAATTCTTCGTTTAGGATCACTCGGGGTGGTAGCCAGGTCCTAATCAAAGAGAGAAGAAGCAGTCTTGTGCTCAAACTCATGTCCCCATACATTGGCATTCCCACGTAACCGAGCTCCATCCGGAGTGAGCTTTGTCGGCCTATACCACTCTGCCATTGATAACTGATTTATTGCTTTTTCACTTCGTAAATGATATAGTTATCCTCAACTTTCGTGTTCGCATAAAAGACACGTACAAGATTAGGGTAGATGGCTTTCTCTATGCTCGGAATCCCAAGAAGCCTAAGTTTTCTATTGTCCTAAAGCTCTCTAATGGTTCACTCTCACGAAGGTGATGGGTAGATACACAGGAGAGATGATCTTGCGAAGTCGGGAAGTTCTTTCGAACAATTCACTCGCTTCACAGTGGAGAAGTGCCTCGTGAGGTCCAGGCCGGATATGTTACGTGAAGAACCACCAGAAGACCCTACAATGGCAGCCCTGTTCTTGGGCGCTTTGAACGATGAGAAGATTCACCATTGTGGAGTAGGAGTGGAGTGGGAGGAGTGGAAATGGTTGGGGATGAGTGAGAGAGAGAAAGGGACAAAATTAGGTTAGAGAAACGGAGATGGGGTTTGTGAGAGAAGGTAGGGAGATTTGGGTGAGGGATGTGAGGAGATTTTGAGAGATGGGTTGTGTGGAGAGGGGATTTCCGAGATTGAGAGAGGTAAAATGAGGGATTTTGATGGAGATTTGAGTGAGAAATGAGAGATTTTGAGGTTTGAGAGGTTTAGGGTGCGTGGGAGCAGAGAAGGAGGACGAAGAAGATGAACAGGTTAAAAAAAATGAGCTCTACGCGCGTCAGAAACCTTTTTAAAACACTCTGTGTAATCGATTACATTGAGTGTGTAATCGATTACATGCATTCTGGTGGGTGTGTAATCGATTACATTTTGGTGTAATCGATTACATGCCTTCTGGGAACCTTGTAATCGATTACATTAATATTGTAATCGATTACCTGAGTTCTGAGTTGATTGTAATCGATTACAAAAGGTGTGTAATCGATTACATGCGTGACAGAACCTGAGTAATCGATTACAAAGGCATTGTAATCGATTACCAGTACTCTTTAACTTAGATTTTGCATTCCAGACAGCATATAATCAACTTTAATCAATCCAAATTAGTTTCAAAACAGCTTAGATCAATTCAAAGCATCATTCAACCATATAATCTAATCATATTATGATTCAACTCACGTAATTTATCAAAATTTACTATTTTTACCAAGATTTTTACCATTTTTGGTGAAATTTTGAGGATGTTGAGTTGCTTGTGAGTCTTGGTCATGAGGGATCACCTGCAAAACAACTTAGGGGAAATCTCTGACGCTCAAGTCAGTATTGGATTCAAATATAATGAAAAATTCAGAGATTATGCAGTAATTTGGCGTGATTATATAGAAAAAATGCAAGGTTATGCATTAGATTCAGGATTATGCAGCAGAAGTTAATTTATGCATTAATGATCCAATATACCAAGTTCATTTCTTATGTAGAAAAATGCTTCTTTTGCTAGGGGTTTAGTGAAAATGTCAGCTAGTTGCTTAGTGGTTTTTACAAACTCAAGCATACAGTCACCCTTTTGAACATGGTCTCTAATGAAATGATATCTTATTTCAATATGTTTAGTCCTAGAATGCAAAATGAGATTTTTAGACAAGTTGATTGCACTAGTATTATCACATCTTATGGGAATGTGATCAAGTTCAAGACCATAGTCCAAGAGTTGTTGTTTCATCAAAAGGATTTGAGAACAACAACTCCCAATACGCAATATATTCACTTCAAATTTGTAGATAATGCCACACTATTTTGCTTCTTGCTATGCCAAGAAACTAGTGAGCTTCCAAGCAAGTGGCATGTCCCACTAGTGCTCTTTCGATCCATTTTGCACCCAAAAATCGAATCGAATACCCAATAAGACTACATGAGGTACCCTTAAGGTACCATAAACCCATTTGTGATGTGCCTATTAGATATTTCATTATTCTTTTAATAGCACTTAGGTGTGATTCTTTAGGATTAGCTTGATATCTAGCACACATGCATACACTAAACATTATATCAGGCCTACTTACAATAAGATAAAGGAGTGAGCCAATCATACCTCTATATTTTGTAATTTCTACTAATTTACCTCCTTCATCCTTGTCCAAATAGCAAGAGGTGCCCATAGGAGTAGCCATATGCTTGGCATTGTCCATTCCAAACTTCTTGAGCAGCTCCTTGCAATACTTGGATTGGCTTATGAATGTTCCTTCTCTTGTTTGCTTGATTTGGAGACCAAGGAAGAAGTTGAGTTCACCCATCATAGACATCTCAAACTCACTTTGCATAATATTTGAAAATTCTTTACAAAGAGAGTTGTTAGTAGCTCCAAATATAATGTCATCAACATAGATTTGAACTAGAAGTATGTCATGCATTTTATGTTTTATGAAAAGGGTAGTGTCAACTTTGCCTCTAGAAAATCCTTTTTCTAAAAGAAATTTGCTCAACCTTTCATACCAAGCTCTAGGAGCTTGTTTCAAGCCATACAAGGCCTTTTTCAGTTTAAAAACATGGTTGGGCATTGCAAAATCCTCAAAACCAGGAGGTTGTTCTACATACACCTCTTCTTGTATAAAACCATTTAAAAAGGCACTTTTGACATCCATTTGATAGAGTTTGAAATCCATGATGCAAGCATATGCAAGTAGCATTCTAATGGCCTCTAATCTAGCTACGGGAGCATACGTTTCTTCATAGTCTATGCCTTCTTCTTGATTATATCCCTTAGCTACAAGCCTAGCTTTATTTCTTATTATTAAGCCCGTTTCATCAAGTTTGTTCCTAAAGACCCATTTGGTGCCAATTATTGGATGATCATTGGGCCTTGGAACTAATTCCCAAACTTGATTTCTCTCAAATTGGTTTAGTTCTTCTTGCATGGCCAAGATCCAATGCTCATCATTAATGGCCTCATTTATGTCTTTAGGTTCAACTTGAGAGACAAAGGCTAGGTGATTACATGCATCTCTAAGTGAGTTTCGAGTAATTACCCCTTTTGATACATCACCTATCACCTTGTCAAGAGGATGATATCTTGAAGTCCTCCATTCCTTGGGTAGATTCACAATTTCTGAATCTTCTTGCTTTTGGATTCTTTCTCTTGATTTTCCAAGTGTGTTTTTGCCAAGATTTCTGCAACATCATCAACAAGCTCCTTTCTCGACTCATTTGGGTTAGTTTCATCAAATGCAACATGTATGACTCTTCTATGGTCATAGTTCATTTATTATAGACTCTAAAGGCCTTACTATGAATAGAATAACCAATGAATATTCCCTCATCAGATTTTGCATCAAACTTCCCTAAGTTATCTTTTCCATTATTCAAAACAAAGCATTTACATCCAAAGACATGAAAATGTGACACATTGGGTTTCCTTCCTTTGTACAATTCATATGGGGTTTTCTTTAAAATTGGCCTTATTAGGGCTCTATTCATAACATAACACGCGGTATTGACCGCATCGGCCCAAAAATACTTAGGAAGGTTGGCTTCATTGAGCATAGTTCTTGCCATTTCCTCTAAAGATCGATTTTTCCTTTCTACAACACCATTTTGTTGTGGTGTCCTAGGGGCAGAAAAATTGTGCTCAATGCCATGTTCATCACAAAAAGTTTCAAAATCATGATTTTCAAATTCACCACCATGGTCACTTCTTATGGATGCAATACAAAAACCTTTTTCGTTTTGGATAACTTTGGCAAGTTTTCTAAATGATTGAAAAGCATCATTTTTGTGGGCCAAGAATAATGTCCATGTAAACCTAGAAAAATCATCCACAATCACTAATGCATAGTAATTCCCACCAAAGCTCATAGTTCTAGATGGCCCAAAAAGATCCATGTGTAAAAGTTGTAAAGGTCTAGAAGTTGAGACTATGTTCTTAGCTTTAAAAGAGACCTTTACTTGTTTTTCCTTTTGACATGCATCACAAAGTTTGTCTTTTTCAAATTTGAGCTTTGGAAGACCAATTACTAGTTCTTTAGAAACCAATTTGTTTAAGTGATCCATGTGAATGTGAGCAATTCTTCTATGCCATAACCATGAATCATTTTCTTTACTCATAAAGCATTTAGCATCATTTGAGGAGATATCATCTAGACTAATCATATATATATTATTGACTCTATGACCAACAAATTTAACTTGCTTATCATCCTTTCCCTCAATTATGCAACAAGAAGAATCAAATATAACTCTATTGCCTTTATCACACAATTGACTAATACTAAGCAAATTATGTTTAAGTCCTTCAACAAGTAAGACATTATCAATAGAAGATGAAAGAATCTTACCAACTTTACCAATTCCAAGAATCTTCCCTTTATTGTTGTCACCATATGTGACATGACCATGTTTCTTGTGTGTAAGGGAGGAGAACTTGGAGCCATCACCGGTCATGTGCTTGGAGCAACCACTATCAAGATACCAACTTGAGCTCTTGGTCTTTAAGCACACCTACAACACACATTCATGTTTTAACCTTTGGTACCCAAATTGTCTTGGGTCCTTGTGTGTTAGAGTTAGGCATGGTACCTTTAGGAACCCAAACTCTTTTTATTCCAACTTTAGTGTTTATGTTCTTTCTAACATTGCAAGTTGATGCACTATGCCCTTTCCTACCACAATGAAAACATTTGACAAAGGGACTACTTGAAATTTTTGAGGAAACAAAGAAGTTCTTATAAGACTTTTGATGGTTGTTTGGATTAAAACCCAAACCGACTTTTTGAAAAACACATTTTTGTCTCCCTAACAACACATTCAAGTTGTCTCTTCCAAAAGTGAATTTTGCAAGAGTGTTGTTCAAGTCTTCAATTTCTTTTTCAAAAGCTTTACATGACAAACAAGGTAATGATATGGATGCATTATCATGTGAAGAACAAGTCATACATAACGAATTAGCATCTATGAGTCCTAAGGTCTCATTTTCAATTTTGAGTTCATTTAACTCCTTAGTTAAGGTGGAAACTTTGTTTGTCAATAGGGAGATTGTTTTATTGGAAGTCAAAATCATTTTTGTGAGTCTCAAAGATTCATCATGCAATTCTTGAAAGGCATCTTGCAATTCATCATAAGAAGATGGAGGTTCTAGGCTAGAAGAAGTTACCTCGATATCGCTTTCTCCACTTTCTTCTCCTTGAGCCATGAGGCAAAGATGGGCTTCTTCATTTTCTGAATCGTCGGAAGAGCTTAAGTCATTGTCCTCCCAAGCTATATATGCTCTTCTTCCTTTCCTTTCCTTAGAAGGCCTTTTCTCAAACTTTTCCGTCTTCTTGAGATACATAGGACACTCCATTTTCATGTGTCCCGATTTTCCATATTCATAGTATTTTGGAGGAGTAGAGGATCCTTCTCCTTTGTGATATGCTTTCTTTTGAGGAAAGGGTGGCCTTCTTTGAAATCCCTTGTTATTTAGGAATCTTTCAAATTTTCTCACAAGGAGACTAAGATTCTCCTCACTTAGCTCCCCACTTTCACCATCCTCTTTATCATCTTCATCATCATCTTCAATTGTAGAGGAAGTAGCTTTGAGTGCGATTCCCTTCTTCTTTTTGTCATGCTCTTCATTTTGGTTGAGTCTATTTAGTTCCAGCTCATGTTCTTGAAGCTTTCCAAATAAAGTGGCTAAAGACATTGTTGATAAATCTCTTGATTCGGCAATCGCCGACACTTTGGGTTGCCAATTCCTGCTTAGATATCTCAACACTTTGTTAATAAGATCCTCATTAGGAAATGTCTTTCCCAATGAGATAAGATGATTAACAATATGAGTAAACCTCTTTTGCATATCTTGAATACTCTCACCTTGGTTCATTCTAAACAATTCATATTCATGAGTAAGAGTGTTTATTCGAGATCGTTTTACCTCACTAGTACCTTCATGAGTTACTTGTAGAGTATCCCACATTTCTTTTGCGGTTTTACAATTTGACACCCTAAAGAATTCATCATGCCCCAAAGATGTGGTGATGAAGTTTTTGGCTCTCAAGTTGTATTGAACCTTCTTTTTATCATCATCGGTCCATTCATTTCTAGGTGTATTAATTTTCACACTATCTTTAGCTTGTGTTGGGACAAAAGCACCATTTTCAACGACGTCTCACACATCTAAGTCAATAGCTTCAATAAAAATTTTCATCCTTTCTTTCCAATAGGCATAACCATCCCCATTGAAATAAGGAGGTCTGTTTATAGAAGAACCTTCATTTGAAAAACCATTTGAAGCCATTACTTCTCTTGAAGCTGCTAAGCTCTTTATATAAGAGTCTAGCTCTAATACCACTTGTTACCAAGTGGCCTCAATACTCAAGAGGGGGGGTGAATTGAGTATGAAAACTAAGTTCGCAAATTTTTCACAAATCGTTTGATAACTTATTTTTGTTGAAGCTATTGAATGATTAGAAATAATTGGAAGGATGAGATAAACACTTTTACTTATAACAGAAATAGTCTACGAGACAGTATCCAAGAAAATCAATAAAACAATATACAAAATAAACAGAGAGAGGGTTTAGAGATAACAAACACAGTCGTTTATCCTGGTTCAATCACCAATCCACTTGTGATCTACGTCCAGTCCCCAAGCAACAACTTGAGATTTTCCACTATATCTTCAAGCTTCAATGGGTGCTTGACAACCACTACAACCTTGAGCACTCAACCCTTTTGGGATACCTCACCCTTGGAGCTTGAGTCTCTTCAACTAAGGGATACCTCACCCTTTACACTTTTGGAGGGATGCCTCACCCTCTTTACAAAGCAATAATGATAGATAGAATGAAACTCTCAATAGAGCAGATGAATACAAATTGAAGCTCTAATATGCTCTCAAATATTTTTCACGTTTTTGACAAAAAACAGAGCAAGAAAATGATTTGAGGATTGATTCACGTTTGGACGTATTGGTAATCAGTTTTTGGTTCAAGGTCAACCTCAAATAAAGACCCAACTTTGGTATTTATAAGTTTCTCATTTAATAGAGCCGTTGGGGTTTTCTGGGCATGCATTAAATGCATTAAATATAGCCATTGACGTTGTCGATTCTTGTAATTGATTACACACTCAGTAATCGATTACATATGTTGTTCCAACGTGTTCTTGACTTTCAGGCTCTGTGTAATCGATTACATTCTTAGTGTAATCGATTATATGGCTTCTGACTTGTGTGTAATCGATTACATTCTTGGTGTAATCGATTACATGACTTCTGACTTGCTGTGTAATCGATTACATTCTTGGTGTAATCGATTACATGACTTATGACTTCTGTGTAATCGATTACAATATCCATGTAATCGATTACATGACTCTTTGAACGTGTTCATGCTTTTCTGGGCTTGATGTAATCGATTACATATATTGTGTAATCGATTACATGGCCTCTGACTTGCTTGTAATCGATTACATTTCTCATGTAATCAATTACATGCCTTCTGTTTGCTGTGTAATTGATTACAAACATCATGTAATCGATTACATTGACATCTGAACACATTTTTCAAGTCCAATAAAGCTTGTAAGTCATTTCTAACACCTTGAGACAATTGTTTAAGCATGAATCCTTTTAAAAGTATTAGTTTTAAGATTGAAACACAAGTTTTCTTGAAAGCCATGTTTATCTTTGAAATTTCCCATTAATTTTGAAATCATATATTGAAAAACCATTTGAGAAATCTTAAGAGCATTTAACATTAGTGTCCTAAGTCTTATAACTAAATAAACCTTCTTGTCTTCTTTCTTTGATCTTGATTTTTCCTTTTGTGCTTGATCTTCACTATTGCACTTGATCTTCGCTTTTGTCTTTGTTATAATCAAAAACCATTTGACATGTCTTAGAGACATAAGCATTCACAACCAGTTCGTGAGCTGTTGCTTCAGTCGAGGAACTTTGCTGACTTGGAGTATGAGGATGAGGAAGACCCCGAGGAGGATCCTATGGAGGATCCAGGGGGAGATCCTGCTCTCTAGAGGTCTAGACTTGGGCCAGTGCATATTTTAGAGTCAGTTGGCACTATATGTCTTTTGGATATAAACTTGTATATTTAACTTGTATATTTTGGGTGGATTGTAATCCATGCCACTAATATGTATATAATCTTTTGGTGTGTAATATTAACTAGCTATATCTTGTGCTGTTACGTCTACTTTAAAGTTATATTTTCGAGAAAAGAAATTTAAAATCCGTATTTTGTTATGTTAAGTATGATATCCGCAAGAAAGGAAATCGTAACTTTGGAACTTATACCCTACGACATTAAATATTTTGTAACTTGGGTAAAGGGATTTAAAGGAGTCGGTCAGAAATGTGATACTCAAAGGAGGGTGTTACAAGTATCATGACACCTTTAATTCATCAATCAATGATTCTAGGTAAATATCATTGTCATTTCTAGGTGGTCGTAGTTCAAGGATCAGTAAGGATAACATACAATATTCTAGCTTCATACACAACCATAAAGGTAAATTATATGCTATCAACACCATAGGTCATTTACTATGAGATATACTTATGGTTCGATGTGGATTGAATCCATCGCTAGCTAACCCAAGCCTTGTGTTGCGAGAATCTTTTGCAAAATCAGGATGAGCACTATTAAAGTCCTTCCATGCTTAACCATCAGCAGAATGTCTCAACTTTCCATCCTTTGAATGCTCATCTTGATGCCATCAAAGCATATTGGTTGTCCTTGAAAACATAAACAACCTTTGGAGCCTTAGAATTAAAGGAACATGTCTCAAAATCTTAACAAGCACATTAAGTTTCTTGGAAGATTCAAACTCACAATCGACGTCAGAATATTCAATTTATCGTGAATCTCCACTTAAATAGCAAAACTTGTCATCCTTATAACTACCACTATACAGGATACAATCATTAGGACATATATGAATCTTCTTGTAGTCAAGACCCAAGTCCTTTATCATGGCATTGGTTTTGTTGAAAGATGGAGTAGTATTCAAATTAGGTATAGCTTCTTTTAACAACTCAAGAAGATATGTAAAAGATGCATTGCTCCATCCATGAAGACATTTTAACAAATAAAGTTTGATAGTGAATGACAATGTAGAGAATTTTTCACAACCTAGGTATAGTTATTTATTAGCCTCCTCAATCAATTTATAAAACTTCTTTGCATCTTTCATTAGCACCTTCATTAATCCCACCCTCTTGCACTACATCTCTAATGTTATCATTCAATAAGTTATCAATGTCATCATGTGGGTCTTCAACATCTATGTCAGCATCAAGACTCGTTGCACTTAGCCTCTCTCCATGGTTGATCCATTTTTTACAGTGCACAACAAATCCCTTGCATATTAAATGTTCATACACAAGATCTCTTGTTCTCCAACAACAATTTACACATTTTGCATAAGGGCAAAATATCTCTTCTCCTATGGGTTCTCCAATGAAAAATGCAAAATCTAAGAAAAACTGAACACCATCAATGTACTCCTTGCTAAACCTTGGTAAATCCATCCATTCCTTGAACTTATCTTTTAATTCACTGATAAGAAATTTCTTTTTTGTATTAATGTTCAAATGCTAACACAAATATTCATAATATTAAATTAGTCTAAACAATAAATATCATATAAACCCGTTCAAGTAAATAATGTGGGATAATAAGTAAGATTTAAATAGGAGAATTTTATGTCTAACTAGGTAAAAAAGTTAGGATTAGTCATCCTTTTGAGTTCAGACTCTAGAAACTGGTTGAGTGCTTTACTAGCGCCTGATAAAACAAAGAGAGAAATTATGGAATTGAGTGAAAATTAATGGGATACATATTAAAACACTTAATCATGTAATAACAATTTACTAATGAACACCCCATGTTACTGATGTAATTAAATTTCCTAACAACCCCCTTAAATTATGAGCTTTCTATCCTATAGAAAGGCGCATCTTAGCTTTTAATGCCAATTGAATCAGGTCCATTGGATCTCCATAGCCCAAGTTCTACAACTGCATAGACAAGCTGTCAAGATAGCTTTCTTGCAAAAGTAGATCTATTTTCAAATAAAATTGATATTAAACCAATCATGTAAAAATTATGAAATTCTAACACAAAGTAAGTCCATCCCTTATCTTTCTAACCAAACAAACTTCATGTCATTCAGATTCCTATAGCTCAAGTTATGCAAACTTGAAATGTGTTGTCAGGATCCCAAATTCTACAGAAAAATAGCCTATCTTCAATTTAAGGCTGGCACCAAACTGTGGATAAATGACCCTCGTGTGTTTTAATTAATGACTAAACTGAACATGATTATTATTTCTTTAATTCACTAACTACTTGCCAAGCTTGATTTTTTCAATGAGATTTAATGGAGTAAGAAAAGTGCATGCAAAGAATCATGGAGTAAAGCATTTCAATGCAAGGATCATGAAGGAAAACTTGAAGAAGGAGCATCATGAAGAAGGAATTCAAGGAAGATCATTAGAAACTTTTTGTAAAGAAAAGACTTAGTATAATTCTTTGATTAAGCTCTCTAAAATAAGTAAAAATAGACTAAGAATGAAAAGGTTAATTAATAAGTTTGTACATCTATGTGTACATCTATGTACTTTCAGTTAATTAACTAACTTTTAATGAAAACCTATGTGTACATCTAAGTATACATATTATACATCTATGTATACATCGATTGATTCTGGACTTACTTGATCAATATGCACGTTTGCATATATACATCAATTGGTACATCGATGTATAAATCAAAACAGAAGTAAGAATGCATTTTTGACATATATACATCGATTTGTACATCTATGTATAAGTCAAGACAGAAGCATTTGACATATATACATCGATTAGTACATCTATGTATAAGTCAACACAGAAGCATTATATATATATATATACATCTATTGATACATCGATGTATAAGCCAAAATAGAAGCAAGAACGTTTTGAAATAACTATACAATCGATTAGTTAATCGATGTATAATCTTCTGGGCTGAAAATATAAAGTTTTTTCAAGAACAACATCGATGTATTCATATGTGTATCATTCAAGATCAAGAACATCCAAGAAAACAATTGATTAGACAATCGATGTACACATGTTATAAAAGTGAAATCTTATTTAATACATCTGTGTACACATTGTAACACCCTTGTGGGGATGTCACATTTATGATGCAATAAAATAAAATAAAATAAAATAAAATTCTTACCCAAGTTATAAAACGTTTGGTACATAAATAATTTTAGTGACAAATTTTTTTTTCCTTTTATACTTATAACATTAAATAAAATAACACAGAATATAAAATAAAATAGAGTATAATCACATCATAATATACATATGATTTTTGTCTTAAGTACACAAATAATTTACAATTACAAATATTTAACAAAGCAATAAAAAGTCAGTATACTACTAAAAGCATAACATTGCCCAAGTGCACCTCGAAAGATTTCTAACCCTCTGATAGAGCATCTTCGAAGAGATCATCAAAGGACGAGATTATCCCGGAGGTCCCACGAGCTCTACTTGACACGAGTCCCAAGCTATTGACTCACTATCGAGCTCAAGGCGCATGAAATATTCCTTCCCGATCATCAAGAGTCGAGGCAACTCTAGATGTAGATATAAAGTAATAGTAAATATAACATCTCCATCATACTCTCTACATAGGGTCACAGTCAAACGTCCCATGTAGACTATAGATCCTCTATCCTCTCGCCTACACCAGGCCTCCGAACCTCCGTGAAACTCAAGTCTCACAAACCCGAAGAATCCCGGCAACGCCATGATCTCAAGATCAGTCTTGATGGTGAGAATGATCTATCGGCTCGTCTTCCTCGTACGGTTCACTCGGCTGTTGATCGTCTGGATACTGTATCTCAAGAGGCTGTTCCTCCTCCTCTTCCTCAAACTCTTTATGTAAATAAAATAATAGTATAGAGAAAAGCATATAGAGAGGTGAGACAATCTACATCATTACAAGCATGGCAAATAAGAAAATGATAATACAAACAATTATCACAATAGTACATACCAATATATCATGCATAATATAGCAAAGTAATACATACCATTATATCACACACAATATAGCAAAGTAATACATCAGACATTTTATCACAGATTATAGTAAGCAGTAAAATGCAGATAATGAATGAACACACACCAACTCGTTCCTACTCCATGGAGCTAAACACGGTATTAGAGAGAATCATATGCAAAGAACTAATAGTACCTCTAGAAAATTCCCAAAAACTATTACAAATTACAAACGTTGTGTCTATAGTCTATAGTCCAAAACATCGTTTTCGCATGTTACACACTCCAAAACATCGTGCACTACAGGCATTGTACATAATAGTCTCTACCAGACCTCGATTAAGAATAGTGCTTGTCGAGATCATTAGTGTGTTGTCCGTTACCACGGCCCAGAGAAGCTACCCACTGTCCACATATGGATTTATTCGCACACTAATGCCTCCAAGTTCAATAAGTGAACCATACTACGCTTATCACACCAACAACATGGTATGATTCATCTCGTCAATCAATCACCAATTATCAACCAAATTGACACAACTCTCAGAGCATTATCTAAAATTACAAAAAAAATACCTTTAATATCAATATTTTACCATATTTACGAAAACACCCTTAGTCACAATATTCCAAAATATAACATGTCTCCACTTGACAGTACTATCTCACAACATATCCAGGTCCACCACTTTGGCCCGACAGTAAAACTTACTGTTCCATTTAGTCGCTTAGAAATTTTATCACATTTTCACAATCGCGTAGTTTTAAAAAATGTTTTAAAATCGCGTAACTATATTTTGATGTTTTTGAATGTCGCGTAATGTTTTTAAATCATTTTCTCAATCGCATAAGATTTTTAATTCATTTTCTTAACCGAATAGCTTAAAATCATGATTTTAAATATGTGTAAACTATATCTAGTACTTTTAAACTACGTAGAGTATTTTCCTTATGTTATAAATATATTATGGAATCTTTTCATTTTATTCGTTTGATTTTAGTAAATTTCGGCAACATTTTGCCTATAAAATCAGTATATGGTATTTTTAACGTTTTTCTCTAATTACTATCAATTTTAACCTTATCCAATAATTACACTTTAAAACTTGCTAACGCGCTTCAAAACTCATAGAGTGAGCTTTACGTTAGTATTTTTCAAGCGTTCTCTTTAATTCTTGCTTAAAATAAATTCTACTAATTTTAGAATTCTAGAACTAAGTTCATTCATTTTATTTTCTCAAAGATTCATTGGAATCAAATTCTCTTGTAAATTAATTACTTAACCTATCTTAGAAAATAAAATGGCATGTTGGCCAAAATCAATCTAAATCATTCTCAAATTTATTATTTTACCTAGATTCTTTAAATCATTGATTTAGAAAATGGTTGAGAACATTTTGGTTCTCTGTTTAATGGTAAGGCCGTGAGCCTCATAGTGTTCTTTGGAACACTCATACAATCGTTTCATGTTATTCACATCCTATTTTAATAATCATTCAATATATAAACACATGAAATATATTTTAAAGCTATAAATATGCTTGCAAATAAAATAAATCACAAATAGGAAAGCATTTAAACAAACACATAAATAAGAAAAACAATAAACAACCACACAAATGAATCCTTATGGATTCTTCACACACTTACAATTCCATTTTCTCATCACCATACAAGGTTGATGAGACTAAATCTCCCTCTTACCTCTTGAAGACAAGGATCTCCTAGCCTCCTCCTTCTCCTTACTTTCCTGAAAACCAACACAAAACCCTAATAATTCTTAAATTATTAGTAAAATCATATACAAGGATCGAGATTGAAAAACCATGGAACAATCATGGTTTAGAAAATCACAAATCAAATTTTAAACCATAGAATCAAAACTTACCCTTAGGGAAGTGAACAAAAGCTTTGATTTTGAACTAGATAGAGTAGGTTTTTGACAAAACCTTGTGAAGGAAAAGTGTTTAGGATAGAGTTTTGGTTTAGAAAATGTGAAGAGGTAAAATTATAGAAGATTGGTAGGGTATTTGAGAATGAAGGCTGAATTTGAGAGAGAAAATGGAAGAGAAAGTTGCTTGGTGTTCTTGAGATTTTTGAAGAGAATAGAAAGCTTAAATTTAGATAAGTGTTAAAATGAATATTGAGAGTGTAAAGGGAGGGGGCTGCCGTGTGGGTATTGTGGGTGAGGTTGAGTGTTTAATTTGGATAGTAAATATCCATTTGTGTTCACACTTTGATGCACATGGCTTATGTCATTTGGATGGTTCAAGAACCATGTAGAACTTGTGAGAACTTGGCCATCTAGCCTCCTTTGGCCGTGGGACTCCTTGGGGTTTAGGGGACTTAATTTGATTTCCATTAAAGTTAATTACAAGCTAATTAAATAGATAATTAATTAGGTTAAGTCTCCTATTAACACTTAATTAACATTTTAATTATAAAACTAATTAGTTTAATATATATTAGCATATATTATAGCTTCTAAATAAAATTAGGATATCTAATTAATATTTAGATTATAACTAATTAATAACTAGGTTAGCTTACTTAGTTTACTAATTAGGTAATTAGATTAACTAAATTAGGTTTAATTAGTTAATTAATCATACCACTATTGTTGACTAATTCTCAACCTTTGATTTTAACTTTAATTCCTAGCCCTAGATTTGATCTAAGGTGGATATTGCTTAGTGATTAAACTTGAATTCTTATCTCACCATTGATTTGATCAATGGCTATGATCAAAGGCTTCCTAACCAAGTTTTTATCCAATGGTCTATATTAAAGTCCATGCTTCTTTCTTTGACCTATTCCTATTGGTTAGAATTTTTCAAGCCACTTTCGTTGACTTGCTCCTATTGGCTTAGAATCTGGTCCAGTCAGAATCGTTGACTGCTTTTCTAAACGCGGGTATCACAGATTTTTCAGGGTCCATGGTCATTTTGAGGCAGATTTCTACTGTTTTTGAGATAGTAGGTATTGTTAAATAAAATAATATTATAATAATATAAAATTATTTTATTGCACGCTTAAATCCTAAAAATTAAAATATTAATATATATATCAATCAAAATTAGGTTTAGTAAGATCCCCAAGCTCCAATTAATTAAAATAAGATTTTTTCGGTCAAAAAATTATTATTTCCCTGGCTCAGAGCAAATCACATACAACAGTCAAATACACTCACAAAACAATCAAATTCATTTTACTACTCACAAAAATTACAAAATAGTACATTTGAGACTATATTGTAATTAACCCAAGAGTTGGGGTGTTACAACTCTCCCCTATTATTAAGAATTTCATCCCCGAAATTCATCATACATCAAAACAATTGAGGGTATTGCTCCCTCATCCTATCTTCTAGCTCCCATGTAGCATCTCCCGTTACATCATTCCATATCACCTTTACCAGCTCAATCATCTTCCCTTGAAGTTGCTTCACTCTCCTGTCCTCGATCCTAACAGGAAGTGTTTCATACGTTAAATTATCCTTCAGCTGCACTTCATCTGGCTGTATAACATAAGTTGGATTTCGAATGTATTTCCTCAACTGAGACACATGAAATACATTATGTAGATTGGATAGAAAAGGTGGTAAAGCTATTTGGTAAGCTACAGGACCAATCCGATGAATAATTTGATAAGGCCCTATGAATTTAGGAGTAAGCTTCCTAGACTTGATAACTCTTCCGACACCAGTCGTAGGCGTTACTCTCAAGAATACATGCTCACCTTCTTCAAATTCCAGAGGTCGCCTTCGCTTATCAGCATAGCTCTTCTGTCGGCTCTGAGTCGTTCGCATCTTCTCCTGTATCATCTTCACCTTTTCCGTAGTCTGCTGCACAAGATCAGGCCCAATAATCATACTTTCCCCATCCTGATACCAACACAAAGGTGTTTGGCATCGTCGTCCATGAAGGGCTTCATAGGGTGCCATCCCTATACTCGAGTGAAAACTATTGTTGTAGGTGAATTCTATCAAAGACAAGAATTCATCCCAACTCCCTTATTTTTCTAACACACAAGCACGCAACAAATCCTCCAACGATTGAATTGTTCTCTCCGTTTAACCATCAGTCTGCGGATGATACGTAGAACTCAATCACAATTTAGTTCCCATGGCTTCTTGTAAACTTTGCCAGAACCTCGAAGTAAACCTCGGATCTCTATTAGACACTATACTTGCAGGTACACCATGAAGTCTAACAATTTTATTGATGTATATCTGGGTTAATCGCTCCAACGAATACTTAATATTGATTGGCAAGAAGTGTGCTGACTTTGTAAGCCTATCAACTATAACCCATATAGAATCATGACCTTTCCTCGTCCTTGGAAATCCGGTAACAAAATCCATCGAGATACTATCCCACTTCCACTCTGGAATAGTCAAAGGTTGTAACATGTTGGCAGGCCTTTGATGTTCCACTTTTGCCTTCTGACAAATGAGACAAGACGTCACACGTTCCTCTACATCTCTCTTCATTCTTGGCCACCAAAACATCCGCTTCAAGTCTTGATACATCTTAGTCATCCCCGGATGCATACTCAAATTACTTGTATGAGCTTCATCCAAAATTACTTTCTTAAGATCGGGATCATCAGGTATACAAACTCGTCCTTCAAATCTTAAGATTCCATCATATCCTTCCTCCACCGTCGCTTTATGACCTTGCTTCAACAATTCCTTTTCATTCTGTAAAAACAAATCCTCATCTTGTTTTTCTCGGATTACTTCCAGCAAGTCATTCAAAACTACAACTTTACTTAGACGAATCTTTCCGGGTACCAATTCCACTAACAACCATAGATCTCTAAATTGATTTATCAATTCCTCATCCTTTATCATCATGGTAGAAACACTGACTACCTTTCTGCTCAAGGCATTCGCTACCACATTCGCCTTTCCTAGATGGTATTGAAGCTGAAAATCATAGTCCTTCAAGAATTCCAACCATCGCCTCTGCCTCATGTTCAGTTCCTTTTGATTAAACAAGTATTTTAAGCTCTTGTGATCGCTAAAGACATTGAACATAGCTCCATACAGAAAATGCCTCCACACTTTCAACGCAAAGACTACTGCGGCTAGTTCCAAATCATGCATTGGGTAGTTCCTCTCATGAACCTTCAACTGTCTTGAAGCATAAGCTACTATATTCCGGTTCTGCATTAACACATATCCTAACTCTTGGTAAGAAGCGTCACAATACACCTCAAAAGATTTGTTAGGATCCGATAAAATTAACACTGGTGCAGTCGTCAATCTCTTCTTCAGCTCTTGGAAACTTGCTTCACGTTCCTCCGTCCAATCAAAAGCTTGACTTTTCCTTGTGAGTTGTGTAAGTGGTCCAGCTATCTTGGAAAAACCTTCAATAAACATTCGGTAATATTCGGCTAGTCCAACAAAACTTCGAACATCAATCACTATTTTAGGCCTTTCCCACTGCAAAACGGTCTCTACCTTTGATGGGTCTACCGCAATACCTTCCTTGGAAATTACGTGACCTAGAAATTGAACTTCTTCTAACCAAAACTTGCACTTTGCCAATTACACATGCAGCTTCTTCTCCTTCAAAATATGGAGAACTATACTGAGATATTCAGCATGCTCTTCTTGACTTTGAGAGTAGATTAGAATGTCATCGATAAAGACAACGACAAATCTGTCTAGGTACGAATGAAAAATCCTATTCATATAATCCATGAATATTGCAGGAGCATTCGTCACTCCAAACGGCATCACTTGATACTCATAATGTCCATAACGAGTTCGAAAAGCTGTCTTAGGTACATCATCGACCTTAACACGAATCTGATGATAACTTGATCGCAGATCTATCTTAGAGAATACAGCGGCTCCCTTCAACTGATCCATCAAGTCATCAATTCTCGGAAGTGGATACTTATTCTTTATAGTAACCTTGTTCAACTGATGATAATCAACACAAAGTCGAGAAGTTCCATCCTTCTTTTTGACTAGTAGTACTGGTGCTTCCCATAGCGAAACACTAGGTCGCACAAACTGTTTCTCCAATAGTTCCTCCAATTGCTTCTTCAACTCTGCCAACTCTGCAGGCGACATTTGGTATGATGCAATTGAAATAGGACCTGCTCCTAGCACCAAAACAATAGAGAACTCGATCTCCCTTTCCGGTGGCAAACCAGGTACATCATCAGGAAAAATCTCTAGAAACTCATTGATGATAGGAATAGTGCTCACATCTTTCTCACTCTTGACTTCTAAAGAAGATAGCAACATAAATCCTTGAGCTCCATCTTGCAACAATGACTTGACTTTAACCGCAGTCAAGAATCCAGAACTTTCTTCCTTAGGAACAACTATGGTTTTACTTGCACAGTCTATCAGGATATGGTTAGAAGATAACCAATCTATTCCTAGTATTATGTCTATCTCAACAAGAGGTAAACAAATTAAATTGACCGAAAACACACGATCCTTTATAACAATAGGATAGTTCATACATATTTTGGATGTAACAACAGGCTTGGCAGTTGGCGTAGAAATAATCCATTGAAAACTCAGAGAAGACACAGGCAGTTTCAATCGTTCCACACAATCATATGTAATAAATGAGTGTGTTGCACTCGAATCATATAGCAAAGTCAGGTGATTACCTTCAATGACACATTCTCCTTGAATAAGATCTTCAGATTGAGAAGCTTCAGTTCCAGTCATTGTATACACTCGCCCTCCAGATCGCGGTTGAGTAGCACGAACATTACTTATAGCAGGCTTCCTCTCCGGCTGAGTACAATCCCTAAAAACATGTCAAGGTTTTCTGCAGTTAAAGCAGATCGTTCCTCTAATCAAACAATCTGTAGAGATATGGCCACTCTTGCCACATTTAAAACACCTTGGCATAAACGCCACATTCTGACTAGCTCAGTTTCCGCTAGAACTTCTCCCAACAGACGAACGTTGAGGCTTACTTCCTGATGGTCTTGCATAAGGTTTGCGTTGAAACCGGGTATTACTGTTATTACCCCATCTTTGGAACCTAGTCGGTCCAAAGTTATGATTCTTAGAATCTCGTGACGGCTCCAACTCCTTGAGTCGTCGACAAGTATCCATCAAAGCGGGAAATTCCCTCATCCTCATTGGTAGTACTGCTCGCCTCAGTTCTACCCTCAGTCCATCTTCAAACTTTTGGCACTTCCATACCTCATCTGACTGAATTTGGAAATACCTCGAGAGCTGCGACAAGCTCTCAAATTTAGCAGTATATTCTCCAACAGTCATGTTACCTTGTCCCAGACCAAGAAATCCCATCTCCTTGGCATGTCGGGCACTACCAGGAAAGTACTTCTCCAGAAATACTTCACTAAACACCTCCCAGGTGATCTCAGTCCCTTCAGCACGCAATAATTGGTGGGTTCCTCTCAACAATTCTCAGCATCTCCTCTCAACATAAATGTAGCATATGTCACCTTCCTATTTTTTGCGCACCCCATACCTTCGAATACTCTTTCCAAGTCTTGAATCCAAAGACTCGCCTTCTCAGGATCAAACTCGCCTTTAAACTGTGGCGGGTTGTTGCGCCTAAACTCAGACAAATTCAGAGCATCAGCAATTGCATCTTGCTATTGAGCTGCTCGTTGATTTTGCTGGGTAATTACTTTCGCCATTCGTTGCATAGCTTTAGCAGCTGCAATCATTGGGTCTACATTACGTGCCGCGTTTGCACGTGTTCCTCTTCCGCTAGACATCTTCTTTCTTCAACAAGACAAAACAAGGTCAGATGTAACCTTTCGGAAACAAATCACAGAGAATCACACAACACAAGCAAAAACAGACCTAACCACAACCCCAAAAGACTCTAACTTGGGCTCTGATACTAACTAATGTAACACCCTTGTGGGGATGTCACATTTATGATGCAATAAAATAAAATAAAATAAAATAAAATTCTTACCCAAGTTGTAAAATGTTTGGTACATAAATAATTTTAGTGACAATTTTTTTTCCTTTTATACTTATAACATTAAATAAAATAACACAGAACACAAAATAAAACATAGTATAATCACACCTTAATATACATATGATTTTTGACTTAAGTACATAAATAATTTACAACTACAAATATTTAACAAAGCAATAAAAAGTCAGTATACTACTAAAAGCATAACATTGCCCAAGTGCACCTCGAAAGATTTCTAACCCTCCGATGGATTATCTTCAGAGAGATCATCGAAGGATAGACATCCTGGAGGTCCCACAGCTTTACGGACATGAGTCCGAGCAGTTGACTCACTACTGAGCTCACTAGGCGCATGGAATATTCCTTCCCAGTAACGCCTAAGAGTCAGAGGTAACTCTAGATGTAGATATAAAGTAGTAGTAAATATAACATCTCCATCAAACTCTCTACATAGGGACATAGTCAAACGTCCCACGTAGACTACAGATCCTCTATCCTCTCGCATATGCCAGGCCTCTGAACCTCCGTGAAACTCAAGTCTCACGAACCTGAAGAATCCCGGCAATGCCATGATCTCAAGATCAGTCCTGATGGTGAGAATGATCTATCGGCTCGTCTTCCTCGTACGGTTCACTCGGCTGTCGATCGTCTGGATACTGTATCTCAAGAGGTTGTTCCTCCTCCTCTTCCTCAAACTCTTTACGGAAATAAAATAATAGTATAGAGAAAAGCATATAGAGAGGTGAGACAATCTACATCATTACCGGCATGGCAAATAAGAAAATGACAATACAAACAATTATCACAATAGTACATACCAACATATCATGCATAATATAGCAAAGTAATACATACCATTATATCACACACAGTATAGCAAAGCAATACATTATACATTTTATCACAGATTATAGTAAGCACTAAAATGCAGATAATGAATGAACACACACCGACTCATTCCTACTCCATGGAGCTAAACACGGATATTAGAGAGAATGATCTGCAAAGAACTAATAGTACCTCAGGCTGCCCAACCAAACTATTACAGTGTCCAGCGTTGTGTCTATAGTCCATAGTCCAAAACATCGTGTAGCAGTACACAGTCCAAAACATCGTGCACTACAGGCATTATACATAATAGTCTCTACCAGACCTCGATTAAGAATAGTGCTTGTCGAGATCATTAGTGTGTTGCCCGTTACCACGGCCCAGAGGAGCTACCCACTGTCCACATATGGATTCATTCGCACACTAATGCCTCCAAGTTCAATAAATGAACCACACTACGCTTATCACACCCATAATACGGTGTGATTCATCTCGTCAATCAATCGCCAATTATCAACCAAATTGACACAACTCTCAAAGCATGATCTAAAATTACAAAAAAATACCTTTAATATCAATATTTTACCATATTTATGAAAATGCCCTTAGTCACAATATTCCAAAATATAGCATGTCTCCACTTGACAGTACTATCTCACAACATGTCCGAGTCCACCACTTTGGCCCAATAGTAAAACTCACTATTCCATTTAGTCGCGTAGAAATTTTATCGCATTTTCACAATCACGTCATTTTCAAAAATGTTTTAAAATTGCGTAAGTATATTTTGACATTTTTGAATGTCGTGTAATGTTTTTAAATCATTTTCTCAATCGCATAAGATTTTTAATTCGTTTTCTTAACCGAATAGCTTAAAATCATGATTTTAAATATGTGTAAACTATATCTAGTACTTTTAAACTACGTAGAGTATTTTCCTTATGTTATAAATATATTATGGAATCTTTTCATTTTATTCGTTTGATTTTAGTAAATTTCAGCAACATTTTACCTATAAAATCAGTATATAGTATTTTTAATGTTTTCCTCTAATTACTGTCAATTTTAACCTTACCCAATAATTACACTTTGAAACTTGCTAACGCGCTTCAAAACTCATAGAGTGAGCTTTACGTTAGTATTTTTCAATCGTTCTCATTAATTCTTGCTTAAAATAAATTCTACTAATTTTAGAATTCTAGAACTAAGTTCGTTCATTTTATTTTCTCAAAGATTCATTGAAATCAAATTCTTTTGTAAATTAATTACTTAACCTATCTTAGAAAATAAAATGGCATGTTGGCCAAAATCAATCTAAATCAGTCTCAAATTTATTATTTTACCTAGATTCTTTAAATCATTGATTTAGAAAATGGTTGAGAACATTTTGGTTCTCTGTTTAATGGTAAGGTCGTGAGCCTCATAGTGTTCTTTGGAACACTCATACAATCATTTCATGTTATTCACATCCTATTTTAATAAACATTCAATATATAAACACATGCAATATATTTTAAAGCTATAAACATGCTTGCAAATAAAATAAATCACAAATAGGAAAACATTTAAACAAACACATAAATAAGAAAAATAATAAACAACCACACAAATGAATCCTTATGGATTCTTCACACACATACAATTCCATTTTCTCATCACCATACAAGGTTGATGAGATTAAATCTCCCTCTTACCTCTTGAAGACAACGATATCCTAGTCTCCTCCTTCTCCTTGCTTTCTTGAAAACCAACACAAAATCCTAATAATTCTTAAATAATTAGTAAAATCACATACAATGATCAAGATTGAAAAACAATGGAACAATCATGGTTTAGAAAATCACAAATCAAATTTTAAACCATAGAATCAAAACTTACCCTTAGGGAAGTGAACAAAAGCTTTGATTTTGAACTAGATAGAGTAGGTTTTTGACAAAACCTTATTAAGGAAAAGTGTTTAGGATAGAGTTTTGGTTTAGAAAATGTGAAGAGGTAAAATTATAGAAGATTGGTAGGGTATTTGAGAGTGAAGGCCGAATTTGAGAGAGAAAATGGAAGAGAAAGTTGCTTGGTGCTCTTGAGATTTTTGGAGAGAATAAAAAGCTTAAATTTAGATAAGTGTTAAAATGAATATTGAGAGTGTAAAGGGAGGGGGCTGCCATGTGGGTATTGTGGGTGAGGTTGAGTGTTTAATTTGGATAGTAAATATCCATTTGTGTTCACACTTTGATGCACATGGCTTATGTCATTTGGATGGTTCAAGAACCATGTAGAACTTGTGAGAACTTGGCCATCTAGCCTCCTTTGGCCGTGGGACTCCTTGGGGTTTAGGGGACTTAATTTGATTTCCATTAAAGTTAATTACAAGCTAATTAAATAGATAATTAATTAGGTTAAATCTTCTATTAACACTTAATTAACATTCTAATTATAAAACTAATTAGTTTAATATATATTAGCATATATTATAGCTTGTAAATAAAATTAAGATATCTAATTAATATTTAGATTATAACTAATTAATAACTAGGTTAGCTTACTTAGTTTGCTAATTAAGTGATTATATTAACCAAATTAGGTTTAATTAGTTAATTAATCATGCCACTATTGTTGACTAATTCTCAACCTTTGATTTTAACTTTAATTCCTAGCTCTAGATTTGATCTAAGGTGGATATTGCTTAGTGACTAAACTTGAATTCTTGTCTCACCATTGATTTGATCAACAGTTATGATCAAAGGCTTCCTAACCAAGTTTTCATCCAATGGTCCATATTAAAGTCCATGCTTGTTTCTTTGACCTATTCCTATTGGTTAGAATTTTTCAAGCCACTTTCGTTGACTTGCTCCTATTGGCTTAGAATCTGGTCCAGTCAGAATCGTTGACTGCTTTTCTAAATACGGGTCCAACAGACTTTTCAGGGTCTATGGTCATTTTGAAATAGATTTCTACTATTTTTGAGACAGTAAGTACTGTTAAATAAAATAATATCATAATAATATAAAATTATTTTATTACACAGCTTAAATCCTAAAAATTAAAAGATTAATATATATCAATCAGAATTGGGTTTAGTAAGATCATCCAGCTCTAATTAATTAAAATAAGATTTTTTCGGCCAGAAAATTATTATTTTCCCGGCTTAGAGCAAATCACATACAACAGTCAAATACACTCACGAAACAATCAAATTCATTTTGCTACTCATAGAAATTACAAAACAGTACATTTGGGACTATATTGTAATTAACCCAAAAGTTGGGATGTTACACACATCGATTGACTAATAACAGAATTTTTCTGATAAGTCTGTTATGATCTCAACTGACTTGTAAAGTGTATCCAACAAATCTATTTTGAGATAAACTTATATAAGGACATTGGGAAACACCTTTTACAAGGGAATTCATTCAAAATTTGAGAACGCACACATAAATATTGAGAGAGCTTTTCATTGAAGAAAAACTGAGTATTTTTCTCTAGAGCTTCAATTTGTAATTTTTGATTTCTTGAAATTTGATTCAATCTTTTCAAATTTTGTAAAAGAGAGATAAGAGAGAAGGTTCTCTCGCTGGTTAGATCAAGAGTAGAAAGGACTCTTGGTGCTGTGCAAGAGTAGAAGGAACTCTTGTGGGAATTGCAAGATTACTTTAATTGAAAAGCTGTCATTTGGGTAGAAGGAACCAAGAAGTGGAGATTTTGTAAAGAATCTTGTATATTGATTTTCTATAGTAGATAAATCTCACAGTGGTGTGGGGACTAGATGTAGGTTACCAGTGGAGGTAACTGAACTATGATAAATCTCAGTTTACAATTTTCTCTATCCCTTAACTCTTTATTTGCTTTATTGTTGAATGTATGAATTAAGCAATATGTTAAGGATGCTTGTATGATCTGATTTGTTAATGATCTTATTCTTATTTGAAATCAATCTTGCTGTTAATATTTCTTTATAAGTTTCAATTCTTGATTGCAATACATCTTGCAAAAACACATTTTGATTTGTTGGTTGACAAAATCTCTTTCTTGATTAAAGAAAAGAATTAGTTTTTGCAAAAAGAAGAAAAGTTTCAAAAACTTATCATACTCAATTCAACCCCCCTTCTTGAGTAATCAGAAGCCATAACCAACAAGTGGTACCAGAGCTTTCACTCTTGTGTAAAGCTTAACAGCTTAAGAGGATGACTTCAAATGACATATTGGAAGAAAGGGCTTCCTTGGCAAGACCCCATGCTTTCAATGGCACTGCCTATATGTATTGGAAAAAAAGGATGTTAATATTTCTTGAGGCAAGTGGCATTGATGTTTTAGATGCTACTGAGAATAGTCCATACATTCCTCACTCTCTTGATGCTATTGGCAACATGAAAGAAAAGCTTAGAAGTGATTGGGATGATAAGGACAAAAAGAAAGTAGGTTATAATGCTAAAGCTAAGAATATTATAACTGCTGTCTTGAGTTATGATGAATTTTTCATGGTTTCAAATTGTAAGACAACCAAGCAAATGTGGGATACGCTGCAAATTACTCATGAAGGAACCAGTGATGTAAAGAAAGTAAGAATGAACTCACTCATGCACGAGTATGAACTCTTTCACATGAAGAATGGTGAAGACATCAATGATATGCAAAGAAGGTTCACTCACATAGTGAATTAGCTAAATGGACTAGGAAAGAGCATTTCAAATGAACAACAAATCAACAAGATCATGAGATGTTTGACAAGAGAATGGCAACCAAAGATTACTTCTATAGCTAAATCAAAGGACTTGGAAAACATGAATATTGCTACACTATTTAGAAAACTCAAAGAACATAAGATGGAGTTGCATAGATTGAATGACCATAAAGAGAAGGAGGAAAAGAAAAGAGGCTTATCACTCAAAGCACATGTCTCCAAAGAAAGTCTTGACAGTGATGAAGATGAAGAAGTTGAAGATGAAGATGAATCTGAAGAGGATATGGGACTGCTAATTAGAAAGATCAAAAGATTCCTCAAAAAGAAGAAAACCTACAACAAAAGGCCCTCAAACTTCTTTTCCAAGAAGAACTCTTCAAAAGCTGAAAGCTCAACATCAAATGTGAAGTGCTATGAATATGGCAAACCTGGACATTACAAGAATAAGTGTCCTAAACTTCAAAAGAAGGACAAGCATGACAATCATGAGTCCAAGGACAAGAAGAATAGAAATTCAAAAAGAGCATACATAGCCTAGGAAGAGAATGATAAGGATTCCTCTGAACATTCTGAGGAAGAAGAGGCTAATCTTTGTCTCTTGACTAATCATCAAAGTGACAATGAAGATGAGGTAAATGAAATCCCCCTTACCTATGATGAACTACAAGATACTTTTGATGAATTGCATAGTGAATATCTAAAAATTGCTAAGCAATTAATGTCATCTAGGAAAGTCATTGCTAAACAATGTGGTGAATATGCATCTCTTCAAATTAAGATTAAAGAATTAGAAGCTAAAAATATTAATCTAAGTACATCTAGTTCTACATGTTCTAATTACAACATTTTGGAAAAAGAAGTGAAAAAATTGAAAACCACTCTATCTAATTTACAATAGGAAGAAATATTCTAAATGCCATGTTAGGACAACAAAAAGGAGTATATGAAAAACCTGGAATAGGCTATAAACCAGTATTGCATGAAAAGGCTCTTAAGAAACTCTTTGTTGCACCTAAATCCTCTACTAGTCCTTTTGTTAAATGTTTCTATTATGTAAGAAAAGGACATACAACTTTTACATACTATTTTAGAAATCCTTCAAGGATTTGTGTTAAACAAATTTGGGTTCCCAAGGGAACATATGTTATGACTAACACTAAAGGACCCAACAAAGTTTGGGTACCTAAGAAAAATGCTTAAAATCTATTTTATAGGTGTGTTTGAGAGCCAAAAGTTCAAATTGGTATCTTGATAGTGGCTGCTCTAAACATATGACTGGAGATATCACTAAGTTCTTATCCTTCACTCCTAAACAAAGTGGAAGTGTCACCTATGGTGATAACAATAAAGGAAGGATCCTAGGAGTTGGAACAATTGGAAGAAGCACAACTATCAAGATAGAAGGTGTACTATATGTTGAAGGGCTCAAGCACAATCTACTAAGCATCAGCCAACTATGTGATAAAGGTTATAATGTATTCTTTAACCCTAGTAGTTGCATTATAGAAAACAAGTATGATAGAAATGCAAAGCTGATAGGTAATAGATTGAATAACATATACATGATAGATTTAGAAAGTATTTCTGCTAGTGATGTATGTTGTTTGATATCTAAGGAAGAGGAAAATTGGCTATGGCATAGAAGAATAGGACATATTCACATGGATCATATAAACAAACTCATTTCTAAAGAATTAGTAATTGGACTTCCAAAAACCAAATTCTCAAAAGATGGTTTATGTGATGCATGCCAAAAGGGCAAACAAACTAAAGTATCTTTTAAGGCTAAGAATATAGTTTTAACTGAAAGACCTTTACAACTACTGCACATGAATTTATTTGGACCCTCTAGGATCAAAAGTTTTGGAGGAAATTTGTATGCATTAGTTATAGTTGATGATTACTCTAAATTTACATAGACCTTCTTCTTAGCACATAAGAATGAAGGTTTTACAGCCTTTAAGAAAATGGCTAAGTTAGTACAAAATGAAAAAGACATGAAAATAACTACTATAAGGAGTGATCATGATGGAGAATTTCAAAATGAAGAATTTGATAATTTCTGTGAAGAGTTGGGAATTCAACATAATTTCTTTGCTCCAAGAACTCCACAACAAAATGGAGTTGTGAAAAGGAAAAACAGATTCTTAGAAGAAATAGCAAGAACTATGTTGAATAACTCAAACATGTCAAAATATTTTTGGACAGATGCTATAAACACAGCTTGCTATTTAATGAATAGAGTCTTGATTAGACCAATTTTGAAAAAGACTCCATATGAACTCTATAAAGGTAGAAAACCAAATGTTTCACATTTTTATGTTTTTGGTTGTAAATGTTTTGTACTAAATAATGAAAAGGACAATCTAGGAAAGTTTGACCCTAAAGCTGATGAAGGAATATTTCTAGGCTATTCATCATCTAGTAAAACTTTTAGAATTTTTAATAAAAGAACACAAACAATTGAAGAATCTGTACATATTACATTTGATGAAACTAACCCCAAAAGATTGGGAAAAGAATTTGTTGATGATGTTGCAAAAACTTTAGAAGAGATTCAACTTAAGGAAAATCAAGAGAATGCCAAAGTGGATGAAGCAGTGGAAATTCCAGAAGATGCTCAACATGAAGATCTACCTAAAGAATGGAAAATTGCAAGGAATCACCCTCTAGACAACATAATTGGTAAAATATTCAAAAGGGTAACTACTAGACATTCCTTAAGAAATGCATGCAATAATATGGCTTTTGTATCACAAGTTGAACCTAAAACTATAGATGAAGCAATTATTGATGAAAACTGAATTATGGCAATGCAAGAAGAACTTAATCAGTTTGAAAGAAATAAAGTTTGGAAACTTGTTCCTAAACCCAAGGACAAACAAATAATTGGTACAAAATGAGTGTTTAGGAATAAGCTTGATGAAAATGGTATCATAATAAGAAATAAAACAAGATTATTAGCCAAATGTTATAATCAAGAAGAAGGAATTGACTATGATAAAACATATGCACCTGTGGCTAGATTAGAAGCAATTAGAATATTGTTAGCATATGCATGTATCATGGATTTTAAATTATATCAAATGGATGTTAAGAGTACATTCCTAAATGGATATATACAAGAAGAAGTGTATGTTGGTCAACCCCCTGGATTTGAAATAAATGAATTTCCTAATCATGTGTATAAAATCATTAAAGCCTTGTATGGACTTAAACAAGCTCTAAGAATTTGGTATGAAAGGCTAAGTAATTTCTTACTTCAAAAGGGATTCATAAGAGGAAAAGTTGACACAATACTATTCACAAAAAGAAAAGCACAAAACATACTACTTGTTCAAATTTATGTTGATGATATTATATTTAGTGCTATTAATGAATTTTTGTGTAAGGAATTTGCCAAATTAATGCAAAACGACTTTGAAATGTCTATGATGGGAGAGCTTGCATACTTCCTTGGATTACAAATCAAATAATGTGATGATGGGACTTTCATATGCTAAACTAAGTACTGCAAAGTACTATTGAAGAAGTTTGGAATGGAGAATGTAAAGAAAATGGCTACTCCAATGAGTCCATCATGCTACTTGGACAAAGATGAGAAATATAAATCAGTAGATGTTTCCAAGTACAGAGGTATAATTAGTTCCTTACTCTATTTAACTGCAAATAGACCTGATATAATGTTCAGTGTTTGTATGTGTGCTAGATATCAATCCAATCCTAAGGAATCACACTTAACTACTTTAAAAAGAATCATGAAATACTTGTTAGGAACTAAAGAAATGAGATTATGGTATCCTAAAGGATCAACATGTAACTTAGTAGGATATTCTGATTCTGACTTTGCTGGATGCAAGTTAGATAGGAAAAGTACTAGTGGAACCTGCCACCTACTAGGAAACTCATTAGTTTCTTGGTTTAGTAAGAAACAAACAAGTGTAGCTTTATCAACTATTGAAGCAGAATATGTTGCAGTAGGAAGTTGTTGTGCACAAATTCTTTGGATGAAATAACAACTTATTGACTATGGTGTTTTCTTAGAGAAAGTACCAATCAGATGTGATAATACTAGTGCTATAAATCTCACTAAAGTTCCTATAATGAATTCAAGAACCAAACATATTGAGATAAGACATCATTTCATAAGGGATCACATTCAAAGTGGAGATATAATCATTGAATATATTGATACATCTAAACAATTAGCTAATATTTTCACTAAACCATTGGCTAAAGATAGATTTTTCTACATAAGAAGAGAATTAGGAATAATTGATCCTACCTATGCTTGATGTTTTGAATGTTGAATGCATGATATTTTGATGTTTGATGTTATACATTGATTGCACAATTGATTGATATAAGCATTATATACTTAAAATAATTAGAACATCAATTTGTACATCGATTGAAGTCAAAAATCAGAAAACATGACTCTTTGAAAATCATTATGCATCGATTGGACAATCGATTCATTTAATTAAATAGGTACAGTATATGATAGGCATCGATTGACACATCGATTGAACTGATATGAAATTTTAGCAATTTCAATTTAATCTGATATAAATCGATTTTCACATCGATTGAATCACGAATCTCAAATGCACTACTCACTGTAAGTGACTATGCATCGATTGCTACATCGATTAGAATAGTTTTAAAAACATTGATCCTGTGTATACATCGATTGTAACATCGATTAAGTAATAATTCCAAAATTTAGAACTCACTGACTTACTCTATACATCGATTGGATGTATACTGCAAATTGTTGGACTCTCTAACATTGCTTAGACATAGATTCACACATCGATTGATTTCAAGTTTTTAAAACTTGGTACTCTCTGACTTAGCTTATACATCGATTAATACATTGATGTACCTAATTTAAACTAAAATCCTGATGCTAAGTACATTGATTAGCATGTGCGTATTGGACGTAAAAACCCTTTAACACATAGATTGGGAAATCGATTGACTGTTCTGGGTTTATTAATTTCAACTTCCCTCTAAATTCTTCACTCGTCTAAACCAAATTTCAGAGAACCTAAACCCTAGTAGAGCTCAAAATCTTCTCCAATGGCTCGTGTGAAGCATCCTGAACCCTTTACACCTGTTCCCTCTAACTCCACATCTTCCTCCTCAACTCAATCTTCCACACCTCAACGTGTTTCACCCACAGCAACCCCTGATCGCCCCAAAAGAAAAGGAACTGAGAAAACTCAAGTTTCTCAAAGGATTGACAAGCTTCCAATCAAAAGCTTGAAGAAGAAAACACAAGATAAAGGCAAGAAAGTTGCTGAATCTTCAAAACCAGCACCTAAGAAACAAGAAAAGAAGAAGAAAGTGGTGAAGGACACACCCAAGAAGAAGACTATTCAAAAGAAGAGAAAAAGGACAAAGGAAGAAGAAGAAAATGATGAAGGAGTTACTGAGATTGAACTTCTCAGAAGATATTTCTCTGATGAGGAGTACATTATGCTTTATAAGAACAATTTTAAACATAGAGATACTCATGAGGCTAGGCCTATTGATTTCAATTATTTTGAGACCAACGAGTTCACTTTTCATAAGATTTTAGAGGAGTATAATCTGAGTCAATTTCTGCAGATTAAGAGTGATATTTACCCTACATTGATCAAAGCATTTTATTGTACATATGAAATGGACAATGAGGGATTCTCTATTGAAGTAAAGAATAATGATATTTTGATGCTTTGGGCTATGCTACAAAAGAAGTAGCTGAGTTGGAGCTTCATAATTGCCAAGCACATGCTGGACCGTAAAATCAGTGGAGCAACCCTACCCTATCCTAGATTAGTGGTGAGTTTGCTGGAACACTTTGGAGTCTCTCTAGATAATGAAGAGAGATTTGAAGCTACAAAGGTAACTCACAAGTTTAGTGAAGGAACCATTAGCAAGATGAAGCTTGCTAAAGTAAATGGAGAGTGAGTTAGGATAGCTGGTGAAGAGCAAAGAGCTGCAGAGGACAACTCAGAGTTAAATAGAAAAATGGACAAGCTGATTCAGATGTTTGAAAGCTTTGAGGCTAGGTAAAAAAAACATCATATTATGCTAAAACAATCTATTAACTACTTGAGTATTAGACTCAACACTTTGGAAGGCCAAATGGCCACTCTACATCAACATCTAGGCATTTCTGTCACTGCACCTCCAGAAGTTCATCCTACTTCTGAAGATGTTGTGAACATAGCCAGAGAAACTGCTACTACTGCTGCACCTGAAGAGGAAGACAATCTTGAAGGGCAAGTAGGCCAAGCTTCACAGTACACTGAAGAACCAAGGACTAATGAAGCTGCTTAGATCTTAGCGTGTCTTAAGTGTGTCTGTAATAATGTTAATATGTTGCTTTTGATATTTGTTCAACTGATTTCAATTTTAATTTTTCTTTGAACATTGATGATGATAAATGACTTTATAACTTGTTTTGATCATGCTGATATAAATGAATGAATTAATGAATGGTTGAATTTCTAGTATGTACCTTGTTTTACATGCTTTTGTACTTTGATTCTCCCGTACATATTCTTTTTTATAATGACAAAGGGGGAGAATTAGGTACCATACACATACTAAATAAAATAACAACCTAAACAATGAATACCATACTAAATCAACTTGAACTAATGATCTAAAATAATGATGCAATGATCCTATACATGTTCAAATGATAAGAATTGTCAATTAGACAAGGGGAGTAAATGGTAAACAACTGTTGCATTGTATTACTCTGATATGCATTGTATTACTCTGATATATTGAATGTTAAACATGTTATGTATGGTAAGTTTGTCATCAATAAAAAGGGGGGAGTTTGTGGATAAATGACCCTAGTGTGTTTTGATTAATAACTAAACTGAACATGATTATTATTTCTTTAATTCACTAACTACTTGTCAAGCTTGATTTTTTCAATGAGATTTAATGGAGCAAGAAAAGTGGATGCAAAGAATCATGGAGTAAAGCATTTCAATGCAAGGATCATGAATGAAAACTTGAAGAAGGAGCATCATGAAGAAGGAATTCAAGGAAGATCATTAGAAACTTTTTGTAACGAAAAGACTTAGTATAATTCTTTGATTAAACTCTCTAAAATAAGTAAAAATGGTTTTCAAAAGTAAAAATGAACTAAGAATGAAAAAGGTTAATTAATAAGTTTGTACATCTATGTGTACATCTATGTACTTTTAGTGAATTAACTAACTTTTAATAAAAAACTATGTGTACATCTATGTATACATATTATACATCTATGTATACATCGATTGATTCTGGACTTACTTGATCAAAATGCACGTTTGCATATATACATCGATCGGTACATCGATGTATAAATCAAAACAGAAGTAAGAATGCATTTTTGACATATATACATTGATTTGTACATCTATGTATAAGTCAAGACAGAAGCATTTGACATATATGCATCGATTAGTACATCTATGTATAAGTCAACACAGAAGCATTTTATATATATATACATCTATTGATACATCGATGTATAAGCCAAAACAGAAGCAATAACGTTTTGAAATAACTATACAATCGATTAGTTAATCGATGTATAATCTTCTGGGTTGAAAATAAGTGTTTTTCAAGAACAACATCGATGTATTCATATGTGTATCATTCAAGATCAAGAACATCCAAGAAAACAATCGATTAGGCAATTGATGTACACATGTTATAAAAGTGAAATCTTGTTTAATACATCTGTATACACATAGATTGACTAATAACAGAATTTTTCTGATAAGTCTGTTATGATTTCAACTGACTTGTAAAGTGTATCCAATGAATCTATTTTGAGATAAACCTATATAAAGACATTGGGAAACACCTTTTACAAGGGAATTCATTCAAAATTTGAGAACACACACAAATATTGAGAGAGCTTTTCATTGAAGAAAAACTGAGTATTTTTCTCTAGAGCTTCAATCTGTAATTTCTGATTTCTTGGAATCTGATTCAATCTTTTCAAATTTTGTAAAGAGAGATAAGAGAAGGTTCTCTCATTTGGTTAGATCAAGAGTAGAAAGGACTCTTGGTGCTGTGCAAGAGTAGAAGGAACTCTTGTGGGAATTGCAAGTTTGTTTTGACTGAAAAGCTGTCATTTGGGTAGAAGGAACCAAGAAGTGGAGCTTTTGAAAAGAATCTTGTATATTGATTTTCTATAGTGGATAAATCTCACAGTAGTGTGGGGACTGAATGTAGGTTACCAGTGGAGGTAGCTGAACCAGGATAAATTTCGGTTTGCAATTTTCTCTATCCCTTAGCACTTTATTTACTTTATTGTTGAATGTATGAATTAAGCAATATGTTAGGGATGCTTGTATGATCTGATTTGTTAATGATCTCATTCTTATCTGAAATCAATCTTACTGTTAATATTTTTTTTATAAGTTTCAATTCTTGATTGTAATACATCTTGCAAAAACATATTTTGGTTTATTGGTTGACAAAATCTCTTTCTTAATTAAAGAAAAGAATCAGTTTTTGCAAAAAGAAGAAAAATTTCAAAAACTTATCATACTCAATTCAACTCCCCCTTCTTGAGTAATCAGAAGCCACAACCAACATAAACTTGATGGGTAAAAATTCCAAAATTTTATCTAGAAGTAACTTAATCTCCTAGTTTTACAATGGCACTGATTTCATGTCAATAGGTGTCCTAGAGTTTAAGTTCTGCTCAAAACAATACAGGCTGTATAGAGTAGAGCATGAACCTTTCGGTTCCTTCTATTATTCCTTGCCCCCTAAATAGAAATAGAAAGAGGCTTTTTTCATTTTAGTTTTCTTAATAATTTATATGAGTCAAAAGTTATACCATAAGGATAACAATGAGATTGGGTAAAAGGAGCTATAAAAGGGTTTATATAAGTCACGTTTTCTATCTTAAATCTATTCATGAAGGAAGTCAAAAGTTATATACAACTTAAATCTTAAATGGGGTATACCATCTCAACTTGTATATACACCTTAAACTTATAGTTAGGTACTAGTATATACTAACCAACATGTTAGTATACCATCTTAGTTTGTGTATACAATCTTAAATCTTCAATTATATAAGTCAGTATAAGTCACGTTTTCCCTAAAGGATAATAATGCCATAGAAGGGTTTATATAAGTCACGTTTTCCATCTTAGTAAATGGGGCTCACATTGGGAGAGGTTGGGTGGGACAAGATCTCTTTAGGAATTTATTGGGATATTTTAGGTAATTTAAGGTAATTATGACAGAAACAAAGTCCCGTTAGCACACTACATGGAATGGAAAAGGTCTAGAAGATTGTTTACTAGCCAGTCAAGTTCTAATATGCCTATGAAAGGGCCTGCTACATGTAAAACAAGATACAACTTTAATTTTTACAAGAATATTATACCAAAAAATTCCCTTGCTTTCTAGTAAATTCCAGAATTTACAATTATTCAGTATGGTTGTTACATAGATAAAATTGCATGTAAAACATTAAGATAAAATAGAAATGGAGAGAGGGATTGACTGAGATGAGTTTCTTAGTCAATAACTTGAAAAATCTAGTTGGGTCGTGGCCTAGCTGATGCTTTTAATAGAATTCTCCTTGATGAAAAATGAAAGATATGAAAGTGTGAGGAAAAGCTAGCAAGGAAGAGAACACCCAATTGCTTAATGGATTAGCTTTTCATTCTTTTGGAAAAAGAAATAAATTAAAAAAAACTAACTAGAAACTCAGAGAGATGAAGAATTTTACAAGTATTTGATGAGTAGGAGCAGGCATAACAAATTGCCAACTGGAGTTTGAGAGGGAGAAAGAAGAGTAAAAGCTTCTGGCGTGTGTTCTTTTCCAAAGGGAGGATGGACATAATTTATTCATGTGTTCTTTTCCAGTCTTACTAAATGCTATTTTCATGTGTAATACTAATTACATTTATATAATCATTGAGAGTACAAGACAAAATTCTTGCATGAATTAGATAAATCTATGAACCAAACTAGCTGTACAGCCAATTAGCTTCACAAACACAATTTTGGACCTAAGATGAAGCGTTAATCAAATGGCTAAAGTAGCTTTACTCGTTGTTGTCCACTACCTCTCCAAAGAAACCAATTTTCTATTCTAAGCCACCTTAAACTATTTTGTAAAGTTCAGGTTTTATATATCTGTGCTATTTTTGTTATCACCATCAAACCCACTATCATGTCATAGCAATATCATAACCCACTCTCCAAACACTGCCAAAATTCCAACTTGTTCAACCCTTCTACTCTCGGCAATCACAAACCCAAATTGACAAAAAAAAAAAAAAGAGACTTTGGGGTTGGGGTTGGAGTATTGCTTACTGAATGCTGAGAATTGGGTTGGGGTTCGAGTATTGCTTGCCGAATGCTGAGAATTAGGAATGGGGTTGAAGCTGAAAGGTAGCGTTGAACTAGAGGAGAGTGGTGGTATTGAAGCTATATGTAGTGACTTAGCAAACTCTTAGAGGAGACCGGTAGCGTCAAAGCCAGAGGAGAGTGAGGATGCCTTAAGGTTCATTCAGTTGTCCTTTGTTCCTCCATTCATCCTTCGTCTTTCTGGTTCTCATTGGTTTGTTCAGGAAGAGAAATTAGGGATTCAGGTTCTCATTTGTTTAGCCTTAAGGAAATTGAGAGCTTCATACTTCAAGTATTTTTATAGGTTTAATATTTTATGTATCAAATTACATATTTTATGAATTTAATAAGTGGGAAACTCTTTTTCTTGTTTTGGTAAGCATAAGTGGGAAAACTTTTAGCACGCACGGCAAGGCAAAATATTCAAGGAGAAGAATGCCTTAATTTTAGGCAACGTTTATTAAGTGATGTCAAGGGTTATATAATAAGCAACTTTTAAAAACACTCTTTATAATATGTTTGGCAATGTTGTGACAACATTTTTCAAACCTTGTCATATATGTGTAGCCTAAACTGAAAATTACACCGAACACGTAAAAGAGTTACCTATAAAACTTTGGGCAATGTTTTTGAAGCCTTGCCAAAGTTAGCATTGCCAAAACTCAATAATGTAGTAATGCTAGTGATGACTTGCGAGGTTGAATGCTGGCAACAAGATGGGCATGGTGGTTGCACTACTACATTGTCTCACTTTCTCTTCTCAGTTATGGCGAAGCAATTTTTTTTTTTCAATTTCTTATACTTGGCCGATTCATAAAAATCATTTGGTTCACTAGTTTTGCCCAAACCAGCCGAGTGAAACTAGTTTCAACCAGTCTAATTGTAAGTCCAATCTATACAGAGATTTAAACAGGCTTGATGACCAATTTACCAATTTATCAATTAAATCGGTCAGTCCGATTCGAGTTTTAAAAATATGATTCTATCATTCCCTTAGTTTATAAAATCTAACTACATTAATCTAACTACACATATTAAATTTGCACTCCTAACCTAAAAATTCTTTATTCTTAATCGCACCCATGTGCCGCTTACTCTTCTTGCCGCTACCTCTTTTATACTATGCTTACTTGGGTAAGTAAGAAAAGCTTCTTTATTTACCTTTTGAATTTTTCTTAATTAATGTAAGTTAAGAGCAAAAGTTCCCAAAAAAAAGTGACTGAAAACAAGAAACCTTCCTAAAAATAGGAAAGTTAATAAAGACAATTGATTTTCTTTAGGAATTACGCTCTTAAGCTACACTGTCTTTGACTTGCACTCAAGTTTTCAGCCGAAAAAAAACGTACGAACTAAGCTTTAGACCTGCTACTTCAATATTTGTGTATATTTAGAATTACAACACCTATTTAATTATTAGTCTCTTTTAACAAATAACTAATAATATCAAAAAATATAGCCTAGTTTTTATATAAAAAAATGTAATATTAAGCTATCGCTAGTATTTCTACTCCTGTGTTGCACGACTTTTATATATATATATTCTTAAGATGTTAAAAATTTTAATTAAATTACTCACTATTTTTGGTAAGAAATTATGGATTGATCATGGTGGTATTTAGTATGTATATATTAAATGTATCATTTAGTTATTATGAATACAATAATAAAAAATATTGTAATTTTATAATGTAAAATGCACTTAGTAAGTCGAAAATGTGAATATTATGAAGCAGTAAAATAACAATAAGATAAAAATGTAAACAACAACTATACCAAAGTAAGATCATCAGAAATTATAAAAAATAAAAAAAATATTACTAATCATTACATTAATTTTGGAGGTCATTTACTGTTCACATTATTTTATATCCACATCATATGCTTAACCAGCCTAAAAAATAGATTCTTACAATGAATTGCATTAATAGATATATTTCATTAAAATCTTGTAATGAGAATTGCATAAATACTTGAGCAAATGCCATCAACATATATAATTAATTATGGAAATCTTGAATTAAACCTATGAGCAAATCTTAAAACAAAAAATCGTATCAGTAAAAGCAATCGATATATGACAAAAATGAATTAATAAAAATATGCATATGTTGCAAATAAATATTTTAACTATCTAAACATTTAGAAATGATTAATGTAAAATATAAAATCTTATAATGTAAAATACAATTGGCATGTTGAAATTACAAATTAGACAAAGGAGGAAAATAACAGTTGCATAATAAATTTAACAACAATTGTAACTAAGTAATATCATCCAAAATCCTATAAAATTGATATCAAACGAGATACCAAATTTTCAAAATCCTATAAAATTGATACCAACTGAGAGCAAAAAGGATTTACAATATACATTTTATTACTGGCAAAAGAGACACCATTTTTTCTGCATGAATTGTCTTTAAATGTCACGAACTTCAAAAAGTTATCTTTAAAGTGCAAAAATTGGGGAGCTTTCCCTTGAACCACTGATTTTCTGTGTTAAATGCTAAATAAAAGTCGTTTGCATACAATTTCATCCCTGAAAAATAGTTTAGAAAAATGATTTGCAGCACGTATAGCATGTGAAGCGAATGATCAAACATGTTGGCACAATTTAATCTAAAGATCTCAAAGTAATTATTCATGTTTTCAATCAAATAACATACTATTAACTCCCTTACTTTTTTTAGAACACACAAATACCACTACCATAAGCATACACAATCCCATTAAAATAACAGGTTTCAATTTGGCTATTTTTAGACTAATTTGTGACCTATTATCAATGAAAGGAACAAAAATTGTAAGATTTACCAATACATTTTGAGCTAAAACTCTTTGCAACTTGTCAATGGGAAATATAACTTGTCATGAACCCTATTATAGATATCTAGAGACACGAACCCTTCCACGTTTGAAAATCCTAACAAAAGTCAAATTTGGGTAGCAAACCTACAGTCCTGTAAGTAATGGCTATACTTTTTGCATCTTCTTGACAACATACGATCTGACCAAAATGCGTCAAGCCATGGGCAACTCAAAAAGTATTAACATTACCTCATTTGACAGATGATAGTCAGACTCAACTCGTCAAGCATGTAGAATGAAAAATTAAAGCAAAAAAGCACATGGTTACAAAGAAGAGACGGTGGAAAATGTATCTCTGGTTGAGAATGGAGGGAAGAGACGCTGCTAATATGCAGAAGAGAGGCCACAAAATGTTGAGAACAACTGAGACCAAGCAGAAGGAATGATGGAGAGGACAAATATAGAAATATTCGACTAATTAGGCTTGAGGGGGAGGGAGATGACAATCCAATAGCTGTAGAGAGGAGACAATGAAGGAGGGAGATAGTCGTTTAGTATTTTAGTGGAGACTGGAGTCAATGGGAGACAATAAAGCTAATTGAAAATTGGTTAAGTGAGATAATAAATGACAAGAATAAAATTTTCAGAATTTAAAAATAAATAATAGATAATCATATAAACAGACTTGACTCTTCAATGGTTAGGCTTGGAAAGTGTCAAAGTAATAATTAAGATAGTTTGTTAGAAAAATTAAAACATTTAAAAATGATTTTTTTATTCTATAAAACATTTTAAAATTGTTAAGTGGATAATAAATATAGCAAATAAATTTTTTAATAAAAAAGTAATTAAGAAATATACATAGAAATTTAGAAATAATAAAAATATACTTGGGAACATAAATTACACAAATTTAAAAATACAAAATCTAAAAGAGATTATGACTTTATTAAATTAGATTGAGAATTAAATAATTAGAAGTTACAATGTAATTCAGTTAAAACCTATTAAATATAAATTTCCTAAATTACCCTTAAATTAGGAGGTAAAGTAAACCCTAGAACAACTCTAAGACAACACCAGGATATTCCCTTTTTATATATAAAAGATTTCATGTCGTATGTCCGTATAATAATGGTTTCTTTTAGAATTGCTAAATATAAGATTTGTTCTAGACCATGTTATGGGTTAGCGGTTTAGGAGTAACTTGGCCCACCAGAATAGTATCTCAGATATTATTATGCACTATTAGATAAGTACATCTACCTATTTATGAGGAACAAATATCTCACAGAATCTTTCATAGATATGAACACTAATTACATATCATATAAATAGGAAAATTAATTATAAGAGATAACAATCTCATAGATTCTAATCCTAAATAACATCATTTAATTCAGATTGAATTACGATTCTTAACACCCAAGACGTTTCTATAAATATCTTACAAGGTCTCAAAGGTATGTATCTAATCCAATTCCACATACTACCATCCTTGTGCACAGTCTAACTTAAGCGTCAGAGTTCCTTTTGTAGGTACTCACCCCTCGCACAACTACTGTTGCTATGGTGCTATGGAGGTTTCCACCTTCAACCACTTACTCAAGCAACCCTCTAAACTTTGTTCATAACATTGGTGCCGTCTGTGAGAAAAGATAAACTTCTGTTCCCATCATCACCATCATAGTTAACACGAGGAGAAAACAAACCTCTACCAATCTGAATCGCACCTCTGTCGTGCAAAATCAACCATCGCCCAACCGTTGTACAGCATCCATTTTTGCTCACGAGCTAATCTAAGAACCAATCGCTGCTCAACTGGAACCCAAGCAGGATGGGGTTGAGACTTCTTTTACAGAAGAGAATTTTTCCCCTCTGCTCGTATGAATTCTGGTGATGCAGCATCTTGGTCCACAAAGAGCACCTTTTAGAGATGTAGGACAACGGGTGTCAGTGCTGTAACACCTTGGAGCCTATGCGGAGAATGAAGAAGTTCGATCTCGCTGTGCTAAAATCGATCTCCCTGAGCTATCCAGAGCAGAACTCATCTCTCTAGCTAGACTTCAGGATGAATGGATCCATAACCTAGAACAAGTTATCAATTAGGAGAATGAAGATTATAATTGATCTCTGAGAAGGAATAGAGAAAATCGCAGGGACAGAGTCCAAGATGTGGTTCGTTATCCAAAAAATTCCAGAATCGCAAATCTTGATCATAATATTGAAATCCCTGTTCGAAGAAGACAAGAGCAGGATCACAGAGTAAGGAGCTTGATTTCACAAAATCAACCCTTCTCTGATAAGCTAATGGCCTATGAGATCCTTAGGCGCTTCAAATACTCCACAAATATTGAAGCTTATGATGAGACCACAAACCCTCAGGAGCGCTTGGATGCATACGTTTTTGCTCTCTTATTTGCTAGGGGTGATGACCCACTCATGTGTCGCGCTTTCCCTCTGTCTCTAAAGAAAACTGCCTTGAGATAGTTCACTACCCTAACTCCTAAGTCTATTGTTAACTGGGAGGGCTAGTTCTCGAGATTTCTGTTGCACTTCACCACTCGCAAGGTGCAACCGAAATCCATCTCATGCCTCTCCTAGATTAGACAAGGAAAAGAGGAGTCTCTCCGAGACTTTTTATCCCAATTTAACAAAGAAATAGTCACCATTAAAGACTGGGATGAAAGGAATAGATTGCACTACCTGAGAGAAGGGCTTCACCCTGGGCTATTCTCTTTCTCTCTTGCCAAAAAGGAGCCTAAGACCATGGACAAGTACCGTGCCCGTGCTGACAAATACATCAATGTTAAGGACTTTCTTCGGGCTAGGAAGTATCTCGAGAAAGGAGAAGATGATAAACCTAAATCCAGATAACCTAATCAACAAGGTTAGAATTCAAAGCAACCTTTTAAGGGAAAGTATGTGGACTACACTCCTCTCAACACACCGCGGGCTCAGATATATCAGGAAGTTATGAACATTGAGTTCTGGGATGTGGAAAGACCACCCCCATTGAAGAAACATGCGCAGAGGGACAAGTCCAAGCACTGTGCATGACACAATGGCCACAAGCATAATATAGAAGATTGCATCAACCTCTAAGATGTCATTGAGTCACTGATCTGAGATGGCTGCTTGGTTAGCTATGTGCGTCAATCTCAGAACAACAACCAAAGGGGAGGGTAGAATTACAAGAAGCAGAGCTACATCCCACGGAGAAGCCCATCTCCACCATACTAGAGAAGACGCTCTCTTTCCAAGAATGAGAATCCTGACACAGGCTCATCTCAGGGTAATGTCCAAAACCAAGAAAAGGCACAACCTTAAGATGATAATCAAGATAACAATCACCGTCATGCTGAAGTAACTCGAACAATCAACACCCTCTTAGGGGCATCGTGAGTGGCGTCAGGTCTAGAAATGCTAGGAAGAAAGCACTCTGGGCTATACTGAGTGTGACCTCCTTCTCAGGAACCAAATCAGATAGTAGCGCAAGAAAATCCTCACCGATTTCGTTCATTGATGAAGATTATAGGAGCACTATCCTAGATCACGATGACCCTATGGTGATCTCTGGGATAACCACAAGCGCCGAGGTCCACCGAATATTCATTAAAAAGGGGAGCTCGACTGACATCATGTTCCTAGACTTGTTCAAGAAGCTAGGTTTGTCAAAGAAAGAATTGATCCCACTGGCGAGCTGATTGGATTTACTGGTGATAACATCACCCTGGTGGGATACATTGAGACATATTTGACCTTGGGGGGAGCACTCTCTATTCAAAACCCTTAAAGTCAAGTTTCTAGTGGTTGACTACCCCTTGACTTACATTGTCATACTGGATCGTTCTTCACTCAAAGCCTTTGGGGCTGTGATCTCCACATCCCATTTGACCATGAAGTTCTTGGACTAGCAGGACAGGGTCATCACAGTCAGAGGAGGCCAGACCATGACTAGAAAATATTATAATGAAAGTCTAAAGATAGCCAAGAAACCTCGCACCATGGACCAATATAACAACTTAGCTTCAGTCACTATGGACCCCGTCAATGTCCTCTTGACTGAACTGGATGTTTGTGAGGAGATTTGTGGTACACGCCCTCAACCTGATGGAGAACTCCAGCCCTTCCAACTTGGCGCCAAGCTAGACTAGGTAACTAAGATTGGAGGACATCTTAATCAGGAAAAAGAGCCCGGCTAACTGAGTTTCTGGTGAAGAACAAAGATATGTTCACTTAGACTTCTGCAGACATACTGAGGCTAGACCCATAATTCATCTGTCACCGACTCTCCATCTCGAAGAATGTGGAGCCGATGACCCAGTAAAAAAAGAAGGTTGGATCTGAAAGGCAAGAAGTGATCCAGAAACACGTGAAGGAGCTCTTAGATGCTGAATTCATTAGGGAGGTCTCCTACACCACATGACTCTCTAACGTGGTCTTGGTCAACATGGCTAATGGAAAGTGGCGTATATGCATTAGTTACATTAATTTGAGCAAAGTGTGTCCAAAAGACTCCTACCTACGTTCTAACATTAACAAGCTGGTAGACAACTCGTCTGGATTTCGCCTACTTTCTTTCATGGGTGCCTATTTAGGATACAACCAGATTCCCATGAACCTAGAAGATGAAGACAAGACCACCTTCATAACTGAGATGAGAAGCTATTGTTACCATGTCATGCTGTTCGGATTGAAGAACATAGGGGCAACTTACCAACGAACGATGAACAAGGTCTTTGAAGGACATATTGGTAAGATACTTAAAGTCTACATTGATGATATGATTGTCAAAACAACGAGACCGGTGACCACATCAAGAATTTAGAAGAAATGTTTACCCAGATTCAAAAGCACAATATGAGGTTGAATATAGAAAAATGCGCTTTTGGGGTTCAGGCTAGAAAATTTCTAGGGTTTTTATTAACAAACCAAGGTATTGAAACCAACCCAAAACAATGTCAAGTCATCCTCGACATGTGCAGCCCACAATCCTTGAAAGAAGTACAATAATTGACAGGTCGGATTGCAGCTCTCACACGTTTGCTTGCCAATACTACTCAAAAGTCTCTTCTATTCTTTAAAACTTTAAAAAAGGGAAAGAATTTTGAGTGAACCTCTGAGTGTGAAGCCTCCTTTCAAGAGCTAAAGAAGATGCTATCTACACCACTAATCTTAACAAGATCGGATCCCTGTGAAACACTTTATGCCTACCTCTCTGTCAACAATAAGGCAATCAGCTCAATCCTGATAAGAGAAATTGAAGAAGGCTGGAGACTGGTTTACTTTGTTAGTAAAGTCATATAAATCCTTGAGATTCGCTATCAGAAAATTGGGAAACAGGTTCTAGCACCACTGATAACTACACGAAGGTTGAGACAATACTTCTAGTGTTATCCCATGATAGTAAGAACAAACTAGCCAATCAAGTAAGTTGATTAAACCATCTACGTAGATGGATCCTCGAATCCGAAATAGAGCAATGCCAGAGTAATGTTGGAAAATGAAGTCAGCCTCGTATTAGAACATTCTTTGAGGTTCAAGTTTCCCACATCAAATAACCAAGTTGAGTATGAAGCATGCATCGCAGGCATTAACATGGTGAAGGAGATAAGAGCCACATATATAATCCTATGCATTGATTCACAATTGGCGACATCCCAGATCTGAGGCGAATATCAGGCTAAGGAGCCATTATTATAAAAGTACTTAGCCGAAGTTAAAAAGTTGATAGAATTTTTTGACAGCGTTAGGCCACGAGCACATCCCAAGAGAGTAGAACTCCAGAGCTAACATTCTATCAAAGCTTACTAGTACTAAGAGCCCAGGTAATAACATGTCCGTGATCTAGGACACCTTACTCACTCCTAGTATTATGGACAATGAAGTCCTCCAACTAGAAGATGATGAAACATGGATGACATCTATAGTTGCCTACCTTCGTAGTGGCTCGCTACCTGAAGATTAGAAGGAAGCCTAGAAGATAGTACAAAAAGTAGCATGGTACACCATCCTAGATAACCAACTATATCATCACTAATTTTCCTCTCCCTTCCTTAAGTGCCTTGGTCCTAAGGAGGCAAAATACGTCTTGGTTAAGATTCATGAAGGAAGCTCTAGCCATCATCTTGGCAGAGAGTCCTTAGCATGGAAAGTGCTAAGGGCTGGATATTATTGGCCCACTATGGAAGCTGGCAATAAGGAACATGTACAAAAATGTGACTAATGCCAACGTCATTCAGACATCTATGTAGCACCACCAGAGGAGTTATCTACGACGTCTGTCCCTTGACCATTCTACCAATAGGGGATGGATCTCTTAGGTCCTTTCCCCCAAGCACTAGGACAGGTCAAATACCTACTGGTGGATGATGACTACTTTACTAAGTGGATTAAAGAAGAGCCATTATCCATCATCACCTCTGTGCGAATCCAAAAGTTTATTTACAAGAACATCACACCAAGTTTGGAATCTCAGAGTCAATTATCACGAATAACGAGACTCAATTCACAGATCAAAAACTCAAGGATCTCTTGATCGGTCTTAAGATCAGGCATCATTTCACCTCAATAGAGCATCCAAAAACTAACAGAAAAGCTAAAGCGACCAATCGAGTTATACTTAGAGGGATAAAAAATAAAACTTAATAATGATAAGGGGAATTGAGTGGAACAACTCAATCATGTCCTATGGGCATATCAGACCATGCCCCTTTCCTCCACAAGAGAAACTCCTTTTAAACTGACATGTGGTTATGAGGCTATGATCCTGGTGGAAATAGGAGAATCAACTTGGAGAAAATAGTACTTGTTGATACCTAATTTTGTCCATTTTCTTATTATTTTTGTTTTTGCTTTATTTATTTAATTTAATTTCTTTCTTAAAAAAATCACTACGGGTCAACCCATGACCCAATTTCCATCTTAACCCGTAAACCAATTTCGTTTTTAACCCATGATCCAATTTTCATCTCAACCCTTCCCCTCCCCCTTCGTGCTGCTGCTACCCTAGCCATCAAAGAGCTGCATTGAACTGGTTTAAAAATTTCTACACTTTTTTTCCTTTGGCCTTCCTACCATTATTTACAATCATTATTCTGCCTGTTTGCATTTCAATCATGATAAAACGGAAAAGCAAATTGATTATGAATGGGAACCACAAGGCAAGAATAAAAAGGGATAGAATTGAGGAAAAGGGGAGGATTCAATTATTCGAAAAAAATACAAACAGAGAGCTACACAGAGGATTTGAGAAAAAATTCCCCCAGACATGGAAATTCCCTGTCACCCGAAATCACTTGCAGCAAACCTTCTTCATCTTCAATCATCCACCTTCCATCACTAACCTTCATTTTCAACCAAGCAACCTACCACCATCATCTTCAGCTATACACCCCAACCGAGTCAACTCAGTGAACCACCACCAACAATCCACCCCTTCACCTTCATCATCTTCAATCTCCACAACAATCCTCACTCTCATCACCACCACCCATCCAATTCATCTTCAACCCGGAAAAACATTTCCCAAATCCCTTACTACAAATTTTATCTTCAACCTCTCCCCACACACAAAGAAAAAAATAGTAGCACCACCATCTAGGACAATGCCGGCTCACCCAGACCGGTATCACGAACCGTGCCAGAACAAATCAGAACGCCGCGCACTCTGGCCAAGCACTGTGCAGCGCCGTCAACCCCGCCCAGATCCAGGGTCCCAAGCTGAACCCGATCTCGTTAGATCCGGCACCGTCGCACCTTGTCGGTGCTCCACCAAACCGCGACCCACGCCTCCGTGACACGCACCTCAGTCCACCGAATCGCGACCCGCGCCTACGCCTCATTACCGAGATCCATCACGCTGTCCAGCTGTCCTTGCACCATACAGGTCCTGTTGCCGGAGCCCCACCACGCTTCCCTGCCATCCGCGCGCCGACGTCTTGGCTCCATACACTCCCCATTGTGCACTGTGAGTTCTCCCTCTCCCCCTCTTCTTCTTTCTTTCATTTTCGTTTGATATGATTGAGACTAAAAGTCTCCTTTTATTCTGCTGTGCATTTCACCTTCTTTTCTTTTCTTTTTTTTTTTCTGATGGGCTTACAGCCCATTTCCCTTTTAAAAGTTTTTTTTACTAAAATAGAAAAAGGTGTGAAATAAAAAAAATCCAAATATGTTTTAAATTTTAGGATTAAGTACTTATTTGACCATATTTATTTTACTTAATGATATGTTTTATATTGTGTTTTGTGATTAATAAAAAAATAAATAAAAATGCATAAAATATAAAAAATCATAAATAAATAAAAATGTAATGAAAGTGAACTTGTGATTTGATTTAATTTGATTATAGTTTGTCTGTCTCTTTATAACTTGTGAATTTATTTTATTGATTAAAACTTACCGATGACGAAAAAATTGAGAGAAGATCGGAGCGCCGATCAGATACACTCTTCCCGATAATCTTGAGGCTTTATATTGGATTTTGTCAGGAGCGCTGCCGAGGTCTAATTCTCACACTAAATTAAAATATTTTCTCTAAATAAAATACAACTATTTTTAAAATTAAAATAAAATCTCTTTTTTGTAAAAAAATAAAAAAAATTCTTAAATAAAAGTGAACAAATTCATACAGTTTTAACATCATGATTGTGGCGATTTAAAGTTTTATTTTTCATAAAGACATTTTTTTTAGAAATTAATACAAAAATCTCATTGTGCCTAGAAATATTTTTTCTTGATTACGAATGAGATTTATTTGGCCATTTACTTTAAAAATCATTTTCTTACCTTAAATAAATTTCTTTGAGTTAAAATTATTCATTGAAATATTTTTTTTTTGGCCATTTATTTTGAAAATTACTTCTCTCCAAAAAATAAAATTTTAATTCACCACTTTTATACAATATGTTGTAGACTTAGAATTTATTTCAAAATAATGGCTATTTAGCCATCCATTTCTGGTCTTAATCATTTATCATTCTTGATATTATGCTTGACAAAATGAGATATGTTAAAGTAAAAATGAAAAAAAATATTTCTTTCTTTTTTTTAAAAGGACCAATTTATTTAATATTGCAAATAACATTAGATTAAATAGGTAACCGTTCTTAGAACGGACGGTGTAGGGTGCTAACACCTTCCCTACCCGTAATCAACTCCCGAACCTCAAACTCTGAAACGTAAACCATCTTTTAGGTGTCCAATTGCACCATTCCATTTAATGGATAAAGCGATTGGTGGTGACTCCCAACACCCCGAGGTCTTCTCTACCTCTTTTCTTTTTATTTTCGCGGTGCCCTTCGGGACAGTTGTGACAGTACTTTTCTGAAGAGACCGATCCAGACCCAATCCACCATGAATTGGACTTATTAGAAGAGCAATGATGCATTGCCCACATCCGTGAAGCCGCCCTCAAACAGAGAATCGTTGCACGGTATAACACTAAAGTAATTCCACAAAGATTCAATCCTAGTGACCTCATCCTCCTAGGGCAGATATCGAATGGAAAAATGAGAAGGATAGAAAGTTAGCTTCTAATTGGGAAGGTCCATACAGGATCATATCCAAAACCAACACAGGAGCCTACACTCTAGAAACCCTCTCTGGCAAGTTGATCAAAAATTTCTGGAATACAAATAAGATAAGGAAATAATATAGTTAAATGTCTTTTTTTCTTATTATTATCATCAATAAATCAGATGTTTTTTCTTCAAACACTTGTTTACTTTATTCATCCATGATCATTACAACCCACAAGGTTACCACACCTTGGAGAGGTCTGAGGAATACAAGATCTAAAGAGGATCAGCTATTCTGATATCTGTACATGATGGCCAACAAAGGGATCCACTTGACCAGCATCTGAGGTTAAGGAGTGCATTCAAGGGTTTTCACCTGTACCCTAATGAGTCTAACCTTAACCCATAAACTGACCAGGTTTATAGAGGTTAAGTGTAGCTGACTGTAGCCTAGTAAACCTATAAAGGTTTAACGTGGTTACATGCTTTAGACCGTTGCTCGGGATAGTGAACTTCACTCCAAGAGGCTTCTGTGTCACATTACACTTAAAGTTTGATTAAGTGTCAAATATTCCTAAGTGAACCCGACCACCAAGATCAAGCTTTAGACTCATCTCAATTGGGAAAAATGAGTGTCCGTTAAGCTTAAAAACATCCACCGAGATCGAGCATTAGACCTATTTCGATAAACTGCACGAGCAAATTGCTAAATGTGAAAGAAATACTGAGATCAAGCGTTGGACCCATTTCGGTATTGCAAAATCAAAATTATGCCAAGTATAAAACAAAATTACCGAGATCAAGCATTGGACTCATCTCAGTGAAAAAAAGGAAAAAATAACAAAAATATGGAGAAAAAATGTAAGTATTTAAATAAAAAAGGGCACTCGAGGTCGGGAATTGTCTATAGACAATTATGAAACCCCACACAGGGGGAAATGAAATGAAAAGTAAGAAAAATGAAGTTGTCAAGCATCCTCCAGGGTCACCTCCTCCACCTTGGCCTTCGCAGTCCTTTCCTCCTCTTGCCCGCCCTCTGGAGTCATATCCTCCTCTTTTCCATCGTCAACCCTTTAAGTAACTTGGTCGATAGGAGTAGTCACAAGAACAACTTCATCAATAATTCAGTCATCCCGAATAAGCTTCATTGAACTAATAGTTTCTTTATTAAGGTTTGGGTTCAGGAAATAGAGTTGGGCAAGGGCATTTGCAAATGATTCGTTCATAGACTTCATCCAATCATCTTCAACTTCTATAATATCTTCATTTAACTTGGCCTTAGTCTAACGAAGGAATTCATTCTCAACTCAGACGCTAGCGAGGGTAGCTTTGGTGGAAGTTAAGTGTTCTCTCAATGTATTCTTCCGAGCTACCCCTTCCGCGAATTGGGTCTGGAGTGCGTTGATCTCAACAACTTGATCTTAGAGATTAACCACCTCAATGGCCTCCTCAGAAAGGCGGCTGACCCTAGGTTGGAGATCGGTGATCTCAACCTCATGCAACTCAAACTCTTTATTTGCTTGAGCCAACTACCCATCCTTTTGGGCGACAGTTAGCTGAAGATTTTGCTTCTCACCTCGAAGGGTGTTGAGCTCCCTCTCCAAGCCTTGAGCCTCTTGAACAGACTCAAAGCCCCCCTCCAAAAATCAGAGGATGGAGGCATTACGCAGACACCGAATCTGAGCATCCTAGAGGAGCTTCACCATATCATGCTTAATGAGCACATTAGCATCAACAGGAGACAATAAGGTGTTGTCAATGATCCTTGTAGGATTAACCTCATTTGTCCACACTGACCTAAAAAAAGTGTAATAGAGCACCTTTCGGGATGGCCGACCCTAGGCCAATTGGAACTTTAGGAGCAGCCTTAATAACCGGTCTCTTGCCCCTTTCGTCCTTCCTATTTTCAGCTATCCTTTTCTGAGGCCAAAGTGGTTGTGCAAGAGAACTGAGATCTACCTCTTGAACCTTGGGAGGAGGCAGAGGAGCCACTATCGTCACTCTTGGAGCAGTCGTCGAGGCCCAGGATCCAGATGCTCTAGCCCTCCTAGCTTCGAAGCGCTGGGTGAGACGTTCAAGTCCAGCTGGGGGTGCCATGCTTTCTGTAAAAGGAAAACAACTGTTGCAACACTTAGAGAAAATGAAAATACAAATAAAACAAATGCATGCAAGATGAGATACCTAGTAAAGCTTTTGCAGTATCACCGAGCTCGTTTAAGACATCTTTACAATAAATGGCTCCTTTTATGTCGACCCATTCCATAAGAAAATGAAGGATCTCAGCCTCGTCTTCGAGTAGCTCGGATATTAGAGTTTCGATCTCTTCAATCCTTTGCTCCCAAACAGTCTGGGTCTAGTATAGGTACAGACAGGGTTGGTCGTTCGAGGTAACAAAAAAAAGAGTTGACCTTGGAGCCCCGTCTATTACGAAAAAGTCCTTTATAAAATTCTTAAAGGACTCATGGTAAGGCTTGAATACTTTGTGTCTGGCCTACGTCTGCAGAGTAACCCATCCCTTTTGGTGATTATTCCCGGAGGGTGAGAACCGGCTGAAGAGGAAGAAGAAAGATATGATGGAGTACGATCACTCGAAGACCTAACAAACGAGCTTAAAAGCCCAGATGAATCCACACATGTTTGGGTGTAGCTGGCTTAGAGCCACATACAAGAAATTGAGCTCCCAAATTTTGAACTCGAAGAATGGTAATCAGACCCCGATCCTTGTGAAGAGTGCCTTGTATATGTAGATGAAGTGTTTGCCTTCAGTTCGTATAGAACACACTCTTTCTTCTTTAAGTGGATGGCGGATAGCGAACTCCCTATCCCTCAGCCCATATGTGGTCAATTGCAGATACTATTGCTTTTCGTAAGCATCCTTAATGCTTATCACACAAGAATGAGTGCCTAAGACCTCTCGATCAACCTATTGATATAGGTTGATGTCACAAGGGAAGACAAGCTCCTTATGCTCTGATGGTGCCGCTCTCCAGGTTTAGGCCATGACATCACCTACAAAGGATGCACCTATATTCGATTCAGAAGACTCACTTAAGTTTCTTAATTCTATCATAAGTTCGATGAGCGCATGGGTTGGCCTTTGCCTTGCCAGCTCTCTAGCATGATCCACTCTCCTGATCACCTCCAGGATTCTCATCCTAGACAAAGAACTTAGACCACAATCAAAGTCCCCAATGTGGGCTTAAAGCCTCTGTCGTGGCTGAGGTGTTACCAAGTGGCCTCAATACTCAAGAGGGGGGGTGAATTGAGTATTTAAAACAAGTTCGCAAATCTTTCACAAATCGTTTGATAAACAATTTTCGTTGAAGCTAATGAATGATTGGAGATAAGTTAATGAATGAGATAAACACTTTTACTTATGAATGAGATATCCAAAGGAGACAATATTCAAGCAATTCAATAAAATAGTAAATTAAATAAGAGAAGGGTTTAGAGAAAACAAACACAATCGTTTATCCTGGTTCGATCACTAATCCACTTGTGATCTACGTCCAGTCCCCAAGCAACAACTTGAGATTTTTCCACTATATCTTCAAGCTTCAATGGGTGCTTGAAAAACCGCTACAACCTTGAGCACTCAACACTATGGGATACCTTACCCAAAAGCTTGAGCCTCTATTTTCCAAGGGATACCTCACCTTTACAATGCTTGAGAGATACCTCACCCTCACTAAACAGATTGTTCAAGTTTTGTATGGAAGAAACTCTCTCTAGAGTAAGTATTACAAATTGAAGAACTATGGTATTTGGATTCACACAAATTCAAGCTCAATAACAGAGGATTTTGTAGAAAAGATGAGAAGACTTGTTCAAAGCTCAATAGTCAATTTTTCAGAATGATATGTTCAATTTTTCTAACCTACCAACGAAGCCCAACTTCCAAATATATAGGTAAGTGATATTAAATGCCGTTGAAAGTTGTTGAGAGCAATTAATACTCAGCAAAATAATCGTTACGGGCTTCTCCCTATTTTTCCAGAACTTAGGCTAACCGGTTAACCAAATATCCTAACCGGTTAGCAACTCATTTAAGGCTTAAACAAAGTGCTATGGTTTAATAGCTAACCGGTTAGGAGTAAGTCCTAATCGGTTAGGACATTACCAACGTGAGTTCTGAGTTATAGAATAACCGGTTAGGCCATCTGCCTAATCGGTTAGGGCAACACGTTTTTGGCTTCTGACTTTGTGAATAACCGGTTAGGTCTTCTACCTAATCGGTTAGGCCAACATGATTTTGGCTTCTGACTTACAGAATAACCGGTTAGGACATTTGCCTAATCGGTTAGGATAAAACAATTTTGGCTACTGGGAGTGAGACTAACCGGTTAGGTCTTTTACCTAATCGGTTAGGACAAATATAATTTGGCCTCTGAGTTGTAAGATAACCGATTAGCTCCTTTGCCTAATCGGTTAGGCATGTGTTACAGAACGAGGCAAAGCTTTGTTTGAACTAACTAACCAGTTAGGTACTGGTCCTAATCGGTTAGGGGCCTTGAAATTTCAGCTCCTAAGTTTATCAAGAGGCTGGTAAGTTTCCAAAAAACTTAGGACATTAGATTCAAAAGGAATTGTCGCATAATACCTTTTTGATCCTAATTGAAAAACCATTTTACAAAAACATTTTGAGGAAACCATTTGAGCTTGAGGTGAATCTACCTTTACATTAGATCTATAATCTATATGCTAAGCTTGAGTTCCTTGTGACTTGATCATTGTATTCCCATTGCTTCCTTGTTTGTCGACATCAAAACCATTTGCATCTTGTCCATGCAATCACATTCTCCCCCTTTTTGATGATGACAAACACTTATTGAGAAAAGAGTTAGTTCAAATGATAATTGGAATTCATAAGGAATTTGGAGACTTGCTCCCCCTCTTTTGTTCAAGAGGTGTTTAAATCAGAGATGCACAACTCCCCCTTTGTTTTGGAATTCCAGGACCATTAATTAACATACAACTCACAAATTCATTATCATTACATATCCACATGTAGTTAACATACAACTCACAAATTCATTATCATTACATATCCACATTAAGTTACTCTTCTCAATAAATAGAAAGACCTTTATCCTTCTCCCCCTTTTGGCATAATCAAAAAGAATTTCAATAACCTAGGGTATTCAAAAACAGGCATGCAACTCATAACATATTATATGATAAGCAAAGAGTCAAGGATTCATAACAAGAGCACAAATTCAATAATCCAGAGACTCATAAGCAGTCACAAAACATATCTATACCAAAATTATATGTCCAAACTTCATAACAGGAGTCAAAGTTTACTATCAGGATTATCAAGATAAGCCAAAGATAACCAGTCATTAGTCATGCTAGGTAATTTTCCCAAAATATCCATAGTTAAGCACAGTAAAAAAAAAAAAGTTCAGAGGCTATAAGTGCAGCAGCACAATCATGCTAAACAGAGAGTCCATGCCTAAGCCCTTGGGTCCTCGGGTGCTGGAAAGCGACGCTCGAGCCTATCCAAGTGGTTCTCCATGACACTCAACCGATCAAAGATGACTAAGTTGCTATGCTCGTGGTAGGTGCGCAGATCCGCGATGGCTGCAAGAATGCGAGCTTCACTAGTGGATTCAGAGACGCTTCCCATTTCTGGTGCCTCCTCCATAGGGACATCAGCTGTTTGAACCGGAATTTCTTCTGGTAGCGCTCCTCCCACTCGTGCTTGGCCATAAGTCCATTCACCATTGACCTTCTTCATGTGCATTCTATTAAGAGATGTTAGACCAAATTTATGAGGGCCGGCAGTATTTACAATGCCATCATCCAATAGGGGAACCTTGTGATGGTCTAGGATTTGAGCAACCAGAAGTGCATACGGAAGATCCATAACTGCCTTATTTTTGGCTTTCAGTATAGTGTGTATGATGTAGAAAGGCCAGTTGATCTTGATGCATTCCTTGAGCAGCCACATCAGGAAAATGTCTTCTTCTTTAACCGGGGCATAATTACTTGCCCTTGGTGCAAGAATGTGAGTAACGACGAAATGAAGAAGACGATCATGTATCTTCAGGAGCCCGGTAGTGAAAGTTCCTTTTGGCATTAGAACTCCAGGCTGAATCATGCCCATTGCAGCATCATCTCTCTTATAATTTTCCCACTTACCATGGTTTTCCAGTCTGAGCTTTTCACCAGAGTGGGGAAGATTAAACAAAGGCACCCACTCACTAGGATTCACCACAATCTTATGCTTCCTAATTTCAGAAATTAAAGATCCACCTTTAATTGATAAATTGCAGAAGAACACTTTAGTGGGTTCAAGGTAGAAATACCCTGGATTTGTGGTGACGAGGGTTCTCAACCCATGGAATTCAAGCAGTTCTGTGAGAGGAGTGAAGCCTGCTTGGATGAAGAACTCCCAGTCCATCCATTTTGGTGAGATGATACGCCTTGCATGGAATTCCAATTGGTACTTCTTCATCTAAGCAGGATCAGTGAAGTACCTCCCAAGATTCAGAGCAACTGAGAAGTTTGGGTTTGTGTCAGTGGGGTTTGTCTCCTTGGGGACATTGGGGTTTTTGGTACGTGTTCTTTTGGGAAATGAGGAGCTACTGGCCATGGTGGAGATGGAGGCTTAGGGTACGGTGGTGGAGAGAGAGAGAGATGAGGGAGATTGAAATGGAGGTTTAATGGAAGAATGATGATGGGAGATGATGGAATGTGAGAGAAATGGGGTTGAAAGACCAAATTTGGGGTGGATTAATGGTGAGGGATGAAGGTGAGGGAATGGGCGTGAGAGAACTTGAGAGGTTGAGGATGAAAATGGAAGTGGAGGGGGCGTGAATGGAGGGAACACGCTGCTGGAGGGGCTTTTTAATTGGTGTGCCTAACCGGTTAGGGATTGTGGGTAACCGGTTAGGGATATTAGGAAATAGCCACTGAGATGTCCAATAACCGGTTAGGATTGGTGGCTAACCGGTTAGTGTGCTAAGTCAGAACGTCCAGATAGGTTCCCAAATACAGGGTAACCGGTTAGGAGCTATATCTAACCGATTATTTGGTCATGACAGAGAGTCCCTCAATATTCCAAACACTTCCAAGTCCCATACGAAAACATATTATTCTTCTTTTGCTTGATCATTGCACTGATAGCATTATAATAAACTCATGAGAGTAATCCTTGACATGTATCAGTAGGAGCAATTCTTATTTCACTTCTGGTATTCCAAATCACTTGAGGTTCATTTTGGCTTGAGTCCATTCTTCATTTAGAAACAAAATCTTCCCAATATTAATAGGAACCTTGAGCTTTCAGATTTTGGGGACTTAAGCATGAACTCAGCTCTCTGCAAAACAACATAAGGGGACACTCCGACGCTCAAGTCAGTATTGGATTCAAGAAAAAAATTCAGAGATTATGCAGCATTGTGACATAATTATGCAGAAAATCACAAGTTTATGCATTTGTTTTAGGATTATGCAACAAATATTTAATTTATGCATGATTGATCCAATATACCAAGTTCATTTCTAATGTAGAAAAATGCTTCTTTTGCTAGGGGTTTGGTGAAAATATCAGCTAGTTGCTTAGTTGTTTCAACAAATTCAAGTATGCAATCACCCTTTTGAACATGATCTCTAATGAAATGATGTCTTATTTCAATATGTTTAATCTTAGAATGCAAAATGGGATTTTTTTGACAAGTTAATTGCACTAGTATTATCACATCTTATGGGAATATGATCAAGTTCAAGACAATAGTCCAAGAGTTTTTGTTTCATCCAAAGGACTTGAGAACAACAACTCCCAGCTGCAACATATTCAGCTTCAGCTATAGACAATGCCACACTATTTTGTTTCTTGCTATGCCAAGAAACTAGTGAACTTCCAAGCAAGTGGCATGTCCCACTAGTGCTTTTTTGATCCATTTTGCATCTAGCAAAATCAGAATCAGAGTACCCAATAAGACTACATGAGGCACCCTTACGGTACCACAAACCCATTTGTGATGTGCCAATTCGATATTTCATTATTCTCTTAACAGCACTTAGGTGTGATTCCTTAGGATTAGCTTGATATCTTGCACACATGCATACACTAAACATTATATCAGGCCTACTTGCAGTGAGATAAAGGAGTGAGCCAATCATACCTCTATATTTTGTAATTTCTACCGATTTACCTCTTTCATCCTTGTCCAAATAACAAGAGGTGCCCATAGGGGTAGCCATATACTTGGCATTTTCCATTCCAAATTTTTTGAGCAGCTCCTTGCAATACTTGGATTGGCTTATGAACGTTCCTTCTCTTGCTTGCTTGATTTGGAGACCAAGGAAGAAGTTGAGCTCACCCATCATAGACATCTCAAACTCACTTTGCATAATATTTGAAAATTCTTCACAAAGAGAGTTGTTAGTAGCACCAAATATAATGTCATCAACATAGATTTGAACTAAAAGAATGTCATGCATTTTGTGTTTTATGAAAAGAGTGGTGTCAACCTTGCCTCTAGAAAAACCTTTTTCTAAAAGAAATTTGCTCAACCTTTCATACCAAGCTCTAGGAGCTTGTTTCAAGCCGTACAAGGCCTTTTTCAATTTAAAAACATGGTTGGGCAAATCAAAAACCTCAAAACTAGGAGGTTGTTCAACATACACATCTTCTTGTATAAAACCATTTAAAAAGGCACTCTTGACATCAATTTGGTAGAGTTTAAAATCCATGATACAAGCATATGCAAGTAACATTCTAATGGCCTCTAACCTAGCTACGGGAGCATAAGTTTCTTCATAATCTATGCCTTCTTCTTAATTATATCCCTTAGCTACAAGCCTAGCTTTATTTCTTATTATTAAACCTGTTTCTTCAAGTTTGTTCCTAAAGACCCATTTGGTGCCAATTATAGGATGATCATTGGGCCTTGGAACTAATTCCCAAACTTGATTCCTCTCAAATTGGTTTAGTTCTTCTTGCATGGCCAAGATCCAATGCTCATCATTAATGGCCTCATTTATGTCTTTAGGTTCAACTTGAGAGACAAAGGCTAGGTGATTACATGCATTTCTAAGAGAGTTTCGAGTGATTACCCCTTTTGATACATCACCTATCACCTTGTCAAGAGAATGATACCTTGAAGTCCTCCATTCCTTGGGTAGATCCAAGATTTTAGAATCTTCTTGCCATGAGTGATCAAGGAGTCTCTCTTCTTCCTTCTTGGACTCTTTCTCTTGATTTTCCAAGTGCGTCTTTGCCAAGATTTCTGCAACATCATCAACAAGTTCCTTTCTCGGCTCATTTGGGTTAGTTTCATCAAATGCAACATGTATGGACTCTTCTATGGTCATAGTTCGTTTATTATAAACTCTAAAGGCCTTACTATGAATAGAATAACCAATGAATATTCCCTCATCAGATTTTGCATCAAACTTCCCCAAGTTATCCTTTCCATTATTCAAAACAAAGCATTTACATCCAAAAACATGAAAATGTGACACATTAGGTTTCCTTCCTTTGTACAATTCATATGGAGTTTTCTTTAAAATTGGCCTTATTAGGGCTCTATTCATAACATAACAAGCGGTGTTAACCGCATCCGCCCAAAAGTACTTAGGAAGGTTGGCCTCATTGAGCATAGTTCTTGTCATTTCTTCTAAAGATTGATTTTTCCTTTCTACAACACCATTTTGTTGTGGTGTTCTAGGGGCAGAAAAATTATGCTCAATGCCATGTTCATTACAAAAAGTTTCAAATTCATGATTTTCAAATTCACCACCATGATCACTTCTTATGGATGCAATACAAACACCTTTTTCATTTTGAATAACTTTGGCAAGTTTTCTAAATGATTGAAAAGCATCATTTTTGTGGGCCAAGAATAATGTCCATGTAAACCTAGAGAAATCGTCCATAATTACTAATGCATAGTAATTCCCACCAAAGCTCATAGTTCTAGAGGGACCAAAAAGATCCATGTGCAAAAGTTGTAAAGGTCTAGAAGTTGAAACTATGTTTTTAGCTTTAAAAGAGACCTTTACTTGTTTTCCTTTTGACATGCATCACAAAGTTTGTCTTTTTCAAATTTGAGCTTTGGAAGACCAATTACTAGTTCTTTCGAAACTAATTTGTTTAAGTGATCCATGTGAATGTGAGCAATTCTTCTATGCCATAACCATGAATCATTTTCTTTACTCATAAAGCACTTAGCATCATTTGAGGAGATATCATCGAGACTAATCATATATATATTATTGACCCTATGACCAACAAATTTAACTTGCTTATCATCCTTTCCCTCAATTATGCAACAAGAGGAATCAAATATTACTCTATTGCCTTTATCACATAATTGACTAATACTAAACAAGTTATGTTTGAGTCCTTCAACAAGTAAAACATTGTCAATAGATGATGAAGGAATCTTACTAACTTTGCCAATTCCAAGAATCTTCCCTTTGTTGTTGTCACCATATGTGACATGACCATGTTTCTTGTGTGTAAGGAGGAGAACTTAGAGCCATCACCGGTCATGTGCTTGGAGCAACCACTATCCAGATATCAATTTGAGTTCTTGGTCTTCAAGCACACCTACACCACACATTCATGTTTTAACTTTTGGTACCCAAATTGTTTTGGGTCCTTGTGTGTTAGAGTTAGGCATGGTACCTTTAGGAACCCAAACTCTTTTTATTCCAACTTTATTATTTATGTTCTTTCTAACATTGCAGGTTGATGCACTATGTCCTTTTCTACCACAATGAAAACATTTGACGAAGGGACTACTTAAAGTTTTTGAGGAAACAAAGAAGTTCTTATAAGACTTTTGATGGTTGTTTGGATCAAAGCCCAAGCCAGCTTTTTGAAAAACACATTTTTGTCTTCCTAACAACACATTCAAGTTGTCTCTTCCAAAAGTGAATTTTGCAAGAGTGTTGTTCAAGTCTTCAATTTCTTTTTCAAAAGCTTTACATGATGAACAAGATAATGATATGGATGCATTATCATGTGAACAACAAGTCATACATAATGAATTAACATCTATGAGTCCTAAGGTCTCATTTTCGATTTTAAGTTCATTTATCTCCTTAGTTAAAGTAGAAACTTTCTTTGTTAATAGGGAGATTATTTTATTGGACGACAAAATCATTTTTGTGAGCCTCAAAGATTCATCATGCAATTCTTGAAAGGCATCTTGCAATTCATCATAAGAAGGTGGAGGTTCTAGGTTAGAAGAGGTTACCTCGGTGTCGCTTTCTCCATTTTCTTCTCTTTGAGCCATGAGGCAAAGATGAGCTTCTTGATTCTCCGAATCGTCAGAAGAGCTTAAATCATTGTCCTCCCAAGCTATGTATGCTTTTCTTCCTTTCTTTTCCTTGGAGGGCTTTTTCTCAAATTTCTCTGTCTTTTTGAGATATATAGGGCACTCCATTTTCATGTGCCCCGGTTTTCCGCATTCATAGCATTTTGGAGGAGTAGAGGATCCTTCTCCTTTGTGATATGCTTTCTTTTGAGGAAACGGTGGTCTTCTTTGAAATCCCTTTTTCTTCAAGAATCTTTCGAATTTTCTCACAAGGAGACTAAGATTCTCCTCACTTAGCTCAATATTTTCAGCATCCTCTTCACCATCTTCATCATCATCTTCAAGTATGGAAGAGGTGGCCTTGAGTGCAATTCCCTTCTTCTTTTTGTCATGCTCTTCATTTTGATTGAGCCTATTTAGTTCCAGCTCATGCTCTTGAAGTTTTCCGAATAGGGTGGCTAGAGACATGGTTGATAAATCTCTTGATTCCGCAATCGCCGTTACCTTGGGTTGCCAATTCCTGCTTAGACATCTCAAGACTTTGTTAATAAGATCCTCATTAGGAAATGTCTTTCCCAATGAGATGAGATGATTAACAATATGAGTAAATCTCTTTTGCATATCTTGAATACTCTCACATTGATTCATTCTAAACAATTCATATTCATGAGTAAGAGTGTTTATTCGAGATCTTTTTACCTCACTAGTACCTTCATGAGTTACTTGCAGGGTATCCCATATTTCTTTTGTGGTCTTACAATTTGACACCCTAAAGAATTCATCATACCCTAAGGATGTGGTAATGATGTTCTTGGCTCTCAAATTGTATTGAACCTTCTTTTTATCATCATCAGTCCAATCACTTCTAGGTGTATTAATTGTCACACCATCTTTAGTTTGTGTTGGGATAAAAGCACCATTTTCAACGGCGTCCCACACATCTAGGTCAATAGCTTCAATGAAAATTTTCATTCTTTCTTTCCAATAAGCATAACCATCCCCATTGAAATAGGGAGGTTTATTTATAGAAGAACCTTCATTTGAAAAATCATTTGAAGCCATCACTTCTCTTGAAGCTGCTAAGCTCTTTATACAAGAGTCTAGCTCTGATACCACTTATTACCAAGTGGCCTCAATACTCAAGAGGGGGGTGAATTGAGTATTTAAAACAAGTTCGCAAATCTTTCACAAATCGTTTGATAAACAATTTTCGTTGAAGCTAATGAATGATTGGAGATAAGTTGATGAATGAGATAAACACTTTTACTTATGAATGAGATATCCAAAGGAGACAACATTCAAGCAATTCAATAAAATAGTAAATTAAATAAGAGAAGGGTTTAGAGAAAACAAACACAATCGTTTATCCTGGTTCGATCACCAATCCACTTGTGATCTACGTCCAATCCCAAGCAACAACTTGAGATTTTTCCACTATATCTTCAAGCTTCAATGGGTGCTTGAAAAACCGCTACAACCTTGAGCACTCAACACTATGGGATACCTCACCCAAAAGCTTGAGCCTCTATTTTCCAAGGGATACCTCACCCTTACAATGCTTGAGAGATACCTCACCCTCACTAAACAGATTGTACAAGTTTTGTATGGAAGAAACTCTCTCTAGAGTAAGTATTACAAATTGAAGAACTATGGTATTTGGATTCACACAAATTCAAGCTCAATAACAGAGGATTTTGTAGAAAAGATGAGAAGACTTGTTCAAAGCTCAATAGTCAATTTTCCAGAATGATATGTTCAGTTTTTCTAACCTACCAACGAAGCCCAACTTCCAAATATATAGGTAAGTGATATTAAATGCCGTTGAAAGTTGTTGAGAGTAATTAATGCTCAGCAAAATAGCCGTTACGGGTTTCTCCCTGTTTTTCCAGAACTTAGGCTAACTGGTTAACCAAATATCCTAACCGGTTAGCAACTCATTTAAGGCTTAAACAAAGTGCTCTGGTTTAATAGCTAACCGGTTAGGAGTAAGTCCTAATCGGTTAGGACATTACCAACGTGAGTTCTGAGTTATAGAATAACCGGTTAGGCCATCTGCCTAATCGGTTAGGGCAACATGTTTTTGGCTTCTGACTTTGTGAATAATCGGTTAGGTCTTCTACCTAATCGGTTAGGCCAACATGATTTTGGCTTCTGACTTATAGAATAACCGATTAGGACATTTGCCTAATCGGTTAGGATAAAACAATTTTGGCTACTGGGAGTGAGACTAACCGGTTAGGTCTTTTACCTAATCGGTTAGGACAAATATAATTTGGCCTCTGAGTTGTAAGATAACCGATTAGCTCCTTTGCCTAATCGATTAGGCATGTGTTACAGAACGAGGCAAAGCTTTGTTTGAACTAACTAACCGGTTAGGTACTGGTCCTAATCGGTTAGGGGCCTTGAAATTTCAGCTCCTAAGTTTATCAAGAGGTTGGTAAGTTTCCAAAAAGCTTAGGACATTAGATTCAAAAGGAATTGTTGCATAATAGCTTTTTGATCCTAATTGAAAAACCATTTTATAAAAACATTTTGAGGAAACCATTTGAGCTTGAGGTGAATTTACCTTTACATTAGATCTATAACCTATATGCTAAGCTTGAGTTCCTTGTGACTTGATCATTGTATTCCCATTGCTTCCTTGTTTGTCGACATCAAAACCATTTGCATCTTGTCCATGCAATCACATTCTCCCCCTTTTTGATGATGACAAACACTTATTGAGAAAAGAGTTAGTTCAAATGATAATTGGAATTCATAAGGGAATTTGGAGACTTGCTCCCCCTCTTTTGTTCAAGAGGTGTTTAAATCAGAGATGCATAACTCTCCCTTTGTTTTGGAATTCCAGGACCATTAATTAACATACAACTCATAAATTCATTATCATTACATATCCACATGTAGTTAACATACAACTCACAAATTCATTATCATTACATATCCACATTAAGTTACTCTTCTCAATAAATAGAAAGACCTTTATGCTTCTCCCCCTTTTGGCATAATCAAAAAGAATTTCAATAACCTAGGGTATTCAAAAACAGGCATGCAACTCATAACATATTATATGATAAGCAAAGAGTCAAGGATTCATAACAAGAGCACAAATTCAATAATCCAGAGACTCATAAGCAGTCACAAAACATATCTATACCAAAATTATATGTCCAAACTTCATAACAGGAGTTAAAGTTTACTATCAGGATTATCAAAATAAGCCAAAGATAACCAGTCATTAGTCATGCTAGGTAATTTTCCCAAAATATCCATAGTTAAGCACAGTAAAAAAAAAAAGTTCAGAGGCTATGAGTGCAGCAGCACAATCATGCTAAACAGAGAGTCCATGCCTAAGCCCCTGGGTCCTCGGGTGCTGGAAAGCGACGCTCGAGCCTATCCAAGCGGTCCTCCATGGCACTCAACCAATCAAAGATGACTAAGTTGCTATGCTCGTGGTAGGTGCGCAGATCCGCAATGGCTGCAAGAATGCGAGCTTCACTAGTGGATTCAGAGACGCTTCCCATTTCTGGTGCCTCCTCTATAGGGACATCAGTTGTTTGAACTAGAATTTCTTCTGGTAGCGCTCCTCCCACTTGTGCTTGGCCATAAGTCCATTCACCATTGACCTTCTTCATGTGCATTCTATTAAGAGATGCTAGACCAAATTTATAAGGGCCGGCAGTGTTTATAATGCCATCATCCAACAGGGGAACCTTGTGATGGTCTAGGATTTGAGCAACCAGAAGTGCATACGGAAGATCCATAACTGCCTTGTTTTTGGCTTTCAGCATAATGTGTATGATGTAGAAAGGCCAGTTGATCTTGATGGGTTCCTTGAGCAGCCACATCAGGAAAATGTCTTCCTCTTCAACCAGGGCATAATTACTTGCCCTTAGTGCAAGAATGTGAGTAACGACGAAATGAAGAAGACGATCATGTATCTTCAGGAGCCCGGTAGTGAAAGTTCCTTTTGGCATTAGAACTCCAGGCTGAATCATGCCCATTACATCATCATCTCTCTTATAATTTTCCCACTTACCATAGTTTTCCAGTCTGAGCTTTTCACCGGAGTGGGGAAGATCAAACAAAGGCACCCACTCACTAGGATTCACCACAATCTTATGCTTCTTAATTTCAGAAATTAAAGATCCACCTTTAATTGATAAATTGCAGAAGAACACTTTAGTGGGTTCAAGGTAGAAATACCCTGGATTTGTGGTGACGAGGGTTCTCAACCCATGGAATTCAAGCAGTTCTGTGAGAGGAGTGAAGCCTGCTTGGATGAAGAACTCCCAGTCCATCCATTTTGGTGAGATGATACGCCTTGCATGGAATTCCAATTGGTACTTCTTCATCTGAGCAGGATTAGTGAAGTACCTCCCAAGATTCAGAGCAACTGAGAAGTTTGGGTCTGTGTTAGTGGGGTTTGTCTCCTTGGGGACATTGGGGTTTTTGGTACGTGTTCTTTTGGGAAATGAGGAGCTGCTGGCCATGGTAGAGATGGAGGCTTAGGGTACGGTGGTGGAGAGAGAGAGAGATAAGGGAGATTGAAATGGAGGTTTAATGGAAGAATGATGATGGGAGATGATGGAATGTGAGAGAAATGGGGTTGAAAGACCGAATTTGGGGTGGATTAATGGTGAGGGATGAAGGTGAGGGAATGGGCGTGAGAGAACTTGAGAGGTTGAGGATGAAAATGGAAGTGGAGGGGGCGTGAAGGGAGGGAACACGCTGCTGGAGGGGCTTTTTAATTGGTGTGCCTAACCGGTTAGGGATTGTGGGTAACCGGTTAGGGATATTAGGAAATAGCCACTGAGATGTCCAATAACCGGTTAGGATTGGTGGCTAACCGGTTAGTGTGCTAAGTCAGAACGTCCAGATAGGTTCCTAAATACAGGGTAACCGGTTAGGAGCTATATCTAACCGATTATTTGGTCATGACAGAGAGTCCCTCAATATTCCAAACACTTCCAAGTCCCATACGAAAACATATTATTCTTCTTTTGCTTGATCATTGCACTGATAGCATTATAATAAACTCATGAGCGTAATCCTTGAATGTATCAGTAGGAGCAATTCTTATTTCACTTCTGGTATTCCAAATCACTTGAGGTTCATTTTGGCTTGAGTCCATTCTTCATTTAGAAACAAAATCTTCCCAATATTAATAGGAACCTTGAGCTTTCAGATTTTGGGGGACTTAAGCATGAACTCAGCTCCTGCAAAACAACATAAGGGGACACTCCGATGCTCAAGTCAGTATTGGATTCAAGAAAAAAATTCAGAGATTATGCAGCATTGTGACATAATTATGCAGAAAATCACAAGTTTATACATTTGTTTTAGGATTATGCAGCAAATATTTAATTTATGCATGATTGATCTAATATACCAAGTTCATTTCTAATGTAGAAAAATACTTCTTTTACTAGGGGTTTGGTGAAAATATCAGCTAGTTGCTTAGTTGTTTCAACAAATTCAAGTATGCAATCACCCTTTTGAACATGATCTCTAATGAAATGATGTCTTATTTCAATATGTTTAGTCTTAGAATGCAAAATGGGATTTTTTGACAAGTTAATTGCACTAGTATTATCACATCTTATGGGAATATGATCAAGCTCAAGACCATAGTCCAAAGAGTTGTTGTTTCAACCAAAGGACTTGAGAACAACAACTCCCAGCTGCAACATATTCAGCTTCAGCTGTAGACAATGCCACACTATTTTGTTTCTTGCTATGCCAATAAACTAGTGAACTTCCAAGCAAGTGGTATGTCCCACTAGTGCTCTTTCGATCCATTTTGCATCCAGCAAAATCAGAATCGGAGTACCCAATAAGACTACATGAGGCACCCTTAGGGTACCACAAACCCATTTGTGATGTGCCAATTAGATATTTCATTATTCTCTTAACAGTACTTAGGTGTGATTCCTTAGGATTAGCTTGATATCTTGCACATATGCATACACTAAACATTATATCAGGCCTACTTGCAGTGAGATAAAGGAGTGAGCCAATCATACCTCTATATTTTGTAATTTCTACCGATTTACCTCCTTCATCCTTGTCCAAATAACAAGAGGTGCCCATAGGGGTAGCCATATACTTGGCATTTTCCATTCCAAATATTTTGAGCAGCTCCTTGCAATACTTGGATTGGCTTATGAACGTTCCTTCTCTTGCTTGCTTGATTTGGAGACCAAGGAAGAAGTTGAGCTCACCCATCATAGACATCTCAAACTCACTTTGCATAATATTTGAAAATTCTTCACAAAGAGAGTTGTTAGTAGCACCAAATATAATGTCATCAACATAGATTTGAACTAAAAGAATGTCATGCATTTTGTGTTTTATGAAAAGAGTGGTGTCAACCTTGCCTCTAGAAAAACCTTTTTCTAAAAAAAATTTGCTCAACCTTTCATACTAAGCTCTAGGAGCTTGTTTCAAGCCTTACAAGGCCTTTTTCAATTTAAAAACATGGTTGGGCAAATCAAAAACCTCAAAACCAGGAGGTTGTTCAACACACACCTCTTCTTGTATAAAACCATTTAAAAAGGCACTCTTGACATCCATTTGGTAGAGTTTGAAATCCATGATGCAATCATATGCAAGTAACATTCTAATGGCCTCTAACCTAGCTACGGGAGCATAAGTTTCTTCATAATCTATGCCTTCTTCTTGATTATATCCCTTAGCTACAAGCCTAGCTTTATTTCTTATTATTAAACCCGTTTCATCAAGTTTGTTCCTAAAGACCCATTTGGTGCCAATTATAGGATGATCATTGGGCCTTGGAACTAATTCCCAAACTTGATTCCTCTCAAATTGGTTTAGTTCTTCTTGCATGGCCAAGATCCAATGCTCATCATTAATGGCCTCATTTATGTCTTTAGGTTCAACTTGAGAGACAAAGGCTAGGTGATTACATGCATTTCTAAGAGTGTTTCGAGTGATTACCCCTTTTGATACATCACCTATCACCTTGTCAAGAGGATGATACCTTGAAGTCCTCCATTCCTTGGGTAGATCCAAGATTTTAGAATCTTCTTGCCATGAGTGATCAAGGAGTCTCTCTTCTTCCTTCTTGGACTCTTTCTCTTGATTTTCCAAGTGCGTCTTTGCCAAGATTTCTGCAACATCATCAACTAGTTCCTTTCTCGGCTCATTTGGGTTAGTTTCATCAAATGCAATATGTATGGACTCTTCTATGGTCATAGTTCGTTTATTATAAACTCTAAAGGCCTTACTATGAATAGAATAACCAATGAATATTCCCTCATCAGATTTTGCATCAAACTTCCCTAAGTTATCCTTTCCATTATTCAAAATAAAGCATTTACATCCAAAAACATGAAAATGTGACACATTAGGTTTCCTTCCTTTGTACAATTCATATGGAGTTTTCTTTAAAATTGGCCTAATTAGGGCTCTATTCATAACATAACAAGCGGTGTTAACCACATCCGCCCAAAAGTACTTAGGAAGGTTGGCCTCATTGAGCATAGTTCTTGCCATTTCTTCTAAAGATTGATTTTTTCTTTCTACAACACCATTTTGTTGTGGTGTTTTAGGGGCAGAAAAATTATGCTCAATGCCATGTTCATCACAAAAAGTTTCAAATTCATGATTTTCAAATTCACCACCATGATTACTTCTTATGGATGCAATACAAACACCTTTTTCGTTTTGAATAACTTTGGCAAGTTTTCTAAATGATTGAAAAGCATCATTTTTGTGGGCCAAGAATAATGTCCATGTAAACCTAGAGAAATCGTCCACAATTACTAATGCATAGTAATTCCCACCAAAGCTCATAGTTCTAGAGGGACTAAAAAGATCCATGTACAAAAGTTGTAAAGGTCTAGAAGTTAAAACTATGTTTTTAGCTTTAAAAGAGACCTTTACTTGTTTTCCTTTTTGACATGCATCACAAAGTTTGTTTTTTTCAAATTTGAGCTTTGGAAGACTAATTACTAGTTCTTTCGAAACTAATTTGTTTAAGTGATCCATGTGAATGTGAGCAATTCTTCTATGCCATAACCATGAATAATTTTCTTTACTCATAAAGCACTTAGCATCATTTGAGGAGATATCATCGAGACTAATCATATATATATTATTGACCCTATGACCAACAAATTTAACTTGCTTATCATCCTTTCCCTCAATTATGCAACAAGAAGAATCAAATATTACTCTATTACTTTTATCACATAATTGACTAATACTAAGCAAGTTATGTTTGAGTCCTTCAACAAGTAAAACATTGTCAATAGATGATGAATGAATCTTACCAACTTTGCCAATTCCAAGAATCTTCCCTTTGTTGTTGTCACCATATGTGACATGACCATGTTTCTTGTGTGTAAGGAGGAGAACTTGGAGCCATCACCGGTCATGTGCTTGGAGCAACCACTATCCAGATACCAATTTGAGTTCTTGGTCTTCAAGCACACCTACACCACACATTCATGTTTTAACTTTTGGTACCCAAATTGTTTTGGGTCCTTGTGTGTTAGAGTTAGGCATGGTACCATTAGGAACCCAAACTCTTTTTATTCCAACTTTATTGTTTATGTTCTTTCTAACATTGCAGGTTGATGCACTATGTCCTTTCCTACCACAATGAAAACATTTGACGAAGGGACTACTTAAAGTTTTTGAGAAAACAAAGAAGTTCTTATAAGACTTTTGATGGTTGTTTGGATCAAAGCCCAAGCCAGCTTTTTGAAAAACACATTTTTGTCTTCCTAACAACACATTCAAGTTGTCTATTCTAAAAGTGAATTTTGCAAGAGTATTGTTCAAGTCTTCAATTTCTTTTTCAAAAGCTTTACATGATGAACAAGATAATGATATGGATGCATTATCATGTGAACAACAAGTCATACATAATGAATTAGCATCTATGAGTCCTAAGGTCTCATTTTCAATTTTAAGTTCATTTATCTCCTTAGTTAAAGTAGAAACTTTCTTTGTCAATAGGGAGATTATTTTATTGGACGACAAAATCATTTTTGTGAGCCTCAAAGATTCATCATGCAATTCTTGAAAGGCATCTAGCAATTCATCATAAGAAGGTGGAGGTTCTAGGTTAGAAGAGGTTACCTCGGTGTCGCTTTCTCCACTTTCTTCTCCTTGAGCCATGAGGCAAAGATGAGCTTCTTCATTCTCTGAATTGTCAGAAGAGCTTAAATCATTGTTTTCCCAAGCTACGTATGCTCTTCTTCCTTTCTTTTCCTTGGAGGGCCTTTTCTCAAATTTCTCTGTCTTTTTGAGATATATAGGGCACTCCATTTTCATGTGCCCCGATTTTATGCATTCATAGCATTTTTGAGGAGTAGAGGATCCTTCTCCTTTGTGATATGCTTTCTTTTGAGGAAACGGTGGTCTTCTTTGAAATCCCTTTTTCTTCAAGAATCTTTCGAATTTTCTCACAAGGAGACTAAGATTATCCTCACTTAGCTCAATATTTTCAGCATCATCTTCACCATCTTCATCATCATCTTCAAGTATGGAAGAGGTGGCCTTAAGTGCAATTCCCTTCTTCTTTTTGTCATGCTCTTCATTTTGATTGAGCCTATTTAGTTCCAGCTCATGCTCTTGAAGTTTTCCGAATAGGGTGGCTAGAGACATGGTTGATAAATCTCTTGATTCCGCAATCGCCATTACCTTGGGTTGTCAATTCCTGCTTAGACATCTCAAGACTTTGTTAATAAGATCCTCATTAGGAAATGTCTTTCCCAATGAGATGAGATGATTAACAATATGAGTAAATCTCTTTTGCATATCTTGAATACTCTCACATTGATTCATTCTAAACAATTCATATTCATGAGTAAGAGTGTTTATTCGAGATCTTTTTACCTCACTAGTACCTTCATGAGTTACTTGCAGGGTATCCCACATTTCTTTTACGGTCTTACAATTTGACACCCTAAAGAATTCATCATACCCCAAGGATGTGGTAATGATGTTCTTGGCTCTCAAATTGTATTGAACCTTCTTTTTATCATCATCGGTCCAATCACTTCTAGGTGTATTAATTGTCACACCATCTTTAGTTTGTGTTGGGACAAAAGCACCATTTTCAACGGCGTCCCACACATCTAAGTCAATAGCTTCAATGAAAATTTTCATTCTTTCTTTCCATTAAGCATAACCATCCCCATTGAAATAGGGAGGTCTATTTATAGAAGAACCTTCATTTGAAAAACCATTTGAAGCCATCACTTCTCTTGAAGCTGCTAAGCTCTTTATACAAGAGTCTAGCTCTGATACCACTTATTACCAAGTGGCCTCAATACTCAAGAGGGGGGGTGAATTGAGTATTTAAAACAAGTTCGCAAATCTTTCACAAATCATTTGATAAACAATTTTCGTTGAAGCTAATGAATGATTGGAGATAAGTTGATGAATGAGATAAACACTTTTACTTATGAATGAGATATCCAAAGGAGACAATATTCAAGCAATTCAATAAAATAGTAAATTAAATAAGAGAAGGGTTTAGAGAAAACAAACACAATCGTTTATCCTGGTTCGATCACCAATCCACTTGTGATCTACGTCCAGTCCCCAAGCAACAACTTGAGATTTTTCCACTATATCTTCAAGCTTCAATGGGTGCTTGAAAAATCGCTACAACCTTGAGCACTCAACACTATGGGATACCTCACCCAAAAGCTTGAGCCTCTATTTTCCAAGGGATACCTCACCCTTACAATGCTTGAGAGATACCTCACCCTCACTAAACAGATTGTACAAGTTTTGTATGGAAGAAACTCTCTCTAGAGTAAGTATTACAAATTGAAGAACTATGGTATTTGGATTCACACAAATTCAAGCTCAATAACAGAGGATTTTGTAGAAAAGATGAGAAGACTTGTTCAAAGCTCAATAGTCAATTTTCCAGAATGATATGTTCAGTTTTTCTAACCTACCAACGAAGCCCAACTTCCAAATATATAGGTAAGTGATATTAAATGCCGTTGAAGGTTGTTGAGAGCAATTAATGCTCAAAGAAAATAGCCGCATCGGCTTCTCCCTGTTTTTCCAGAACTTAGGCTAACCGGTTAACCAAATATCCTAACCGGTTAGCAACTCATTTAAGGCTTAGACAAAGTGCTCTAGTTTAATAGCTAACCGGTTAGGAGTAAGTCCTAATCGGTTAGGACATTACCAACGTGAGTTCTGAGTTATAGAATAACCGGTTAGGCCATCTGCCTAATCGGTTAGGGCAACACGTTTTTGGCTTCTGACTTTGTGAATAACCGGTTAGGTCTTCTACCTAATCGGTTAGGCCAACATGATTTTGGCTTCTGACTTACAGAATAACCGATTAGGACATTTGCCTAATCGGTTAGGATAAAACAATTTTGGCTACTCGGGAGTGAGACTAACCTAAGTCTTTTACCTAATCGGTTAGGACAAATATAATTTGGCCTCTGAGTTGTAAGATAACCGATTAGCTCCTTTGCCTAATCGGTTAGGCATGTGTTACAGAACGAGGCAAAGCTTTGTTTGAACTAACTAATCGGTTAGGTACTGGTCCTAATCGGTTAGGGGCCTTGAAATTTCAGCTCCTAAGTTTATCAAGAGGCTGGTAAGTTTCCAAAAAACTTAGGACATTAGATTCAAAAGGAATTGTTGCATAATACCTTTTTGATCCTAATTGAAAAACCATTTTACAAAAACATTTTGAGGAAACCATTTGAACTTGAGGTGAATCTACCTTTACATTAGATCTATAACCTATATGCTAAGCTTGAGTTCCTTGTGACTTGATCATTGTATTCCCATTGCTTCCTTGTTTGTCGACTTCAAAACCATTTGCATCTTGTCCATACAATCACATGAGGTGGTGGGGATAACAGAGAACTCAAAATTTCTACTGATACACCACTATTCTGCACTATTTCCTCATCCCCTGACATTTCCCCCTCACTAAATGGTGTTTTCAAAAAGAAAAAAAGGCAGAGATGGAAAGTACCTTGAGTTTGAATAGTGAAAAGAGCTTGAAAAAGGCTTGAGACCACTAACAAACGCTGTAGGCACTTGTCGAAAATCGCTTGGTTCGCCAAAAAAGATGAAAAATAGGAAGGGAAAATCCCCACTCCTATTTATAAGCAAGGAAAACCTTCCCAATTGTTGTCATCAATGGGGACAGATATATCTCTTCAACCATTTTGAAACTTGAAAACGGCTAATCATGACGCCTTCATTTTGAAATTTGAAAACGACTAATTATGACATTACGAATCCCAAACAGTGACTTCCACTGTTCTTCAACCATGTGGTGTACTGTTTCTAAACAAGAGCAGTTGAAAAGACAACGCTTAGAATGTTCAGAATTAAAGCGACATGTGAAGTTTCAGAAGGGTACTCAAGTCGGACCACTGACCTTCATCAAGATATCATGGTAAAAGCATAATATGGATTTCGGTTCCAAACCATATTACACTCAAATTGGACGGGCCCCAACAAATCTGTATGGGGGCAACCTACTACGTTTCCTGGATAATGGTATGAAAACTTAAGCAAAGTGATCTATTTCGGATCCCAGCCTTAATCATTAACACCGGGGGTATACTATGACACATCTCAAACCTCGGCCCTTAGGAAAAAAACATCGCGAGATCCAGCATTTTATATGACTTGGATCCCTTTGTCCTCTGCATGTCATATGCTCCTGTTGAACTCAGATATCTTGATACTTAACTGTCACATTTAAGTGCTAAGCTGAGGGTAACTGTTTTGGACTGGGTTATGGATTAGCAATTCAAGTGCAACCCAGCCCACCAGAATAGTATCTCAGATATTATTATGCACTATTAGATGAGTACATCTACCTATCTATAAGGAGCAAATCTCTCACAGAATCTTTCGTAGATATGAGCACTAATCATTTCCCATATAAATAAAAAAATTAGTTTTAAGAGATAACAATATCATGGATTCTAATCCTAAATAACAACATTCAATTCAGATTGAATTACGATTCTTAACACCTAAGACACTCTTATAAATAGCTTGCAAGGTCTCAAAGATATGCATCTAATCCAACTCCATATACTACCATCCTTTTGCACAGTCTAACTTGAGCGTCATAATGCGTTTTGCAGGTACCCACTCTCTCGTACAACTGCTGCTGCTACTGTGTCACGGAGGTTTCTACCTTCAACCATTTACTCAGGTAACCCTCTGAACTTTTTTCAGCATAAGATTCATCGTGAACTCAAATTTATAGTAACAATTATTTTTAGAATATAATGCACAAACAAACAAGAGAATATTCATTGGTTAACCACCTAAGGATTAAGCTCTAGCTCCAAAATCAATATTTTCTCTCATAAAACGCTAGCTAGCTTAGTCAGTTTGGCTCAATCCTTAATGCTAGTATTTGTGCATCTCTTTCAGTCCATACACTAGTTAGCTATTAATAGAATAATATTATTTTCAAATACCTTTCATCCTATGTATACATTTTCAACTTTCAATTAACATTACACAAAATTTCAAGCTTTAATTAGGTTGAGTTCAATTGGTAAATTTGACTTGACAAATTTTTTTTTCCAATTGGATTGATGCAGTTAGAAAGCAATGATGATTCTTCTTGTACCACAGTAGGCAGTTGTGGTGAGGGAACACAACCTTTAATCTTCAAAATTATCTCTTAAATTTAGGCTTGACATTAGGGTAGGTAGGGGCGGGTTTTTGTTCAACCCGACTCCATCCCACACTCATGGATTAAAACCCACATTTTACTCATAAGAAAAAAATATTAAAACTTGCACTTATGAACATTTTACACTAAATTTATATAATATTTAATGATAATTTTAAAATTAATCATTCATCTCATAAATTAAAAAAATATGTTCAAGAAAAATATTAAACTAGTGAAGATTAATTAATATAATTAACTTGATTACTAGCTAAATTAAACATAATATATTTAGATGTGGAGTACGAGGTGAAGTGAGGTGAATTGACCAAAACCCACACCTGCACCATTGATAATGGAGTGAATTTTAAACTCGCCTCATATGGGTTTGGGTGGGTTTAGGTACATGTGAGGCAATGTAAGGTTGCCAAGCCTACTTAAACTTCCTTTTTAATTTTTTTTCAAAAAGTAATTTCATTTTTGACTTCCTTAATAAAATTAAAATTAATTCATGACACTTTCAAGATAAATTTTCTGCCCAGATAAAATTTATACTTCCTCCTACTTACTCCAAATACTTTGGTAATTGGGCTGATATTTTGCAAGTTGAGAATTTAGGTGCAAGTGGAATGTGAAGTGAGTGAAAAAGTTCTACATTATTTATTAAAAAATTAACTTACATTTTTTTTTAGTTTTTAACCAAGGTATTTTCATATGCCATAGGCATTGAAAACTAGTTCTTGTCTAATATATATATATAATTAAAGTTAATTCTTGACACTTTTAAGATAAATTTTTAGCCCAGATAAATTTTTTTTCCTCCTACTTACTCCAAATACTTTGGTAATTAGGCTAATATTTTGCAAGTTGAGAATTTAGGCGTGAATGGAATGTGAAGTGTGAGTAAAGGACTCCTACATTATTTATTGAAAAATTAGCTTACATTTTTTTTAAGTTTTTAATCAAAGTATTTTCATATGCCATAGGCACAGGGGCAAATGTAGAAAAAATTCAGTGAAATGGTCGAAAATCATAAATTGTATTATTAAATATAGAAAAAAAATTTAAAGTTTGTAAGTAAAGATGTATTAACCCTTAAATTATTTAGTAGATTAAGATCAAAGTGCATTATTTTAAATTAAGGGTAAATATACTCTTATTTGCTCACTTTAGAAGAATATTTTCTTTTCATTATATAAGAAGATTTATGAATAAAGTAAAAAAAAGTGAAAAAAATATTTATATTAGATATTAAATGCATCACAATAGTAGTTATCATTTACATTATAATTCATTAATAAAATAAATTTTTTATATATATAGATTCTAAAAAAGAGAAGAGAGTGAAGCTAAAAGTGAGAGGAGCTAATAGATTTATTATATAAAGATCGAAATTAATAGAAAGATGAATTAAAATTGTAATATCAATGTATATAAAATAATCATGAATCACATGTCAAATACAGATCAAGTATAAACTCTTTTAACTTCACTATTTTTATTTTTGATATAATTATACTAACTTCCCATGAGGTTAGTGCTTATAATATTGACATCTTTTTTGTTTGAAAAATTATTCATACTTCCTTTACTTTGTATTTTCAATAGAACTTTGTATAATGTTTGTTTATAAAATAGGGAAAATATATGTAATTTAAGTAAATAAAGAAGAGTATTAGAGTGTAATAATAATATATAAAATCAAGAATATGAGTATAGTTTTTAAATAAGAGTGTTAATGTAATAAGTACTAACTTTATAAAAGATCAATGTAATTATCTCTTTATCTTTAAATAAATTAAATTAAATTATTGATACAAAAAGTGAGAAAAGAGGGTCAAGACCCATGCTGGCCCCCTTAAATTTGTCCTTGCATAGTCATTGAAAACTAGTTCTTGTCTAATATATATATATAAAGTTGATTTTATTGTATTCCATTTTTATTAATGACTCATATTTTTCTCCTAAATTTTTGTTTCATTTTTACATTATCTCTTTAATTTCTCTTAATATTGTAATGACAAGTTTTTTTATCTACATTTTGTTTCTCTGTCTATATTTAAATTTTAAATTTGGTTTGATTTTAATATTAAAAAAAAACAAATTAATCAAGTAGCATTTGATTTTGGAATTAGTTTAGGTCAAATTATAACAAAATTAATAATAAATTAAGACTAGTTAGAAAAATTACTTGAATTTATATGGCTCTAGTTTATTTTAAATAATTTTAAACCAATTAGTTTTTTTACTCATGCGTTGCATGGCATATTATTTATTAAACATAAATTTAAATTAAATTGTGCTCAATTTGTTTGTAAAAAATTGTGTATTAGTCATATATATTAATTAATTATATAAATTACGTATATTGCATATTTTGTTATTCTCTATATTTTAATTTTTTTGTTCATGCAATTATTTTATATATTTATTATTATGGTATATGATTTTAATTTATTATTATTTTTATAAAATTAAATCTTTTAATTTTGGTACAGAATCCCACTGGGCTTAGGGAGGGCTCTCTAGAAACCCCATAGGGAGGAGGATAAGGAAGAGAAGGAGGTAGAGTGGATTGTAGGGACTCGAACCTTGAGCTCTTATTGCATGTCCTATAATTCTATTAACTAAGCTATATCAAGGACACTTATAAAAGTCAATTTAATCAAACTATATACAAAACAAATCTATTTATTTACTTTTGATAGATGCCAACAATTACATGATCATCACCAACAATCCAACAAAAAGTCATCAAGTTTGAAAAATTAGTGTAAATAACGGTACTATAATCCTCCAGAATGATTTTTATTCTCATTAGCTTTTTTTTTCTCCTTCCTTAACTAACTTCTTTAAATATTTTCTCCTCATTTTCTCTATTAGCTATTTCTCTCAAGAAATTATTTTTCAATTCACTCTTTTTTTTCCAAGCAAGTATTTTTCCTTACATTCTAACTGAATTTGCTTCCTCTTCTACTTAGAACACAATGTCCTTATGCTATAACTGATAGTGCTAAGTATAATTGCATTTTTATTAATAAAAAGTGTTTTAAATATGAGAGATTTTTTTTTGGGTTATCAAAGTAACTCCCATTCGATAGGTAAGAGACTAATCTCCTGGGGTACTTTCAGGCACCTAAGCAGGGACCCTTTCCAATGGTGTTATTTTTATACACATGAATCTCATAATTGAACTCATGACCATATACTTAAGGAATCTGAATGCCTTCTGTAACATCCTAATGCCAATACCTTAGTATATACTGAATATACAATAGTATACAATATTAGTCATGTCACTTCCAATTTAAAAACAACTTTCTAGATTCATAATAATCATACATGTTATTACAAAGAGCCAAAAGGGAAAGAAAAGATCATATTCATGTATACAACATTAGCCTCCACAAGGCATAGTGTAATACATAAATCATTATACACAACAAAGCAAATATAATAAAATACAAACTTTGTTCACAAGCAACTAAAAACTACTCTAGTCTATTTGCTTCTTCTTCTTCTTCCCATTGGAAGAGTCTTGACTTAGATTTAACATGGAAATAACAGACGGGGTGAGAATTCACAATTCTCAATAATAAACACACATATATGTCATCATGTTGCCTCTAGCTGCTTTGGAGAAAACTAGTTATAAAACTCATCTTATACTTTAGAAAGCTAGCAAAAGCCAAAAACTGTTCCTTTCTCTTCTCGAGGAAGAACATTCAATTTTATTACATCTATGATATAATTATCACATAATTATCCATTAATAATAATTAAACTGAACAACAAAGGATTAAGATCACAACATGTAATTGAGCTACTACTCACTACCATTGGAACATTAATATATTTCTCTATGCAACATTCACAAAGCAACCCATAATCCTTAAACTAAACTAATAATGATAAATAACTGCCCATACAATTGTAAGATATCATTATTCCTTAGCAACTAACAATAAATTATGATTGCAACAAGTAAAAAAGTTATTACTCAATACCAGTGGAATATTAACATACTTACTCTATGTAATATTCACAAAGCAATGTATAATCTATATCCATAACTAACCTCTTCTCCATGATGAATAATTGCCCATATAATTGTAAAACATCATAATCCATGGAAAAGTGTTTTTCTCACCCCTTTGCCTAACAAAGATTTTTTCTCACTTCTTTGTCCCTAATAGAAAACTTTTCTCACTTCTCTACTGTGACAAGGTGCTTTTCTCTCTCCCTTGTCTCACTAATCCAACTTAACAAAGTGCTTGTCTCACTCATTTGTCTTAGGATAAATTGTACTATGACTCAACTCTAACTAGTGGAGGAATCATTCTTAACTAACATGCAATTTCAACTCAACTTTCTAAGTTACCCTCACAACTCAACTCTAGTAAATAAGTGAAACCACTGCCATTCATGTATCTCTAGTCCTACTTTTATTACAAAGGAGCAATTCATGCACTATGACAAATAACTATTGTCAAACAACTCAGTATACTTACATCTGGTATACCACATCATTACATCACAAGTGACAACAAATGCAACATCATTGCTCATCAATGATTAGCAACTTGCCTAAGCCAATGCACTACCATAGAGCTGTCAAAAAGGCCTAACCCAACCTATCAAACCCTAGCCCATCTGGTATACCACATCATTACATCACAAGTAACAACAAATGCAACATCATTGCTCATCAATGATTAGCAACTTGCCTATGTCAATGCACTACTATAGAGCTGTCAAAAAGGCCTAGCCCAGCCTATCAAACCCTAGCCCACATGGGCTACGGCCAAAAAGCTCACAAGACAAAAAAGCCCACAGGGCCAAAAGCCCATAAGGCCAGGTGGGTTAGGGCTAACCCATAGGTTGGCCCACAAAAAAATTAATTTAGCTAACTTATTTAATGGGCTAGCCCTAACCCACCCATAGGTTGACCCTAGCCCACCAATGGGCTGACCCTAGCCCACCCATGGGCTGACCCATTAAATGAATATCTTCCACAACTAAGTCTATTATCTAGAACCAGCTAACTTAAAAGATTTCAAATCATTCACTCAACTTAGTAAAAAGACACCTTAAATCAACACCAATCTTAACCAAACTCACACAAATATAGTATTCAAAAGAAATAACAGAACTATAAATCATACACCTTCAATTCAACATTACTTGCATCATAATCATAGTATCAATAAATATCAATAGATAAAGTAACATGACCAACACGCTCAACTAAGAATTTTATCAATGTGATTAGAGGAGAAGATATATAGTATAATGCATGCAAGTCATAATTAACTCACTCAATTACTCTCTAATCTTCAATTTCATCTTCTTGATGCACATTTGACTCTGTTGTTAATGTCTTGTAACAAAAAACTTTATAATCTTCTTCATCTAAAATAATTGAGAAATAATTAGACAATCAATCCAAACATAGAATAGTGAATTATGAAGATAATGAATAATGAATTGTAGAATAGTGAATATTGGTACCTTAAATGGTGAGTCATAGAATCTAGTATTAGTCTATCCTACCATAACTAAGTCAAATCAAAATGCCAAATTATAATTATACAAGTTATATATTGAGAGAACTCCTGAATATACATACCTTTAATTTTGGTAATTCAATTACACATGCACACTCCACTACTTTTGCTCCTTCACATTCTGAAAGACAATAAATATAAATTAGTTGGATTTAAATATATAAATATAATTTACACAAATAAAGCAATTAAATAAGTAATTTTTAAGTTGGATTCAATAGGAAAATGATCCATAAAATGGTGATCGAATATAATTTTAGCCATTTCTCACATTCACTTGGTGTCAATCTCAACTCCCTCTTCCCCATTTCTCACACTCATCCTCGTCATTTCCTTAAACCCATTTCAACTACTCTAAATTTCAACCTTTCCAATTCCAATCCCCAACAACAAGTAACTCTACTAACCCTTCAAGCCTCCATTTACCCCTCTCCCCACCTAATTGGCACCCTTGACATCATCGACCACATCGAGATCCGTGCCCCCCTCATCCCCCCCTCATCCGTGAAGGCTTTTCCCTCCTTCCATCAAAGAAGCCACTGTCATCTCCGATGTTGAGCAGAACTGCCTCATTGTCGCCGCCCAAGTCCGTCACTCCCTCCTCTAGTCCAAAGTCGACCCTGAAATTATCTCCACCTTCGACACCAATGACGCTTAATTGCTCTATGAAATTCGTCTCTTAAATCCTATTGAATCCTCTTAAATATAATTTGACATATATAATTTTTCTTTTCAAAATAAGAGGATTTAACATAAAAAGAAAAAAAACCTAATGCTTTCTCTTGCAAATGATGATGCAGATCTAGAAGAGTCTGAAATGCAAGAGATTGAAGGTGGATTGAGTTTCCTGATTTGGGATTAGGGTTTTTTGATTTGGGATTAAAGATTTCTAATTGAGGAAGATGTGGGTTAGGGGACTTTGTGGGTCAGCTCTATCTTGACCCACTACATTTGTTGGTTTAATGGGTTAAGGCTAAAAAAAGCCCCATCATATGGTGGGCTTAAAAAAAAGGGCTAAAAATGAGGGCTTAATAGGCTGTATTGTGGGCTATAGCCTATATTGATAGTACTAGCTACCATTGGATGTACAAATGCTTATTCTTTTATACATTTGCTAGATAGATATTTACTCCATGAAATATCTCTATTAGTGTCTTAACTCACACTAAAAAGTATGCATAAAAGATCCTATCAAGTAAGGAACTCCAATTCCTCAAAATAAAAAGCCTAGGAAGTTATGTATCTGGGCGCTTAGGCGCTCATTATCCCAATGCTTAGGCGCTTACTCTTTGGGCACTTGAGCACCCATCATGTTTATGCTTTATGGCCTTGGGCACTTAGGTGCTCCCTTCTTGGGCGCTTAGGCACCCAGCACCAAACTCAAATGCTTTGTGCTATTGAGTTTATAACCAATCATTAACTCCCAAACACAAGTCTTTGGATGGTTTTCAACCTCAAACGTGATCTCGAAACATACTAAAACCATCATACATATTCTCAAATCACCAACATAATGATCATGCATATGTATGTTAAATCTCTCATCTCAAAACCCATATTTCTTCAACACAAGATTATGAAGTTTTATGGATGCTTACATGCTCTAAAACTTTAGTATGCATTTCTCAACTCATTACATACCATTTTCCAAACTTCTAATCAAGTTCACTCAACTCAAACCCTTGGGAAACCTCTAGAAACTCATTTTCTATCCAAACAAGCATAACTCATGCATCAAAAGGATATAGAAAAAGAAGGAACTAAGTAAACAAATACCCCTACCTCAAGTCTCTAAGGATGATGCTTGAATTGGTCTTCTTGCCTTTCCTTGGTTCTCCATCCTCTTCCTTCTCCTTTTTCTTTCCCTTCTTTCCTTTCTTTTCCTTTCTGTTGGTTCCATTGTGAGAGATCAGAGAAATGAGTCAAAAAGTCAAAGAAAAGAGAGATAAGAACGATGGAGGGAAAAGGATGGACTAGATATTTAGCTAGAAACTTTATATCTCTTAGGAATACTTTGATTTTCCTAATAATAATTTCCTAACTTCCATAGGCGTTATGAAAAATCATAGGATTCATCTCAATCTTATTCTCATCATTACTTGATTATTCATACACCTAAAACTATCACTGAAGTTTTATTACTCTTCCTTAAGTTACATTAAACCTAAGGAAATAAGCTAATGACCTTATAGGTATCTACCTTAACCTGTTCTCTGTATTAGAAAATTTTCTATTCTTTACTTGATATCTTCTCAAATTCTCACAATTTTCCAAGATATCTGCCTATTTAATCAGGTCTTTAAACACTTACTTAGTGTTACTAAAAATATTAAACTGTCTCAATTAATTCTCCAAAATTAACCACATCACTTTCTATTTATTTATGACCTAGAAATAAATTCTTCTTATTTATTTCTCTCATTCTAGAAGTTTATGCTACTTTTTGGGCTATTAATAGCTTTTTCTCACATTCAGTGTTATAGTAAAATAGCCTAACTATCTTAAAAAGGTTACCAAAGTTAACAGATAACTCTTACAAGAGTTACTAAACTTCTATAACCATGATTAAGACTAATTAGTTAGAGAGGATGTTACATTTCTCCTCTCATTTTTAAAATTTTGTCCTCAAAATTTAGTCTTTCACTACTAAATGTTCTAAGGTCTTTATAAGATATCACACTCGAAGGAATTTCACCTTCATTGGTTTTATCTAACTTATCATTTCCAATCTCTAACAAAAATTAGAGGTTTTCATTCTATAAGAATTACTTACTGAATCTAAAAACCATTTATTAACTTAACTTGTACCAAACCTCCAAGAATATCCCAATAAGTTCCCATCTATTGGTACATACAAAAGGATATCTTGTAAAAGGTCAAAAAAATTGAGCCTTCTATTTGCTACTTAGAGTATACACCCTTTCTAGAGTTTGACATCTAGGGTCGGGTAAAAATCCTTATCTCTATGGACACCTTTCAGCATAATGTCCCGGTTGACCGCACACAAAACACGTTACACAAGGTTTGTCGCCATGTGACCTTCCACACTTAGGGCATTCAGGCTTCACGGTTTCTGTCTGAACTTGCTCATCTTCATTTTGTGAATAGTTGAGTGTAGAAACACCTGTCTCATACCCATTATCCACCCCTTTGCTTTGTTGAAAGTCTTATGATCTTTGTTTTACTTGAGACTTACCATCATGATTCTCTACAATTCTATATTTGTTTATCTAACGATTCTTCTATTTGTCTCTTAAGTTTTACCAACTCTAAGGGTGTCATTCCATAGGGTGCTATAGAAATAGGTGTGATTTCTGGAACTAAGTCTATGGTGAACTCTGTCTCTCTCTTGGGTGACAACTCAACAACTTCCCTAAGAAACACTTCTAGATAATCTCTTACCACATGTATATTTTCTAAGTCTTGCTCAACTTCCATAGTCGAGGAGAAAAGGAGAATATATCCTTAAGCCCCTCATACTAGGCAATCATCAACTTGTTTAGCTCCTAAGAACATAGACTCTAAAGAAATAGGCATAGAAGAATTATCAGATATAAACCTCAAAGTCTTATTTGAACAATTCAAAATAACATAGTTCGATGACAACCATATCCATGCCTAAAATGACATCCATCTCAAGAAGAGATAAATAGATAAGATTCACATAGAAAATCCTATCTTCTACTTTCACATAACACGGATAAAACATAGCGAAACTCAAATATAGGTAGATCTAATCTCTTCACATATTCATATGAAATAAAGGAGTGAAATGCTCTTGAGTCATATAATATAACTACGAGATTATCTTTAACTATGCACTTACCTTGTATAAAATCTGGAGATTGAGCCACCTCCTTACCACTCAAAGTATAAATTCTTCCTTTTAACTTGAGGTTTGAGGTTAGGCACTACTCCCTATTTCTATGGACACTCAATTGAATAGTGCCCTAGTTGGCCACATGTATAACATACTGATTGGCTTGCTAGACAAACTCTACCACCATGTTGTCTCCCACATCTATCACATTTTGGTCCTTTTGATTCTTTCTAAACTTACTTGCCCTTGTCTTAAGGATAATTAGGTTTAGAAGTACCATTTTTATACCTATTATCCTCTATCTTCCTCTTGTGAAAACCTTGTGACTTTTGTTCTACTTGAGGCTAGTTATTAGGACCTTTAACTATTCTTTTTGAATGGTACGAAAAACACCACTTTGCCTATTTTGATTGTGAACACCCAATTTTATCTGAGTCATTAAAATATTTTTATTCAAAACAAAAAAACAAAAAAATAAAAAAAATAAAAAATAAAAAAATAAAAGAAAAAAGAGAAAAGAAAAAAGAAAAAGGAAATAAAAAAAAGAAGATGACCCAACTTTCTGTAATTGGCTATTGGCCATTGAAGAATTGTTTTGATGATAACAAACTTGAAGATGATAGCAAGATCAAGTCCAAGACCTTCAAGAATAGCTTTAGGACTTAGATCATTATGTAAAGGTAAAAAGAGGTTCACACTTAAACTCTAAACTTGTTTTTTCAAAGAACCCAAATAGCACACACGGTTTCAATGTTTCAAAATGGTTTTTGATTTCCTAAGAAATAACATTTAAGTGGTTAAAAGCTTGTTTGATCTTTAGAAGGAAATTAGTAAGTTTTAAAAGATGTTTAAAAATGATTTCAAATAGGTTTATTCGAATAAGAGTTATCTTATTCGAATAACAAAAGTTAGAGAGCCAAGTTTTCCTTTTGATCAAGCTTTATTCGAATAACAACTTAAAAATAGGTTATGTGCCTTTAGTTTTAAAAGATTTATTTGAATAATATATATGTTATTCGAATATAAAATTATTTCAGAAACTGTTTTAAAGAGCTTTCTTCAAATAATGATATGGTTATTCAAATAACGTGTTACAGAATTAATTTGCAATATGCTATTTGAAGTGTTATTTGAATAATATATATGTTATTCGAATAAACACGAATGCCAAAAACAAAAATAAATGGCTAGTTGATGGCCTTTAATGCTCCAACTAACCTCCCAACAGCTCTAAAATTTATTGGGCTATAAATACAAGTTATTGAACATTAAAGAGAGTGAGCAAATCAATTTGAAAAGAGTTGTTGAGCATTAACATGAGTTATTACAGTCATCTTCATTAACTCTTTGTTTTGAGCTTAAAAGTGAGATTCATCTTGATACCCATTGAGTTTCAATTTGTATATCTCCTCTTTGAGTGAGCTAAATTCATTTTTATTCATCTATAAACTTTTGAGAGGGTGGAGGATCCCTTGAGGAACTAAGAGGCTTCTACACAAGAGGTAGATGATCCTTGAAGTGTAAGAAGAACTCAACTATTGTAAAGGGTTTATCAAGCACCTTGTGAAGCTTGATTATAGTGGAAACTCTTGCGTGGATGATCCTAGGAATTGGACGTAGATCACAAGGGCGATTGAACCAGTATAAATTTTTGTGTGTAAATTTTCTCAATCCTTATCTCTTTACATTCAAGCTTATTTATTACTTTTGCATACTTGCTACTTGTTATTCCACTTATTCATTCTATTTAAGCTTGTGTGTTATTTTAAATCCATTCAACTCAAAGAAAATAGCTTCAAAGAAAATTAAACGGGGCTTGTTTGTAAAAAGTTTTAAAATACTCAATTCACCCCTCTCTTAAGCCTTGAAGCCACTTGTTAACACTTTCTTGCAAAAGCTTAACCTAATTTTTCTCAAGCTACCTACCTTGAACCCAAACCAATTTGTGACCCATCAAATATGGCTTAACCTAGATCCATCACTTCTATCTATGTCATCTCCCTTTTCATCCAAACCCTAGCTAGCAACACCCTCCAAACCTTAGTTTCCTCCTATAGAAACACACACATCACGAATTAACACACACAGAATCATAAACAAAAAAAAAAACCCTAGAAATCTTTGTTCCTCCTTTTCTTCCACCCAACAAGAAATGCCGTAGTCATCCTCTACAACCAAACCTCACCTCTTAACCACTCTAAAAAATAGGCACTACTTCCCCCTTTCGTAACCTTCCCTTCCATCAACCTTCTCCAAAATCATCCCAGCAACCTCAACATTCATCTTAAAACAGATAAAAACTCCTCATAAAAGCTTTTTTATAAACAAATTGCACCTAGAAATTTTCACCATAGCCTCTACATTTGAACCATTTCACCATCATCACTAACCTAAACTCGTCGGACCCACTTCTTTTAGCTACCATAGCCTCTACTATACAACCTCCACTGCGAGCCACTGTCAACCTCCACTCTGAACCACCAAATGTGGTCGTCTTCTCCGACCAAGCACCCAAGCTCACAACCCAGATAGCCACCCTGTCGTTGTTGTCGCCCTCACAGCAAACCACCTCTGCCCAATAGCCACCTCGCACCACCCACGCCAAAACCCAACAAAGTGCCACCAAAACTGCCAGATTCACCACCAAACTGAACCACCTCGCGCCGCACATATCACCTCTAGCTTGCACAACCTAGGCTATGCCGTAAATCGAACCTTGCCATCACAAAGTTATGCCTGAAGACCACTGAGCCCAACCAGTATAGATTCTCGCACAACGAGCCACCACGACCCCAGCGTCAGAAACCCAAATCCACCTCGCCCTAACTCAGCAGTCGCGCCACGCTCCACCATTCCAAGCCAGCCGTAATGCAAAACCCACAAACCCAAAAAACACCGCCTAGAATAGCAACCCACAGTTGCGCCAACCATTGTGCCAACCATCGCGCCATCATCCTCCACGATCACCCATCTTCGCAAGTCTAAGCCACCACTCCACCAAACCTACACCCATAGCCACAGCTCTGCCACCTTCATGCGTGGCCTTCATCCAAATTCGTTACAAAGACAAAGCCTCCGCCCAGATCTGCCACCAATTGTTAGCCTTCACGTCCAGCCACTGTGCTTGAGTTGCAGTCCACGCCTCTTATTCCTACGTCATAGGGATTAGGATCCTCTTCCATTATCTGTCTATTTTTTCCATTATTTTATTCTTTTATTTGTGCTTCTATTTATTTTATTCCTTATTTGGGCTAATTTTTTTTGTTTTATTTGGTTTAAGTTGATGTTCATATAGGTCAATAGCACATTGGTTTGTTTTATATTTGTATTTTGGGTGGGTTTGTTTGCCTCTTGGGTTAATAATTAGGCCAACTTCTTATTTGAGAAAAAAGAAATTATTTTTTTTACAATTTTTTTAAAAAAAAAATCAACACAATGACTAATAATAATGATTGAATAGCAGATGCTATCTTCAATGTCATCTGGTTCATAATGGTTTATTATGTAGCCTGGTGTTGACTTGAACCCTATCTAAGAGTGAATATATTTTCAAGCAAAATCCCTTTTCAAAAATACTTTTCTTAATTAAAATCAATTAACCCACAATCATTTTTCTAAAGAATTATGTGACTTTGAGTTCCCCACTACACCCGAGGATATGTAGGAGTGGAACTCCTATTCCGTCAAGCAAAAGATTAAAATTTCATAATTTATTTATCTATTTAGTTTATCTTTTACCAGAAGGGGTAAAACAAATATTTTCAAGAGTTGTAAAAAATTTATACAATTGACTTAAGGTAACCGTCTCAGGACGGATATGTTAGGGGTGTTGTTGGATTAAGTTTCCACCCTTCCCTATACATAATCGAATCCTGAATCCAATCTGGTTTCAAAGATTATTTTCTAAGAAAGGTTTTTTAATTTTTCCTAATTCAAATAAAATTGGTTACGACTCCATTTTCTATTTTTATTTTTATTTTAAAAATCCCATTTGTTCGCCGCTCTTATCGCAGATCTTAGTTGCGACAGATGACGACTCCATTGGGGATACTTGGAGAGTCAAGCCTGTTGTTGATAGTTGTGCAAATTATTAATAATCTCTATTTATTTATTTTACTCTTTTTGCATTTATTTTTGTTTTCTTATTTGGTTGTAAATAGATCTTTTTTTTATCTAGTACCTTCATGTAAATTTCTGACAGTGTTCTCCTATGTTAACTTTGATGCTCATGATCTACTTGTATATATTTTGTTGTTTTAATATTTTGTACTTGATTGTTGAAACCCTAAGGTAAATGATTGCTAGCTAGCTATTGTATGTATATTTGACTGTTATTTTTACAGGTTGGGGAGTAATTTTATTCTTTTAAATTTTTGTACAAGTTTGTATGCTCCCTCGCACACATCCCTATCACTTACCTCACACACTTTTTGGTCTCTATACTCGAGTCTGTACGAACCTGAGGAGTAGGAGGGGTATCAATTTTTGTTATTTAGGGGCCTTATGCTCACTTGACATATGTTGAGATACCACTCAGATTGTTATCAGTATCATGGATTAGTCATATTGAGAGGCTTTATCCCTACTTGTGATTAATTCATGAACTGGGTCCTTGTCTTTCGAGATAGGGGCAATCTGGGGACCATTACTTTTTAGAAATCTAGATCTGTCTTGAAAAACCTTGCACTGATAGATTAAACATAATGACTGCCAAAATTAGAGTCATGACCTTAAGAAGATCTAACCATTAGCCTCCACCTAACTAGGACGCAAAGGCAGTGTACTTATTCTTTAACTATCTATTCCTCATGTCATTCATTCTTGCATTTTTTTAAATAAAAAGCTAAAAAAAAAAGAAGAAAAGATACATCATCTTGCATTTTCATGGCATTCCTAGTTTTTTTTTTAAAAAAAAGAAAAAGAAAAGATACATCATCTTGCATTTTCATGGTATTCCTAGCATTTAAAAAAGAAGAAGAAGAAAAATACAACATCTTGAATTTTTATAGCATTGCTAGCATTTTTTTTAAAAAAGAAGAGAAAATGTTTTCATCACAAAGTTCATTCATTTCATCACATTCTTTGTTTAATGTTATTTAGTTTTGACAAATCAAATAGGTTCAAGAACCATTGCGCGACTTAGGAAATAAGAGACTAATCAAACTTGAGTTCACAATACTAGATCTCAGACTAGAATGATCGCTAGTAATCTTGAGGCAGGGAGAAATTTGAGTAAGGAAGTTGATGAAATGACAAGACAAATGAATGAGATGTCTGAGACACAAGTAAGGTTAGAACCAATACTGTAAGATGTGAGGGAGTCTCTCAGCTTAATAAGTGGAAATAAGGGTGTAGATGGGGTTGAAGCATATGCAAGTGTTCCACTGATCTTTTCCATGATAACAGCCCCGACATTCCTGACTTTATCCTCAAGCATCACTGTGGGGGTTCATGAGCAACCACATCAAACAACATCGATAGTAATGCCTATTGGGGAAGGGTATCGCGCCTTGGAAGGTGCTCATAATGAAATTCCTGGTTATGCTGGACCTACATGGAAACAACCTCATGTGTCCATTCCGGGGTAGGCAACAATGCCTCACTCTGGGAATAGTCACACCATGACCAAGAAAGACAAGATGAAGGAAGAGTGGATGGAGAAAATGGAAAAGCAGATCAGGGCAATCAATGACTCTAATGCTTATGGACCTCTCAGAATAGAAGAATTATGTCCTACCACAAATGATGTAATCCCTAAAGACTTCAAAATTCCTAATTTTGCCAAGTATGAAGGGAGTGGCAACCTTCAGTTTCATTTCATTAGTTATGGAACAAAGATGACTATTTGGTCTAGGGATGACAAGTTCCTCATCAACTTTTTCCACGAGAGTCTTACAGGCCCCGCTTTAGAGTGGTATCTTCAATTAGACCATTTTAGGATTTCTCACTGGACAGAATTAGCTGATTTATTCATGGATCAATACAAGTTCAATCTATAACGCCCCTTTTTGAGAAGGCACGCCACATTGTCATTTACAATGCGAAAAATAAATATATAAGTTAAGACTCGGTTCGTTTTATAAATATAAATTTACTTGGTTATAATCGTGTAATTAAATTAGTGAGTATTTTTTTTGTTATAGTTAATAAAAATAGTGATAAGGCATAATTACAATAAAGAGTAAAATAGAAGTAAAGCATACATCAAACCAACATACATGTACAATGATATATCATTATGTTAACTTGTTTGATTACAGCACTTGATATACAAAAAGCAAAATTATACATATCTGCCCTAAGAGATCATAAATATACAGCCCACCAAAATAATGACACATCAGGCCCCCAAAATGAACACTGATAGCCATCAGTAGCTATCAACAGTATCAGTCCCTAAGAGGAGAAGGAACCATGTCAGGATCCTCCTCGGGTTCCTCCTCAGGGTCTTCCTCATCCGAGGAAACCTCCATCGGAGCCACCGAGTTACGGGTTGGGGCTTGAGCAGTGGAGACAAAAGAATCCTCCTGTGTGGTGCAATAACGATCACCTTACATCTCCCTGATGGGCAAATAAAACTCTAAACATAAACTGACGTTGCAAGTGAATATGGGCGGATCATGACACCCCCAAGCCAGAGAAATCGACACGTCCCCCTCGTAGATACATCAATCGGAATTTAGGTTGATGTGCCAGCAGTCTGGCCCTTTGAGGAAGGTCAAATGCACGTAACCCAAAAATCCGCGTGGGTGTGCCGCCATGATCCAACAGCAAGTGCAAGTCGTGGTCGGGCCAAAAGCCGGGGAATTCGTGAGCTTCACCTCCGTTGCCGATGTCTTTGATGGAACATAAATACAGATAGAAATAATAGAAATATAAAAAAGAGATAAGACATCTTACCATCATTACCAATTATGGCAGTAGAGAAACAAAATGGCGAAAAGTGCCCACATAGTATTTCAGCAGTAATAATAATAAGCATCAAATAGCAGTGATAAATAATTAAGCAATTCTAGGAAATTATACATCAGTAATACAATAGTTCCAATTATAATAAGGATTAAATGCCAGATAATATATGGACTCACTATGCATGTGCGTACAATGTCAAAATCCTACTCCATGGAGCTAGACACAAATAGTCGGAGAGAAAGATCAGGAGACATGTCTACAACTTGGCTGCCGCGGCCAAAGTGCTATAACTCATCAGTTTATCCACATGTATATCAAGGCATTGTACAAACATTCTACACTGGATCACGATATAGGACAGTGTCTCGGTCCCGATCGTTGGTGCGTTTGCATCGGTCTGCCCCACGGACAAAAGAGCTACTAACTGTCCATTGCGAGGTACCTGCACCCCGATGTCCCCAAGGTCAACAATATAACCTACACTAGTCTACTCGCACCCGCACAAAGGTGTGTTCAATCTCCTAAGCAACATGGCCTTAACAACAGTCCAACGGACTTTCACAATACATGATGACTTAATGCATATAACATGTATGTTTATCATTATATACTTTTTCACAATATGCCTCAATTGGCCAAAGTAAGTATGAACACACCATTGGTCCCTCACATGGACCCACAATATCATATTATCAGAATTTAAATGAAATAATACACTTTCAAGGTTTATTATGAATTCTTACTTAAATGTAGCATTTCTTACAAAGTTCGTCTCTAGAGGAATTCTCTTGATTAATCGAGTTCTCAATTATTATTTATTCACACACACACTTAGAAAATTATTCTAAGGGTCTCAAAGTATCACGTTCTCTTGTTCTTTCTTTAATTAAAATTACCCTAAGTCTTATGATAAATTTCATTCTTGGTTGTTTCCAAATTATGAAATCCTAAGTTAAATTCTAATTGCCCAAATTAGTTAAGTTTCACTTTGATTTAGTGATTCTTATGAGATTCTTTCCTAGATGGGATCATTTCATTATTGGGTTCCTTATTTTTAACTTTAGTCATGCTCACTTAAAGAATTATTTCTAAGTCTTACCAAGTCTCACACATCCTTATTTGTTCTTAAAGTTCAAAGAGTTCTATTTGGTTACCTAATTAATTTCCTTCCATCACATAATCCACTTACTTAATCTCTTGACTAATTAGAGGTCATAGTTGTACGAAGTCACATGATTAGGCCATTATTAGCCATAAAGGCCGTGAGCCTCTCCAAGTTTTAGGATTCCAAATTTCCATTCCATTAATTACATATTGTACACTTGATTAGCTATGTCTTCCACATGTTATGATTTTTCATCAAGAACCCTAATTTTGGGCCCCAAAACCGTGAGCCTCCTAGAGGGAATCTAGGCCATTTCCTTCCATTTTAAGTTTTCCAATCCATCCAAGTATATCAATATAGATAACCAATCAATCAAATAGCTTAAACAAATTAAAAATAATATGTAATCATACAAATCATACAAACAAAGAGAGTAACCCTACTAGGTTTCTCACAACCGATCACAAAACAAGGGTCCTTACTACAAATAGAGGTTGAGGAGGAGTATCTTCCTCTTACTAAAGAGAAGAAAACAAGCAATGGAACTCCCTTGAAGCTCCTTGCAATTTTTAGATTCACACCTCCAAGAACCTTAAAAATTACAACTTCATTAAATTAACAAGAAGACTTGAAAAAGAATGGATCAATAGTCATAAAGAAGACCTTGAACATGAAAATGAAGAGAAAATGGTAAGGAACTAAGAACCTTACCCAAAATCTTGAAGCTTGAAGAAGAAGATGGTGAAGATGAAACCTTTTCAAGAAATCACCAACTAGTAAAGTGTTTAGAATGTAGAAGAGATTAAGAAAATGTATTTGGTTGAAAATTTTGTGATGGTTGAGGGCTTGAGAGTGTAGTGGCCATGAGGTGTGGCTAAAGAGAAGGAGGAGAAAAATGAAAGGAAGATGAAGGTAGAGAGAGAAGTGAATAGAAAAGTGAAAGATGCTTTTAGGTTTTCTTTTGAATTTAGATAGATTGAATTAATTAAATGAAGCACAAATTTGGCTCCCAAATTGTGCAGCTGCTGCCATGTGAGGGGAGGGAGGAAAGAGAGAATGAAGCTTCTTTGAGAAGCTTGAGAACTTTTTCAATAAAGGAGATGTGATTAGACATAAAGGAGATTGCCTTTAGATAATATAATGTGATTTAATAGTTAAAATAATAAGGTAATTAGGATTTTACTACAAGTTATTACCCAATAGATAATTATTACAGTGCATAAAGCCAGTATTAATTATCCAATGAATAATAGAGCGTACCATAAAATTTTAATTAACAGTGCGTACAGAGATTTTATTTATCAGATAAAACCTCAAAAAATGCAAACCTTGAAAACTATGCCCGACCTTGGGTTTAGTAAGATCCCCCGTCGATACTTCCACAGTTCAAGGTTTACCAGCCTCAGGGAAAACATTTCGCTTTCCCGACTCCGCTCAACGCACACGTAAAACGAGAAATATACTAAGATATTCGATGTTTCCAAAAAAATCCACAAAAATTCTCAAAAATAAAAAATATTAGAAAAAGACTACTCATGATGACATGACTTGGGTCAGGAATGTATTTTCACAGTTGTGACACATGGAAGACATTGTGAATGTTTGAGAGGAAATGGGGTAAGGCTATTTGATAGGCTACTGGACCTACTCGGTGAATAATCTAGTATGGTCCAAGAAATTTTGGAGTAAATTTTCTAGATTTCAAGCCCCGGCCCACCCCAGTTGTAGGTATGACTTTAAAAAATGTTGGGAATTGCGGATCAAAATATCTCGCAGCGGAATAATAGGATTCCCACACAGGATCCATGCGAAAAGTCCATAATCCGAGTTTTTTAAAAATTACCTCTTGAAGCGTGATAAACACAAGCGAGGTGAATCACCAACACCGTAATAGCGACGATGTTTCTGCGGTATCCACACGAATGACTTGCAAAAGGAGTCACGCCTGCTGTTTCGCGGTGCTAGGCTGCGAATAGAAGAGAAGAACCTTTCACTGTCTCTCACTCACTTTCTTAGGTGCGGCTAGGGTTGTGATGTAACATGTATAGCAGCCCCCTTAACAGTACTATTTATAATAGTGGCTGCCTTAAGTGAGTGTGAGCAGTAGCAAGGTAAGCTGTGCAACCCTAAAACCCATCTGTCATGAGTTAGGCCCACAATTGAATCCGAGTCCAACTTGGATCCTTATTGCTCCAATTTAGTCTGTTCTAAGTGTGCGACCCTGCAGGTTCTCATGACGTTGGTAGTAATATTAAAATCTCATTTTAATATTACAAACAGAGTGAGCGGTATCTAGCAACACATCACTGCTACCCAAGTAATGAGAATGTCAGTGATTTGACATAACCTATCCGTGATCAATGTTTCCGTGTAGTTTAGTCCCTTTGTCAAGATATCTAGATTGAACACAAGGCATGGAATGCGTCACCCTTGTATAGTCCAATCATTCGTTTCCTGATACTCGAGTAGACTTTGTAACAATAAATGAGATCAATATCTCATATTGACTCATTTGAGCATGGCCATGCATTTTGCACTCCTACTCAATCAGGGGGCCCGAAGATATCGCTCCTGTTATGTAGGAGTGACAAATTCCATCTAGGTCACTCACATCCCTCTGCATGATTTGCGGTATGTCCAACAACCAACTTTATAATCACCTTGTTACAGATGACGTTTGATGGCATTAAAACACACAACTCCTCATGTAGGAATCGTAGTGATTTCAGGTCAAAGGACCACAAACACCATTATCACTATGAGAATCGCTTATGACACTCACGTAACGATCCACGTAGCGTTCTCATGGCGGGTCTGTCCAATACATCATTACTCTAATATGTATCCATGTGTAGACTTGATATCTCATATCCATGACCCGTGAGATGTGGTCATCAGTCTACGCACATACTAGTCTCAATGCATTATTGTTGTCCTAATTAACAATAATACTTGACTAGGGACATTTAAGAATAGTGTTGTAACCAAAAGGATCTCACGATCAAGTCATCCACTTGATGTCCTATGGCATCAATCTTACTATTCTAAGGACTTTATTATGTTTATCAAAAAAGAACACAATAAATGAAATGCCTCATATATATAAAATAGCATAATAGAATATATGCAAATACAGAAAATGTATTAGCCTCTAGGGCATACACCAACAAAAAATACATGCTCGCCTTCTTCAAACTCAAGAGGCTTTCTTCTTTTATCTGCATAACTCTTTTGTCAACTCTGAGCCGTCCTCATCTTCCCCTGAATCATCTTAACTTTTTCAGTCGTCTACTGTATAATATCTGGTCCAATAGTGAGGCGCTCGCCGTCTTGGTATCAACATAAAGGTGTCCGATACCGCCGTCCATACAGAGCCTCATAGGGTGTCATCCCTATGCTTGAATGATAATTGTTGTTGTAGGTGAATTCTATTAATGGTAAAATGTCATCCCAACTTCCAGTTTGTTCTATGGTGCAAGCTCTAAGCAAATCTTCCACTGATTAGATTGTCCTCTCTGATTGGCCATCGGTTTGTGGGTGATAAGCAGAATTTAGACGTAACTTTGTCCCTAATGATTCTTGTAGACTCTGCTAGAACTTTGAAGTGAATCTTGGATCCCTATCCGAAATAATACTTGTAGGTACACTGTGCAGTCTAACAATTTCTCCAATATACAGCTGGGTTAGTTTCTCCAGTTTCTCCAATATACAGCTGGGTCAGTTTCTCTAGGTTGTACCTTATGTTGTTCGGGAGGAAATACGCTGATTTCGTGAGTCGATCCACAATTACCCAAATCAAGTCATGTCCTTTTCTTGTCCTTGGCAAACCCACCACAAAATCCATTGCAATGCTGTCCCACTTCCATTCAGGAATAGACACTGGTTGCAGTAATCCTGCAGGTCTTTGATGTTCCACTTTAGCTTTCTGACAAACTAGATAAGTCGATACATGTCTAGTGACGTCACTCTTCATTCCATGCCACCAAAATAACTTCTTCAAGTCTTGATACATTTTTGTTATGCCTGGATGCATATTCAGCTGGCTTATGTGAGCATGGTCGAGAATATACTCTCTAAGCTCTTAGTCACGGGAAATACAGACTCTACCTCGGAATCTCAGAATTTCGTCTGCTCATTCCGCAAATGTTGTTTTGTTGCCTTGCTGTATTAGCTCTCTCACTTCTTGCAAGAACTTGTCGACCTTCTACTTTTCCCATATGTCCTCCATTAGCTCACTTGAGATGGTGACCATGTTCATTCAGATCTTTCCTGGTTCTAATTCCACGAAAGATCATACATCTCTGAACTGCTTTATCAGATCTTTTTCCTTAATCATCGGGATAGAGACACTGATCATCTTCCTACTCAAGGCATCTGCCATGACGTTTGCCTTACCAGGGTGATACAGAAGTTAGAAATCATAGTCTTTCAGGAACTCCAGCCACCTCCGCTGCCTCATGTTCAACTCTTTCTGATCATACAAATATCTAAAGATGTTGAACGTCGCTCCATAGAGGAAATGCCTCCATATCTTCAAAGCAAAAACCACAGCCGCTAATTCCAAGTCGTGCGTCGGGTAGTTCTTCTCATGCACTCGCAATTGCCTTGAAGCATAAGCCACCACTCTTTCATGTTGTATAAGCACAAATCCTAGTCCTTGGTATGAAGCGTCACAATACACCTCGAAGGGTTCATTCAGATCAGGTAGCACTAACACTGGCGAGAAAGTTAGGCATCTCTTCAGCTCTTAGAAACTCTGTTCACAGCTATCGGTCCACTTAAAAGCCTGGTTCTTCCTCGTGAGTTAAGTAAGAGGTCCCGCAATTTTGGAAAATCCCTCAATGAACCTCCGATAATATCCGGCCAATCCCACAAAGTTACGAATCTCCGTCACTGACTTAGGCCTTTCCCATTGTAGCACTACCTCTACTCTCGATGGATCCACCACAATCCCTTCCTTCGAGATTACATGACCCAAAAACTTAACTTCTTCCAGCCAAAATTCACATTTTGACAATTTGGCATACAGTTCTTTCTTCTTCAGAATCTGGAGAACTATACTGAGGTGTTCGGCATGATCCTCCTAATTTTGAGAGTATATCAGGATGTCATCAATGAAGACCACAACGAATCTGTCCAAGTAAGGATGAAAGATTTGGTTCATGCAGTCCATAAAGATGGCAGGTGCATTCGTTACGCCAAACGGCATCACGAGGTACTTGTAATGGCCATATCAGGTACGAAAAGCAGTCTTGGGTATATCCTCCGTCTTCACTCGTATCTGATGATACCCAGATCGCAAGTCAATTTTTGAAAACATTGCTACTCCCTTCAGCTAGTCCATTAAGTCATTAATTCTTAGGAGTGGATATTTATTCTTGATTGTCACTTTATTTAGCTGTCTGTAGTCCACGCACAACCTTGATGAACCATCCTTCTTTCGAACTAATAGTACTGGTGCTCCCCAATGTGACACACTTGGTCTAACGAATTGCTTTTCCAAAAGCTCCTCTAGTTACTCCTTAAGTGCAGTTAATTCCATCGGTGACATCCTATAAGGTGCTATAGACACGGGACCAGCTCCCGGTACAAGGTCAATAGCAAATTCTATTTCTCGCGCTGGTAGTAAACCAGGTACATCCTTAGGAAAGACTTTGAGAAATTCATTCACCACTGGAATTGTGCTCACATCAACCTCACTCTCAATTTTTAAAGAAGACAGTAGCATGTATCCATGAGCTCCTTCTTTCAAGAGAGCTTAAACTTAGTTGGCCATCAAGTATCAAGAATCCTCATCCACAGGGAAAATTATGATTTTTCTTGAACAATCTAATAGAACATGGTTAGAGGACAACCAGTCCGTCCCTAAAATTATATCTAGCTGAGAAAGGGGTAAACAGATCAAATCGACAGAAAAGATTTGACCTTCAACAATCAAGGGACAATTTAAACAGACTTTGGTAGTAACTACCGGTTTATTAGTGGGGGTAGAAACAGTCAGATCAAAAGGTAAGGTAGACACTAGTAAACCAAGTCGTAGCACATAATCATAAGATATGAAAGAATAAGTTACCCCAAAGTCATACAGTACAGTCAAAAGATTACCTTCTATGGTGCCTTCTCCTTGAATCAAGTCTTCTGACTCGGAGGCTTCGACTCCGCTCATGGTATAGACCTATCCTCTTGCTTGCAGTTTGTTGGCCCTTACAGCATTGACTGAAGGTTCAGCCTTCACTTAGTTGCAGTCTCGGGACACATGGCCAGGCTTGCCACATCGGAACAAATAATCCCCGTTATAGTGCAATCCCTCGTGGGATGATCCTTCCCACACTTCAGGCATTTTGAGGGATACGCCACATTTTGGCCGGTTCGGTTCCCAGTAGAACCTCCACCAGTACTTCCACCCGCTGTCTGTTGCTGGTTTCCCATTGGCCAGGAATAGGGTTTCTTTTGGAAGCGATTAGAGCTATTGCCACCGCCCCTTTGGAACCTTGTAGGTCCAAAGTTCCTGCTCCTTGTATCTCTAGCTTGTTCCAAAGCTTCCACTTCGCAACACGTATCTAGTAGCTTTGAGAACTCGTTAATTTTCAGCGTGATAACAGCTTTCTTCACTTCATATCTCAGTCTTTCTGTAAACTTCTGACACTTCCATGTTTTGTTCAGTTGGTGCTGAAAGTACGTTGAAAACTTTGACAAGTTTTCAAATCTCGCTGCATATTCACTAATAGTCATGTTCCTTTGCCTTAGGTTGAGAAACTCCATCTCCTTTGGGTGCCTCGCGCTCGCGGGAAAACACTTATCCAAGAATTTATCCTTGAATAAATTCCAAGTGATCTTGCGATTTTTAGCCTCTAGCATTCTTTGCGCCCCACACCACTAGTCCTCAGCATTGCCAACCAACATAAAGGTAGCATAAGTCACCTTCTTATTCTCGGTGCAATTCATGCCTCGGAAGACTTTCTCCAGCTCTTTGATCCATAGATTGGCTTTATCCGGATCGAACTCTCCTTTGAATTAGGGAGGATTGTGGCGACGAAACTCCGCCAAGTTTTAAGTGTCAGCAGTAGCTTCAAGCTGTTGAGCAACCCTTTCTTGTTGCTGAGCAACTCTCTCTTATTGTTGAGTAGCTCGCTCAGTCCGTTGTGCTATGACTTCAGCCATCCTTTGCATTGCCTCTATAGCAGCTGCCATGTCTCAACCTCGTGCCATCTTATTTTCTCAATTCAGATTAGCTGAAAAACACATGGAATGTTAGATGCATTCACTCGAAATACCAACATAGAGATTCACACAGCACAAATAAGACAGACTTAATCACAAGACCCAAAAAAGCATAAACCGGGGCTCTGATACCAACTTAATGTAACGCCCCTTTTTGGGAGGGCACGTCACATTGTCATTTATAATGCAGAAAATAAATATATAAGTTAAGACCCGATTCATTTTATAAATATAAATTTACTTGTTTGATTACAGCACCTGATATATAAAAAGCAAAATTATACATATCTGCCCCAAGAGATCATAAATATACAGCCCACCAAAATAATGACACATCAGGCCCCCAAAATGAACACTGATAGCCATCAGTAGCTATCAACAGTATCAGTCCCTAAGAGGAGAAGGAACCGTGTCAGGATCCTCCTCGGGTTCCTCCTCAGGGTCTTCCTCATCTGAGGAAACCTCCATCGGAGCCACCGAGTTACGGGCTGGGGCTCGAGCAGTGGAGACAAAAGAATCCTCCTGTGGGGTGTAATAACGATCACCTTACATCTCCCTGATGGGCAAATAAAACTCCAAACGTAAACTGATACTGCAAGTGAAGATGGGCGGATCATGACGCCCCCAAGCCCGAGAAATCAACACGTCCCCCTCGTAGATATAGCGATCAGAATTTAGGTTAATGTGTCAGCAGTTTGGCCCTCCGAGGAAGGTCAAACGCACGTAACCCAAAAATTTGCGTGGGCGTGCCGCTATGATCCAACAGCAGGTGCTAGTCGCGGTCGGCCCAGAAGCTAGGGAATTCGTGAGCTTCATCTCCGTCACCGACGTCTTCGATGAAACATAAGTACAGACAGAAATAATAGAAATACAGAAAAGAGATAAGACATCCTACCATCATTACCAATTATGGTAGTAGAGAAACAAAATGGCGCAAAACGCCCACATAGCATTTTAGCAGTAATAATAATAAGCATCAAATAGCAGTGATAAATAATTAAGCAGTTCTAGGAAATTATACAGCAGTAATACAACAGTTCCAATTATAATAAGGATTAAATGCCAGCTAATATATGGACTCATTATGCACGTGCGTACAATGTCAAAATCCTACTCTATGGAGCTAGACACAAACAGTCGGAGAGAAAGATCAGGAGACATGTCTACAACTCGGCTGCCACAGTCAAAGTGCTATAACTCATCAGTTTATCCACGTGCACATCAAGGCATTGTACAGACATTCTACACTGGATCACGATATAGGACAGTGTCTCGGTTCGGATCGTCGATGCGTTTGCATCGATTTGCCCCACGGATAGAAGATCTAACAACTGTCCATTGCAAGGTACCCGCACCCCGACGTCCCCAAGGTTAATAATATGACCTACACTAGTCTACTTGCACCCGCACAAATGTGTGTTCAATCTCCTAGGCAACATGGCCTTAACAACAGTCCAACGGACTTTCACAATGTATGATGACTCAATGCATATAACATATATGTTTATCATTACATACTTTTCCACAATATGCCTCAATTGGCCAAAGTAAGTATGAACACATCATTGGTCCCTTACATGGACCCACAATATCATATTATCAGAATTTAAATGAAATAATACACTTTCAAGGTTTATTATGAATTCTTACTTAAATGTAGCATTTCTTACAAAGTTCGTCTCTAGAGGAATTCTCTTGATTAATTAAGTTCTCTATTGTAATTTATTCACACATACACTTAGAAAATTATTCTAAAGGTCTCAAAGTCTCATACTTTCTTGTTCTTTCTTTAATTAAAATTACCCTAAGTCTTATGATAAATTTCATTCTTGGTTGTTTCTAATTTATGAAATCCTAAGTTAAATTCTAATTGCCCAAATTAATTAAGTTTCACTTTGATTGAGTGATTCTTATGAGATTCCTTCCTAGATGGGTTCATTTCATTATTGGGTTCCTTATTTGTTCCTTATTTCTAAGTCTTACCAAGTCTCACACATCCTTATTTGTTCTTAAAGTTCAAAGAGTTCTATTTGGTTACTTAATTAATTTCCTTCCATCACATAATCCACTTGCTTAATCACTTAACTAATTAGAGGTCATAGTTGTACGAAGTCACATGATTAGGCCATTATTAGTCATAGAGGCCGTGAGCCTCTCCAAGTTTTAGGATTCCAAATTTCTATTCCATTAATTACATATTGTACACTTGATTAGCTATGTCTTCCACTTATTATGATTTTTCATCAAGAACCCTAATTTTGGGCCCCAAAACCGTGAGCCTCCTAGAGGGAATCTAGGTCAATTTCTTCCATTTTAAGTTTTCCCCATCCAAGTATATTAATATACATAACCAATCAATCAAATAACTTAAAAAAATTAAAAACAATATGTAATCATACAAATCATACAAATAAAGAGAGTAACCCTACTAGGGTTTCTCACAACCAATCACAAAACAAGGTTCCTTACTACCAATAGAGGTTGAGGAGGAGTATCTTCCTCTTACCAAAGAGAAGAAAACAAGCAATGGAACTCCCTTGAAGCTCCTTGCAATTTTTGGATTCACACCTCCAAGAACCCTAAAAATTACAACTTCATTAAATCAATAAGAAGACTTGAAAAAGAATGGATCAATGGTCATAAAGAAGACCTTGAACACGAAAATGAAGAGAAAAGGGTGAGGAACCAAGAACCTTACCCAAAAGCTTGAAGCTTGAAGCTTGAAGAAGAAGATGGTGAAGATGAAACCTTTTCAAGAAATCACCAACTAGTAAAGTGTTTAGAATGTAGATGAAACCTTTTGTGATGGTTGAGGGCTTGAGAGTGTGGTGGCCATGAGGTGTGGCTAGAGAGAAGGAGGATAAAAATAAAAGGAAGATGAAGGTAGAGAGAGAAGTGAATAGAAAAATGAAAGATGCTTTTAGGTTTTCTTTTGAATTTAGATAGATTGAATTAATTAAATGAAGCACAAATTTGGCTCCCAAATTGTGCAGCTGCTACCGTGTGAGGGGAGGGACGAGAGAGAGAATGAAGTTTCTTTGAGAAGCTTGGGAGCTTTTACAATAAAGGAGATGTGATTAGGCATAAAGGAGATTGCCTTTAGATAAAATAATGTGATTTAATAGTTAAAATAATAGGGTAATTAGGATTTTACTACAAGCTATTACCCAATGGATAATTGTTATAGTGCACAAAGCTAGTATTAATTATTCAATGAATAATAGAGTGTACCGCAAAATTTTAATTAACAGTGCATACATAGATTTTATTTATCAGATAAAACTTTAAAAAATGTAAACCTCAAAAACTGTGCCCAGTCTCGGGTTTAGTAAGATGCCCCGTCGATACTTCCACAGTTCAAGGTTTACAAGTCTTAGGGAAAACATTTCGCTTTCCCGACTTCGCTCAGTGCGCACGCAAATGAGGAATATACTAAGATATTCGACGTTTCTAGAAAAATTAACAAAATTCTCAAAATTCACAAATATTAGAAAAAGACTATTCATGATGAAACAAATAATTTTCGGGGTGTTTTACTGACTCTGCTCAGTGTGCACGTAAAATGAAAAATATATTAAAATATTTAACATTTCCAAAAAATTCTAGAAAAATTTTCAAAAATCATAAATATTATAAAATGATTATCTATGATGAAATAAATAATTTTCGGGGTGTTACACAATCTGAATGCAGCCCATACCCAGGAATAGTTGAGCTCAATGCAGAAAAAAAAATGATGAATCTTTCAAACAATATGCATAAAGGTATAGAACCTTGGCAGCTCAAGTTCAACCCCCATTGACATTGCCTGAGATGTGTTCATATTTCTTAGGTACCCTGGGAAATCCTTATTGGGGGAATGACTGGAGTAACCTATAAAGATTTTTCTGACTTAATTACTGCCGAAAAAAAAGATCGAGCTTTTAGCCAAAGCTAGGAAGTTGCTAGAGTGTAATGCAAATAATACTACTTCTAAGAAGGGATTCTAGTTGAAAAATAAAGAACTCGAAATGAATTATGCCCAACACCAATAGACCTTTAGACCTCAATATTCACCACAATACCCAAGTCATGAACCACCATATAATCCTAACCTTCACTTTCTATATCAAACACCTACGTCTCCTTATTACCCACCCCACCAAATTGTGCCAACCACAAACATCACCCCAACTCCATAATTCCAAATCAACAATGTTGCCACACCGCAACCATATGTACCAACTTACCTAACCTATACCCGGTATCCATTTGCACCTCCGCAAAATTACCTAAGCCACCCACAACCTTGACCAAACTTCCAAAATCATGGTCGCTTCTGTCCCCAAAACCTACCCCTTTCCTAAGATTATCTATTTCAAATGCATACTTATTCCAAAGGTTGTTTGATGCTCACCTTATCTCGGGAAACCCTATATGTCCCCTAGAACCACTATTCCCAATATTGTATAACCTGAATTTAACTTGTAAATACCATATGGATATCCCAGGGCACTCAATTAAGGATTGTGAATCTTTCAAGACTACAGTAAAGAAGGTAATTGCTTGTGAAAAACTTGACATTCTAGAGAAAGCTGGACCCAATATTATCAGCAACCCAATTCCCAATCATGGTGGAAGGAATAGGGTAAGTGCTTTGGAGATGGAAGGATCACTAATAAGAAAAGTCATGAAGAGTCAAGTTATGCTTATCATTGAGGGGGAATAGGACATGATATCAAGAATTGTTAGGACTTTAAGGTTCAAAACCAAGGATTGCTCACTTTAGGAGTAATACAAGCTAAATAAGGGGTAGCTTCCTCTGAAGAGATCAATGTGGCTCTAGAGGAAAGAATGAGGAGTATGGCTCTGGGAAAAAATAATGATAAGGGCAAAATGAAGCACATTCCTTACCTGAGGGAAACATTCCCAGCACCAGCCAAGATGGTCATATATGAAGAAGTCCTTCACCCCCGATGTCATCTCACTATTAATGCATTGCATGAAGAAGGCCTAGAAGAGTGCAAGGCAATCCGTCCTTTTATTGATGAGGAGCCACTGAAGAACTAGTAGTCCGAACCAATGATTGATGTGATTGTTTCCAAGTAATTGTTTGGTTATTGTAACACCCTAACACAAATATCCGATATAACTACTTATGTAAAGATAATTAGCATTAAATATGTTACTACTACTATTACTATCAATCTAATCCCATATAGTTGAAAAATTATATATGGAGAGTCACGGTAAAAGTAGATCATAAATATATACATCAGAAGCTTCAAAAGGCGTAATGTCATATATACAACAAAACTACTAACAAGCTACAAGTTATAATACAAAATACATGAACTATTCACATATAACAGAACTAAACACTAATGTAGTCCTGTTGCTCCTTCTTTAGCTGTGTCACCCCCTTACTAGGGTCTGGACCTACTTTTATCATGGAAACATAGAAAGGGGTGAAAACATAAAAATTCCCAGTAGTATGCATATATCACATGGCATTCTCCAATAACAATTTCACATATAAATAATTAATAACAACACTATACAATCGCCCATACAACTGTATAATGCATAAGAATCTAATCTATCTCGATATTACACAATCGCCCATACAACTATATAACATCAACTAAACTTGGAAATTTGATTAACTTGCTTCACTGCCTCACTTAGGACTTAACTCATCCTGAGGCTCATGTTAGTAAGTTTAACTCACTTTATTACTCTACATAAGGTTGATCATATTCCTCATATTACTTGACAAATAGCTTAGCTCACTACTTTATCCTAGGTAAAGTGTTGTACTGACATTTACCTCTCACAATTACCTCCATAACAAAGAGCTTACTCACCACTTTGCAAGGTTAAGGGGTTTAACTCACTCCCTGTTTGACCATTTGTGTACCGCAAGTGCACGGGTCATTCAAGTAATATAATGAAGAGTAAAGTTCGTTCCCATGAGGATGTTGGCTTTCAAAGGTAAGTATTAACCAATAGCTTAATTAATTCTATTCAAGAACATAAAAATAAGGAAAGTGCAAATAAACTAAATCTACACTACAAAGTAATAAAGATAATGTTTAGAGTTTTAGGGAATCCTTCTTCATCTCCTACTTCAACTAATGATATGTAATCCTTACAAGCAACATCAATGAATTGTCAAGTTAGCTTGAGAATTTGATTTAGCTAAAAGCCTATGTTAAGGTCAATCAACCATAGTTTCATTTATCAAATTTACTATGTTTCCATGAGAACTAGTACAAACTCCACTCATTAAGATTTATTCTCAAACACACGCTATACATGACTAAAGATATATTTCTATCCCATTAGCGAATTAACTTATCCAAGCCAATTGAATGAAATCAAACATGCATTAACCATACATATGATCTCAAATCCAAATTCCTATGTCTAGGTTTATCAAATTTCAACAAATCACTTAAAAGCTGATCAGACAATCAAGAGCATTAAGAACCATATGATTGAACAAAACCAAACATCTATGTCAACTCAAAGAAGTGCAAAATCAACAATATTCATAAAAGGATATAAAGTAATCCCTAATATAGTTGAGCTACTCATGAACATGAAATTATACACCAAAAACCATGTTCAAAATACAAGGAAAAGAGAAAAAAGAAAGGAGAAGGAATGAAAGCTAATGGATTTCATCTTTGATGCTTGAATCTCCTTCCATGAAGAAGATGACCTTCAACCTTGACTCCCTTGGCTTCCTCTCAACCCAAAAATGAAAACCTAGCCACAGCTTCTCTAAACCTCACAGCCTCTTTCGACCAAAACTAATAAAATAGTATTTATAGGCTCAGAAAACAAGGTCACGCCATAACATTAACATGCCTATGCCGTGACGTGCTTGCAATTTAGGTCACCACCGTCGCGACATACATACTTTGCACCGCGACGTTCTAGCCTCGGGTACTCTGTATTGATGTAGGGGATGCACCACACCGCAACATTGATATGCATGTGCGCGGCGTTAGCTGCTAATATGCATATTTGGCTTTCTCTTCCACTTTTTGTCTAAATCCTCCAAATTTCAGCTTGATTGGAGCCTTTCCTAAAATAAAGAAATCACCAAATCATTCATAATTGCAAATCCTCTTAATCATTTACAAAATATGCACAATATGCTCAAAACCATATAAGAAGATATCCACATTTGAATTTGACAAATATAAGCTTAAAACATTCCATATATGCATTATAAACAAGGACTAAGCAATTATTTGTACCACAGACATAGGGCACAAATAATTACATTTCATGGAGTTATCACTCTCTTAATTAGAATAATTGTACTATGGCTCCACTTAAACTGGTATGGAAACTAACTCTTGATTTAACATTACATTTTAAGCAATTCTTAACTCTAGAAAAGCTTAAAAACTAAAACTTGTTCTTGTATACTAAGGGCTTGTTTGGGAAAGCTGAAAATTATAGATTATGCTAATAATCGATTATTATTATAATCGATTATAATCGATTCATTTTTATGTTTAGATGCATTAGCTGTAAAGCGATTTTAAGCTGATATGATTCGTTTGGATGATATAAAAAAGAATCGCTTTTATGCATTAAATTACTAAAATAGGTATAGAATGATTTAAAAAATATTTGATTGAGGAAAAAATAATATTTACATATCAAAGTGTAAGAAATAATCTATAAACTAAAATCATAAGCTTCAATCTTCAGCTTATGATTATTAGCTGTAAAAAGCTTTTTTTTGCATTGAATTTCATATAAAAGCTTTTTTAGAAAATAATCTTTTTACCCAAACATAATAATTATTTCACAAAATAGCTTAATCCTCCAAAAACAACTGTTTGGGAAAGAATTAATCTTTCCCAAACATGCTCTAAGTGGTTATTTCCTTGGTGAAATGTCCCTAAAAGTGTCTTGACACACTTAAGAAATTATATACTAATAATCCCATCAATTTAGGAAATTCAAAGTGTCCAAGAAATGAAGTTTTTCATCTCTGGAACCAGCGCTTAGGCGCCCTCTATCCAGTGCCTAAGCGCTGGCTGGGCAGAGCATAGCTCTATTTTATTTTGTCACTGATGCTTGGGCGCTCAATGCCCTGCTACACGCATCAGCTCACTAGGCTGTGGGCACTTGGGAGCTGTGCTTCCAGCGCTTGAACGCTGGTCACATAACAGTAATTCTGCAAAATTGCTGCTATTGTTCCATAAGAACAAAGTAGCCTCTAAGCCACCAAAAGTGGATTCAAGCTGATTTCTAGTATCATCAACAACCCCTAAATATGTTGTAACACTTATACAACCTATTGATTCATTTAAATTTGGATCAATGCTCAAAATCATATACCTAGCTATTATTACTCAAATTCCCCCTTTAGGGACTATATGACCAAAACATTGGACTAAATACATTCTCATGCTTTTACTAACCTGAATTAACTAATTCCAATAAATGAAAATAAGAATTAAGAAAAGAAAACATATTTTCACTCATAAAAACGTATTTTCTCTTCTATGTAACCTAACTTCAAGTATAGAGAAAATGAAGGAAAAGGGAATTGAACTCTAGGTTAGAACCCCTACCTTGAATCCTCTGTGATGGAGATTGTTCAGGTTTGGCTTTGCCCCTTTCCTTTCCTTTCCTTTTCCTCTTCCTCCTTGAGCTTTTCCTCTTTGATCTCCTTGGTTTTAGCTGCTGCCTTTGCTGTTTTGTGAGAGAGAAATGAGTGAAAAAGGGTAAAAAATGAGTGAAAATCAAGGAAACAGAAGCCAAATATAAGGTTGCCATATATGACTTGTTTCACTTAAGTATTTCATTGATACTTCCTGATCTGCTAAGAACACTTAGATTTAGCTAAATCAATTTTTTCAACTTCTAAAAACTTTAAAATAAATACTATGATTCATTAAAAATGTTGTTTCCCCATTATCACATTTTTCCATATCTGCTGCTAGTCAATTGGGCATTAAATGCACAACCAGTATACCGAAAAATACTAAACTGACTCAGATTATTCTCAAATTTTAACTACATTCTCTTATAACTATTTGTGACTTAGAAACAAATTCTCTAGATTCATTCCCTCAAATTATCCATTTATGCTACTATCTGAGTAATTTTAAGCTACTTTTCAAACTATGAGTTGCAACAAAGTGCCTAAACTAACTCAGTTTACCACAATAATTAACAGACATGTTAAATAAATGTTATACTATCTTTGTAACCATAAACTAGTCTAACATGCTAAAAAGAGGATGTTATAGTTATACTGTGCTAAATAGATATTTAAGACTAGCTATGTTTGTAGCTTATATTTATGTTACTTGAAACATTAACTAAATGAATTTGCATGAATATTCATCATTCCTCCTCGTTGCACTTTTGGCTTGTCCTTTTGCATTTATTAGTTTTCTTTTTACATTTCTATATAATATCTTGTTGATGGTGTAACACCCTCCGAAGGGAATTACATTTAAGACAAACCTTTCATTTTAAACTTTATTTTTAAAACTTTACCCAAGTCATAATTAAGATATAATAAAATACGGGCTTTAAAATTCTTTTTTGCAGATAACATAAACTTAACAAAACATAAACAAACTCAAGATATAGAGAACTGAATAAAACATTCCACATATATATATATATACACATACACACACACACACATAAGGAACTGAATAAAACATAAGTACTTAAGACTTACATACCAAAAGGACGTAAAAACAACTTAACATAACAAATTTAAACTAGCCTAAGTTCATTACACCTAAGGGAAGAGTCTTCCACTGGATCCTCCTCGGGATCCTCGCTAGACAAATTCCCTAGCTAGGGAATGTCTCGGCAAAAAGGAGTCCGAGCAGAAGATATCTCAGAATCCTCCCTAGGAAAATAGTAAAGATCACCCCACAAATCCCTTAAAGGCATATACAAATCTAGATAAACAATAGTAGAAAAAGAAAAAGTAGTGACCCCATGGCAGGTCCTACTCAGGGATAGAGTAATGTCTCCAAAATACTCCATACGTTCTGTATCCAAACGGACAGGCCAAGCATCAGTGCCTCCATGAAACTGGACTCTCTCGTACCCCAACAGGTCTCTCCTCGCCGCATCGTAGTCTTTAAAGAGCATAAACATAAAATAGAGCAGACAAAACAAAACATAAAGAAGTGAGATCCCCTACATCACATACCAGTATGACAGCAAGAAATAGTAATAATAACTAAGTCATAAAGTACAGAATTAATAATTACAGTCATGATATTATCAGCAGATAATTAAATAATATAGATATTTCACCACAAAATGTTTACGAACTATGCAAATGCACAATGAACTGACACTTACTCCATGGAGCTAAAACCAAACATTAGAGAGAATGATCGGGGAGTCATGTCTGTATATTGTTAGCCTGAAATCAAGTGCTTTCAAATATATCAGCGTACGCATCATGGCATATACAAGACATTCTACACTGGTTCAGGAATAGGAGTTGTGTCTCGTTAAGATCATCGGTGCGTTGCACAGTCACCACGGCCCAGTAGAGCTACTAACTGGCTACTTGTGGGATACCCGCGCCCCGACGCCTCTCAGGTTATTCATACTATGCAATTCGCACCCACACAAAGGTGTAATTCATCTCCTAGGCATACAGCTTTACCAACAAGTCACCAAGACTTTCACAATGCATCATCACATGATATGATAAAATCAATAATCATTAATAGCATAAATTCCATTAAAAACAAACCACCATTGGGTTAAGCAAACTGCTATTTTTCTCAAACATGAAGTATTTTCACTATATTTTCACAAGCGCGTAACACTTTTTGTTACGTCTCCAAACCACGTAACATTTTTTCATCGTTTTTCAACCGTATAAACATTTTGAAACATTTTCCTTTTTTGTTACTAATAACTCACTTAAACAAAATACTTAAATTTTCAAAGCATCCTTCAAAAGCTTATTTCCATTATAAAAAATTAATTCTTTTTAAATAACAAAACTTTGTTCATCTTTTTTTTAACTTATGAATCCTTAAATCCTATTCTAGACCCCTAATCATCTAAGTTTTCAATTAATAAAACATTTTTGCCTTGGATACCCTATTTTGGGCTACATGGCCGTGAGCTATAAGCAAATTTTGGAACCAAAATGCTTGCCTTTCACACATGATTCAAAGCATGTAAAGCATTTCAATCATCAATTCTTGCAATAGCAATTTCATGTATTCTATAAAAATCACATAATCACATATAGCCAAACAAATATAAATCATCAAATGCACACAACCAAGTGAGTAAATCCTCATATGGATTTTTCACCAACCAATCACAAAATTCGTTCCTCACCACCAAGATGGTTGATGAGGTTAATCTCTCTCTTACCTTAGGTGATGATCAAAGCTCCTTGATGTCATCTTGAAAAAGTCTCTCCTTCCAAAAAGATCCTTAAAACAAAACAACATACAAGCATTAAAATCTAACGCTTGAAACAAGATGACCATGAATCAAGATTATGGCCAAGAACTTGAGAAGAAAACTTAGAAATGAAGATAAGAGACTTCACCGAGATCCTTCAAACTTTAAGCTTTGAGAAATAGATTGAAGATGGATGATTTTGAAAAACTCACAACAATAGAGTGTCTTACAAAGGTGTTTAGATTCAAGAAATGAGGTTGGTTGGAATTGATTAAGATTGAAAGGTGAAGAAGAGGTGTTGGCCATGACCAACCAAGGAGAGAAAAAGGAGAAAGTTTTGATAGATGGTTTCACAAAAACAAAACAAGGAAAGATTAAGAGGGATAAAAAACTATTTTTAGTCACAAAGCTTCTCCTAGAAGCTCCCTTGGCCATGGGCCACAAGGGCATTTTGAACAAGGCTTCTCCTGCAAGATTCACTCTAAGCTTGTTTAGGAAGCTTTCCTCCAAGCTTGTCTTGGAAGCTTTCTTCCCATTGGCTCAAAAACAAGTGAGTCATGAAAAGAAAAGAAAAAATGTTATGACTAGGTCTATGACTAGTCATCTTACCAGATATTTATCGGTAGTTATTACTCAATGGACAAAGGCTAATGCCAGCAAAACTAGTATTTATTGTCTAATGGATAATAGAATGTACCTAGATTTCATTAGTCAGATAAAATCTCAGAAAAGAAAAATTTCGAAATCCGTTCCCAATTTTGGGTTTAGTAACCTCCCCCGGTCCTGCATGAATAGTCAAATTTTTTTCGGCCCCGAAAATTTTTTTATTTTTTCGGTACCTCCTCAAACACACAGAAGCTCAAGAAAAATAATAAAGTAATCAAAATAAATTAAATAATTCACAAAAATCATATAAAAACACAAAAACACGTATATTAGAGAAAGAAAGGAAATTCGGGGTGTTACAACTCTTCCCCTCAAAAAGGAATTTCATCCCCGAAATTATCATACCTTAGAACAACTGTGGATATTGCTCCTTCATTCTATCTTCTAGTTCCCACGTTGCATCTCCAGTCATATCATTCCATATTACCTTTACTAAGGCAATTTCTTTTCCTTTGAGTTGTTTCACTCTCCTATCTTCGATCTTAACAGGAAGTGTCTCATAGGTTAAGTTCTCTTTTAATTGTATTGTATCAGGTGCTATGACATGGTTTGGATCAGGAACATATTTTCGCAATTGTGATACATGGAAGACATTTTTATAAAGGTTAGAAAAAAAATGTGGCAAAGCTATTTGGTATGCTATTGGACTAATTCGACAAAGAATTTGATATGGTCCGATGAATTTAGGAGTGAGCTTTCTGGATTTAATAAATTGGCTGACCCCAGTCGTGGGTGTGACTCTAAAAACACATGTTCAGCTTCCTTAAACTCAAGGGATCTTCTTCTCTTGTCAGCATAACTCTTCTGTCGACTTTGAGTTGTCTGCATTTTTTCCTAGATCACCTTAACTTTTTCTATTTTTTGTTGTACAAGTTCAGGTCCTAACACAAGATTTTCCCTATCATGGTACCAGCACAAAGGTGTTCTACACCTTCGTCCATACAAAGCCTCATAGGATGCCATCCTTATGCTTGAGTGAAAACTATTATTATAGGTGAATTCTATCAGATGTAAGAATTCATCCCAACTCCCAGTCTGTTTCAAAACATAAGCTCTTAACAAATCTTCCAATGATTGAATTGTTCTCTCTGACTGACCATCTGTTTGCAGATGATAAGCATAACTTAAATGAAGTTTTGTCCCCATAGCCTCTTGCAAACTCTACCAAAACCTTGACGTAAACCTTGGGTCTCGATAAAAAATAATACTAGAAGGTACACCATGCAGTCTAACAATTTCACCAATATACACCTGGGTCAATCTCTCCATTGAATACCTTTTATTGATGGGCAAGAAGTGTGCTGACTTCGTAAGCCGATCAACGATCACCCATATGGAATCATAACCCTTTCAAGTCTTTGGTAGTCCAACAATAAAGTCCATTACAATGCCATCCCATTTCTATTCTAGAATAGCCAGAGGTTGCAATATTCCTGAAGGTTTTTGATGCTCAACTTTAGTTTTCTGAAAAAATAGACAAGATGTCACATACATGGCTACATCCCTCTTCATTCCTTGCCACCAATATAATTGTTTCAAATCCTGGTATATCTTGGTCACTCCCGGATGCATACTCAACTTGCTTTTGTGGGCTTCGTCAAGAATCAATCTTCTAAGATCTGAATCACTTGGTACACAAACTTTATCTCTGAACCTCAGAATTCCATCTGGAACTTCTTTAAATTCTGACACAGCGCCTTGCTTCACTAGCTCCCTTTCATCTTGCAAGTATTGATCACGTCTTTGTTTATCTTGAATTTCTTCCATAAATCCATTTGAAATAGTAACCATGTTCAAGCAAAGTCTTCTCGGTGCTGATTCTATAGATAACCGCATATCCCTGAATTATTTTATCAATTCCCTTTCCTTGATCATCATAACAGAGACACTAAGTATCTTCCTACTCAAGGCATTTGCTACGACATTCGCTTGTCTGGGATGATACTAAAGTTAGAAATCATAGTATTTCAAAAACTCTAACCACCTCATCTGCCTCATATTCAATTCCTTCTAGTCAAATAGGTGCTTCAGATTTTTATGATCACTAAAAATGTTGAATGTTGCCCTATACAAAAAAATGTCTTCAGATCTTCAATGCAAACACAACAGTAGCTAACTCTAAATCATGTGTAGGGTAGTTCTTCTTATGCGTCTTCAATTATCTCGAAGCATATGCCACTAACTTTATGTTTTACATAAGTACACAGCCTAAACCCTAGTGCAAAGCATCACAATATACCTTAAAATGTTCATTGGGATTAAGTAAAACCCATACTGGGGAAGTAGTCAATCGTCTCTTCAACTCTTGAAAACTCTCTTCACATGTATCAGTCCATGCAAAAGTTTGATTCTTCCTTGTAAGCTGAGTAAGAGGTCTTGTTATCTTGGAAAATCCCTCGATAAATCTTCGGTAATAACCAGCTAACCCCACAAAATTACTGATCTCTATTACTCTCTTTGGCCTTTCCCATTTAAAACTATTTTGACTTTCAACGGATCCACTGCAATTCCTTCATTTGAAATCACATGCCCCAAAAATTGAACTTTTTTTAACCAAACTCTCACTTTGACAACTTGGCGTACAACTGCTTCTCTTTCAAAATATGAAGAACCACGTTGAGATGTTCAACATGTTCCTCTTAACTTCGAGAATATATCAGGATGTTGTTAATAAAGACAATGACAAATCTATCTAGATAAGGACAAGAGATCCTATTTATGTAATCTATGAATATTGCAAGAGCGTTCGTTACCCCAAATGGCATCACTAGATATTCATAATGCCCATAGCGTGTCCGAAACGCCATCTTAGGAACATCCTCAACCTTTACACGAATATGGTGATAACTAGAATGTAAGTCAATCTTAAAGAAAACAACAGCTCCCTTTAGTTGATCCATCAAATCATCTATCCTCGAAAGTGGATACTTATTCTTGATCATGATCTTGTTCAACTGGCGATAATCCACACATAAACGAGAAGTTCCATCCTTCTTCTTAACCAATAGCACTGGAGCTCTCCATGGTGATACACTAAGTCTCACAAATTATTTTTTTAATAGTTCTTTCAACTGCTTCTTCAGATCAGCTAACTCTGATGTTGACATCCAGTATGGTGCCATTGATAGAAGACCAGATCCTGGTACAAGATTAATAGAAAATTCTATCTCTTGTTCCAGTGGTATTTCGGGTATCTCATCAGGAAGAACTTCAGGAAGCTCATTGACTACAGGAATAGCATTCACATTCACCTTACCCTTGATCTCTAAGGAAAATAGTAACATGTATTCTTGAGCTTCTTCCCTCAAAGAAGCTTCAACTTGGTTGGCTGTAAAAAATCTAGAAATCTCAATTTCAAGGAATGCTAAGGTTTTATTGGAACAATCTAATAGGATATGATTAGAAGATAAATAATCCATTCCTAAGATCACGTCTATTTGTGAAAGAGGTAAACAAATCAAATCAACAGAAAAGTTTCGATCTCTAATAGTAATAGGACAGTTTAAGCAGACTTGAGAAGTAATAACAGGTTTAGCAGTATGAGTAGCAATTATCAAATCAAAAGGTAAAGAAGACATATACAATCCTAGTTGATCCACATAATCATAGGCAATAAAAGAATGGGTTGCCCTTGAGTCATACAGTATAGTTAAAGGCTTACCTCCTATGGCACAATCTCCCTTGATCAGATTTTCAGATTGGGAGGCTTCTGCTCCACTCATGGTGTAGACTCTCCCTCTTGCTTGAGGTCTTCACACACGTACATTGCTAACACATCTTTGGTTGAGCACAGTCTCTAGAAATGTGTCCGGGCTTCCCGCATCTGAAATAAATTATCCATTTGATGGCACACTCCCTTGTCAAGTGATCCTTTCCATACTTTAAACATTTTGGTGACGATGCCTTGGTCTGATTGAAACTACTGCCACTAGAACCTCCTCCAACTGATTGCTATTGTTGTTGATTCCTTGGTGGCCGCAAATACGCCTTCCGGTTGAATCGGTTGACATTACTATTACTCTCTTTTGGATCGAGATGGTCCAAAGTTATGGGGCCTTATATCCCGAGACTGATCTAATTCTTTAATCCGGTGACACTTGTCCAACAAGGCTGGGAATTGCTCAATTCCCAAAGGCAGCACTGCTCATTTCAGGTTATGCCTCAAACCTTCTTTGAACTTCTGACACTTCCATTCCTCATCAGGCTGGAGCTGAAAGTACCTTGAGAACTTTGATAGGCTTTTAAACCTAGCAGCATACTCACTGACGATCATTTCCCCTTGCTTTAGTCTAAGAAACTCCATCTCCTTGGCCTACCTCGTACTAGCTAGAAAATACTATCGGGAATTTATTTTTTTTTGCGTTTACATCACGCAGCAGAAAACAGGGATTCCCACCGAGGATCCAAGTGAAAAAGCCATAATCCGAGTTTTTAAAGGATTTACCTCTTGAAGCGTGAATCACCAACACCGTAATAGAAACGATGTCTCTGCAGTATCCACACGAACAGACTCACGAATGTCCAACGTCCGCAAAGAGGAGCCTCACGTCTCTTACACAGTACTAGCTGCGAAGAGAAGAGAAGAAACCTATGCTCTCTGACTCACTTTTCTTTAGGTGCGGCTAGGGTTCAGAATTATGTATCTTAGCAACCCCCTTAGCAGTACTATTTATAATAGTGACTGCCTTAAGTGAGTGTGAGCAGCAGCAAGGTAAGTTGTGCAACCCTAGACCCATCTGTTATGAGTCTGGCCTATATTTGAATCCGAGTCCAACTTGGATCCATTGCTCCAATTTTAGTTTGCTCTATGTGCGTGACCCTGCAGGTTCTTATTACATTGGCAGTAATATTAAAATCCCATTTTAATATTACAAGCAGTGAGCGGTATCTAGCAACACATTGCTGCTACCCAAGTAATAAGAATGTCAGTGATTTGACATAACCTTTCCGTGACCAATGTTTCCGTGTTGTTTATTTCCTTTGTCAAGATATCTAGATTGAACACAAGGCATGAAATACGTCACCCTTGTATAGTCCAATCATTCGTTTCCTGATATTCGAGTAGACTTTGTAACAACAAATAAGATCAATATCTCATATTGACTCATTTGAGCATGGTCATGCATTTCGTAGTCTCACTCAATCAGGGGGCTTGAAGATATCGCTCCTGTTATGTAGGAGTAACAAATCCCATCTAGGTCACTCACATCCCTCTGCATGATTTGCGGTATGTCCAATAACCAATTTTATAATCACATTGCTACAGATGACGTTTGATGGTATTAAAAAAATAACTCCTCATGTAGAAATCGTAGTGATTTCAGGTCAAAGGACCACAGACACCATTGTCAGTGATTTAACATAACCTTTCCGTGACCAATGTTTCCGTGTTGTTTAGTCCCTTTGTCAAGATATCTAGATTGAACACAAGGCATGGAATGCGTCACCCTTGTATAGTCCAATCATTCGTTTCCTGATATTCGAGTAGACTTTGTAATAACAAATAAGATCAATATCTCATATTGACTCATTTGAGCATGGCCATGCATTTCGCAGTCTCACTCAATCAGGGGGCCTGAAGATATCGCTCCTGTTATGTAGGAGTGACAAATCCCATCTAGGTCACTCACATCCCTCTGTATGATTTGCGGTATGTCCAATAACCAATTTTATAATCACCTTGTTACAGATGACGTTTGATGGTATTAAAACACACAACTCCTCATGTAGGAATCGTAGTGATTTCAGGTCAAAGGACCACAGACACCATTGTCACTATGAGAATCATTTATGACACTCACGTAACGATCCATGTAACGTTCTCATGGTGGGTCAGTCCAGTACATCGTTACTCTAATGTGTACCCATGTGAAGACTTGATATCTCATATCCTTGACCTGTGAGATGTGGTCATCAGTCTATGCACATACTAGTCTCAATGTATCATTGTTGTCCTAATTAACAATAATACTTGACTATGGACATTTAAGAATAGTGTTGTAAACAAAATGATCTCACGATCAAGTCATCCACTTGATGTACTATGGCATCAAACTTACTATTCTAAGGAATTTATTATGTTTATAAAAAAAGAACATAATAAATGAAATGCCTCATATATAAAATAACATAATAGAATGTATGTAAATACAGAAAATGTATTGGCCTCTAGGGCATACACCAACAAATACTTCTCCAAAAGCTTGCTCCAAAAGACTTCCCATATGATAAACATTCCTTCAGCTTCCAACAACCATTGAGTTCCTGCCCACCAGTCCTCACCATCTCTAACGAGCATGAAAATAGCATAAGCTACCTTCCTTTCTGATCTGTCGATTATTTCCATACTGTGAATGCCTTTTGTTTGATCTAATTGGACTTCATATGTGCTCAATTGTTGACATTTGGCTAAGTTTCTGCTTTAGAGCTTAATTGGATGTTTATTGTGAAACTATGCTTAAATGTGGTTATAAACACTCATAAATGAATTATGCTTTTCAGGAGATCTTTGAGTGTTTGAGTCCATTAGTATCAAACCAAGCTTGATGACCATTTGAGGAGAGAGATGGATAGTTAAGAAGATTAATTTTACACTTAGAAGTAAAGGAAGAAGGGCATTTATGAAGAATCAATGTCGCGTTTGAAGAAAGTGGTCAACACGACTCGTGTCACATGACACGAGGTGGGCCGTGTACTCCTCTGACTATTTCAAGATGGGTCAAATCCTATTTTTGGAACAATACGGGTCATGTCATATGACATGGGGTTGATCGTATACATCTCTGACTTCACAAGTAAATTCAGTTTTCAGCCTTGACCGACAACACGAGTCATGTCATATGACACGGGTTGGGCCGTGTTCTTCTCTGACTTTGAAATTAGTTAGAATTTTGTTACCAGATTCAGACACGGGCTGGGCTATGTTATATGACACAGACCGTGTCATTGGTTTAAAAATTTAAATTCATATTTTAATGAGAAATTAAGTATCCAAACCTATAAATAGGGTTGCTTAAAGCCCCTAAAGGAGATCTGGACAGAGAGAACCATCAAGAAAACTGAGGGAAGCACAAAGACCAAGAAAGAGAGGGATTCGATTGAGGATTGGAGACTCAGATTTGAGCGATCAAAGATCAATCATTCTCAAGCCTTAGAAACTAGTTTGATCTTTAGTTTTTCTTTTCTTCTTTTGTTCTGAATAATGCCTTTCTTTAATTCTTCTTCTATTTTTAACTTTGTCATGTGTGGCTAAACTTCTCGATTAGTTAAGGGAAGACGAAACTCTAGTTTTTATTTTGTGAATCTTGCATATTTCTTTATAGTAATACAATTATATTATTATTCATATATTTCTGTTCTTCAATCAATATAAAGGTTTTTATATTCTTGCCAAATTTTGAGAGTGGTAAAACTAGGATTGCTATGTACGGTTGTGGTGATAAAACTAGTGAAACATATGATCTAAGTAATTTAATCCCGGTGTGTAATTAGATCTTAGTGTGATTGGTTTTCTAATTTTTAATGTAATAATTAGGTAGGTGTAAGAGCGGTTGCTTTATAAATAACTAATGGTTAGGGTTTGATTTGAGCAGTTGCTGAATTAAGCGAAACTTAAGGAAAATAGGAGATTTTTGTCACAATTACTGAGAATATAATTGATCATGTTGGTATAAAGAGTATGTAAGTTAGTATAATCATATAAATCTAGTGGTGGATTCCATCCCTTAACCAATATCTTTAACTTGGTAATTCAATTTGTGTTTACTATTTTGGTTTAAGGTTAATTTCCTTGGTTAGTTTTAATTAACAAAACCCCCTTTTTACTTTTACTGTTTATTTTTCATCAGAATTTAATTTAAGAATTAGATTGATAGTGTCAATTGAAGTGGTTCTCTGTGAATCGACCCTTGCTTACTACAACTGGTTGCAAGGTTTTTATATTTTTGGTGGAACTTGACAACTATTTTTAATATTAATTGTTAATCACAATCCACACCACACCAAATTTTGGCGCTGTTGCCGAGGAACTAATTTTCCAATTGCACTATTGATTTATTTCCTATTTATACTCTATTTTTTTTATTTTTAATATTTGATTCTTATTTTCTGTGTGTTTGTAGGTGTTGATGTCCATTGATCATGGATGCTTGTGAGATTTGCTTATCATCTGGACATCCCACTGATTTGTGTCCCACTTTCCTAGTAGACACAAATGAGGAGGTAGAGGCAGTATGGAGATATTCTGAACCGTTCGACAACTACAACCCCTACTCCAATACATATTATCTAGGGTGGTGGGATCCTCCTAACTTGAGTTATGGGCAGCAGCAAGTTCAACCTCTTAGGCAACCTGCACCTTCATTGGAGGAGCTAATAAGATAAATGGCCACTAATAACATTTAGTTTCAGTAAGAAACAAAGGCCATAAGCGATGACTTACAAAACTCTTTGGGGCAGTTAGCCGCAAATCTCAGCAAGTTCTAGAGCCAAATTTCTGAAGGACTTTCTTCACAACCAGAAGAGAATGTGAAGGAAGATGCTAGTGCTGCCACACTCCGAAGTGGGAAGACGTTAGATGAACTCACCTCTCCATCACGAACCATTGAAGAGAAAGAAACAGAGCCTGAAGAGGTAAATGAGGAGGGGGAAAACTCTAAGGCCCCCAAGGTAAGTATTCTTGAACCCCTTCCTAAGGTAGTGGAGAGACAGTATGATGAGTTGTGTGTTGAATTGCCTGATTTTATTGGTTTCAATAATTATACTCATTGCAACTCATGTACTGATTGTGATGGTGATATGATATGTGTTGTTTGTGCTGAAATTTTTGTATTCTTGAGAGCTAATGATTCTGTTTATGCAGAAGCTAATGTTGTTGAAGGATCTATCAATAATGCTTTTGATGCAGTTGCAGGATCTAAGATATAAGGAGAGATAGAATTGCAGGCCACTGAAGAGTTTTCAGTGAAGGGAGAAGAGCACCAGATGACGGATATTGCTGAAGTGAATTTTGTTTTTGGGCCATGGTCCAATAGAAACAATGCATATGAAGTTGATGAAGTGCACATATTACTTTCAGTGGTGAAGCCAAGGAAAATAAGGAAGGCCAATGAGATCCCGGTGGAAGCTCTCATATTATTTCAAGCATAAATTAGTTACTTCAGTAAGTAACTTAGTCATTATGCTTTCGCCAATGGGATCCTGGTGGAAATCTCTTCATCTACCTCTGTTACTTCAGTTGATAAGGATGTTTCTTCCCTCTCTTTTATCTTGTCCTAGATTTATTAATGATTGTTTATTGTTGAGGTTTACATTGAGGACAATGTAGAATTTAAATGTAGGAGAGGAATTGACATTTTATTTTCTGTTTTATTTCTATTTTTTTATTTTCTGTTTTCTATTTTTGGAAAAAAATGTGTTTTTGTTTGATTTCCAATGATGTTTTAAGATTTGTGAAGTCTATGAGTTTAAATCAATTGAAATTCAAGGTTATGATTTATAAATTTCTTCTTTCATCTTGAATTTGGCATGCTTAGTTTTGGATGTTTGATTAATGAATTGAGTTTGATATATATATACTTGGTGAGATTTTGAGCCTTTTGATGGATGGATTTAGCATTTATGCCATTCTATTCTTTCTTGTGTGATTTTCACTTATGTCATATTGATCACTCTAGAACTTGTTTTGATTCTTTTTGAAGTTGCATTTTCACTTGCATACATGAACATGATTGAGGCATTCTTTTGTGATTAACTACTTTGGCTAAAAAGCCAACCTTGCATTATTTCCCTTTGATTAACCCCTTGAGCCTATTTGCCTATTCTTTGTCTTACCTCATTATATGCCTTATGTGAAAAATCATGATTTTACCTTACCTTAGGGAATGGGAGAGCATTGGTTCATTTTCAATGGAGGAGCTCTTTTGCTTGCAAGTGTTTATTTTGTTTTCCCTGTTTCTTGGTTTAGTCTTATATTTTGTCTAGGAGTGCAAAAGGCTAAGTGTGGGGGTATTTGATCTGTCAATTATTTTCATACTTTGAATGCCTTTTGTTTGATCTAATTTGACTTCATATGTGCTCAATTGTTGATATTTGGCTAAGTTTCTGTTTTAGAGCATAATTGGATGTTTATTGTGAAACTATGCTTAAATGTGGTTATAAACACTCATAAATGAATTATGCTTTTCAGGAGATCTTTGAGTGTTTGAGCCCATTAGCATCAAACCAAGCTTGATGACCATTTGAGGAGAGAGATGGATAGTTAAGAAGGTCATTTTTACCCTTAGAAGTAAAGGAAGAAGGGCATTTATGAAGAATTAATGTCGCGTTTGAAGAAAGTGGTCAACACGGCCCGTGTCACATGACACGGGGTGGGCCGTGTACTCCTCTGACTATTTCAAGATGGGTCAAATCCTATTTTTGGAACAACACGGGCCATGTCATATGACATGGGGTAGGTCGTATACATCTCTGACTTCACAAGTAAATTCAATTTTCAGCCTTGACCGACAACACGAGTCATGTCATATGACACGAGTTGGGCCGTGTTCTTCTCTGACTTTGAAATTAGTTAGAATTTTGTTACCAGATTCAGACACGGGCTGGGCCATGTTATATGACACAGCCCGTGTCATTGGTTTAAAAATTTAAATTCATATTTTAATGAGAAATTAAGTATCCAAACCTATAAATAGGGTTGCTTAAAGCCCCTAAAGGAGATCTGGACAGAGAGAACCATCAAGGACTCTGAGGGAAGCACAAAGACCAAGAAAGAGAGGGATTCGATTGAGGATTGGAGACTCAGATTCGAGCGATCAAAGATCAATCATTCTCAAGCCTTAGAAACTAGTTTGATCTTTAGTTTTTCTTTTCTTCTTTTGTTCTGAATAATGTCTTTCTTTAATTCTTCTTCTGTTTTTAACTTTGCCATGTGTGGCTAAACTTCTCGATTAGTTAAGGGAAGACGAAACTCTAGTTTTTATTTTATGAATCTTGCATATTTCTTTATACTAATACCATTATATTATTTTTCATATATTTCTGTTCTTGAATCAATATAAAGGTTTTTATATTCTTGCCAAATTTTGAGAGTGGTAAAACTAGGATTGCTATGTACGGTTGCGGTGATAAAACTAGTGAAACATATGATCTAAGTAATTTAATCCCGGTGTGTGATTAGATCTTAGTGTGATTGGTTTTATAATTTTTAATGCAATCATTAGGTAGGTGTAAGAGCGGTTGCTTTATAAATAACTAATGGTTAGGGTTTGATATGAGCAGTTGCTGAATTAAGCGAACCTTAAGGAAAATAGGAGATTTTTCTCACAATTACATGAGAATATAATTAATCATGTTGGTATAAAGAGTATGTAAGTTAGTATAATCATATAAATCTAGTGGTGGATTCCATCCCTTAACCAATATCTTTAACTTGGTAATTCAATTTGTGTTTACTATTTTGGTTTAAGGTCAATTTCTTTGGTTAGTTTTAATTAGCAAAACCCCCCTTTTACTTTTACTGTTTATTTTTCACCAGAATTTAATTTAAGAATTGGATTGATAGTGTCAATTGAAGTGGTTCTCTGTGAATCGACCCTTGCTTACTACAACTGGTTGCAAGGTTTTTATATTTTTGGTGGAACTTGACAACTATTTTTAATATTAATTTTTAATCACAATCCACACCACACCAAATTTTGGCGCTGTTACCGAGGAACTAATTTTCCAATTGCGCTATTGATTTGTTTCCTATTTTTAATCTATTTTTTTATTTTTAATTTTTGATTCTTATTTTCTGTGTGTTTGTAGGTGTTGATGTCCATTGATCATGGATGCTTGTGAGATTTGCTTATCATCTGGACATCCCACTGATTTGTGTCCCACTTTCCTAGTAGACACAAATGAGGAGGTAGAGGCAGTATGGAGATATTCTGAACCGTCCGACAACTACAACCCCTACTCCAATACATATTATCCAGGGTGGTGGGATCCTCCTAACTTGAGTTATGGGCAGTAGCAAGTTCAACCTCTTAGGCAACCTGCACCTTCATTGGAGGAGCTAATAAGATAAATGGCCACTAATAACATTTAGTTTCAGTAAGAAACAAAGGCCATAAGCGATGACTTACAAAACTCTTTAGGGCAGTTAGCCGCAGATCTCAGCAAGTTCTAGAGCCAAATTTCTGAAGGACTTTCTTCACAACCAGAAGAGAATGTGAAGGAAGATGCTAGTGCTGCCACACTCTGAAGTGGGAAGACGTTAGATGAACTCACCTCTCCATCACGAACCATTGAAGAGAAAGAAACAGAGTCTGAAGAGGTAAATGAGGAGGGGGAAAACTCTAAGGCCCCCAAGGTAAGTATTCTTGAACCCCTTCCTAAGGTAGTGGAGAGACAGTATGATGAGTTGTGTGTTGAATTTCCTGATTTTATTGATTTCAATAATTATACTCATTGCAACTCATGTACTGATTGTGATGGTGATATGATATGTGCTGTTTGTGCTGAAATTTTTGTATTCTTGAGAGCTGATGATTCTGTTTATGCAGAAGCTAATGTTGTTGAAGGATCTATCAATAATGCTTTTGATGCAGTTGCAGGATCTAAGATATAAGGAGAGATAGAATTGCAGGCCACTGAAGAGTTTTCAGTGAAGGGAGAAGAGCACCAGATGACGGATATTACTGAAGTGAATTTTGTTTTTGGGCCATGGTCCAATAGAAACAATGCATATGAAGTTGATGAAGTGCACATATTACTTTCAGTGGTGAAGCCAAGGAAAATAAGGAAGGCCAATTGGATCCCGGTGGAAGCTCTCATGTTATTTCAAGCATAAATTAGTTACTTCAGTTGGTAACTTGGTCATTATGCTTTCGCCAATGGGATCCTGGTGGAAATCTCTTCATCTACCTCTGTTACTTCAGTTGATAAGGATGTTTCTTCCCTCTCTTTTATCTTACTTGACCTAGATTTATTAATGATTGTTTATTATTGAGGTTTACATTGAGGACAATGTAGAATTTAAGTGTAGGAGAGGAATTGACATTTTATTTTCTGTTTTATTTCTATTTTTTTATTTTTTGTTTTCTATTTTTGGGAAAAAATGTGTTTTTGTTTGATTTCCAATGATGTTTTAAGATTTGTGAAGTCTATGAGTTTAAAGCAATTGAAATTCAAGGTTATGATTTATAAATTTCTTCTTTCATCTTGAATTTGGCATGCTTGGTTTTGGATGTTTGATTAATGAATTGAGTTTGATATATATATACTTGGTGAGATTTTGAGCCTTTTGATGGATGGATTTAGCATTTATGCCATTCTATTCTTTCTTGTGTGATTTTCACTTATGCCATATTGATCACTCTAGAACTTGTTTTGATTCTTTTTGAAGTTACATTTTCACTTGTATACATGAACATGATTGAGGCATTCTTTTGTGATTAACTACTTTGGCTAAAAAGCCAACCTTGCATTATTTCCCTTTGATTAACCCCTTGAGCCTATTTGCCTATTCTTTGTCTTACCTCATTATATGCCTTATGTGAAAAATTATGATTTTACCTTACCTTAGGGAATGGGAGAGCATTGGTTCATTTTCATAGGAGGAGCTCTTTTGCTTGCAAGTGTTTATTTTGTTTTCCCTGTTTCTTGGTTTAGTCTTATATTTTGTCTAGGAGTGCAAAAGGCTAAGTGTGGTGGTATTTGATCTGTCGATTATTTTCATACTTTGAATGCCTTTTGTTTGATCTAATTTGACTTCATATGTGCTCAATTGTTGACATTTGGCTAAGTTTCTGTTTTAGAGCATAATTGGATGTTTATTATGAAACTATGCTTAAATGTGGTTATAAACACTCATAAATGAATTATGCTTTTCAGGAGATCTTTGAGTGTTTGAGCCCATTAGCATCAAACCAAGCTTGATGACCATTTGAGGAGAGAGATGGATAGTTAAGAAGATCATTTTTACCCTAAGAAGTAAAAGAAAAAAGGGCATTTATGAAGAATCAAGGTCGCATTTGAAGAAAGTGGTTAACACGGCCCGTGTCACATGACACGGGGTGGGCCGTGTACTCCACTGACTATTTCAAGATGGGTTAAATCCTATTTTTGGAACAACACGGGCCATGTCATATGACACGGGGTGGCCGTGTATGTCTCTGATTTCATAAGTAAATTCAGTTTTCAACCTTGACCGACAACATTGGCCATGTCATATGACACGGGTTGGGCCGTGTTCTTCTCTGACTTTGAAATTAGTTAGAATTTTGTTACCAGATTTAGACACAGGCTGGGCCTGTTTATATGACACGGCCCGTGTCATCGACTCAGAAATTTAAATTAGTATTTTAATGAGAAATTAAGTATCCAAACCTATAAATAGGGTTACTTAAAGCCCCTAAAGGAGATCTGGACAGAGAAAGTCGTCAAAGAAATTGAGGGAAATACAAAGACCAAGAAAGAGAGGGATTCAATTGAGGATTGGAGACTCGGATTCGAGCGATCAAAGATCAATCATTCTCAAGCCTTGGAAACTAGTTTGATCTTTAATTTTTCTTTTCTTCTTTTGTTCTGAACAATGTCTTTCTTTAATTCTTCTTCTATTTTTAACTTTGTCATGTGTGGCTAAACTTCTTGATTGGTTAAGGGAAGATGAAACTCTAGTTTTGATTATGTGAATCTTACATATTTCTTTATACTCAATACAGTTATGTTTTTATTCATATGTTTCTATTCTTAAATCAATATAAAGGTTTTTATATTCTTGCCAAATTTCGAGAGTGGTAAAACTAGGATTGCTATGCGCGGTTGCGGTGGTAAAACTAGTGAAACATATTATCTAAGTAATTTAATCCCAGTGTGTGATTAGATTTTAGTGTGATTGGTTTTCTAATTTTTAATGCAATCATTAAGTTGGTGTAAAAACGATTGCTTTACAAATAACTAATGGTTAGGGTTTAATTTGAGCGGTTGCTGAATTAAGCGAAACTTAAGGAAAACTGGAGATTTTTCTCATAATTACATGAGAATATAATTGATCATGTTAGTATAAAGAGTATGTAAGTTAGCATAATCATATAAATCTAGTGGTGGATTCCATCTCTTAACCAATATCTTTAACTTGGTAATTCAATTTATGTTTACTATTTTGGTCTAAGTTTAATTTCTTTGGTTAGTTTTAATTAACAAAACCCCTCTTTTACTTTTACTATTTATTTTCATCAGAGTTTAATTTAGGAATTGGATTGATAGTGTAAATTGAATTGGTTCTCTGTGGATCGACCCTTGCTTACTACAACTGGTTACAAGGTTTTTATATTTTTAGTGGAACTTGGCAACTATTTTTAATATTAATTTTTAATCACAATCCACACTACACCACTTTCATCTATGCATGCTATGCTTCTAAAGATCTTTTCCAACTCCTTGATCCAAAGATCCAATATCTCTGGATCAAATTCACCTCTAAACTGTGGTGAATTGTTGCGGTGAAACTCTAACAAATTCTGAGTCTCAGCTATTGCTTCCTGCTGCTGAGTAGCCCTTTGATTTTGTTGTACTAACACATCAGCCATTCTCTGCATCACTTCTGGAGCTATAGCCATACTCTCACTGTCACGTCTTGTGTCCATATACGCACCTCTACCACGAGCCATTGCCATTCTTCAACGTTAGACTAAACAAAACACAAAGAAAGCTAAGCATAGCCATTCAAGCAATATTGTCTCCTTTCAAAAACTGAACATAGAGAAACACACAGCACGTAATGATCCATGTAGCGTTCTCATGATGGGTCAATCAAGTATATCATTACTCTAATGTGTACCCATGTGAAGACTTGATATCTCATATCCATGACCCATGAGATGTGGTCATCAGTCTATGCACATACTAGTCTCAATGTATTATTATTGTCCTAATTAACAATAATACTTGACTAGGGACATTTAAGAATAGTGTTGTAACCAAAAGGATCTCACGATCAAGTCATCCACTTGATGTCCTATGGCATCAAACTTACTATTCTAAGGACTTTATTATGTTTATCAAAAAAGAACATAATAAATGAAATGCCTCATATATAAAATAGCATAATAGAATGTATGTAAATACAGAAAATGTATTGGCCTCTAGGGCATACAATAACAAATACTTCTCCAGAAACTTGCTCCAAAAGACTTCCCATATGATAAACCTTCCTTTAGCTTCCAACAACCATTGAGTTCTTGCCCACCAGTCCTCACCATCTCTAACGAGCATGAAAATAGCATAAGCTACCTTCCTTTCTAATCTGTCGATTATTTCCATACTTTGAATGCCTTTTGTTTGATCTAATTGGACTTCATATGTGCTCAATTATTGACATTTGGCTAAGTTTCTGCTTTAGAGCTTAATTAGATGTTTATTGTGAAACTATGCTTAAATGTGGTTATAAACACTTATAAATGAATTATGCTTTTCAGGAGATCTTTGAGTGTTTGAGTCCATTAGTATCAAACCAAGCTTGATGACCATTTGAGGAGAGAGATGGATAGTTAAGAAGATCAGTTTTACCCTTAGAAGAAAAGGAAGAAGGGCATTTATGAAGAATCAAGGTCACGTTTGAAGAAAGTGGTCAACACGGCCCGTGTCACATGACACGGGGTGGGCCGTGTACTCCTCTGACTATTTCAAGATGGGTCAAATCCTATTTTTGGAACAACACGGGTCATGTCATATGACACGGGGTAGGCCGTGTACATCTCTGACTTCATAAGTAAAATCAGTTTTCAGCCTTGACCGACAACACGAGTTATGTCATATGACATGGGTTGGGCCGTGTTCTTCTCTGACTTTGAAATTAGTTAGAATTTTGTTACCAGATTCAGACACGGGCCGGGCCGTGTTATATGACACAGCCCGTGCCATCGGCTCAAAAATTTAAATTCATATTTTAATGAGAAATTAAGTATCCAAACCTATAAATAAGGTTGCTTAAAGCCCCTAAAGAAGATCTGGACAGAGAGAACCGTCAATGAAACTAAGGGAAGCACAAAGACCAAGAAAGAGAGGGATTCAATTGAGGATTGGAGACTCGGATTCGAGCGATCAAAGATCAATCATTCTCAAGCCTTAGAAACTAGTTTGATCTTTACTTTTTCTTTTCTTCTTTTGTTCTGAATAATGTTTTTCTTTAATTCTTCTTCTGTTTTTAACTTTGCCATATATGACTAAACTTCTCGATTGGTTAAAGGAAGATGAAACTCTAGTTTTTATTTTGTGAATCTTGCATATTTCTTTATACTCAATACAATTATATTTTTATTCATATATTTCTGTTCTTAAATCAATATAAAGGTTTTTATATTCTTGCCAAATTTTGAGAGTGGTAAAACTAGGATTGCTATGTGCGGTTACGGTGATAAAACTAGTGAAACATATCATCTAAGTAATTTAATCCCGGTGTGTGATTAGATCTTAGTGTGATTGGTTTTCTAATTTTTAATGCAATCATTAGGTAGGTGTAAGAGCGGTTGCTTTATAAATAACTAATGGTTAGGGTTTGATTTGAGCAGTTGCTGAATTAAGCGAAACTTAAGGAAAACAGGAGATTTTTCTCACAATTACATGAGAATATAATTGATCATGTTAGTATAAAGAGTATGTAAGTTAGCATAATCATATAAATCTAGTGGTGGATTCCATCTCTTAACCAATATCTTTAACTTGGTAATTCAATTTGTGTTTACTGTTTTGGTTTAAGGTTAATTTCTTTGGTTAGTTTTAATTAACAAAACCCCCCTTTTACTTTTACTATTTATTTTTCATCAGAATTTAATTTAAGAATTGGATTGATAGTGTCAATTGAATTAGTTCTCTGTGGATTGACCCTTGCTTACTACAATTGGTTGCAAGGTTTTTATATTTTTTGTGGAACTTGACAACTATTTTTAATATTAATTTTTAATCACAATCCACACCATACCAAATTTTGGTGCTGTTGCCGGGGAACTAATTTTCCAATTGCGCTATTGATTTGTTTCCTATTTTTACTCTATTTTTGTTTTTATTTTTAATTTTTGATTCTTTTTTTCTGAGTGTTTGTAAGTGTTGATGTCCATTGATCATGGATGCTTGTGAGATTTGCTTATCATCTGGACATCCCACTGATTTGTGTCCCACTTTCCTAGTAGACATAGATGAGGTGGTAGAGGCAGTATGGAGATATTCTGAATCGTCTAACAACTACAACCCCTACTCCAATACATATTATCCAGGGTGGTGGGATCCTCCTAACTTGAGTTATGGGCAGCAACAAGTTCAACCTCTTAGGCAACCGGCACCTTCGTTGGAGGAGCTAATAAGACAAATGGCCACTAATAACATTCAGTTTCAGCAAGAAACAAAGGCCATAAGCGATGACCTACAAAACTCTTTGGGGCAGTTAGCCGCAGATCTCAGTAAGTTCTAGAACCAAATTTCTGAAGGACTTTCTTCACAACCAGAAGAGAATGTGAAGGAAGATACTAGTGTTGCCACACTCCGAAGTGGGAAGACGTTAGATGAACTCACTTCTCCTTCATGAACCATTGAAGAAAAAGAAACAGAGCCTGAAGAGGTAAATGAGGAGGGGGAAAACTCTAAGGCCCCCAAGTTAAGTATTCTTGAACCCCTTCCTAAGGTAGTGGAGAGACAGTATGATGAGTTGTGTGATGAATTTCCTAATTTTATTGGTTTCAATAATTATACTCATTGTAACTCATGTACTGATTGTGATAGTGATATGATATGTGTTGTTTGTGCTGAAATTTTTGTATTCTTGAGAGCTGATGATTCTGTTTATGCAGAAGCTAATGTTGTTGAAGGATCTATCAATAATGCTTTTGATGCAGTTGCAGGATCTAAGATATAAGGAGAGATAGAATTGCAGGCCACTGAAGAGTTTTCAATGAAGGGAGAAGAGCACCAGATGACGGACATTGCTGAAGTGAATTTTGTTTTTGGGCCATAGTCCAATAGAAACAATGCATATGAAGTTGATGAAGTACACATATTACTTTCAGTGGTGAAGCCAAGGAAAATAAGGAAGGCCAATGGGATCCCGGTGGAAGCTCTCATGTTATTTCAGGCATAAATTAGTTACTTCAGTTGGTAACTTGGTCATTATGCTTTCGCCAATGGGATCCTGGTGGAAATCTCTTCATCTACCTCTGTTACTTCAGTTGATAAAGATGTTTCTTCCTTCTCTTTTATCTTACTTGTCCTAGATTTATTAATAATTGTTTATTTTTGAGGTTTACATTGAGGACAATGTAGAATTTAAGTGTGGGGGAGGAATTGACATTTTATTTTCTGTTTTATTTCTATTTTTTTAATTTCTGTTTTCTATTTTTGAAAAAAAATGTGTTTTTGTTTGATTTCTAATGATGTTTTAAGATTTGTGAAGTCTATGAGTTTAAAGCAATTAAAATTCAATGTTATGATTTATAAATTTCTTCTTTCTTCTTGAATTTGGCATGCTTGGTTTTGGATGTTTGATTAATGAATTGAGTTTGATAGATATATACCTGGTGAGATTTTGAGCCTTTTGATGGATAGATTTAGTATTTATGCCATTCTATTCTTTCTTGTGTGATTTTCACTTATGTCATATTGATCACTCTAGAACTTGTTTTGATTCTTTTTGAAATTACATTTTCACTTGCATACATGAACATGATTGAGGCATTCTTTTGTGATTAACTAGTTTGGCTAAAAAGCCAACCTTGCATTATTTCCCTTTGATTAACCCCTTGAGCCTATTTGCCTATTCTTTGTCTTACCTCATTATATGCCTTATGTGAAAAACCATGATTTTACCTTACCTTAGGGAATGGGAGAGCATTGGTTCATTTTCATTGGAGGAGCTCTTTTGCTTGCAAGTGTTTAATAAGACAAGTGTGGGGGTTGTGCAAGTTGATGTGTAATATGCAAGGTGTTGGTGAAAAGAAAAAAAATTGCAAAGAAAAAGAAAAAAAATTCAAGAAATGTTGTAAAAGAAAAGAAAGAAAAAGGAAAGGAATTTGTAAAGAGAATGTACATTATATAGATTTGAGGAGATAAAAATTTCATGTTTGTCAATTGAGTTTCTCCCCAATGTTCTTTTATTCTCTCAGGTGCTCATTTTACCATACCCATATTATTTCTTTCCTTTACCTTGGCCCCATTACAACCTTGAATAAAGTCCTCTTGATTTGTGTGTGCATGTGTTTGAGTAGTGGAGAAGTAGAAGATAAGCAAACTTATGGTAGTGCATTTTTCATAGGTTGAATTGAATGGAATACTTACCTTGTAAACACTTGAGAGATTGAGAGTGTATCTTGTGAGGATCTATCATTCTTAATTCATGCTTTTCAAATTGAAGATACCTTGCTTGTTGGTTAGAAATGTGAAGAATTGTTATCTCTTGAATGTTTTGATTCATTGAATCTTTTCTTGCTCTTCTTGCTTAAAATTTTTTGCCTCTCTTGAATATCATTAGAAATTGAGTTCTTTAAATTGTTAGGTTTTGAATTTATTTTGTTTTCCCTATTTCTTGGTTTAGGGTGTGTTTGGGATAGCTTTTTTTATAATTGATTCATTTTCATGTTTGGATACATTAGTCAGTGATTTTAAGTTAATCCGATTCGCTTGGATGATATAAAAAGAATCGCTTTTATGCATTAAATTACTTAGGTATAGAATGATTAAAAAAATTATTTGATTGAGGACAAAATGGTATTTACATATCAAAATGTAAGGAATAATCTATAAGCTAAAATTATAAGTTTTTCAAATTATAAAAATCACTTTTCTTTTTATTTTACATTGTCCATCATTATTAACAATTTTTTCCCCAAAAAAAGCTAATCAAAAGCCATACCAAACATGCACTTAGTCTTATGTTTTGTCCAAGAGTGCAAAAGGCTAAGTGTAGGGGTATTTGATCTGTCAATTATTTTCATACTTTGAATGCCTTTTGTTTGATCTAATTTGACTTCATATGTGCTCAATGGTTGACATTTGGCTAAGTTTCTGCTTTAGAGCTTAATTGGATGTTTATTGTGAAACTATGCTTAAATGTGGTTATAAACACTCATAAATGAACTATGCTTTTCAGGAGATCTTTGAGTGTTTGAGTCCATTAGCATCAAACCAAGCTTGATGACCATTTGAGGAGAGAGATGGATAGTTAAGAAGATCAGTTTTACCCTTAGAAGTAAAGGAAGAAGGGCATTTATAAAGAATCAAGGTCACGTTTGAAGAAAGTGGTCAACACGGCCCGTGTCACATGACATGGGGTAGGCCGTGTACTCCTCTGACTATTTCAAGATGGGTCAAATCTTATTTTTGGAACAACACGGGCCATGTCATATGACATAGGGTAGGCCGTGTACGTCTCTGACTTCATAAGTAAATTCAGTTTTCAACCTTGTTCGACAACATTGGCCATGTCATATGACACGGGTTGGGCCGTGTTCTTCTCTGACTTTGAAATTAGTTAGAATTTTGTTACCAGATTCAGACACAGGCTGGGCCGTGTTATATGACACGGCCCGTGTCATCGGCTCAGAAATTTAAATTCGTATTTTAATGAGAAATTAGGTATCCAAACCTATAAATAGGGTTACTTAAAGCCCCTAAAGGAGATCTGGACAGAGAAAGTCGTCAAGGAAACTGAGGGAAACACAAAGACCAAGAAAAAGAGGGATTCAATTGAGGATTGGAGACTCGGATTCGAGCGATCATAGATCAATCATTCTCAAGCCTTGGAAACTAGTTTGATCTTTAGTTTTTCTTTTCTTCTTTTGTTCTGAACAATGTCTTTCTTTAATTCTTCTTCTGTTTTTAACTTTGTCATGTGTGGCTAAACTTCTCGATTGGTTAACAGAAGATGAAACTCTAGTTTTGATTATGTGAATCTTGCATATTTCTTTATACTCAATACAGTTATGTTTTTATTCATATGTTTCTGTTCTGAAATCAATATAAAGGTTTTTATATTCTTGCCAAATTTTGAGAGTGGTAAAACTAGGATTGCTATGCGCGGTTGCGGTGGTAAAACTAGTGAAACATATGATCTAAGTAATTTAATCCCGGTGTGTGATTAGATTTTAGTGTGATTGGTTTTCTAATTTTTAATGCAATCATTAAGTAGGTGTAAAAACGATTGCTTTACAAATAACTAATGGTTAGGGTTTAATTTGAGCGGTTGCTGAATTAAGCGAAACTTAAGGAAAATAGGAGATTTTTCTCATAATTACATGAGAATATAATTGATCATGTTGGTATAAAGAGTATGTAAGTTAGCATAATCATATAAATCTAGTAGTGGATTCCATCTCTTAACCAATATCTTTAACTTGGAAATTCAATTTATGTTTACTATTTTGGTTTAAGTTTAATTTCTTTGGTTAGTTTTAATTAACAAAACCCCCTTTTACTTTTACTATTTATTTTTCATCAGAGTTTAATTTAGGAATTGGATTGATAGTGTAAATTGAATTGGTTCTCTGTGGATCGACCCTTGCTTACTAGAATTGGTTGCATGGTTTTTATATTTTTAATGGAACTTGGCAACTATTTTTAATATTAATTTTTAATCACAATTCACACCACACCACTTTCATCTATGCATGCTATGCCTCTAAAGATCTTTTCCAACTCCTTGATCCAAAGATCCAATTTCTCTGGATCAAATTCACCTCTAAACTGTGGTGAATTGTTGTAGTGAAACTCTAACAAATTTTGAGTCTCAGCTATTGCTTCTTGCTACTGAGCAGCCCTTTGATTTTGTTGTACTAACACATCAGCCATTCTCTGCATCACTTCTGGAGCTATAGCCATACTCTCACTGTCACGTCTTGTGTCCACATGCACACCTCTACCATGAGCCATTGCCATTCTTCAACGTTAGACTAAACAAAACACAAAGAAAGCTAAGCATAGCCATTCAAGCAATATTGTCTCCTTTCAAAGACTAAACATAGAGAAACACATAGCACAAATAAGACAGACCTAACCACAAACCCGACAGACTAAACTTGGGCTCTAATACTAACTAATGTAACACCCTCATTTACATTTAAGACCAACCTTTCATTTTAAACTTTTTTTTTAAAACTTTACCAAAGTCCTAATTAAGATATAATAAAATACGGGCTTTAAAATTCTTTTTCGCAGATAACATAAACTTAACAGAACATAAATAAACTCAAGATATAGAGAACTGAATAAAACATTCCACATACACACACACACACACACACACTACATAAGGAACTGAATAAAACATAAGTACTTAAGACTTACATACCAAAAGGACATAAAAACAACTTAACATAACAAACTTAAACTGACCCAAGTTCATTACACCTAAGGGAAGGGTCTTCCACTGGATCCTCCTCCGAATCCTCCTCGGGATCCTCACTTGACAAATTCCCTAGCCAGGGAATGTCTCAGCGAAAGGGAGTCCGAGCAGCAAATATCTCAGAATCCTCCCTAGGAGAATAGTCAAGATCACCCCACAATTCCCTTAAAGGCATATGAAACTCTAGATAAACTGTAGCAAAAAAAGAAAAAGTAGTGACCCCATGATAGGTCCTACTCAGGGATAGAGTAATGTCTCCAAAATACTCTATATGTTCTGTATCCAAACGGACACGCCAGGAATCAGTGCCTCCGTGAAACTGGACTTTCACATACCTCAGCAGGTCTCTCCTCGCCACATTGTAGTCTTGAAAGAGCATAAACATAAAACAGAGCAGACAGAACAAAACATAAAGAGGTGAGATCCCCCACATCACATACCAGTATGGCAACAAGAAATGGTAATAACAATTAAGTCATAGAGTACAGAATTAACAATTACAATCATGATATTATTAGCAGATAATTAAACAATATAGATATTTCACCACAAAATATTTACTAACTATGCAAATGCACAATCAATTGAAACTTACTCCATGGAGCAAAAACCAAACATTGGAGAGAATGATCGGGGAGTCATGTCTGTATATTGTTAGCCTCAAATCAAGTGCTTTCAAATATATCACCGTACGCATCATGACTTATACAAGATATTCTACACTGGTTCGGGAATAAGAATAGTGTCTCATCGAGATCATCGGTGCATTGCACAGTCACCACGGCCCAGTAGAGCTACTAACTGGCTACTTGTGGCATACCCGTGCCCCGATGCCTCCTAAGTCATTCATAGACCTCACTATGCAATTTGTACCCCCACAAAGGTGTAATTCATCTCCTAAGTATACAGCCTTACCAACAAGTCACCAAGACTTTTACAATGCATGATCACATGATATGATAAAATCAATAATCATTAACAACATAAATTCCATGAAAAACAAACCACCACTGGGTTAAGCTATCAACTTATATCTCCGGGTCCAGTTCGTCGGCCCAACAGTAAACTGCTATTTTCTCAAACGTGAAGTATTTTCACTATATTTTCATAAGCGCGTAACACTTTTTGTTACGTATCCAAATCACATAACATCTTTTCATCGTTTTTCAACCGTATAAACATTTTGAAACATTTTGCTTTACTGTTACTAAAAACTCACTTAAACAAAATACTTAAATTTTCAAAGCATCATTCAAAAGCTTATTTCCATTATAAAAAAATGATTCTTTTTAAATAACAAAACTTTGTTCATCTTCTTTTTAACTTATGAATCCTTAAATCCTATTCTAGTCCCCTAATCATCTAAGTTTCTAGTTAATAAAACATTTTTGCCTTGGATACCCTATTTTGGGCTACATAGCCGTGAGCCATAAGCAAATTTTGGAACCAAAAAGCTTACCTTTCACACATGATTCAAAGCATGTAAAGCATTTCAATCATCAATTCATGCAATAGCAATTTCATGTATACTATAAAAATCACATAATCACATATAGCCAAACAAACATAAATCATCAAATGCACACAACCAAGTGAATAAATCCTCACATGAATTTTTCACCAACTAATCACAAAATTCGTTCCTCACCACCAAGATGGTTGATGCGGTTAATCTCTCTCTTACCTTAGGTGATGATCAAAGATCCTTGATGTCATCTTGAAAAAGCTTCTCTTTCTAAAAAGATCCTTAAAACAAAATAACATACAAGCATTAACATCTAAGGCTTGAAACAAGATGACCATGAATCAAGATTATGGCCAAGAACTTGAGAAGAAAACTTAGAAATGAAGATAAGAAACTTCACCTAGAACCTTCAAACTTTAAGCTTTGAGAAAGAGATTGATGATTGATGATTTTGAAGAAACTCACAACAACAAAGTGTCTCAAAAAGGTGTTTAGATTCAAGAAATGTGGTTAGTTGGAATTGATTAAGATTGAAAGGTGAAGAAGATGTGTTGGCCGTGACCAACCAAGGAGAGAAAAAGGAGAGAGTTTTGATTGATGGTTTCATAAAAACAAAACAAGAAAAGCTTAAGAGAGATAAGAAACTATTTTTGGTCACAAAGTTTCTCCTAGAAGCTCACTTGGTCGTGGGCCACAAGGGCATTTTGGACAAGAATTCTCTTACAAGATTCACTCCAAGCTTGTTTAGGAAGCTTTCCTCCAAGCTTGTCTTGGAAGCTTTCTTCCCCTTGACTCAAAAACAAGTGAGTCATGAAAAGAAAAGATAAAAGGTTATGACTAGGTCCATGACTAATCATCTAACCAGATATTTATCGGTAGCTATTACCCAATGGACAAAGGCTAATGCTAGCAAAACTAGTATTTATTTTTCAATGGATAATAGAACGTACCTAGATTTCATCAGTAAGATAAAATCTCAGAAAAGGAAAATTTTGAAATCTGTTCCTGATTTTGGTTTAGTAAGATCCCCCGGTCCTGCGTGAACAATCAAATTTTTTTTTACCCCAATTTTTTTTTCTACACTGCCTCAAACACACAAAAGCTCAAGAAAAATAATAAAATAATCAAAATCAAATCAAATAATTCACAAAAAGCACAAAAATTATATAAAAACACAAAAACACATATATCAGATAAAGAAAAAGAATTTGGGGTGTTACAGATGGTCCATTTATATAATTCTTGCTTTGTCATTCCTACTCTATTTTACCTTTCCAACTTCACACAAATTACTTTCCAGGAATTTGAGACTTGTAGAAAGTTCATATCATGAAAGGGACCTCTAAAACTCATCAATTGATTCCCTTGCAATGTTTGATAAAGAAGACCCTGGATCTGGTGAAGAGGAAGAAGTTGTCGAAAAAATTTACAAAATTATTGGAATATTCAGAGAATGGATTTGACCTGAATAGGGAGGTAGTAGAGGGGATTAACATGGGCACAAAGGAAGAGAAAAAGGAGTTGAAAATAGTGGAAAACCCCGAGCGTAAAGAAATGATTGCACTATTCAAAAAGTATATGGATGTCTTTGGTTGGTGTAACATTACGTAACATCTCATATTTAATACTAGCAGTATAACCATAATTATACCTCAATAATTAGATTCAGGCACGTTATCACATACTAGTGAACATTTTCTAATAAAATAGTTATGTATATACAGAAAATATGAGCCACAAAAAGGATGATAATACATAACGTCTGTATTATCACAAAAATAATATGTACATAGCTAGTAGATCAGGCCTCTCAAGGCACCAAATATACAAGTTCCAAAAAGAAACTACTAGCTACAAAAGAAACTAGACTATGCTTCCAAGCTCCTGTATGCATTTTACTTTCCATAAGTCTTCTTTCTTGGAATCATTATGGAAATCACAACACACAGGGTAAGAATCATAAATCCTCAGTAGTTTAACAAATAAACTATGTAATCACAATCATTCTAGCTATTTTGGGGAAAAATCAAATAAACCATAAGTCACACTAGAAAGGTGGCAAAAGCCAAAACAACTCATTTTCTCTTACCGAAATAGAATCTCATTTTATTAATTTGTATAGAAACCATTTCCACACAAAATCCGTAAATCTTCATGAATTATCAAAAGTAAGCAATTGCCCATATAATTGCAATGTCATAAATATGTAATGATTAGTAACCATCCATACAATTGCCATATATATACCTATTAATGCCTTATGTTCATGCCTATGCAATATCCTAAATATGCATTTATGAAATGCAAATGGATAATGTCGTGATATATTATGAGTCTTGAACAAAACACAAGAACCCAGTTCCACGCGTCTTGAACAAAATATAGGAACCCAGTTCCACATAGTTTTTCCTAAGTAGAGAAAGAATGTCCTTCCTCAACTACTCAATGATAGGGAGGGAATACCCATCCTCATGTAACACCCCAAATTTTGACTATGTTAATAGTAATAGCAGAATTACATTGTTTTACATTTTCTGTGTGTTATAAAAATAATTTGACTGTTCTAAGATCATTTTTGATCATTTTGTGTGATTTGCTCCGAGTCAAGAAAATAATAATTTTCTGACCGGGAAAAATCTTATTATAATTAATTGGAGCTGGGGGATCTTACTAAACCCAATTGATTGATATATATATTAATCTTTTAATTTTTAAGATTTAACTCGTGTAATAAAATAATTTTATATTATTATAATATTATTTTATTCAACAGTACCTACTGTCTTAAAAATAGTAGAAAATCTGCTTGTGGACCCGAAAAAGTTCGTGGGACCCGCGTTTAGTGTAGCAGTCAACGATTCTGACTGGACAGAATTCTAAACTAATAAGAATCAGTCAAAATAGGTGGCTTGACTATTTTAAACCAATAGGATGAAGCCAAACAAAGAAGCATAGACTTCAATATGGACCCTTGGATAAAAAGCATGATTTAGATGCTTTTGATCATAACCGTTGATCCGATCAATGGTGTAAAATGAATCCTGATAAAATCACTAAGTAATATCCACCGTAGATGAGATCAAAGGATAGGAAACCAAGTTATTTCAATGGCTAAGATGAAGTCAACAATAGTGGCTTGAATTTGATTAGTAACTAATTAAACATAATTTGGTTAATCTAATGGCCTAATTAACAAGCTAAGTAAACTAACTTAATAATTAATTAGTTATAATCTAATTACTAATTAGATATCTTAATTTTAATTAAAGGATATAATATATGTAATTATTTGTCTAATTAATTAGTTATGTAATTGGATAATTAATTAAGATTGGTTAAGAAATTAAACCTTATTAATTAGCTAGTTAATTAGCAAGTAATTAGACTTGAATTAAAAGCAAATTGAATCCCTAAATGCCCTTGAAACTCACAGTCATGCAGCAGGTTGGAGGAGGCTTCTCCATGATTCTTGAACAATCCAAAAAGTCTTGCAAGTCAAGTGGATGACATATGCCATGTGCTAACCTATATGCACTCAAAATGGGATATTTTCTTCATGCAAATCTCCTAATTTTCCCTACACTCCCATGGCAGCAGCCTACTTATTTTTCACTCTCACAATTTCATTTTCTCTCACATAAAAAAACATTCATCTTTTCCTCTCAAAAATTCAAGAACATTTAAGCAAACTTTTCTTCCATTTTTCCTTAAGTGGTTCGGTCTCCAACACCATAAGCACCATCACTCACCTATAATTTTCACTCTTATTATTTTCTAAAGCTAAACAACATTCTAAACACTTTCCATTTAGAAAGTTTTCCCAAAATCACACCCTAAGTGCTTCAAAATCCCACTTCTATCTTACTTCCCTAGAGGTAAACTTTGGTTTTTGTGGTTTAAATTCATGTTTGTGATTTTCTAAACCATGATTGTTCCATTGTTTGTTATTATTAAGTTTTGTTTGAGATTTTACTAATTGTTTTAGAATTGTTAGGAATTGATTATGGTTCACACGAAATCAAGGAGAAGGGGAGGAGCTTGAAAAGCTTGTCTTCAAGAGGTAAGAGGGAGATTTAACCTCACCAACCAAGTTTTGGTGGTGTGAGGATGGTTTTGTACGATGAAAAATCCATAAGGGTTCTTCACCAATTATTTGATGTGCTTTGATTGTGTTTGTGTTGTGTATGATTGTGTTTCTATGCTTGCATGCATGATAAAATGCTTAAAGCTTTGATATTATGTGTGTATGTATATTTATGAAAGTATGAGAATGTATGTGTAATTTAGGATGTGAACAACATGACGAATCGATTGTATGAGTACTCCAAAGAGTACTGAGGCTCACGACCATACCATGGAAAAAGGACCAAAGTCTTTACACTGATGAATTAAAATGAGAACTGAGCGATTTAAATGAATTTGGAAAAAAATTGAGTATAGAAAAGTAAAATAATTTTTGTAAGAATTAAAGAAAAGAAATAACAATTTTTGAGAAACAATACAATTACTGACTTTTAGAGGGGTTATACCGCAAATTTTTATAAAAGATGGACTAAATTATAAATAGTATGTAAATAAAGGGCCATTGTATAAATACTTATTTTTAGAGGGGTTATATAACAAATATTATTTTTCAAGGGGTCAAATTACAAATATTTTATAAAAGAGGGATGATTTTATAAATATAAATTTTATGAGGGACTAAATTATAAATATAAATTTTATGAGAGATTATTTCATAAATATTAATTTTTAAGGGACTATTTTGTAAGTATGAATTTTACGAGGCGCTATTTCGTAAATATGAGTTTTTGAGGGACTAGTGTGCAAATATGAAAAATAAAGCTAATTTTAGTATTAAAATGAGAAAAATAGTATTTTTGATTTAAAACGTAAGAAAAATTTTTACACGATTGGAAAACGTTGGAAAATCGCTACGGGATTTGAAAAGGCGACAGAATTGAGTCGCAATTGAGAAAACGTGAAAATATGACTACGCGATTGAAATACAGTAGTAATACTATTAGATTATTGTGTGGAACCCGATTATGTGATATAAATTAGTGCATAGTACATGCATTGGAAAGGTCAGATGAACTGTATGAGGCTAGTTGCCTAGGAGAGACTACACCTCTTGAGTGGGTGTGATATGCATAGTGTAAGTCACTAGTTGACCTTGGGAGCATTGGGGTGCAGGTTGCCTACAATGGGCAGTTGGTAGCTCTTTTGTGTCGTAGGTTAGACCGACGCAACACACCAATGATCCTAACTGAGACACTATCTTTAATCAAGATCTGATAAAGACTGTCGTGTATATGCTGGATGTGCAAGATTGAGCACGTGGTCCAAGGTATATTGGTACTGACAAATCTTTTCGATCACTCTCTCCGACCTGAGTTTTAGCTCCATGGAGTAGGAAATTGAGTCTGTGTGCATACATATAATGATAGAGGGTATTATCGTAATTTCTGTTTATGATAATGGATTTATTAGTTATTTGATTATTGATAATGACATGATTGTAATTATGGTGTATTACATATTTTATGATGATAATGATGTTAGTGGCATAACTGTATTTATGGTATGATAGCTGTATGAAATATTGTATGTGTTTATCTTCATTGCTACCATACTGATATTGGCGTAGGTGATCTCACCTCTTTGTATGTATGTTCTGTATTATATTTATATTTGTTAAGACGTCGAGTAAGAGGTAGAGCGAGAAGTTGAGGAGGAGTAGATTCTTACTGAGGACGTCGAGTTTTGAAGAGATGGAGATGCCTAGTTTCCTTGGCTACCTGAAGCTGACATTCATTGGAGGAGATGAGGCATGGATTATAGATTTAGAGAGAGAGAGTATATACTATATGGGAGACCTAAATATTAGATTGAGTAGGCAACATTTAGGAACCCTTACTTTTCTGTTAATCTTTTTGTACAACTAGAGTTCCCAATATCTATTAGGCAATATTGGGAAGCTTACTATCGTACTCCCAGTGCGATTAGTATTGTGTCGTCTGCTCGGACACCTGTCCGTAGGACTGCACCTCATGATGGATTCCTATATGCTGAGGAATCTGAGGAGGACCCGTCTAAGGGTTCTCACTGTCTAGTAGGACTTAGGCAATAGTAGTTTAAGTTAAAGTTTAAAGTTTAAATATTTTGAAAGTCTAGTTTGTAAAATATTTAAGTATGACAGTACTAAAGGCTTGTATATATATATGATGTAAATTATTTGTGACAATGTTGTTATGTTTTTATTTTATGCTAAGTTTATCTTATTATCATCAAGAAATTTTATAACTCATATTTATATTACAAGCACGATTTTTATTTGAGGGGTAATTTGGTAATTAAGCAACATCAAGTGTGGCGCCCTAAGGAGGGTGTTACACCTCACACTACCAATAGTATAGGATCACCTTCGAAAGTAAGGGAATGTCCCATCCTCAACTATCTTCCACTTAGGATAATACCTAGTAAAGAGAGAGGGAAAACATCATCCTCAGCTCAACTACCAGAATAATGAGGGAGGGAAAACACCGTCCTCAGCTCATCACTATAATAGGGAAGGCATGTTACCTCCTCACACTATTGTGGAAATAGGTTTGCCCCAATGGTTTAATATGTTAAGTTTTGATGATGATAAATACAAAACAAAAAGAATGATGCTTATGCTTTATAGTTGTACTTAATAAATGATAAATGCATCACAAAATAATGTTGATCATGTTACATAAATTTACTTAATGAGATATATTATATCATGCATGATTATGTACTTTATCTAGTTATATTTCACTTAATAATCATGCAATGAGATATATGTAACATTCATCATATAATATATCCAATAATATTTTATATAAGTTATAAATGAATTAATATTGGATATGTCTATGAAAGTCTTGTATGCATGTTAGACTAACTAGAGTTATACATTTATGAATCATGCATAAGAAGATATTGAGTTATGAATTTGGACTAACTATGTTTGGTTAAGTGAGCAATACTTTGTAGGATAGTCCAAGTACCAAGAGTGAGCATTGCAACAAGAAAGTAAAAAGATCACAATTATGCTCAACTCAAGAAGGAAGAAAATAATAAAAATGTTCCAAGCTTTTGCAAGACATGAAGAGAAGAAAATTTCAGAAGCTTGGATTACATCAAGAAGCCAAAGGATTGAAAGTGCAAAGATTAAGTCCCAAGGTTCTTCAAGAATAGCTTATAGGACTTAGATCTTATGCAAATATAAAAAGGAATCACACTAAGCTTAAACAAGTTTTAAACATATTTATAAGTGTTTCTAAAATGTTTAAATACCCAACAAACTGTTTTAGAAAGCTAGTTATGATAATATTTCAAATCTGTGAAAATTGGTCAAGTTTGTGTTTTGTAAAACTGACATTTAGTTACTCTTTTGATCATAACTTTCAAATTACTTTGAGTTTTGTTTTGAAACTTATTTCATATGAAAATAAACTCAAATATCTTTCCAATGAGTGGTCATTTGCTTTAAACGGATAGGAAACAAAAAAGTTATGACCAATTAAAGTTTGAGTTTTGAAAATCTGACCTTTGATTACTATTTTGATCATATCTTTAAAAATACTTTGAGTTTTGCTCTAAAACCTCTTTCATATGAAAATAGACTCAAAGATCTTTCCAATGAGTGGTCATTTTCTTTAATCGAATAAGAAATGAAGAAGTTATGACCTTTTAAAGTCAGTTTTCAAAACCAGAAATGGTGTAATCAATTACACAAGTTATGTAATCGATTACAACGTTGACAGAAGCCGTGTAATCGATTACATAAAGTGTGTAATTGATTACAAAGTGCCCAGAAAAGCTTGTAATCGATTACATGAAGCTTGTAATCGATTACCAAGTGCCCAGGAACGTTTCTAACAGCTATAAACGACTAGCTTTCATAGAAAATCATTATAAAACACTACCAATGACTATTTTATCACTTAGGCTCTATATATAAGTGTTGTATGAAGTTTATACACCTCTTGAACACTAGAATTGATCCTTGAATCATAAAAATCATATTTTGAGCTTTAAAGTGTGAATCCTTTATACCCATTGAACTTCAACTTGTATTATCCACTCTTGAGAGAGTTTTCTATCATTCATACTTTGTTCTTCAAGTTGTATATCTACTCTTGTGAGAGTTTCTATTCTTTCTCTTCATCTTGAAATCATTGTAAGAGGGTGAGGTATCCCTTAAGAGAGAAAAGGGTGAGGTATCCCTTATAGTGAGACTCAAACACAAAGGGTGAGGTATCCCAAAGGTGTTGTGAGTGCTCTTCATTGTAAAGGTCATCAAGCACCTGTGAAGCTTGAAGAATTGGAGGCTCTAGCACAAGGGTGAGGTATCCCAAGGTGTGAGGAGTGCTCTTGCATGTACAAAGGTTTTCCTAGTACCCGTGAAGTCTAGGAGATAGTGAAAAAAATCTCAAGTTAAGCTTGCGGACTGGACGTAGGCCACAAGTGGTTGGTGGCTAAATCAGGATAAATCTTAGTGTTTGCTCTTCTCAACTCTATCTCTTTATATTTTGCTTTAACTATATATGCTTGAGTTAATCTTGATATTTAGTTTATTTGCTTTATTTATCCTTTAACCCAAGTTATATTTGAGTAATCCTTAATAGTTGTGCCTTTGCTATGCATGTTCCGCTGCATTTATTAATTGAGTGATTTAAAATGCCTAATTTGTCAAAGTTGCATTAAAACTTGTCATCACCTAACAAGTGGTAATGGTTGCCATGGCTAACAAGTGGTATCAGAGCTTCGTGCTCTGGTAAAAGCTTAACTGCTTGGAGTTAAAGATCCTTGTTTGTTTGGCAACCATTAAAAGCTTTTCAAAATGAATGGTTTTGAAATTAATAAACCACCATTCTTTGATGGTGCAAATTTCATTTATTGGAAATCTAGAATGAAAATTTATATGCAATCTATTGATATTGATTTGTGGGATGATGTGCTTGATGGATTTACTTATAAATCAAAACAACCTTGGAATGACTATGATAAGAAATGTTTTTCCTTTAACATTAGAGCAATGCAAATATTGAGAAGTGGCTTAAATGATTATGCTTATGCTAAAATTAAGAGTTGCTTTTGTGCTAAAGATATATGAGATACTCTTGATGATATCTATCTTGCTAACAATGATTTTTTGCATAAAGTTGTACATAGAGAGCAAGAAGAGCAAAAGTCATTGAAGAAATCTTGTTGTGAAAAATATCCTCAAAATGATGCTCAATTTAAAGAGGTGGCAAAGCAAAACCAATTGGTATATACTCTTGAAGCTTTGATGCACAATAATAAGGAATATGGTGATTTCCTTGAAGAGTCATTGGTGCAAGAAATTAAGACAACCTCTCACTTGACTCCAAAGAACCTTAGGTAAATAATGCCTATCTTGATTATGGTCCTTCCTATGATGAACTAAAATGTACATATGATGAATTATATGATGACTTGTTGCTTTTAGAAAAGAAAAACTCATCTTGTTTGAAAAATATTTCCTCTATTGAAAATGAAATTGAGACTTTGAAAAATGAATATGCTTTTCTTGAAGAGGAAATGCCTTTGAAATTTGAAACCTCAACTTCTTGTAAAAAGTGCATTGATTTAGAAAATCAAGTTGAGGACTTATCTTTCAAATTTGCCAAAGCAAATACTTCTAATTGTTTACAATCCATGATTGTTAATAAGAATGAAATTGATGCTATTCCACATGGAATTTCAAGTAAGGCTTGTGGCAAAATAACATAGAATGTAATAACAACCAAATGCTCAAGTTTTTCAAAAATGATCTTCAAAGGACCAAGCCATCATTAAATTCACTTGTTTACAATTTTTGTGGTCATCTAGGACATATTTCTCATTTGTACAATTATAGAAAAAATTCTTATATGAGAAATAACATGGTTTAGGTTCCTAAAAAACATAAAGGCTCTAGTACTAACATTCAAGTACCCAAGATGAAGTGGGTACCAAAATGTCCTCCTAGCGTTTCAATTATGCAGAAAACTTCTCAAAAGGATGGACAAATTGGTCAAGTGAAGAAGGAATCATTAAGGGGAATGCTTCCAAAGCCCAATGGTAGAAGTTTCGATCAAAGAAGGAAGATGATTCCAACCAAAGCTTCTCAAGTACAAAATGTGAAACTTACAAAGTTCAAAATACCAAAAGAGAAGCAATGGGTAAAGAAAAGAGTTTCCTTAATCAACAAGGCCAAGGTATCAAAAGTTTTTACCTCTCATGAACATTCACTTGTAAAGTCAATAATTTTGAGGTATATTCCTTGTAGGCATTAAGTGATTAATAGAATCATGTGCTCTTGGTAAAATCTGAATATTTTGTTTAGCATATGATTATATTTATTCTTATTGTACCATAACTCATTAATTTGTTATATATCTTAGTGCATGAGGTTCTACAATGCCTAGGTATGCTTGCTATGTTTTGAATTGTCTATATATTATGAAAGCTAGCATGCTATTAGCTATGTGCTTAATGGAAATTAATTATTTAATTTATTTTTCCAAATTTACATACTATGAAAAATTAATATTTATAAGAGTATAATGGATTAATAATCAATGACTAACTCCTATGGATTCAAAATTAATGGATACCAAAGAAAGTACTATGAATTGTATTGTAAGGTGATTATTAACTCAAGCATGCATTGAAGTGAATTGAAACTATGCTACTTGAGATTCTTAGAAATGGTTCAAAGTTCTCTAAGAGTGATGAAAACATAAAAAGAATGGCATGGAGAACCACAACATTCTCAAGGAGCCTTGAGGCATGGAAGTTGGAGTCACCTACAAAAACTCAAAAAGTATACTTTTGGTGATATCAATCTCTTATCCTTATTTATGCTTTAAATAGAATATCATGTGATATTTGGATAAGTAGAAAGTTATTTTATGCCTTAACATGTTTTAAGTTGTTCTTTTTCTAGCATTGTGTCTTAAAAGTATCTTTACATGTATTAACATGTTAGATAAGTACACACCTTATTTGGAAAAATATGCTTTAGAGTAATACCTCTATTCTTGAGCTTGTGACCAATTTTCCTTGTTTACATATGGAAATACACATGCTTATAAGTAGTTCTAATCCTTTCTCTTTGATGCTTAATCGTCTTATATACTCACTTGGAGATTGGAAAGTAAAATGTTATATGTCTTCTTGTTTGAAATAGCTTAATATGTTCATATCTTGAAAACAATAAGTAAATGATTCTTTTTTGTGCCTTGAACTTATCTTTGAACTTCAATTATTCTTACATTGAAGTATATCTTGAAATGAGTCGTAATTGGTTTTGAAAGTTATAGTTCCATATTTTTTTTAATTCTTTCATTACAATAAGGGACTTTTTGTTCTTGGCATTTGTGAGTACTAAAATTCCTTACTTGATATTACATGCCTAACATGATCATTGTTTGCCCCAAAATGCTTATATAAGTTTTGATGTTGATCATGTATTTCTTGATAAACTTGAATCATACCTTAAAATGCTTAAATCATATTTGTGGATTCAAGTGCATATGTGCTTCATGCATTCTTGTTAGAACTAACATTGCATGGTTGATAATGTGATACATGTTTTTTATTATATATCAATCTAAATTATGCTTGTAAATGAGATTCAATGATATTTGATACTAACCTATGTTTTAGAGAATTTTTAAAGTTAGCTTTGCAAGTGTCTCTATGTGCTTCAAGTATAGCCATCGAATATTAAAGTGTCAAGCATATGTGGATAAATGAGAAAAGTTGAATGAAAAGGGACACGAGAAGACTTTCTTCAAGTGCAATGGAATGAAATACTCAATGGAAGAAAGTACAAACTCAAAGGACCTATAAATGAAGAACATTCTAAAGGAGCATTACTTTCTATCTAACCCAATAAGTATCTCTATCCCTAAACTATTGTGGTATTCTATATGCTATGGATTATATGATACTTGTTGATAAATTGATCTTAAAAGATTAGATACTTTCCTTACATGAGAAGTATGCTTAGCATTGACAAAGTGCTTAATTGGATATTAACTTGCTAATTTTGTCATTGCATATATGATTGATATTAGTTCTATACATTCTTTGATCCTTATAGCATATTTCATCATGATGAATATTTGATATCTATGATTCTCTTGATCTATGGTTTCTTAGTAGTATAACACTTATGAGAATCATGCTCTTTTTGAAAAGAATTTCTTATTTGATTAAAAAGTTTTTTTTAAAGGCAAAATCTCCTATCATATTTGAAAGAAGCTTTTCAAGTTCCATATCCTTGAGAATCTTTGAACTTGTCTTAAGAACTTGAAAGTATTTTCACTTCCTAATTGTCTTGAAAATTTAGAAATCATTCAATTTGTACTATAAATGTAGTATTCTCTTCATTTGCTTTGAAAAGTCTTATTAAATCTTGAGAAAATGCTTTAAAAAGTTTTCAAATAGATCTTTTGAAATGTTCTATAGAAACCATCTTGATACTTCAAAAGATAAGCCTTATTCTTCAAAAGTGTTTTATCTTTTCAAGGCTCTTGTTTAATGAGAAAAAGAGGAGATGAACTTTCAAATGCTCTTTTGACTTGGGTTTGATCATTTTCAAGGAATATGTGGATTTAATATTAAACATCTCTACCTTTCTAAAATGCTTTTGAAAATATAATGTGCTCTTGTAAAATTCTTTTTGAAAGGGGGATAAGTTTTTAAAATGGTTTGTGATTGATGGATTAAAAATATGTATCTTTGCCTTACTTTTCTTTATGGTAATATGCTTACATGGTCTTGGCATGCACATTTCCATTTATCTATCTTGTGCTTTAATAAGGGGAAACTTATCTTGCTTATCTTGCATATATTTCTTCCATGTTCTTGTTGACTATAAATATATGCATGACTATGTTGAACTATTATGTTTTATATCTTGATACTATGCATATTGTGAGGGGGAGCCTAGCTCTTAGATTATTGCTTATATCTCTTGGCTTACATCCTTACTTGACATAAAGTGTTTTATTGTTAATACTATCAACATGTCAATAAAGATCATCTCTCATTCTCTTTCCCACTGTTAATGAAAGAATGTAAACATTCTTAAATTTTACATCTTTTGATTCTTTCATTGAGAAATGCTTGATATGTGGCAAGTTGTATGATCTTTCATTTGAAAACCTTAATTCCATGATCTTACATGAATATTTTGTATCTCCTATCAAGTGATATCAAGTGGTACTTATTTATGATGTGGTATACAAGATATTATATGTTAGACATAATTTCTTAAGCTTATTGTGGATATAACTTTGCCCCAAATGGTTTTATATGTTAAGTTTTGATGATGACAAATACAAGACAAAAAGAATACTTTGCTTATGTTCTGTTGCATCCTATATAAAGCATATCCATCAATAAATATCTTATTTGGATGTGTCTATGAAAGTCTTATATGCATGTTAAACTAACTAGAGTTATACATTTATAATTCATGCATATGAAGATATTGAATTGTGAATTTGGACTAACTATGCTTGTTTAAGTGAGTAATACTTTGTAGGATAGTCCAAGTACCAAGAATAAGCTTGCAATCAAGAAAGTGTAACACCCCAAATTCTGACTATGTGAATAGTAATAGTAGAATTACACTGTTTTACATTTTCTATGTGTTATAAAAATAGTTTGACTGTTCTGAGATCATTTTTGATCATTTTGTGTGATTTGCTCCGAGTCAAGAAAATAATAATTTTCTGACTGGAAAAAATCTTATTTTAATTAATTAGAGCTAGGGGATCTTACTAAACCCAATTCTGATTGATATATATATTAATCTCGTAATTTTTAGGATTTAACTGTGTAATAAAATAATTTTATATTTTTATAATATTATTTTATTCAAAAGTACCTACTGTCTCAAAAACAGTAGAAAAATTATTTCGTGGACCCGAAAAAGTTCGTGGGGCCCACGTTTATGAAAAACAGTCAGCACACGCTTACTGGACAAATTCTAGCCAATGAGAGAAGGTCAACGAAAGTAGGCTTGACTTTCTAAACCAATTAGAATGAGTCAACAAAAGAAGCATTGACTTCTTTGTGAGCCATTGGATTATAAAGCTTACTTTAGAAGCTTTAACCTTAGTCGTTGATCTAATCAATGGTGAGATTAGAATGATAGTTTTATGACCAATTGATATCTACCTTAGATGTGATCTATGGCTAGGAATTAAAGATGAATCAATGGTTAGAAATAAGTCAAAAATTGTAGGCTTGAATTTGGTTAGTAGCTAATTAAGCTTAATTTGACTAATCTAATTACTTAATTAGCAAACTAAGTGAACTAGCTTAGTTATTAATTGATTATAATCTAAATACTAATTAGATATCCTAATATTAATTAAAGGTTATAATATATGCTAATATATATTAAATTAGTTAGTTATATGATTAGTATATTAATTAAAATTGGTTAGGATATTTAACCTAACTAATTCCCTAATTAGTTAGCATGTAATTAGGACTAATTTGGAAGCAATTAAGTCACTAAAAAGAGGATGGGCTGCACGGTTTTGGGCTGCATCAAGGAGGCTAGTTGGCTTGGTTCTACAAGATTCAAGAACCATCCAATGACATAAGCCATGTGCTTAATAAGTGTGAACACTTTAGGATATTTTAACATGCAAAAGTTGAACACTCAACCTCACTAAAGCTCACTCACGGCAGCAGCAAGTGTTTTTACATATTCACTTTCATTTATTACACTTATCACAAAATCAAGCATCCATTTTCTCTCCAAAAGCTACCAAGAACCAAGCACACTTTTCTTTCTTTCTTTCTCTCCATATTCGGCTAAGAGCATCAACCACACAACCAAACCTCTATAATTTTATCTCATCATATTTCCTAAACCCAAATCCCATTCTAAACACTTTTCATTCACATAGTTTTTTCAAAAAACTACTTTAGCTTGTCCAAAATCCAACCTTTTGCTTACTTACTTAAGGGTAAGTCTTGATTTTATGGTTCAAAATTGGATTTCTAATTTTTCTAACCATGATTGTTCCATGGTTTTACAATATTAAACCTTGTTTGTGTTTTTACTAATTGTTTAAGAATTTTAGGGATTTGTTTGGTGGATTACACGAATTTGAAGGAAAGGAGGAGAACTAACCGATTAAATTGTCTTCAAGAGGTAAGAGGGAGATTTAACCTCACCAACCAGGTTTTGGTGGTGTGAGGATGGTTTTGTACGGTGAAAAATCCATAAGGGTTCTTCACCGATTATTTGATTATGTTTGTGTTATGTTTGATTGTGTTTCTGTGCTTGCATGTGTGATTAAATGCTTAAAGCTTTGATATTCTGTGTGTATGTGTAATTATGAAAGCATGCAACTATATGCGTACTTTAGGATGTGAATAACATGATGAATCGATTGTATGTGTACTCCAAAGAGTGCTGAGGCTCACGGCCATGCTATGGAAAAAGGACCAAAGTCCTTACACTGATGAATTAAAATGAGAACTGAGAGATTTAAATGAATCTGGGAAAAATTTGAGTAATAGTAAAATAAAATGATTTTATGGGTAGTAAGGAAAAGGAATAACGATTTTTGAAAAACAATACCATTTACTGATTTTTTAGAGGAGTTATACCGCAAATTTTTATAAAAGAGGGACTAAATTGTAAATTTTATCAAAATGAGGGGCCATTGTGTAAATACTTATTTTTAGAGGGGTAATATTATAAATATTATTTTTAGAGGGGTTAAATTGTAAGTATTTTATAAAAGAGGGACGATTTTGTAAATATGAATTTTATGAGGGACTTTTTCGTAAATATTAATTTTTGAGGGACTATGACGTAAATATTAGTTTTTGAGGGACTAATGTGTGAATATGAGTTTTTGAGGGACTAAGATGCAAATATGCAAAATAAAGCCAATTTTAGTATTAAAATAAGAAAAATAGTATTTTTGATTTAAAACGTGAGAAAAATACTTACGCGATTGGAAAATGTTGAAAAATCGCTATGCGATTTTGAAAAGGCGACAGAATTGAGTCGCAATTGAGAAAACTTGGAAATATGACCGCGCGATTAAAATACAGTAATTATACTGTTAGATTATTGTATGGGACCCTAATATATGATATGAAATAGAAATGTGAATAGTACATGGTACATGCATTGGAAATGTCCGATGGACTGTATGAGGCTAGTTGCCTAGGAGAGACTACACCTCCTGAGTAGGTGTGATATGCGTAGTGTAAGTCACTCGTTGACCTTGGTGGCATTGGGGTGCGGGTTGCCTACAATGGGCAGATGGTAGCTCTTCTGTACCGTGGGTTAGACCGACGCAACACACCAATGATCCGGACCGAGACACTATCCCTAATCAAGATCTGATAAAGACTGTCGTGTATATGCTGGATGTGCAAAACTGAGCACGTGGTCCAAGGCATGTTGGTACCAATAATTCTTTTCGATCACTCTCTCTGACCTGAATTGTAGCTCCATGGAGTAAGAAATTGAGTCTGTGTGTATACATATAATGATAGAGGGTATTATCGTAATTTCTATTTATGATAATTGATTTATTAATTTATTGATTATTGATGATGACATGACTGTAATTATTGTGTATTACATGTTTCATGATGATATTGATGTTAGTGGCATAACTGTAATTATGGTATGATAACTGTATGAGATATTGTATGTGTTTATCTTTATTACTGCCATACTGGTATTGGCGTAGGTGATCTCACCTCTTTGTATGCATGTTTGGTATTATATTTATATTTGTTAAGACGTCGAGCAAGAAAAAGAGCGAGAAGCTGAGGAGGAGCAGATTCCTGCAGAGGACGTCGAGTTTTGAAGAGATGCAGATACCTAGTTTCCTTGGCTACCTAAGGTTTACATTCATCGGAGAAGATGAGGCATGGACTGTAGACTTAGAGAGAGAGAGAGTATCTATTACTTGGGAGACCTAAATATTAGACTGAGTAGATAACATTTAGGACACCCTTACTTTTCTGTCAATATTTATGTACAACTAGAGTTCCCAATATCTATTAGGCAGTATTGGGGAGCTTACTATTGTACTCCCAGTGCGATCAGTATTGTGTCATCCGCTCGGACACCTGTCCGTAGGACTGCACCTCATGATGGATTCCGATCTGTTGAGGAATCTGAGGAGGACCCGTCTGAGGGTTCTGCTGTCTAGTAAGATTTGGGCTATATGTTAGTTTTAAATTAAAGTTTAAATACTTTGGAAGTCTAGTTTGTAAAATATTTAAGTGTGATAGTACTAAAAGGCTTGTATGTATATATATGATGTAAATTATGTGTGACAATGTTGTTATGTTTTTATTTTCTGCTAAGTTTATCTTATTATCACCAAGAAATTTTATAACTCGTATTTATAATACAAGCTCGATTTTTAATTGAAGGGTAATTTGGTAAGTAAATAACACCAAGTGTGACGCCCTAAGGAGGGTGTTACATTAGTTGGTATCAGAGCCCAAGTTAGAGTCTTTTGGGTTTGTGGTTAGGTCTGTCTTGTCTAAGTTGTGTGATTCTCTATAATTGTTTTCCGAAAGAAAAATAATATTGTTTGAAGACTGACCTTCACTTTTCTTTGTGTTGTTCAGTCTGATTGAATAGGACGAAATGGCTGGACGCGGAAGAGGACGCATGAATGCGAGGGCAGCAGCTAGAAATGCCAGCGACGACAATCAGAATATGGCTGTAGCTGTAGCAGCAATGCAACGAATGGCTGAGGTTGTTGCACAGCAAAATCAAAGAGCACATGATGATGCTCATAGCTTGTCAGAATTTTGGTGGAACAATCCACCGAAATTTCATGGAGAGTTCGACCCAGAGAAGGCTGATATGTGGATAAAGGAGCTGGAAAAGATATTTGAAGGCATGGGTTGTAATGATGAGCGGAAGCTTACTTTCGCCACATTCGTGTTAGTCGGTGACGGAGAGGCTTGGTGGGTAGGAGCCCGGAGGTTAATCCAAGCTGAAGAGAGAGTTGTGACATGGCAGCTCTTTAAGCAGAAGTTTCTGGGGAAGTATATCCCAGCCACTGTTCGACATGCTAAAGAGATGGAGTTCCTTAGTTTGAGGCAAGGGGCGATGACTGTGAGTGAGTACGCAGCAAGGTTCGAAAGCTTGTCTAAGTTTTCGAGATACTTCCAAATGCATCCAGATGAGGAGTGGAAGTGTAGGAAGTTTGAAGAGGGGCTGAGGCTTGACATCAAGCGAGCTTTAGCAACTGTGGACATTGATCAGTTTCCGGTATTGCTAGATAAGTGCCGAAAGGTTGAGGAGATTGATCATCTTCATGAGGCGAGAAATAAGAATTTTGGACCAGCACGGTTCCAAAGGGGGAAGAGTAGTGGTGGCAACCGTTACCAACAAAAACCATATACTAAACCTGCAGTAAGTCAGAATCGGCAACAATCGTTTGGGGGAAGCTCTAGTGGTAGTAGAGCAGTTTCAACTGGAACTTCTGCACTTAAATGTTTTAAGTGTGGGAAAGGACATCTCAAAAGGGACTGTCAGCACAAGGGGGTGATTTGTTATCGATGTGGGAAGCCTGGACATTTCTCTAGGGAGTGTGATCAGCAAAAGGTGGAGCCATCAGTGGGCGTGTTCGTATTGCAAGGCCACGAAGGGTGGTCGAGTGTATACTATGAGCGGGGAGGAAGCCGCTAAATCCGAGGACTTGATAATGGAGGAGTGTGCTATTGAAGGTAATCCTTTAACAGTATTATATGATTCGGGAGCAACACATTCTTTCATTGCATGTGATTGTGTGGAACGTTTGGGATTGACTGTGACTACATTGCCATATGATTTGAGTGTTAGTACTCCTACTGATAAGCCTGTGATAACTACAAAAGTATGCTTGAATTGCCCTGTATCGGTTAGAGATAGAATCTTTCATGTGGACTTGATTTGTTTGCCTCTTTCCAAGATTAATGTAATCTTAGGAATGGATTGGTTGTCTTCCAACCATATCTTGATATACTGTGGAAGTAAGACATTAGTTTTTCCTGAGGTTAAGGATCCTAGATTCCTAACGGCTACGCAAGTGGAAGCTTGTTTGAAGGAAGGAGATCAAGCGTACTTGTTGATGTCTTCTATGGAGGTTCAATGTGAAGACGTTTTGAAGGATATTTTCGTAGTGAATGAGTTTCCTGAAGTGTTTCCTGAAGATATACCTGGAATACCGCCGGAAAGAGAGATTGAATTCTCTATTGATTTGGTACCTGGAGCTGGACCTATATCTATGGCGCCTTATCGGATGTCGCCAGTAGAGTTGGCAGAACTTAAGAAGCAATTGGAGGATTTATTGGAGAAGCAGTTTGTGTAACACCCCAAATTCTGACTATATGAATAGTAATAGCAGAATTACACTGTTTTGTATTTTCTGTGTGTTATAAAAATAATTTAACTGTTCTGAGATCATATTTAATCATTTTGTATGACTTGCTCTGGCCAGGAAAAAAAATAATTTTCAGGCCAGGGAAATTATGATCTGCCTCATTTGGAGACGGGGGATCTTACTAAACCCGAATCTGAGTAACTCAGAAAAGAATCTTTTAATTTTTAGAATCTATCTATAAAAACAAAAATATTATACTGATAAATATCTGTGATTATATTTATAGCAGCCGTTGCTATGAATGTTGGACTCGATAAGTTTTAACTAACAGAAAATACGCTTAGAATATTTCCTGTAATCAAAATTAAAATAAACCAATAGGAAATAGTCAAAATAAATGGTTGGACTTTTCTAACCAATGAGAATTGGTCAAGGAAAGAAGCTTAGACTTTCTTGAGGACCATTAGATTTGAAGCTTGATTTAGAAGCTTTGATCTTCACCGTTGATCTGATCAACGGTGTAAAACGAATCCTACCAAAACTACCAAGTAATATCCACCATAGATAAGATTAATGGATAGGAAATCAAGTTGATTTTCAATGGATAGGATTGAGTCAACAATAATGGCTTAACTTTTGCTTAGGAAATTAATTAACCTTAATGTAGTTGATCTAAATTGCCTAATTAAGAAACTAAGTAAACTAACTTAACTAGTAATTAGTTATAATTTAATCCTTAATTTAATATCCTAATTCTAATTAGAGGTTATGATACATGCTAAATATGTTAAACTAATTAGTTATATACTTGGATGATTAAGTAAGAATGGTTAGGAAATTAAATCTAATTAATTAGCTAATTAATCAACTAGTAATTAAGCTTGGATTAGCAACAAATTGAAGACTTTAAACTCACCTAAGCTCCACGGTTCAGCAGCTGAATGGAGCAGCAAATAGACCGAGACGGTCAACATGCAGCCACGGTTCAGCAGAATGGAGAAGCTTCCAAGTGATATTTGAACACTCTAAAGTCATGCAAAGTCAAGTTGGTGACCAATGACAAGTGATTGTCCATGTGCAATTAAAGTATGGATACTTACTCAAGTAAAAGTCACTCACGGTCACTCACTCAAGACAGCACGGCAGCAGCTGTAAAATGGGAGAATTATTCAAGTAATTCTCTTTATTTTCTCCTCACAAGTCACACGGCAGCAGCTGTCCATGTGCACTCAAAATTTGGATAATTTTCAAGCAAATTTCTTTATTTAATTCTCACAATTCACTCACGGCACCAGCTGGAAAAAAAATTGGATAATTACTCAAGTAATTCTTTCCAAATTTCACAAGCTATCACACGGCCAGCAGCCTTCTCATACATTCTCACTCTTCACTTTCATACTTATCAAACATAAGTCTTATGTCTCTCAAAAGTACCAAGAAACCAAGTAAATTTCTCTTCTATTTTCTTTCTCCCAATCGGCTACCACCTGAAAACTACACCAACCATCCTTTAAAAAAATTCATCTCTTGATTTTGTTTTAACTCAAGTTATGTTCTAACCATTTCTCCTTCACAAGGTTTTGTCACAAACCTATCTTATCTTGTTCAAAACTTCTCCAACCTTTTCCTAAAGGGTAAGCTTTAATTTAATGATTCAAAGTTTGATTTTAATTTTGTTTACCATGATTTCTCCATGGTTTTTCAATCTTGATTCTTGTATGAACAATTACTAATTTTCTTGAAAATTTTAGGTTTTGTTTAGGAGGTTAACAAAGTTTCAAGAAAAGGAGGAAAGCTTAGAAAGCTTGTCTTCAAGAGGTAAGAGGGAGATTCAACCTCACCAACCAAGTTCTGGTGGTGTGAGGATGGTTTTGTTCGGTGAAAAATCCTTAAGGATTTATTCACCTATTGTTTGAGGTTCTTGGACTGTATTTGGGATGTGTCTGCTTGTGTTTCTATGTTTGTATGTGTAGTATCTGTGAGGTATGATTTTATTTCAATGCTTGCCTGTATGCTGAAATGCTTAAGTAACTGATATTATGTATGTATGTGAAATATATACTGCAAAGAAATTTATACTGTATGCATGTGAAATTTATACTGTAAATTTTATGAGAAAGGGGCTCAATTGTAAATGTTATGGAAATACGAGGCCATTATGTAAATATAAAATTTTGAGGGGCTATAGTGAAAATACTATATTTTGAGGGACAAAAATGTAATTTATGTGTTTTGAGGGACGAAAACATAATTAATCTGTTTTGAGGGATGAAAATGTAATTTATGTGTTTTGAGGGACTATTTTGCAAATATGAGAGAAATACAGTGAATTTTAGTATTAAAATGAGTAAAATAGTAATTCTGATTCAGCGTATGAAAAATATTCACGCGATTGGAAAACATTGAAAAACCACTACGTGATTTGAAAAGGTGACAGAATTGAGTCGCGAGTGAGAAAATACAAAAATATGACTACGCGATTTAATTACAGTAATAATGCTGTTAAATTATTATATGAACCCTGCACATGTGATATTAATGGAAATTATGAATAGTGCATAGTACATGCATTGGAAAGGTCCAAAGGACTGTGTAAGGCAAGTTGCCTAGGAGAGACTACACCTCCTGAGTGGGTGCGATAAGCGTAGTGTAGGTCACTTGTTGACCTTGGGGGCATTGGGGTGCGGGTTGCCTACAATGGACAGTTGGTAGCTCTTTAGTACCGTGGGTTAGACCGATGCAACACACCAATGATCCGGACCGAGACACTATCCCTAATCATGATTTGATACAGACTGTCGTGCATATGCTAGATGTGCAGAAATTAAGCACGTGGTCTGAAGCATGTTGGTGCCGACAGATCTTTTCAGTCATTCTCTCCGACTTGAGTTGTAGCTCCATGGAGTAGGATATTGAGTCAGTGTACATTTGCATTCATAGAGGATATATCATTGTAATTCTTGCTCATGTGTAATTCTTGCTCGTGATAATTAAAATATTGAATACTTGAGTATTGAAAATAGCATAATCGTAATTCTTGTTTTATTTCCTGTGTAATGATGATATATAATGTTAGTGGCATAACTGTAATTATAGTATGACATCTGTATGATATTTTGGATGTGATTATCTTCATTGCTACCATACTGGTTTTTTGCGTAGGTGATCTCACCTCTTGTATGCATATGTTGTATCATGTTTATGTGTTGTTAAGACATTGAGCCAGACGTAGAGCGAGAAGCAGAGGAAGGTCTAGATTCCGTTGAGAACCTCGAGTTTTGATGGCGGTGGAGATCCCTAGTTTCTTGGGTTATATGAGGCTGACATTCATCGAAGGGGACGAGGCATGGACTGAAGATCTAGAGAGAGAGTATATATTATCTGGGAGATGTAAATATTAGATTGAGTAGGCTACAGTCAGGGAACCCTTACTTTTCTGTTACTATTTATGTACAATTAGAGTTCCCTATATCCATCAGGCAGCACTGGGGAGCGTACTATCGCATCCCTAGAGAGAGTAGTGTCGTATCGTCCGCTCGGACATTTGTTCCCCGGACTTTACGTCGAGTTGGAATTCCCCCACCCGGGGAGTCTGAGGAGGACCCATCTGAGGGTCCGGCTACTTCTGAGGGCTCAGCTGCCTAGTAGTACTTGGGCAAGATGTCAATGTAAATAGTGTTTAAAATTTTTGGAGTGACTAGTTTGTAATATTTACAGTATGATAGTGCTAAAGACTTGTATATGTATAACAAAAGACTTGGATATGTATAAATGATGTAAATTATTGGTAATGATGCTGTGATGTTTTATTTTCTGCTAAGTTCATTTTCTTGTTATTAAGAAATTTTGCAACTCGTATTTTTCCCTACAAAGTACGTTATCTAAATAAGGTTAATTTGGTAATTATGTAACATAAATGTGGCATCCTAAGGTGGGTGTTACATTAGTTGGTATCAGAGCCCAAGTTAGAGTCTTTTGGGTTTGTGGTTAGGTCTGTCTTGTTTAAGTTACGTGTTTCTCTGTGTTTGTTTGTTGGAAAGGAAACCATATTACTAGAAGATTGATTTCAACTCTTATTTGTGTTGTCCAGTTGACTTGAGAAAGACGAAATGGCTGGACGGGGAAGAGGGCGTGTTAATAATAGAGCAGAATGTGAGAACGCTGGCAATGATAATCAGAATATGGCTGCAGCCATAGCAGCAATACAAAGGATCACTGAGGTTGTTGTACAGCAGAATCGGAGAGCAACTGACGATGCTCATAGCTTGTCAGAATTTCAAAGGAATAATCCGCCTAAGTTTCATGGAGAGTTTGATCCAGAGAAGGCTGATCTGTGGATTAAGGAACTAGAGAAGATATTTGATGGTATGGGTTGTACTGATGAGCGAAAGCTTACTTTCACGACGTTTGTGCTAGTCGGTGATGGAGAGGCCTGGTGGGCAGGAGCCCGAAGATTAATTGAAGCTGAAGGAAGAATTGTAACATGGCAGCTCTTTAGACAGAAGTTTTTGGCAAAATATTTTCCAGCAAGTGTGCGACATGCTAAGGAGATGGAGTTCCTTAGTCTGAGGCAAGGGGCAATGACTGTGAGCGAGTACGCAGCAAGGTTCGAAAGCTTGTCTAAGTTTTTGAGGTACTTTCAGATGCATCCGGATGAGGAATGAAAATGTAGGAAATTCGAAGAGGGGTTGAGGCTTGATATCAAGAGAGCTTTAGCGACGGTGGATATTGATCAATTTCCGGTGTTATTGAACAAGTGCCGCAAGATTGAGGAGATCGATAACCAACGTGCGGCAAGGACTAAAAACTTTAGACCAGCACGGTTTCAACGAGGAAGGGGTAGCAGTGGCAACCGTTATCAACAGAAACCATACACTAAACCAGCAGGAGGTCAGAATAAACAACAATCAGTTGGGGGAAGTTCAAGTGGTAGTAAGGCAGTTTCAACTGGAACTTCTACACTTAAATGTTTTAAGTGTGGGAAAGGACATCTTACTAGGGACTGTCAGCATAAGGGGGTGATCTGTTATAGATGTGGGAAGCCTGGACATTTTTCCAGAGATTGTGATCAGTCGAAGGCAGAGTCATCAGTGGGCAGTGTTCGTACTGCGAGGCCACAGGCGGGTGGTCGAGTATATACTATGAGCGGGGAGGAAGCCGCTAAATCGGAGGACTTGATAATGGAGGAGTGTGCCATTAAAGGTAACCCTTTAACATTGTTATATGATTCGGGAGCAACACATTCTTTCATTACATGTGATTGTGTGGAGCGTTTGGGATTGACTGTGACTACATTGCCATATGATTTGACTGTGGTTACTCCTACTGATAAACCTGTGATAACTACAAAAGTATGCTTGAATTGTGTATGTGTTAGGGATAGAATCTTTCATGTGGATTTGATCTGTTTGCCTCTTTCTAAGATTAATGTAATCTTAGGAATGGATTGGTTATCCTCTAACCATATCCTGATTGACTGTTCGAGTAAGACGTTAGTTTTCCCTGAGGTTAAGGATTCTAAATTCTTAACGGCCACTCAAGTGGAAGCTTGTTTAAAGGAAGGAGACCTAGGGTACTTGTTGATATCTTCCTTGGAGGTTCACTGTGAAGATGTTCTGAAGGATATCTTTGTAGTGAATGAATTTCCCGAAGTGTTTCCTGAAGATATACCGGGATTACCACCGGAAAGGGAGATTGAATTCTCTATTGATTTGGTACCTGGAGCTGGACCTATATCTATGGCACCTTACAGAATGTCACCAGTAGAGTTGACCGAACTGAAGAAGCAATTGGAAGATTTGTTGGAAAAACAATTTGTGAGACCAAGTGTATCACCCTAGGGAGCTCCAGTGTTGTTGGTAAAGAAGAAGGATGGGACTTCTCGGCTATGTGTAGATTATCGACAGCTGAACAAGATTACAATCAAGAATAAGTATCCCCTACCGAGAATTGATGATCTGCTAGATCAATTGCGAGGAGCCACTATATTTTCTAAGATTGACTTACGTTCTGGTTATCACCAGATACGTGTAAAGGTGGAGGATATTCCGAAGACTGCGTTTCGGACTCGATACAGGCATTATGAGTACCAAGTGATGCCTTTTGGTGTGACTAATGCACCTACAATATTTATGGACTTCATGAACAGAATTTTTCGTTCATACTTGGATAAGTTTATTGTTGTCTTTATTGATGACATCTTGATTTATTCTCGAAGTCAGGAGGAACATGCTGAACACCTCAGAGTGGTTCTCCAGATTTTGAAGGAAAATAAACTATATGCCAAGTTGTCCAAGTGTGAATTTTGGTTGAGCGAAGTACAGTTCTTGGGGCATGTCATATCGGCAGATGGAATTGAAGTTGATGCTTCGAAAGTGGAGACAGTTGTTGAGTGGGAAAGACCAAAGACTGTATCAGAGATCCGTAGTTTCATCGGATTGGCCGGTTACTATCGACGATTTATAGAAGGGTTTTCAAAGATTGCAGGACCTCTTACCCAACTTACACGAAAGAATCAACCGTTTACCTGGACTGAAGCATGTGAGGAAAGTTTTCAGGAGTTAAAATGATGACTGACTACTTCACCAGTTTTGATTCTACCTGATCCGAACGAACCTTTCGAGGTGTACTGTGATGCTTCGTATCAAGGATTGGGTTGTGTACTTATGCAGAACCGTAAGGTTGTGGCATATGCGTCAAGGCAGTTAAAAGTGCATGAGAAGAATTATCCGACTCATGACTTGGAACTAGCAGCAGTGGTGTTTGCGTTGAAGGTATGGAGACATTTTCTCTATGGGGCAACATTCACTGTATTTAGTGACCATAAAAGTTTGAAGTATCTGTTTGACCAGAAAGAGTTGAACATGAGACAAAGGCGTTGGCTCGAGTTTCTGAAAGATTATGACTTTCGCTACAATATCATCCCTAAAGGCGAACGTCGTAGCGGATGCTTTGAGTAGAAAATCGCTTAATGCTTCGTTATGATGATGAAGGAGAAGGAATTGATAGAAGAATTTCGGGATATGCGATTATCTGTGAAGTTGACACCGGGGAAGATGTGTTTGAATATGATCACCATTTCGAATGATCTGATGGATAAAATACGTGAAGGACAGAGTAGTGATCAATATCTGCAAGAAGCAAAGGAAGCAAGAAATCAAGGAGCGAGAATTGGAATTCAGAGAAGGTGTTGATGGAATTTTGAAGTTCAAAGGGAGAGTTTGTGTACCAAACAATCCGAACTTAGGAGATCGATTTTGAATGAAGCTCATAGAAGTAAGTTGAGTATGCATCCAGGAGCCACGAAGATGTACCAAGATTTGAAGCAAATTGTATTGGTGGCAAGGAATAAAGAGGGATGTCGCAGAATATGTATCATCCTGTTTAATTTGTCAGAAGGCCAAAGTAGAACACCAGCGACCATCAGGAATGTTGCAACCTTTGTCTATTCCTGAATGGAAATGGGATGACATAGCAATGGATCTCGTCACGGGGCTACCAAGAACTCGGAAGGGTCACGACTCTATATGGGTAATTATTGATCGGCTTACAAAGTCGGCACACTTTTTACCGATTAATATTAAGTACTCAATGGAGAAGTTGGCTCAGATATACATCAATGAAATTGTTAGACTTCATGGTGTACCATCCAGTATAATTTCTGATCGAGATCCGCGATTTACCTCAAGATTTTGGACTAGTCTACAAGAAGCGATGGGAACAAATCTACATTTGAGTTCTGCTTATCATCCACAAACAGATGGTCAGTCAGAAAGAACAATTCAGTCGTTGGAGGACTTGTTGAGGGCTTGCGTTCTAGAGCAAACTGGTTGTTGGGATGAATTTCTGCCATTGATAGAGTTCACCTACAATAATAGTTTCCATTCGAGTATAGGGATGGCACCCTATGAAGCCTTATATGGGAGAAGATGTAGGACACCATTGTGTTGGTACCAGGATGGTGAAAGTACTGTGGTAGGACCTGAATTTGTGCAGCAGACAACTGAGAAGGTAAAGATGATCCAAGACAAGATGAGGACAGCTCAGACACGGCAAAAGAGCTATGTAGATAAAAGACGAAGACCACTGGAATTTGAAGAAGGTGACCATGTATTTTTACGTGTGACGCCTATGAGTGGAGTTGGACGAGTAATCAAGTCAAGGAAGCTTACTCCCAAGTTTATCGGACCGTATCAGATACTTCGTCGGATAGGTCCGGTAGCTTATCAAGTTGTACTGCCACCGTTTTTATCAAATCTTCATAATGTATTTCACGTATCACAACTACGGAAATATATTCCAGATCCGACTCACATTATCGAACCAGACACTGTACAACTAAAGGAGAACTTGACCTACGAGACAGTTCCAGTCAAGATTGAAGATCGAAGGATAAAGCAGCTTCAAGGAAAGGACATTGCATTAGTTAAAGTAGTTTGGAACGATGTAAGTGGTGAAGCCACATGGGAGTTGGAAGAAAATATTAGAGAGCAGTATCCATTTTTATGTTAAGTGTATGTCAAGTATCAAGGATGAAACTTTATTTTAGAGGGGGAGAGTTGTAACACCCCAAATTCTGATAATATGAATAGTAATAGCAGAATTACACTGTTTTGTATTTTCTGTGTGTTATAAAAATAATTTAACTGTTCTGAGATCATATTTAATCATTTTGTATTACTTGCTCCTGGCTAGGAAAAATAATAATTTTCAGGCCAGGGAAATTCTGATCTGCCTCATTTGGAGACGGGGGATCTTACTAAACCCGAATCTGAGTGACTCAGAAAAGAATCTTTTAATTTTTAGAATCTATCTATAAAAACAAAAATATTGTACTGATAAATATCTGTGATTATATTTATAGCAGCCGTTGCTATGAATGTTGGACCCGATAAGTTTTAACTAACAGAAAATACGCTTAGAATATTTCCTGTAATCAAAATTAAAATAAACCAATAGGAAATAGTCAAAATAAATGGTTGGACTTTTCTAACCAATGAGAATTGGTCAAGGAAAGAAGCTTAGACTTTCTTGAGGACCATTAGATTTGAAGCTTGATTTAGAAGCTTTGATCTTCACCGTTGATCCGATCAACGGTGTAAAACGAATCCTACCAAAACTATCAAGTAATATCCACCATAGATAGGATTAATGGATAGGAAATCAAGTTGATTTTCAATGGATAGGATTGAGTCAACAATAATGGCTTGACTTTTGCTTAGGAAATTAATTAACCTTAATGTAGTTGATCTAAATTGCCTAATTAAGAAACTAAGTAAACTAACTTAACTAGTAATTAGTTATAATTTAATCCTTAATTTAATATCCTAATTCTAATTAGAGGTTATGATACATGCTAAATATGTTAAACTAATTAGTTATATACTTGGATGATTAAGTAAGAATGGTTAGGAAATTAAACCTAATTAATTAGCTAATTAATTAACTAGTAATTAAGCTTGGATTAGCAACAAATTGAAGACTTTAAACTCACCTAAGCTCCATGGTTCAAGAAGGTTGAATGGAGCAAAGAGAATGGAGACGGTCAACATGCAGCCACGGTTCAGCAGAATGGAGAAGCTTCCAAGTGATATTTGAACACTCTAAAGTCATGCAAAGTCAAGTTGGTGACCAATGACAAGTGATTGTCCATGTGCAATTAAAGTATGGATATTTACTCAAGTAAAAGTCACTCACGATCACTCACTCAAGACAGCACGGCAGCAGCTGTAAAATGGGAGAATTATTCAAGTAATTCTCTTTATTTTCTCCTCACCAGTCACACGGAAGCAGCTGTCCATGTGCACTCAAAATTTGGATAATTTTCAAGCAAATTTCTTTATTTAATTCTCACAATTCACTCACGGCACCAGCTGGAAAAAAAATTGGATAATTACTCAAGTAATTCTTTCCAAATTTCACAAGCTATCAGACGGCCAGCAGCCTTCTCATACGTTCTCACTCTTCACTTTCATACTTATCAAACATAAGTCTTATTTCTCTCAAAAGTACCAAGAAACCAAGTAAATTTCTCTTCCATTTTCTTTCTCCCAATCGGATACCACCTGAAAACTACACCAACCATCCTTTAAAAAAATTCATCTCTTGATTTTGTTTTAACTCAAGTTATGTTCTAACTATTTCTCCTTCACAAGGTTTTGTCACAAACCTATCTTATCTTGTTCAAAACTTCTCCAACCTTTTCCTAAAGGGTAAGCTTTAATTTAATGATTCAAAGTTTGATTTTAATTTTGTTGACCATGATTTCTCCATGGTTTTTCAATCTTGATTCTTGTATGAACAATTACTAATTTTCTTGAAAATTTTAGGGTTTGTTTAGGAGGTTAACAAAGTTTCAAGAAAAGGAGGAAAGCTTAGAAAGCTTGTCTTCAAGAGGTAAGAGGGAGATTCAACCTCACCAACCAAGTTCTGGTGGTGTGAGGATGGTTTTGTTCGGTGAAAAATCCTTAAGGATTTATTCACCTATTGTTTGAGGTTCTTGGACTGTATTTGGGATGTGTCTGCTTGTGTTTCTATGTTTGTATGTGTAGTATCTGTGAGGTATGATTTTATTTCAATGCTTGCCTGTATGCTGAAATGCTTAAGTAACTGATATTATGTATGTATGTGAAATATATACTGTAAAGAAATTTATACTGTATGCATGTGAAATTTATACTGTAAATTTTATGAGAAAGGGGCTCAATTGTAAATGTTATGGAAATACGGGGCCATTATGTAAATATAAAATTTTGAGGGGCTATAGTGAAAATACTATATTTTGAGGGATAAAAATATAATTTATGTGTTTTGAGGGACGAAAACATAATTAATCTATTTTGAGGGATGAAAATATAATTTATGTGTTTTGAGGGACTATTTTGCAAATATGAGAGAAATACAGTGAATTTTAGTATTAAAATTAGTAAAACAGGAATTCTGATTCGAAGCGTATGAAAAATATTCACGCGATTGGAAAACATTGAAAAATCACTACGTGATTTGAAAAGGTGACAGAATTGAGTCGCGAGTGAGAAAATACGAAAATATGACTATACGATTTAATTACAGTAATAATGCTGTTAAATTATTATATGAACCCTGCATATGTGATATTAATGGAAATTATGAATAGTGCATAGTACATGCATTGGAAAGGTCCAAAGGACTGTGTAAGGCAAGTTGCCTAGGAGAGACTACACCTCCTGAGTGGGTGCGATAAGCGTAGTGTAGGTCATTTGTTGACCTTGGGGGCATTGGGGTGCGGGTTGCCTACAATGGACAGTTGGTAGCTCTTCTGTACCGTGGGTTAGACCGATGCAACACACCAATGATCCGGACCGAGACACTATCCCTAATCATGATTTGATACAGACTGTCGTGCATATGCTAGATGTGCAAAAATTAAGCACGTGGTCTGAAGCATGTTGGTGCCGACAGATCTTTTCAGTCATTCTCTCCGACTTGAGTTGTAGCTCCATGGAGTAGGATATTGAGTCAATGTACATTTGCATTCATAGAGGATATATCATTGTAATTCTTGCTCATGTGTAATTCTTGCTCGTGATAATTAAAATATTGAATACTCGAGTATTGAAAATAGCATAATCGTAATTCTTGTTTTATTTCCTGTGTAATGATGATATATAATGTTAGTGGCATAACTGTAATTATAGTATGACATCTGTATGATATTTTGGATGTGATTATCTTCATTGCTACCATACTGGTATTGGCGTAGGTGATCTCACCTCTTGTATGCATATGTTGTATCATGTTTATGTGTTGTTAAGACACTGAGCCAGACGTAGAGCGAGAAGCAGAGGAAGGTCCATTCCGTTGAGAACCTCGAGTTTTGATGGCGGTGGAGATCCCTAGTTTCTTGGGTTATATGAGGCTGACATTCATCGAAGGGGACGAGGCATGAACTGAAGATCTAGAGAGAGAGTATATATTATCTGGGAGATGTAAATATTAGATTGAGTAGGCTACAGTCAGGGAACCCTTACTTTTCTGTTACTATTTATGTACAATTAGAGTTCCCTATATCCATCAGGCAGCACTGGGGAGTGTACTATCGCATCCCTAGAGAGAGTAGTGTCGTATCGTCCGCTCGGACATTTGTTCCCCGGACTTTACGTCGAGTTGGAATTCCCCCACCCGGGGAGTCTGAGGAGGACCCATCTGAGGGTCTGGCTACTTTTGAGGGCTCAGCTGCCTAGTAGTACTTGGGCAAGATGTCAATATAAATAGTGTTTAAAATTTTTGGAGTGACTAGTTTGTAATATTTACAGTATGATAGTGCTAAAGACTTGTATATGTATAACAAAAGACTTGGATATGTATAAATGATGTAAATTATTGGTAATGATGCTGTGATGTTTTATTTTCTGCTAAGTTTATTTTCTTGTTATTAAGAAATTTTGCAACTCGTATTTTTCCCTACAAAGTACGTTATCTAAATAAGGTTAATTTGGTAATTATGTAACATAAATGTGGCATCCTAAGGTGGGTGTTACATTAGTGGATGTGGCGTGCCGGGACCAACGAGGGCGGGGAGTGATCGCCGGTGCAATGAAGCACGGACAAGGAGCAGCTCCTGGCAGGCTTCTAGGCGGAGGGTCTGCAAGAAAGAACTGAATACGCACCAGAATGAGAGGGATTCAGAGACTGTGCAAGTATGGGACTGCATAGTTGAGGATAGCTTAAAGGAATTGATTTGGTGTAGCCATATCAACAAGTTGCAACTTCTTTTCGGGAGCTTAGAACATAAGAACTCCATGGTTAAGCGTGCTTGACCTAGAGCAATTGTGGGATGGGTGACCTCTTGGGAAGTTTCCTAGGATGCGTGTGAGTGAGGACAAAACACGCTGAAAAGACCCGTGTTGGTTTGTGGAGACACTCATCAATCCTGCAGGCAGTCCCGGGTCGTTACATTAATGGTATCAAAGACGGGACCTCTCCCAGTACGGTGTGGTTCGGGGACGAACCAAGCGGAAGTTGGTGGGCATGTGGCGTTCCGGGGCCGACGAGGGCGGGGAGTGATCGCCGGTGCAATGAAGCACGAACAAGGAGCGGCTCTGGCGGCAAAGCTTCTAGGCGGAGGGTCTCGCATGAATGAACTGAATACGCACCCGGAATGAGAGGGATTCAGAGACCGTGTGCGGTATGGGACTGCATAGTTGAGGATGGCTTAAAGGAATTGATTTGGTGTAGTCATATCAACAAGTTGCAACTTCTTTTCGGGAGCCTAGAACATAAGAACTCCATGGTTAATCGTGCTTGACCTAGAGCAATTGTGGGATGGGTGACCTCCTGGGAAGTTTCCTAGGATGCGTGTGAGTGAGGACAAAACACGCTAAAAAGACCCGTGTTGGTTTGTGGAGACACTCATCAATCCTGCAGGCAGTCTCGGGTTGTTACAGTTTGTGAGACCAAGTGTATCACCTTGGGGAGCTCCAGTATTGTTGGTAAAGAAGAAGGATGGGAATTCTCGTCAATGTGTAGACTACCGATAATTGAACAAGATTATGATCAAGAATAAATATCCACTACCAAGAATCGATGATTTGATGGATCAATTGCGAGGAGCCGCAATATTTTCTAAGATTGATTTATGTTCTGGTTATCACCAAATACGTGTGAAGGTGGAGGATATTCCAAAGACTGCGTTTCGGACACGATACGGACATTACGAGTATCAAGTGATGCCTTTTGGTGTGACTAATGCACCTGCGATATTTATGGACTTCATGAATCGGATTTTCTGTTCATACTTGGATAAGTTTATTGTTGTCTTTATTGATGACATCTTGATTTATTCTCGAAGTCAGGAGGAGCATGCTGAACATCTCAGAGTGGTTCTCCAGATTTTGAGGGAGAATAGGTTGTATGCCAAGTTGTCCAAATGTGAATTTTGGTTGAGCGAAGTATAATTTTTGGGGCATGTTATATCGGCAGATGGAATTGAAGTTGATGCTTCAAAGGTGGAGACAGTTGTTGAATGGGAGAGACCGAAGACTGTATCAGAGATCCGTAGTTTCATCAGATTGGCTGGTTACTATCGACGATTCATAGAAGGGTTTTCAAAGATTGCAGGACCTCTTACCCAACTTACATGAAAGAATCAACCGTTTACATGGAATGAAGCATGTGAGGAAAGTTTTCAGGAGTTGAAACGATGACTGACTACTTCACCGGTTTTGATTCTACCTGATCCGAACGAACCTTTCAAGGTATATTGTGATGCTTCGTATCAAGGATTGGGTTGTGTACTTATGCAAGACCGTAAGGTTGAGGCATATGCGTCGAGGCAGTTGAAAGTGCATGAGAGGAATTATCCGACTCATGACTTGGAGTTAGCAGCAGTGGTGTTTGTGTTGAAGGTATGGAGACATTTTCTCTATGGGGCAACGTTCACTGTTTTTAGTGACCATAAAAGTTTGAAGTATCTATTTGACCAGAAAGAGTTGAACATGAGACAAAGACGTTGGCTCGAGTTTCTGAAGGACTATGACTTTCAGTTACAGTATCATCCCGGGAAGGCGAATGTCATAGCGGATGCTTTAAGTAGGAAATCACTTAATGTTTCTGTTATGATGATGAAGGAGAAAGAACTGATAGAAGAGTTTCGGGATATGCGTCTATCTGTGAAGTTGACACCGGGAAAGATATGTTTGAACCTGATCGTTATTTCGAATAACTTGATGGATAGAATACGAAAAGGGCAAAACAGTGATCAGTATTTGCAAGAAGCAAAGGAAGCAAGAAGTCAAGGAGCGGAATTGGAATTCAGTGAGGGTGTTGATGGAATTTTGAAGTTCAAGGGGAGAGTTTGTGTACCAAATGATCCAGAACTGAGGAGATCAATTTTGGATGAAGCTCATCGAAGCAAGTTGAGTATGCATCTAGGAGCCATGAAGATGTACCAAGATTTGAAACAGCTATATTGGTGGCAAGGAATGAAGAGGGATGTCGCAGAATATGTATCATCCTGTTTGATTTGTCAGAAGGCCAAAGTGGAACATCAGAGACCATCAGGAATGTTGCAACTTTTGCCTATTCCTGAGTGGAAATGGGATGACATAGCAATGGATTTCGTAACTGCACTGCCAAAGACTCGGAAGGGTCACGATTCTATATGGGTAATTATTGATTGGCTTACAAAGTCGGCGCACTTTTTACCGATTAATATTAAGTACTCAATGGAAAAGTTGGCTCAAGTGTACATCAATGAAATTGTTAGATTTCATGGTGTACCATCCAGTATAATTTCTGATCGAGATTCCCGATTTACATTGAGATTCTGGAACAGTTTGCAAGAAGCGATGGGAACGAAGCTACGTTTGAGTTCTGCTTACCATCCACAAACAGATGGTCAGTCAGAAAGGACGATTCAGTCATTGGAGGACTTGTTGAGGGCTTGTGTTCTAGAGTAAACTGGTTGTTGGGATGAATTTCTACCGTTGATAGAGTTCACCTACAACAATAGTTTCCATTCGAGCATAGGGATGGCACCCTATGAGGTGTTATATAGGAGAAAATGTAGAACGCCATTGTGTTGGTACCATGATGGTGAAAGTACTGTGGTAGGACCCGAGTTTGTGCAACAGACAACTGAGAAAGTGAAGATGATCCAAGATAAGATGAGGACAACTCAGACGCGGCAAAAGAGTTATGCAGATAAAAGAAGAAAATCGCTAGAATTTGAAGAAGGTGACCATGTATTTCTATGTGTGATGCCTATGACTGGAGTTGGACGAGTAATCTAGTCGAGGAAGCTCACTCCGAAGTTTATTGGACTGTATCAGATACTTCGTCGGGTAGGTCCGGTAGCTTATCAGATTGTACTACCACCGTTCTTATCAAATCTTCATAATGTATTTCACATATCACAACTACGAAAATATATTTCTGATCCGACTCATGTTATTGATCCAGACACTGTACAACTAAAGGAAAACTTGACCTATGAGACATTTCCGATCAAAATTGAAGATCGATGGATAAAGCAACTTCGAGGAAAGGACATCGCATTGGTTAAAGTGGTATGGAATGATGTAAGTGGTGAAGCTACATGGGAGTTGGAAGAGAAGATAAGAGAGCAGTATCCGTTTTTATTTTGAATATGTATGTCAAGTTTCGAGGACAAAACTTTATTTTAGAGGGGGAGAGTTGTAACACTCCAAATTCTGACTATGTGAATAGTAATAGCAGAATTACACTGTTTTACATTTTCTGTGTGTTATAAAAATAGTTTGACTGTTCTGAAATCATTTTTTATCATTTTGTGTGATTTGCTCAATCAAGAAAATAATAATTTTTTGACCGAAAAAATCTTATTTTAATTAATTAGAGCTGGGGGATCTTACTAAACCCAATTCTGATTGATATATATATTAATCTCGTAATTTTTAGGATTTAACTGTGTAATAAAATAATTTTATATTATTATAATATTATTTTATTCAACATTTACTTGTCTCAAAAACAGTAGAAAAATTATTTTGTGGACCCGAAAAAGTTTGTGGGGCCCACGTTTATAAAAAACAGTCAGCACAACTGACTGGACAAATTCTAGCCAATGAAAGAAGGTCAACGAAAGTAGGCTTGACTTTCTAAACCAATTAGAATGAGTCAACAAAAGAAGCATTGACTTCTTTGTGAGCCATTGGATTATAAAGCTTACTTTAGAAGCTTTAACCTTAGCCATTGATCTAATCAATGGTGAGATTAGAATGATAGTTTTATGACCAATTGATATCTACCTTAGATGTGATCTATGGCTAGGAATTAAAGATGAATCAATGGTTAGAAATAAGTCAAAAATTGTTGGCTTGAATTTGGTTGGTAGCTAATTAAGCTTAATTTGACTAATCTAATTACTTAATTAGCAAACTAAGTGAACTAGCTTAGTTATTAATTGATTATAATCTAAATACTAATTAGATATCCTAATATTAATTAAAGGTTATAATATATGCTAATATATATTAAATTAGTTAGTTATATGATTAGTATATTAATTAAAATTGGTTAGGATATTTAACCTAACTAATTCCCTAATTAGTTAGCATGTAATTAGGACTAATTTGGAAGCAATTAAGTCACTAAAAAGAGGATGGGCTGCACGGTTTTGGGTTGCATCAAGGAGGCTAGTTGGCTGGGTTCTACAAGATTCAAGAACCATCCAATGACATAAGTCATGTGCTTAATAAGTGTGAACACTTTAGGATATTTTAACATGCAAAAGTTGAACACTCAACCTCACTAAAGCTCACTCACGGCAGTAGCAAGTGTTTTTACATATTCACTTTCATTTATTACACTTATCACAAAATCAAGCATCCATTTTCTCTCCAAAAGCTACCAAGAACCAAGCACACTTTTCTTTCTTTCTTTCTCTCCATATTCGGCCAAGAGCATCAACCACACAACCAAACCTCTATAATTTTATCTCATCATATTTCCTAAACCCAAATCCCATTCTAAACACTTTTCATTCACATAGTTTTTCCAAAAAACTACTCTAGCTTGTCCAAAATCCAACCTTTTGCTTACTTACTTAAGGGTAAGTCTTGATTTTATGGTTCAAAATTGGATTTCTAATTTTTCTAACCATGATTGTTCCATGGTTTTACAACATTAAACCTTGTTTGTGTTTTTACTAATTGTTTAAGAATTTTAGGGATTTGTTTGGTGGATTACACAAATTTGAAGGAAAGGAGGAGAACTAACCGATTAAATTGTCTTCAAGAGGTAAGAGGGAATTTAACCTCACCAACCAGGTTTTGGTGGTGTGAGGATGGTTTTGTACGGTGAAAAATCCATAAGGGTTCTTCACCGATTATTTGATTGTGTTTGTGTTATGTTTGATTGTGTTTCTGTGCTTGCATGTGTGATTAAATGCTTAAAGCTTTGATATTTTGTGTGTATATGTAATTATGAAAGCATGAGACTGTATGCGTACTTTAGGATGTGAATAACATGATGAATCGATTGTATATGTACTCCAAAGAGTGCTGAGGCTCACGGCCATACTATGGAAAAATGACCAAAGTCCTTACACTGATGAATTAAAATGAGAACTGAGAGATTTAAATGAATCTGGGAAAAATTTGAGTAATAGTAAAATAAAATGATTTTATGGGTAGTAAGGAAAAGGAATAACGATTTTTGAAAAATAATACCATTTACTGATTTTTTAGAGGAGTTATACCGCAAATTTTTATAAAAGAGGGACTAAATTGTAAATTTTATCAAAATGAGGGGCCATTGTGTAAATACTTGTTTTTAGGGGGGTAATATTATAAATATTATTTTTAGAGGGGTTAAACTATAAATATTTTATAAAAGAGGGATGATTTTGTAAATATGAATTTTATGAGGAACTTTTTCGTAAATATTAATTTTTGAGGGACTGTGACGTAAATATTAATTTTTGAGGGACTAATGTGTAAATTGTAACACCCTCCTTTAGGGCGCCACACTTTTTGTTACTTAACTCCCCAGAGTACCCTTCAATTAAATTTCGCGCTTGTATTATAAATACGAGTTATAAAATTTCTTGATGATAATAAAATAAACTTAGCAGAAAATAAAACATAACCACAATGTCACAAATAATTTACATCACATATACATACAAGCGTTTAGTACTGTCACACTTAGATATCTTACAAACTAGACTTCCAAAATATTTAAACTTTAATTTAAAACTAACATATAGCCCAAATCTTACTAGACAGCAGAACCCCCAGACGGGTCCTCCTCAGATTCCTCAGCACGTAGGAATCATCATGATGTGCAGTCCTACAGACAAGTGTCCGAGCAGACGACACAATACTAACCGTAATAGGAGTACGATAGTAAGCTCCCCAATACTGCCTAATAGATATAGGAAACTCTATAATAGATACTCGCTCTCTCTAAATCTACAGTCCATGCCTCATCTCCTCCAATGAATGTCATCTTCAGGTAGCCAAGGAAACTAGGCATCTGCATCTCTTCAGAACTCGACGTCCTCAGCAGGAATCTGTTCCTCCTCAGCTTCTCGCTCTTTTTCTTGCTCGACGTCTTAACAAATCTAAATATAATACCAAAACATGCATACAAAGAGGTGAGATCACCTACGCCAATACCAGTATGGCAGTAATGAAGATAAACACATACAATATCTCATACAGTTATCATACCATAATTACAGTTATGCCACTAACATCAATATCATCACAAAACATGTAATACACAATAATTATAGTTATGTCACCATCAATAATCAATACATCAATTATCATAAATAGAAATTATGATAATACCCTCTATCATTATATGTATGCACACAGACTCAATTTCCTACTCCATGAAGCTACAACTCAAGTCGGAGAGAGTGATCGAAAAGAATTATCGGTACCAACATGCCTTGGACCACGTGCTCAGTTTTGCACATCCAGCATATACACGACAGTCTTTATCAGATCTTGATTAAGAATAGTGTCTCGGTCCGGATCATTGGTGTGTTGCGTCGGTCTAACCCATGGTACAGAAGAGCTACCATCTGCCCATTGTAGGCAACCCGCAACCCAATGCCCCCAAGGTCAACGAGTGACTTACACTACGCATATCACACCCACTCAGGAGGTGTAGTCTCTCTTAGGCAACTAGCCTTATACAGTCCATCGGACATTTCCAATGCATGTACTATGCACTATTTACATTTTCAATTTACATCACATAATCGGGGTCCACACAATAATATGACAGTATTATTACTGTATTTTAATCGCGTAGTCATATTTTCGCATTTTCTCAATTGCGACTCAATCTTGTCGCCTTTTCAAAATTGCGAAGCGATTTTTCAACGTTTTCCCATCGCGTAAATATTTTTCTTACGTTTTAAATCCAAAATACTATTTTTCTCATTTTAATACCAAAATTAGCTTTATTTTCCTTATTTGTACTTTAGTCCCTCAAAAACTCATATTTACAAAACAACCCCTCATAAAATCCATATTTACAAAATAGTCCTCAAAATTTAGTATTTACAGAAAAGTCCCTCATAAATTAATATTTGTGAAAAAGTCCCTCATCAAATTTATATTTACGAAATCATCCCTCTTTTAAAAAATATTTATAGTTTGACCCCTCTAAAAATAATATTTACATTATGACCCCTCAAAAATTAATATTTATACTATGGCCCCTCATTTTGATAAAATTTACAATTTAGTCCTTCTTTTATAAAAATTTGTGGTATAACTCCTCTAAAAAAATCAGTAAATGGTATTGTTTTCAAAAATCATCATTTCTTTTCTTTACTACTCATAAAATCATTTTATTTTATCATACTCAAATTTTTCCCAAATTCATTTAAATGTCTCAATTCTCATTTTAATTCATCAGTGTAAGGACTTTGGTCCTTTTTCCATTGTATGGCCGTAAGCCTCAATACTCTTTGGAGTACACATACAATCGATTCCTCATACTATTCACATCCTAAATTACGCATACAGTCTCATGCTTTCATAATTACACATACACACAGAATATCAAAGCTTTAAGCATTTAATCACACATGCAAGCATAGAAACTCAATCAAACACAACACAAACACAATCAAATAATCGGTGAAGAACCCTTATGGATTTTTCACTGTACAAAACCATCCTCACACCACCAAAACTTGGTTGGTGAGGTTAAATCTCCCTCTTACCTCTTGTAGACAATTTTAATCGGTTAGTTCTCCTCCTATCCTTCAAATCTGAGCAATCCACCAAACAAATCCCTAAAATTCTTAAACAATTAGTAAAAACACATACAAGGTACAATATTGAAAAACCATGGAACAATCATGGTTAGAAAAATTAGAAATCCAATTTTGAACCATAAAATCAAGACTTACCCTTAAGTAAGTAAGCAAAAGATTGAATTTTGGACAAACTAGAGTAGTTTTTTTGGAAAAACTATGTGAATGAAAAATGTTTAGAATGGGATTTGGGTTTAGGAAATATGATTGGATAAAATTATAGAAGCTTGGTTGGGTGAGTAGTGCTCTTGGCCGAATATGGAGAGAAAGAGAGAAAGAAAGGTGTGCTTGGTTCTTGGTAGCTTTTTGAGAGAAAATGGATGCTTTGATTTTGTGATAAGTGTAATAAACTAAAGTGAAATGAAATAAGGAGTGCAGGCTGCCGTGTGGGCTGTTTTAGTGAGGTTGAGTGATCAATTTTGCATGTTGAAATATCCTAAAGTGTTCACACTTGTGCACATGGCTTATGTCATGTTGGATGGTTATTGAACCTTGTAGATTCAAGCCACTTGCCTCCTCATTTTGCAGCCCCAAAACCGTGCAGCCCTCCACCTTTTTAATGGCTTAATTACTTCCAAATTAGTCCTACTTATATGCTAACTAATTAAGGAATTAGTTAGGTTAAATATCCTAACCAATTTTAATTAACATACTAATCATATAACTAATTAATTTAATATATATTAGCATATATTATAACCTTTAATTAATATTAGGATATCTAATTAGTATTTAGATTATAATTAATTCATAACTAAGCTAGTTCATTTAGTTTACTAATTAAGTAATTAGATTAATTGAATTAAGCTTAATTAGGTTACTAACCATTTTCTAGCCTACAATCTTTGACTAAATCCTAACCCTTGATTCATCTTTAATTTCTAGCCATAGATCACATCTAGGGTAGATATCAATTGGTCATAAAACTATCCTTCTAATCTCACCATTGATTAGGTCAACAGCTAAGATTAAAGCTTCTAAAGTAAGCTTCACAATCCAATGGCTCACAAAGAAGTCAATGCTTCTTTTGTTGACTCTTTCTAATTGGTTTAGAAAGTCAAGCCTACTTTCGTTGACCTCCTCTCATTGGCTAGAATTTGTCCAGTCAGCTATGCTGACTGTTTTTCATAAACGTGGGCCCCACGAACTTTTTTGGGTCCACAAAATAATTTTTCTACTATTTTTGAGACAAGTAGGTATCTTGTTGAATAAAATAATATTATAAAAATATAAAATTATTTTATTACACAGTTAAATCCTAAAAATTACGAGATTAATATATATATCAATCAGAATTGGGTTTAGTAAGATCCCCTAGCTCTAATTAATTAAAATAAGATTTTTTCCGATCAGAAAATTATTATTTTCTTGACTCAGAGGAAATCACACAAAATGATCAAATATGATCTCAGAACAGTCAAACTATTTTTATAACACACAGAAAATGAAAAACAGTGTAATTCTGCTATTACTATTCACATAGTCAGAATTTGGGGTGTTACAACTCCCCCCCTCTAAAATAAAGTTTCGTCCTCGAAACTTGACATACATATTCAAAATAAAAATGGATACTGCTCTCTTATCTTCTCTTCCAACTCCCATGTGGCTTCACCACTTACATCATTCCATACCACTTTAACCAATGCGATGTCCTTTCCTCGAAGTTGCTTTATCCTTCGATCTTCAATTTTGGTTGGAAATGTCTCATAGGTCAAGTTTTCCTTTAGTTGTACGATTAATGCCGGCTCAATAACATGAGTCAGATCAGAAATATATTTCCGTAGTTGTGATACGTGAAATACATTATGAAGATTTGATAAGAATGGTGGTAGTGCAATCTGATAAGCTACCGGACCTACCCGACGAAGTATCTGATACGGTCCAATAAACTTCGGAGTAAGCTTCCTCGACTTGATTACTCGTCCAACTCCAGTCATAGGCGTACACGTAGAAATACATGGTCACCTTCTTCAAATTCTAGCGGTCTTCTTCTTTTATCTGCATAACTCTTTTGTCGCATCTGTGTCGTCCTCATCTTATCTTGGATCATCTTCACTTTCTCAGTTGTCTGTTGCACAAACTCGGGTCCTACCACAGTACTTTCACCATCATGGTACCAACACAACGGCGTTCTACATCTTCTCCCATATAATGCCTCATAGGGTGCCATCCCTATGCTCGAATGGAAACTATTGTTGTAGGTGAACTCTATCAACGGTAGAAATTCATCCCAACAACCAGTTTGCTCTAGAACACAAGCCCTCAACAAGTCCTCCAATGACTGAATCGTCCTTTCTGATTGACCATCAGTTTGTGGATGGTAAGTAGAACTCAAATGTAGCTTCGTTCCCATTGCTTCTTGCAAACTGTTCCAGAATCTCGATGTAAATCACGGATCTCGATCAGAGATTATACTGGATGGTACACCATGAAATCTGACAATTTCATTGATGTACACTTGAGCCAACTTCTCCATTGAGTACTTAATATTAATCGGTAAAAAGTGCGCCGACTTTGTAAGCCGATCAATAATCACCCATATAGAATCGTGACCCTTCCGAGTCTTCGGCAGTGCAGTTACGAAATCCATTGCTATGTCATCCTATTTCCACTCAGGAATAGGCAAAGGTTGTAACATTCCTGACGGTCTCTAGTGTTCCACTTTGGCCTTCTGACAAATCAAACAGGATGATACATATTCTGCAACATCCCTCTTCATTCCTTGCCACCAATATAGCTGTTTCAAATCCTGGTACATCTTCGTGGCTCTTGGATGCATACTCAACTTGCTTTGATGAGCTTCATTCAAAATTGATATCCTCAGTTCTGGATCGTTTGGTACACAAACTCTCCCCTTGAACTTCAAAACTCCATCAACACCTTCACTGAATTCCAATTCCGCTCCTTGACTTCTTGCTTCCTTTGCTTCTTGCAAATACTGATCACTGTTTTGTCCTTCTCGTATTTTATCCATCAAATCATTCGAAATAACGATCATGCTCAAACACATCTTGCCCGGTGTCAACTTCACAGATAATCGCATATCCCGAAACTCTTCTATTAGTTCCTTCTCCTTTATCATCATAACAAAAGCATTAAGTGCTTTCCTACTTAAAGCATCCGCTACGACATTCGCCTTTCCGGGATGATACTATAACTGAAAGTCATAATCCTTCAGAAACTCGAGCCAACGTCTTTGTCTCATGTTCAACTCTTTCTGGTCAAACAGATACTTCAAACTTTTATGGTCACTAAAAACAGTGAACGTTGCCCCATAGAGAAAATGTCTCCATACCTTCAATGCAAACACCACTGCTGCTAACTCCAAGTCATGAGTCGGATAATTCCTCTCATGCACTTTCAACTGCCTCGACGCATATGCCACAACTTTACGGTTTTGCATAAGTACACAACCCAATCCTTGATACGAAGCATCACAATACACCTCGAAAGGTTCACTCGGATCAGGCAGAATCAAAATCGGTGAAGTAGTCAGTCGTCGTTTCAACTCCTGAAAACTTTCCTCACATGCTTCGGTCCATGTAAACGGTTGATTCTTTCGTGTAAGTTGGGTAAGAGGTCCCGCAATCTTTGAAAACCCCTCAATGAATCGTCGATAGTAACCGGCCAATCCGATGAAACTACGGATCTCTGATACTGTCTTCGGTCTCTCCCATTGAACAACTGTTTCCACCTTTGAAGCATCAACTTCAATTCCATCTGCCGATATGACATGCCCCAAAAATTGTACTTCGCTCAACCAAAACTCACATTTGGACAACTTGGCATACAACTTATTCTCCCTCAAAATCTGGAGAACCACTCTGAGATGTTCAACATGTTCCTCCTAACTTCGAGAATAAATCAAGATGTCATCAATAAAGACAACAATAAACTTATCCAAGTATGAACGAAAAATCCGATTCATGAAGTCCATAAATATCGCAGGTGCATTAGTCACACCAAAAGGCATCACTTGATACTCGTAATGTCCGTAACGCATCCGAAACGTAGTCTTTGGGATATCCTCCGCCTTCACACGTATCTGGTGATAATCAGAATGTAAATCAATTTTAGAAAATATTGCGGCTCCTCACAATTGATCCATCAAATCATCGATTCTTGGTAGTGGATATTTATTCTTGATCGTAATCTTGTTCAATTGTCGGTAGTCTACACATAGACGAGAAGTCCCATCCTTCTTCTTTACCAACAATACTGGAGCTCCCCAAGGTGATACACTTGGTCTCACAAACTGCTTCTCCAACAAATCCTCTAACTGCTTCTTAAGCTCTGCTAACTCTACTGGCGACATTCGATAAGGCGCTATAGATATAGGTCTAGCTCCAGGTACCAAATCAATAGAGAATTCAATCTCTCTTTCCGGCGGTATTCCAGGTATATCTTCAGGAAACACTTCAGGAAACTCATTCACTACAAAAATATCCTTTAAAATATCCTCACAGTGAACCTCCATAGAAGACATCAACAAATACCCGTGATCTCCTTTCTTCAAACAAGCTTCCACTTGCGTAGCCGTTAAGAATTTAGGATCCTTATCCTCAGGAAAAACTAACGTCTTACTAGCACAGTCTATCAAGATATGGTTAGAAGATAACCAATCCATTCCCAAGATTACATTAATCTTGGAAAGAGGCAAACAAATCAAGTTCACATGAAAGATTCTATCTCTAACAGATACAGGGCAATTCAAGCATACTTTTGTAGTTATCACAGGCTTATCAGTAGGAGTACTAACACTCAAATCATATGGAAATGTAGTCACAGTTAATCCCAAACGTTCCACACAATCACATGTAATGAAAGAATGTGTTGCTCCCGAATCATATAATACTGTTAAAGGATTACCTTCAATAGCACACTCCTCCATTATCAAATCCTCGGATTTTGCGGCTTCTTCCCCGCTCATAGTATACACTCGACCACCCGCCTGTGGCCTTGCAGTACGAACATTGCCCACTGATGGCTCCGCCTTTTGCTGATCACACTCCCTAGAGAAATGTCCAGGCTTCCCACATCGATAACAAATCACCCCCTTGTGCTGACAGTCCCTAGTGAGATGTCCTTTCCCACACTTAAAACATTTAAGTGCAGAAGTTCCAGTTGAAACTGCTCTACTACCACTAGAGCTTCCCCCAAATGATTGTTGCCGATTCTGACTTACTGCTGGTTTAGTATATGGTTTCTGCTGGTAACGGTTGCCACCGCTACTCTTCCCCCTTTGGAACCGTGCTGGTCCAAAATTCTTATTTCTAGCCTCTCTCAGATGATCAATCTCCTCAACCTTTCGGCACTTATCTAATAATACCGAAAATTGATCAATATCAACAATTGCTAAAGCTCGCTTGATGTCAAGCCTCAGCCCCTCTTCAAACTTCCTACACTTCCACTCCTCATCTAGATGCATTTGGAAGTACCTTGAAAACTTAGACAAGCTTTCGAACCTTGCTACGTACTCATTTACAGTCATCGCCCCTTGCCTCAAACTAAGGAATTCCATCTCCTTAGCATGTCGAACACTGGTTGGGAAATACTTTCCCAGAAACTTCTGTCTAAAGAGCTGCCGCGTCACAACTCTCCCTTCAGCTTGAATTAATCTGCGGGCTCCTGCCCACCAAGTCTCTCCGTCACCGACTAACACGAATGTGGCAAAAGTAAGCTTCCGCTCATCATTACACCCTATGCCTTCAAATATCTTTTCCAATTCCTTTATCCACATATTAGCCTTCTCTGGGTCGAACTCTCCATGAAATTTCGGTGGATTGCTCCTCCGAAATTCTGACAAGCTATGAGCATCATCATGTGCTCTTTGGTTTTGCTGTGCAACAACCTCGGCCATTCGTTGCATTCTTTGCTACAGTACATGACCATATTCGATTATCGTCATTGGCATTTCCAGCTGCTGCCCTCGCATTCATACGTCCTCTTCCACGTCCTGCCATTTCGCTCTATCAATCAGACTGAACAACACAAAGAAAAGTGAAGGTCAGTCTTCAAACAATATTATTTTTCTTTCGAAAAACAATTACAGAGAATCACACAACTTAGACAAGACAGACCTAACCACAAACCCAAAAGACTCTAACTTGGGCTCTGATACCAACTAATGTAACACCCTCCTTTAGGACGCCACACTTTTTGTTACTTAACTCCCCAAAGTACCCTTCAATTAAATTTCACGCTTGTATTATAAATACGAGTTATAAAATTTCTTGATGATAATAAAATAAACTTAGCAGAAAATAAAACATAACCACAATGTCACAAATAATTTACATCACATATACATACAAGCGTTTAGTACTGTCACACTTAGATATCTTACAAACTAGACTTCCAAAATATTTAAACTTTAATTTAAAACTAACATATAGCCCAAATCTTACTAGACAGCAGAACCCCCAGACGGGTCCTCCTCAGATTCCTCAGCACGTAGGAATCTGTCATGATGTGCAGTCCTACAGACAAGTGTTAGAGCAGACGACACAATACTAACCGTGCTAGGAGTACGATAGTAAGCTCCCCAATACTGCCTAATAGATATAGGAAACTCTATAATAGATACTCTCTCTCTCTAAATCTACAGTCCATGCCTCATCTCCTCCAATGAATGTCATCTTCAGGTAGCCAAGGAAACTAGGCATCTGCATCTCTTCAAAACTCGATGTCCTCAGCAAGAATCTGTTCCTCCTTAGCTTCTCGCTCTTTTTCTTGCTTGACGTCTTAACAAATATAAATATAATACCAAAACATGCATACAAAGAGGTGAGATCACCTACGCCAATACCAGTATGGCAGTAATGAAGATAAACACATACAATATCTCATACAGTTATCATACCATAATTACAGTTATGCCACTAACATCAATATCATCACAAAACATGTAATACACAATAATTATAGTTATGTCTTCATCAATAATCAATAAATCAATACATCAATTATCATAAACAGAAATTATGATAATACCCTCTATCATTATATGTATGCACACAGACTAAATTTCCTACTCCATGGAGCTACAACTTAAGTCGGAGAGAGTGATCGAAAAGAATTGTCGGTACCAACATGCCTTGGACCACGTGCTCAGTTTTGCACATCCAGCATATACATGACAGTCTTTATCAGATCTTGATTAAGGATAGTGTCTCGATCCAGATCATTGGTGTGTTGCGTCGGTCTAACCCACGGTACAGAAGAGCTACCATCTGCCCATTGTAAGCAACCCGCACCCCAATGCCCCCAAGGTCAACGAGTGACTTACACTACGCATATCACACCCACTCAGGAGGTGTAGTCTCTCCTAGGCAACTAACCGTATACAGTCCATCAGACCTTTCCAATGCATGTACTCTGCACTATTTACATTTCCAATTTACATCACATAATCAGGGTCCACACAGTAATATGACAGTATTATTACTATATTTTAATCGCGTAGTCATATTTTCGCATTTTCTCAATCGCGACTCAATCTTGTCGCCTTTTCAAAATCGCCTAGCCATTTTTCAACATTTTCCAATCGCGTAAATATTTTTCTTATGTTTTAAATCTAAAATACTATTTTTCTCATTTTAATACCAAAATTAGCTTTATTTTCCTTATTTGTACTTTAGTCCCTCAAAAACTCATATTTACGAAACAACCCCTCATAAAATCCATATTTACAAAATAGTCCCTCAAAATTTAGTATTTACAAAAAAGTCCCACATAAATTAATATTTGCGAAAAAGTCCCTCATCAAATTTATATTTACGAAATCATCCCTCTTTTATAAAATATTTATAGTTTGACCCCTCTAAAAATAATATTTACATTATGACCCCTCAAAAATTAATATTTATACTATGGCCCCTCATTTTGATGAAATTTATAATTTAGTCCTTCTTTTATAAAAATTTGTGGTATAACTCCTCTAAAAAAATCAGTAAATGGTATTGTTTTCAAAAATCATCATTTCTTTTCTTTACTACTCATAAAATCATTTTATTTTACCATACTCAAATTTTTCCCAAATTCATTTAAATGTCTTAGTTCTCATTTTAATTCATCAGTGTAAGGACTTTGGTCCTTTTTCCATTGTATGGCCGTAAGCCTCAATACTCTTTGGAGTACACATACAATCGATTCCTCATGCTATTCACATCTTAAATTACGCATACAGTCTCATGCTTTCATAATTACACATACACACAGAATATCAAAGCTTTAAGCATTTAATCACACATGCAAGCATAGAAACTCAATCAAACACAACACAAACACAATCAAATAATCGGTGAAGAACCCTTATGGATTTTTCACCGTACAAAACCATCCTCACACCACCAAAACTTGGTTGGTGAGGTTAAATCTCGCTCTTACCTCTTGTAGACAATTTTAATCGGTTAGTTCTCCTCCTATCCTTCAAATCCGAGCAATCCACCAAACAAATCCCTAAAATTCTTAAACAATTAGTAAAAACACATACAAGGTACAATATTGAAAAACCATGGAACAATCATGGTTAGAAAAATTAGAAATCCAATTTTGAACCATAAAATCAAGACTTACCCTTAAGTAAGTAAGCAAAAGATTGGATTTTGGACAAGCTAGAGTAGTTTTTTGGAAAAACTATGTGAATGAAAAGTGTTTAGAATGGGATTTGGGTTTAGGAAATATAATTGGATAAAATTATAGAAGTTTGGTTGGGTGAGTAGTGCTCTTGGCCGAATATGGAGAGAAAGAGAGAAAGAAAGGTGTGCTTGGTTCTTGGTAGCTTTTTGAGAGAAAATGAATGCTTTGATTTTGTGATAAGTGTAATAAACTAAAGTGAAATGAAATAAGGAGTGCAGCTGCCGTGTGGGCTGTTTTAGTGAGGTTGAGTGATCAATTTTGCATGTTGAAATATCCTAAAGTGTTCACACTTGTGCACATGGCTTATGTCATGTTGGATGGTTCTTGAACCTTGTAGATTCAAGCCACTTGCCTCCTCATTTTGCAGCCCCAAAACCGTGCAGCCCTCCACCTTTTTAATGGCTTAATTACTTCCAAATTAGTCCTAATTATATGCTAACTAATTAAGGAATTAGTTAGGTTAAATATCCTAACCAATTTTAATTAACATACTAATCATATAACTAATTAATTTAATATATATTAGCATATATTATAACCTTTAATTAATATTAGGATATCTAATTAGTATTTAGATTATAATTAATTCATAACTAAGCTAGTTCGTTTAGTTTACTAATTAAGTAATTAGATTAATTGAATTAAGCTTAATTAGGTTACTAACCATTTTCAAGCCTACAATCTTTGACTAAATCCTAACCCTTGATTCATCTTTAATTTCTAGCCATAGATCACATCTAGGGTAGATATCAATTGGTCATAAAACTATCCTTCTAATCTCACCATTGATTTGATCAACGGTTAAGATTAAAGCTTCTAAAGTAAGCTTCACAATCCAATGGCTCACAAAGAAGTCAATGCTTCTTTTGTTGACTCTTTCTAATTGGTTTAGAAAGTCAAGCCTACTTTCGTTGACCTCCTCTCATTGGCTAGAATTTGTCCAGTCAGCTATGCTGACTGTTTTCCATAAACGTGGGCCCCACAAACTTTTTTGAGTCCACAAAATAAATTTTCTACTATTTTTGAGACAAGAGGTATCTTGTTGAATAAAATAATATTATAAAAATATAAAATTATTTTATTACACGCTTAAATCCTAAAAATTACGAGATTAATATATATATCAATCAATTGGGTTTAGTAAGATCCCCACTTTAATTAATTAAAATAAGATTTTTCCCGATCGAAAAGTAATATTTTCCGACTCGAGCAAATCACACAAAATGATCAAATATGATCTCAGAACAGTCAAACTATTTTTATAACACACAAAAAATGAAAAACAGTGTAATTCTGCTATTACTATTCAAATAGTCAGAATTTGGGGTGTTACATAAATATGAGTTTTTGAGGGACTAAGGTGCAAATATGGAAAATAAAGCCAATTTTAGTATTAAAATGAGAAAAATAGTATTTTTGATTTAAAATGTGAGAAAAATACTTACACGATTGGAAAATGTTGAAAAATCGCTACGCGATTTTGAAAAGGCGACAGAATTGAGTCGCAATTGAGAAAACGTGGAAATATGACCGCGTGATTAAAATACAGTAATTATACTGTTAGATTATTGTATGGGACCCTAATATGTGATATGAAATAGAAATGTGAATAGTGCATGGTACATGCATTGGAAAGGTCCGATGGACTGTATGAGGCTAGTTGCCTAAGAGAGACTACACCTCTTGAGTGGGTGTGATATGCGTAGTGTAAGTCACTCGTTGACCTTGGGGGCATTGGGGTACGGGTTGCCTACAATGGGCAGATGGTAGCTCTTCTGTACCGTGGGTTAGACCGACACAACACACCAATGATCCGGACCGAGACACTATCCCTAATCAAGATCTGATAAAGACTGTCGTGTATATGCTGGATGTGCAAAATTGAGCACGTGGTCCAAGGCATGTTGGTACCGATAATTCTTTTCGATCACTCTCTCCGACCTAAATTGTAGCTCCATGGAGTAGGAAATTGAGTCTATGTGCATACATATAATGATAGAGGGTATTATCGTAATTTCTATTTATGATAATTGATTTATTAATTTATTGATTATTGATGATGACATGACTGTAATTATTGTGTATTACATGTTTCATGATGATATTGATGTTAGTGGCATAACTGTAATTATGGTATGATAACTGTATGAGATATTGTATGTGTTTATCTTCATTACTGCCATACTGGTATTGGCGTAGGTGATCTCACCTCTTTGTATGCATGTTTGGTATTATATTTATATTTGTTAAGACGTCGAGCAAGAAAAAGAGCGAGAAGCTGAGGAGGAGCAGATTCCTGCTGAGGACGTCGAGTTTTGAAGAGATGCAGATACCTAGTTTCCTTGGCTACCTGAGGTTTACATTCATCGGAGGAGATGAGGCATGGACTTGTAGACTTAGAGAGAGAGAGTATCTATTACTTGGGAGACCTAAATATTAGATTGAGTAGACAACATTTAGGACACCCTTACTTTTCTGTCAATATTTATGTACAACTAGAGTTTCCAATATCTATTAGGCAGTATTGGGGAGCTTACTATCGTACTCCAAGTGTGATCGTATTGTGTCATCTGCTCAGACACCTGTCCGTAGGACTGCACCTCATGATGGATTCCTATCTGCTGAGGAATCTGAGGAGGACCCGTCTGAGGGTTCTGCTGTCTAGTAAGATTTGGGCTATATGTTAGTTTTAAATTAAAGTTTAAATACTTTGGAAGTCTAGTTTGTAAAATATTTAAGTGTGACAGTACTAAAAGGCTTGTATGTATATATATGATGTAAATTATGTGTGACAATGTTGTTATGTTTTTATTTTCTGCTAAGTTTATCTTATTATCACCAAGAAATTTTAAAACTCGTATTTATAATACAAGCTTGATTTTTAATTGAAGGGTAATTTGGTAAGTAAATAACACCAAGTGTGACGCCCTAAGGAGGGTGTTACAGAAAGCAAAAGATATATATTAATCTCAACACAAGGAGAATGTGAATGGCTATTTCATGAAGGTATTGATAACATCAAAGTCTTATCAAAGACCAAGTCCAAAGGAAGATTAACTGGTATAGCTTTTAGGACTTAGGTTCTTTATGTAAGAAGCCTTACGGATATCTCAAATATGATTTTCAAAATCTTTACAAATGGTTTTCATATGTTAAAATGTCCAACAAACAAGTTTTGAAAAGCTAGTTATGGTGGTAGTTCAAATTTATGAAAAATAACCAAGTTTGAGTTTTGCAAAACTGACCTTTGATTACTCTTTTGATCATATCTTTCAAAATACTTTGAGTTTTGTTTTGAAACTTCTTTCATTTGAAAATAGACTCAAAGATCTTTCCAATGACTGGTCATTTACTTTAAACGGTTAAGAAATAAAGAAGTTATGATCATTTGAATTTAGTTTTCAAAATCTGTAAGGAGTATTCGAATATAGCTTGTGGTATTCGAATACCACAGCACAAAAAACGTTGCTGAATGAGTTTTTTAAAAGGGCATTCGAATACATGATATGGTATTCGAATACCACAGCCCAAAAGTCATTCCAGACTCTATTTTAAATAGAGGTATTCGAATACCTCTTTTGGTATTCGAATAACAAACTTCGAATGTACCTTTCTAACGTGTTTTAAATAGAGGTATTCAAATACCTCTTTTGGTATTCGAATAACTGACTTCTGAATGATTTTTTTATGAGATTTGGAACAGTGGCATTCGAATACCACAATAAGGTATTCGAATAACCCACGAAATTCTACTTCTGGGTTTTGAATTTGATACGCAAACGGATTTGCATTTATCATGCTTTTAATTACACCCAACGACTATTTTCTATCTGGCTCTATAAATAGAGGCCTTGCCTCATGTCTAAAACACGATGAAATTTCTGAAATTATTTTGGTTGTGCTAAAATGCTGGTTACATAATTCTCTTTTTTTCTCTGTGCTCTTTTGGTAAATTTCTGAGATATCCTTAGAGAGCTTCATAGAGCTTCAAATTGTATTATTTACTCTGAGTGAGAGTTTCTCTTCATCTATATTTTTATTCTTCTATATTGAAGGTGAGGTATCCTTCAAGATTTATAAAGGGGGTGAGGTATCCCTCTAAGGTTTGTATAAGGGTGAGGTATCCCTGCAGGCTGAGACTTTAGCACAAGGGTAGAGTTTCCCTGTGTGTGAAAAGTGCTTTTTTATGTAACGGTTGCAAGCACCTATTGAAGCTTATACATATAGTGAAAAATCTCGATCTGTGTTTCGGGGACTGGACGTAGACCACAAGTGGTTGGTGGTCGAACCAGGATAAATATCGTGCCTGCTCTTCTTCTCTTTATTTCTTTATTTTATGCAATATTTATTTTAATTTTATATTATTGTACATTTATTTATTTGCAGTTCTTAAAGCTTTCATTCTTTATCTCTCATTCCTTCATTGCTTTTATTTAATTAGTTTTAATATTTGTATTTTAATTAAAAAAGGTTTTGCCAAAAAATTTTAATACCCAATTCACCCCCTCTTGGGTAATGGTTGCCATGACTAACAAGTGGTATCAGAGCTTTGTGCTCTGGTGAAAGCTTAACCGCTTAGAGTTAAAGATCCTTGTTTTTTAGCAACCTTAAAAGTTTTTCAAAATGGAAGGTTTTGAAATTGATAAACCACCATTCTTTGATGGTGTGCATTTTGTTTATTGGAAAACTAGAATAGAGTTTTATATGCAATCTATTAATTTGGATTTGTGGGATATTGTGCTAAATGGATTTACTTACAAATCAAAACAAATTTGGAATAGTTTTGACAAAAAATGTTTTTCTTTAAACATTAGAGCTATGCAAATTTTGAGAAGTTGTTTGAATGATGATGCTTATAGTAAAATTAAGAGTTGCTCTAGTGCTAAAGATATATGGGATGCTCTTAATGCTATTTATCTTGCTAACGATGATTTTGTGTATAAAGTTGTATATAGAAAGCAAGAAGAGCAAAAGTCATTGAAGGAAGCCTGTCATGAAACGCATGCTCAAAGAGATGTTCAAACTATCAAGCAAGCCAAATGCCTCTTGGTGACGATGGTGCTCAATTTGAAGAAGAGGCAAAGCAAAATAAAATTGATGAGGAAGAAGGTGATTCCCTTCAAGAGCCAAGTGTGCTAGAAATTGCGACTACTTCCTATATGGCTAAAAAGAACTTTGAGGTAAATAATTCTAAATTATATTATAGTCCTTCCTATGACGAGTTACAAAGTGCATATAATGAATTTTATGATGGTTTGTTGAATTTAGAAAAGAAAAACTTATTGTGTTTGGAAAACATTTCCTCGATTAAAAATGAAATTGAGACTTTAAAAAATGAATATGCTTTTCTTAATGAGGAAATATATTTGAAATATGAAATCTCATCTTCTTGTGAAAAATGCGTTAATTTAGAAAATCAAGTTGATGACTTATATTCTGAATTTGCCAAAGCTAATGATTGTAATAGCTTAAATTCTATGCCTGTTAATAAGAATAAAATTAATGTTATTACATATGAAAATTCAAGCAAGGCTTATAGCAAAATTAATTTAGAATATAATAATAATAAAATGCTAAAGTTTTTCAAAAATGATATTCAAATGATTAAGCCATCGTTAAATTCAATTATTTGTAATTTTTGTGGTCATCTAGGACATATTTATCATTTATGCAATTATAAAAGAAATCTTTATATGAGAAATTGTATGGTATGGGTTCCTAAAAATCCTAAAGGCCCTAATACTAATATTCAAGGACTCAAAATGAAATGGGTATCAAAGTGTCCTCCTAGTATTTCAATTATGTAGAATATTTATCAAAAGAACGGACAAATTGGTCAAAAGAAAGAGGAATCATCAAGGAGAATGCTTCCAAAGCCTAATGGTAGAAACTTTTGTCAAAGAAGGAAGATGACTTCAACCAAAACTTCTCAAGTACAAAATGTAGAACTTGCAAAGTTCAAGACTCCAAAAGAGAAGTAATGGATAAGAAAAAGTATTTCCTTGATTACTAAGACCAAGGTATCAAAAGCTTTTACTTCTTATGCACACTCACATGCAAAATCAATAAATTTGAGGTATATTCCTTGTAGGCCTTAAGTGATTAATAGAATCATGTGTACTTGATTAAATTTGAATATTATGTTTAACACATGATTATATTCATTCTATTATATAGTTCATTAATTTGTTATATATCTTGGTACATAAGGGTCTATAATGCTTATGCATGCTTTATATGCTTTAAAATTATCTATATATCATGAAAGTAAGCATGCTATCAACTATGTGCTTAATGGTATTTAATTATTTAATTTATTGTGCTCAATTTACATATTATGGAAAAATTAATCTTTATGAGAGCTTAATAAATTAATTTTCAAAAACTAACACACAAGGACCCAAGAAAATATGGGTACCAAAAGTCAAAAATTAAAGTGTGTTGTAGGTGTGCTTAAAGGCCAAGAAGTGACTTTGACATCTTGAAAGTGGCTGCTCCAAGTACAAAGACTAGAAATAATTTCAAGCTCACTTCCTTGTCTCCATGAAGCATGGACTTGCAATCATTGGATAAGTGAAACTTGTGTTATGCTTTTCTAACCTTATTTCTTGAACATGTTTCTACATATTAATACGCTAGATAAAGTATTTCCATCAAAGGTATGCCTTCTTCGCTCAAAATGCATTTTCTGGACATATATATGTGATTTCTTGTTTAGTTATTCGAATACCTCCATATGGTATTCGAATACCCTTGCTGTTTTATGAGAAAACTTGTGTTTTTTCTGTTAAGGCATTCGAATACCATCATGGATATTCGAATACCCTGTGGCTTCCTGTTTTAGTTTCTCTCTGGAGTATTCGAATACTTTATAAAGCATTCGAATACCATCGTTTGGCAGCCAAGCCTAAATTGGCAATCTATTCGAATACTAGGGAAGGTATTCGAATACCCTCTATCAGAAGGGTGCCCCTGCTTTCTCTGCTGCTGCTATTGCTGTCTTTCCTACTCCTGCTTTATTTTAAAAGTTTTTGCTATATTTGTTATTGTATATGTTGCCTAGCATTAATAATTAATATATGCTAAATTCTTTGCTTGTTTTGTCTAAAAATATAATGTATAAAAAAAATGCAAATGCTTAACCAAATGTAATTAGTTATTATTTTGATGAATATATGTACTTAGCAAATTTGATTAATGAAATGAAATATTTTGTTTTTTTTTCTTGTAAACTCATTTGTTGTTTTGCCCTTACTGTTTTGAATGCTTATTTGCTTATGAGTTTGGCATAATGACTAACCTCTATGGATCCAAAATTGATGGATACCAAAGAAAGTACTTTGAATTATTTTGTAGGGTGTCAACTTCCTCAAGCAAGCATTTAAATGAAATAAATTCATTCAACTTGAGGATAGTAAAAGGATTCAACTTTTAAAGCGAGTGCAAAGAATTTCTATTCCCTCATGAAAACTTGAAGCTTGGAAGTTGGTGGAAGTTAGAGTCACTTACAAAAGCTCAAAGAGTACACTTTTGGTGACATCATTCTCTTATCCTTATTTAAGCTTTAAATTGAATATCATATGATATTTGGATAAGTAGAGATTTATTTTTTTATGCCTTAACATGTCTTAAGTTATAGCATTATGTTTTAAAAGTATATTTACATATGCTAACATGCTAGATAAGTACATACCTTATTTGGAATGACATGTTTTATAATAATATTTCTTATATTGAGCTTGTGACCATCTCTCTTAGCTTAAATATGACAGTTCACATGCTCATAAGTAGTTTTAATCATTTCTCTTTGATGCTTAATTGTCTTATATACTCACTTGGAGATTGGAAAGTAAAATGTTATATGTTTTCTTATTTGAAATTGCTTGATATATTTATATCTTGAAAACAAGAAGTAAATGATTCTTTTTTTGTGCCTTGAACTCGCCTTTGAACTTCAATTTTTTTTATGAAGTATATCTTGAAATGAATCATAAATGGTCTCAAAGTTATAGTTCCATGGTTTTTCAATTCTCTCATTATAATAAGGGACTTTTTGTTCTTGACTGGCATGTGCGTACTAAAATTCCTTACTTGATATTACATGCCTAACATGATCATTATTTGCCCCAAAATGCTTATATAAGTTTTGATATTGATCATGTATTTCTTGATAAACTTGAATCATGTCTTAAGATGCTTAAACTATTTTTTTAGATTCAAGTGCATATGTGCTTCATGCATTCTTGTTAGAACTAATATTGCATGATTGATAATGTGATACATGTTTTAAATTATTTATCAAACTAAATTATGCTTATAAATGGGCTTATATGATATTTGATGCTAACCTATGTTTTAGAAGATTTCTTAAAGTTAGCTTTGCAAGTCTCTCTATATGTTTCAAATATAGCCATTAGATTTTGCATATACAAGCATATATGGATAAATGAGAAAAGTTGAATGGAATTCAAATGAATAGGAAGATAAAGAAGACTCTTTTCTAGTGCAATGGAATGGAGAATTCAAAGGAAGAAAGCTCAAAGTTAAAGGACCAATAAAGAAGGATCATCACTCTTTATCTGACTCAATAAGTATCTCTATCCCTTAGCTTTTATGGTATATGATATGAATTGTATGATACTTGTTGATAAATTAATCTTAAATGACTAGATGCTTTCTAAGGAATATATGGCTTTTTATATAAAAATATCTCTACCTTTCTAAAATGCTTTTGAAAGTATAATGTGCTCTTGTAAAATTCTTTTTGAAAGGGGGAGAAGTTTTAAAATGGTTTTTGTTTGAAGGATTAAGAAGATGTATATTTGTCTTGCTTTTCTTTAAAGTAATGTGCTTACATGGTCTTCGCATACATATTTTCTTTATCTATTATTTTAATAATATGCATATTTTGAGGGGGAGCCTAGTTCTTAAGCTGTTTATATCTTTTGGCTTACATCCTTATTTGATTACATAAAGTGTTTTATTGTCATCGTATGCTAAATGTTGATATACAAAAATATGACAAGCATTGCATGCATAATCCTCTATATCTTACAAGCATATTTGCGTCATCTCTCTATTCTTGACTCATATGTAGAATTTATAAGAGGGAGAAAATTTTTCTAAGCCTTTTTGTTGATGTCAAATAGGGGGAGTGAAAATTGGAAAGAAAAATATATGCTTGATATGCTTATTGTTTGATATGCTTACATGAATATCCATTCTTGAATATTGTTCATCAACATATTTTTTTTCTTTGGTGATTTGTCATCATCAAAAAGGGGGAGATTGTGGATATAAGTTTACCCCAAATGGTTTTATATGCTAAGTTTTGATGATGACAAATACAAGACAAAAAGAATACTTTGCTTATGTTCTATTGCATCCTATATAGAGCATATTCATTAATAAATATCTTATTTGGATGTGTCTATAAAAGTCTTATATGCATGTTAAACTAACTAGAGTTATACATTTATGATTCATGCATATGAAGATATTGAATTGTGAATTTGGACTAACTATGCTTGTTTAAGTGATTAATACTTTGTAGGATAGTCCAAGTACCAAGAATGAGCTTGAAATCAAGAAAGCAAAAGATATATATTAATCTCAACACAAGGAGAATGTGAATGGCTATTTCATAAAGGTATTGATAACATCAAAGTCTTATCAAAAACCAAGTCCAAAGGAAGATTAACTGGTATAACTTTTAGGACTTAGGGTCTTTATGTAAGAAGCCTTGTGGATATCTCAAATATGTTTTTCAAAATCTTTACAAATGGTTTTCATTTGTTAAAATGTCCAACAAACAAGTTTTGAAAAGCTAGTTATGGTGGTAGTTCAAATTTATGAAAAATAACCAAGTTTGAGTTTTGCAAAACTGACCTCTGGTTACTCTTTTGATCATATCTTTCAAAATACTTTGAGTTTTATTTTGAAACTTAATTTGAAAATAGACTCAAAGATCTTTCCAATGACTAGTCATTTGCTTTAAACGGTTAAGAAATGAAGAAGTTATGATCATTTGAATTCAGTTTTCAAAATCTGTAAGGAGTATTCGAATACAGCTTGTGGTATTCAAATACCACAAAGACAAAAAAACGTTCTGAATGAGTTTTTAAAGGGGCATTCGAATACATGATATGGTATTCGAATACCACAGCCCAAAAGTCGTTCCAGACTCTATTTTAAATAGAGGTATTCGAATACCTCTTTTGGTATTCGAATAACAAACTTCAGAACAGCCTTTCTAACGTGTTTTAAATAGAGGTATTCGAATACCTCTTTTGGTATTCAAATAACTGACTTCTGAATGGTTTTTTTATAAGATTTGGAACAGTGGCATTCGAATACCACAATAAGGTATTCGAATAACCCACGAAATTCTGCTTTTGGGTTTTGAATTTGATACGCAAACAGATTTGCATTTATCATGCTTTTAATTACACCCAACGGCTATTTTCTATCTGGCTCTATAAATAGAGGCCTTGCCTCATGTCTAAAACACGATGAAATTTTTGAAATTATTCTGGTTGTGCTAAAATGCTAGTTACATAATTCTCTCTTTTTCTCTGTGCTCTTTTGGTAAATTTCTGAGATATCCTTAGAGAGCTTCATAGAGCTTCAAATTGTATTATTTACTCTGAGTGAGAGTTTCTCTTCATCTATATTTTTGTTCTTCTATATTGAGGGTGAGGTATCCTTCAAGATTTGTAAAGGGGGTGAGGTATCCCTCTAAGGTTTGTATAAGGGTGAGGTATCCCTGCAGGCTGAGACTTTAGCACAAGGGTAGAGTTTCCCTGTATGTGAAAAGTGCTCTTTTATGTAACGGTTGCAAGCACCTATTGAAGCTTGTACATATAGTGGACAATCTCGAACTGTGTTTCGGGGACTGGACGTAGACCACAAGTGGTTGGTGGTCGAATTAGGATAAATATCGTGCCTGCTCTTCTTCTCTTTATCTCTTTATTTTATGCAATCTTTATTTTACGTAATTTTATATTATTGTACATTTATTTATTTGAAGTTCTTAAAGCTTTCATTCTTTATCTCTCATTCCTTCTGTGCTTTTATTTAATTAGTTTTAATATTTGTATTTTAATTAAAAAAAGGTTTTGCCAAAAAATTTTAATACCCAATTCACCCCCCTTCTTGGGTAATGGTTACCATGACTAACACTTATTACTATCATATACTAAATGTTGAAGTACCAAAATATGATAAGTATTGCATGAATAATCTTTTATATCTTAAAAGCATGCTTGTTTTATCTCTCTCTTCTTGAATTATGTGTATAATTAAATAAGAGGAGATAATTATGTTTTGAATAACTTAAAGAAGTTTTTGGTTTTGATGATCTCTTTGTTTGACAACATGAGTTTTACCTATAGGGGGAGAAAATATTATATTTTCTTTCTAAGCCTTTTTGTTGATTTCAAATAGGGGGAGAGAAAATTGGAAAGAAAAATATGTTTTTGTACTTAACTGTTTGATATGCTTACATGAATCTATTATTTTACATTGTTTAACATATTTTTCTTTAGTGATTTGTCATCATCAAAAAGGGAGAGATTGTAGAAATAGGTTTGCCCCAATGGTTTAATATGTTAAGTTTTGATGATGACAAATACAAAACAAAAAGAATGATGCTTATGCTTTATAGTTGTGCTTAATAAATGACAAATGCATCACAAAATAATGTTGATCATGTTACATAAATTTGCTTAATGAGATATATTGTATCATGCATAATTATGTACTTTATCTAGTTATATTTCACTTAATAATTATGCAATGAGATATATGTAACATTCATCATATAATATATCCAATAATATTTTATGAGTTATAAATGAATTAATATTGAATATGTCTATGAAAGTCTTGTATGCATGTTAGACTAACTAGAGTTATACATTTATGAATCATGCATATGAAGATATTGAGTTATGAATTTGGACTAACTATGTTTGGTTAAATGAGTAATAATTTGTAGGATAGTCCAAGTACCAAGAGTGAGCATTGCAACAAGAAAATAAAAAAATCACAATTATGCTCAACTCAAAAAGGATGAAAATAATAAAAATGTTCCAAGCTTGTGCAAGACATGAAGAGAAGAAAAATTCGGAAGCTTGGATTACATCAAGAAGCCAAAGGATTGAAAGTGCAAAGATTAAGTCCCAAGGTTCTTCAAGAATAGCTTATAGGACTTAAATCTTATGTAAAAGTAAAAAGGAATCAGACTAAGCTCAAACAAGTTTTAAACATATTTATAAGTGTTTCTAAAATGTTTAAATACCCAACAAACTGTTTTGGAAAGCTAGTTATGGTAATATTTCAAATCTGTGAAAATTGGTCAAGTTTGTGTTTTATAAAACTGACATTTGGTTACTCTTTTGATCATAACTTTCAAATTACTTTGAGTTTTGTTTTAAAACTTATTTCATATGAAAATAGACTCAAATATCTTTCCAATGAGTGGTCATTTACTTTAAACAGATAGGAAACAAAAAAGTTACGACCAATTAAAGTTTGAGTTTTGAAAATCTGACCTTTGGTTACTATTTTGATCATATCTTTCAAAATACTTTGAGTTTTGTTTTAAAATTCTTTCATATGAAAATAGACTCAAAGATCTTTCCAATGAGTGGTTATTCGCTTTAATTGGATAAGAAATGAAGAAGTTATGATCTTTTAAAGTCAGTTTTCAAAACCAGAAATGGTGCAATCGATTACACAAGTCATGTAATTGATTACAACATTGACAGAAGCCGTGTAATCGATTACATAAAGTGTGTAATCGATTACAAAGTGCCCAAAAAACTTTTAATCGATTACATGAAGCTTGTAATCGTTTACCAAGTGCCCAGGAACATTTCTAACGGCTATAAACGGCTAGTTTTCATAGAAAACCATTATAAAACACTACCAATGGCTATTTTATCACTTGGACTCTATATATAAGTGTTGTATGAAGCTTATACACCTCTTGAACACTAGAATTGATCCTTGAATCATAAAAATCATATTTTGAGCTTTAAAGTGTGAATCCTTTATACCCATTGAACTTCAACTTGTATTATCCACTCTTGAGAGAGTTTTCTGTCATTCATACTTTGTTCTTCAAGTTGTATATCTACTCTTGTGAGAGTTTCTATTCTTTCTCTTCATCTTGAAATCATTGTAAGAGGGTGAGGTATCCCTTAAGAGAGAAAAGGGTGAGGTATCCCTTATAGTGAGACTCAAACACAAAGGATGAGGTATCCCAAAGGTGTTGTGAGTGCTCTTCACTGTAAAGGTCATCAAGCACCTGTGAAGCTTGAAGAATTGGAGGCCCTAGCACAAGGGTGAGGTATCCCAATGTGTGAGGAGTGCTCTTGCATTACAAAGGTTTTCCTAGCACCTGTGAAGTCTATGAGATAGTGAAGAAAATCTCAAGTTAAGCTTGGGGATTGGACGTAGGCCACAAGTGGTTGGTGGCTGAACCAGGATAAATCTCAGTGTTTGCTCTTCTCAACTCTATCTCTTTATATTTTTGCTTTAACTATATATGCTTGAGTTGATCTTAATATCTAGTTTATTTGCTTGATTTATCCTTTAACCAAAGTTATATTTGAGTAATCCTTAATAGTTGTGCCTTTGTTATGCATGCTCCGCTGCATTTATTAATTGAGTGATTTAAAATGCGTAATTTGTCAAAGTTGCATTAAAACTTGTCATCACCCAATTCACCCCCCTCTTGGGTAATGGTTGCCATGGCTAACAACTATCATATATTATCACCAAATGTAAGGATCACATCCTTCATCAATCAAAAGTATGAAAAACAATGACTAATTACTGCAATAATTAGCATACTTATTGATTTACATTCATCACAAGAGATAAGTTCATTTTTGCAAGCTCATAAAAAGTTGTCCCCCTTAAGCTACTAATGCACAAAGTGCTCATTCCTAGGTTAAATCACTTTTCCTAATGAAAACTGTAATATCCCAGATTTTGGGCTATTTTATAGTAATGATAGAGTTGCATTGTTTTGTGTTTTCTGTGTTATATAAAATTAATTTGATTGTTCTGAGACTGTTTTTGATCCTTGTGTATGATTTTCTCTAGGTCAAGAAAATAATAATTTTCGAGTCAGGGAAAATCTTATTTGATTTATTCGGAGACGGAGGATCTATCTAAACCCGAATCTGAGAGACATAGAAATGAATCTTTTAATTTTTAGAATTTAACTGTAAAATAAAAATATTTCCCAAAAAATTATTCGCTGTTTTATTTATAGCAACTGCTGCTATAAATTTTGGACCCAGTATAATTTATTTGACAGAAAATGTGCTTAGAATGTTTTCTGTAACCTGAATTAAAATAAACCAATAGAAATCAGTCAAAAACGATGGTTGGACTTTTCTAACTAATGAGAATTAGTCAAATATAGTGGCATAGACTTTATTGTGGACCGTTGGATGAAAAACATGATTTAAGAAGCGTTTGATCATCACCATTGATCTGATTAATGGTATGAGAATAATCTTGATAAAGCAATTTATGATATTCACCTTAGATTAAATCAATGGTTAGGAGATGAAGTTAGTTTTAATGGTTAGGATTTAGTCAATAATAATGGCTTGACTAGTTACAAAGTAACTAAATAAACCTAATTTAGTTACCTAAATTGCCTAATTAAGAAACTAAGTGAACTAACCTAGTTACTAATTAGTTAGGATCTAGTTACTAGTTAAATATCCTAATTACATCTAGAAGTCATGACATATGCAATGACCTATTTAATTAGTTAGCTATGTAACTAGATAATCAAGTAAGTAGAAAACCTAATCTACTTAGTTGTTAAATTGCTTGGAGTGTAACTAGAACTAAATGAGAAACAAACTTGGTTAGCCTTCCTTATGGAGCCACATGGCCAAGGAGGTTCTCAAGCCTTCTTGAATGGTGTTTTATGACCATTTGGTGACCATGTGATGACATAGGCCATGTGATCTTCCATGTGAACACAAATGTGATATTTCAAAATCATAATTGGTCTCCTAGTTTCCTACACTACCTCGGCTGCACACACTCACTTATTACTATCCATTTACATTTTCTCTCACCTAAAAGCTAAGCATTCATCTTTTCTCTCCAAACTCTCAAGAACACAAGAAACTTTTCTCTCATTTTTCCTTCTTTAGAGTTTTCAGCCAGCACCCAAAGTCCCACTCCCAAGCTTCTATAATTTTACTTCTTTACATTTCCTAAACTTAAATAATATCCTAAACACTTTCCTTTTAGAAAGTTTACTCAAAATCCTTCTCCAAGTATCTCAAAATCCAAACTTTAGCTTACTACCTTCAAGGTAAACTTTTGATTCTATGGTTCAAAGTTAAGTTTTTAATTTTCTAGACCATGTTTGATCCATGGTTCCTTGTCCTTAAGCCTTGCTTGTGATTTTTAAAATTGTTTAAGATTTATAGGGATTTAACTGTGTGTCACACGAAATCAAGAGGAGGAGGGAACTTGAAGATTCTTGTCTTCCTTAAGGTAAGAGGGAGATTAACCTCATCAACTAAGTGTTAGTGGTGAGGAAATGGTTCTTTGTGTGGTGAAAAATCCATAAGGGTTTATTCACTTATTATTTTATGCTTCTTTGTTTGTGATTGTGGTGTTTATGATTTTGAATTTATGATTGCATGTGTGATTATATGTTTATAACTTTGATAATATGCTTATATGTATAAATTTGAAAGTATACAATTGTATGTGTAACTTAGGATGTGAACAACATGTTGAGAAGGTCACATGAGAGCTCCAAAGAGTTAGAGGCACATGGCCTCACCACATTTAAAAGGACCAAGAGTCCTAAATTATGGTTTTAAAATAAGGATTAAGGGTTTTTGTGACAAGAAAATGAATTAGAAGATTTTATAAGGTTTCTCATAAGAACTCAATTTGGTAAGTTTGGAAATTTAAAATGAAAGTAACTATGTTTTAGAAATAAAATTAACATACTAAGCTATGCAGTAAAATAAATGCGAGTACTTGAAACTTACTGATGTATAGCTTACCCTATAGGTTTTGAAGCGCGTTGGGAAGTTTTGAGCTGTAAAGTCCTAATTAAAACAAAGAACTACAACTTTTTGGGAAATTATAGAAATACTAATTTTTAGAGGGACTATATTGTAATTTTTATTTTAAGAAGGACTATTTTGCAAATATTTTCTGAAAGAGGGATCATCTTGTAAATATTATTTTAGGAGGGACTATTTTGTAAATATTATTTAAACAAGAACTATTAGGTAAATATTATTTAAATGAGGGACCATTATGTAAATAATTGAAATAAAAGTTAAGTTTTTAAGGAAAATATTATTTTTGGTTTGAATATGTTAGAAATATTTTACGTAGTTAAAAATACGTTGAAAAATATTTACGTGACTCAAAAATAGTAGTTTTAGGCTATGCGATTAAGAAAATGCGATAAAACGTTTACGCGATTTGAAAACGTAAGAAAAATGTTTCGCAATTCTAAAAATGCGATAATATCGCTACGCGATTGAGCATAAACAACAGTTTGTTGTCGGGCAGTTGTGGTGGGCCCGGTTATAGTAAATCATATATCATGCATATTTGCTTGTTTAGTTAAGGCTGTATGCCTAGGAGATGAAATACACCTAAGTGCAGGTGCGAGTAGACAAGTGTATGTCACTTGTTGACCTTGGGGGCATTGGGGTGCGGGTACCTCACAATGGATGGTTGGTAGCTCTTCTATCTGTGGGGCAGACCGATACAAACACACCGATGATCCGGACCGAGACACTGTCTTATATCGCGATCTTGTATAGAGTGTCTTGTCTAATGCCTGATGTGTGCTTTTGACAAAATTGATATATTATAGCACTTTTGGCCATGGCAGCCAAGTGATAGACATGTCTTTTGGATCTTCTCTCCGAATTTGTGTCTAGCTCCATGGAGTAGGGTTTGGTCTGTGTGCATGTGCATAGTGTTCAACATAAATACATAATATTTGTTTTTACCTGTTTTATACTTATGAAATGTGATTATTGCTTTGATAATTACTCTGTTTATGTGCTGTCATTTTCTTTACTGCCATACTAGTATTGATGTAGGAGATCTCACCTCTTTGTTACATTATATCTGCTTTATTGTATGTGTTTATTGAAGATCAAGGAAACGAGGAGGCGAACGATTCTATGTACCATCAGTAGCTGTTTATCTGTGTGTGAGTAGATATGTCGGCTAGACGACAAATACTAGGTTTTGTGAGGGTACAGTTCCATGGGAGAACTGATGCATGGAAATTTGATTTTAATAATGAACGTTTTGTATACATGGGAGATCTAACTATGACTCTGAGTGGGAACCAATACGGTGTCCCTCTGTTGACACAACATGCAACAGTGCGTCTAGAGTTCACCATTCCTATACGTGAGCTTTCGGGTGGTAATGTGTCTTTTTATACGCCTCAAGAGGATAGAGTAGTGTCTTCTGCTAGAGCCCCCATGAGGCAACTGTCTCCATCTGGGGCTTATGTTGACTGTGTTGGGGATGGTGAGGATGATGAGGAGGAGGATCCTTCAGAGGAACCATGTCCTTAGATCTGCTAGGGTTTACTTAGAGTGTTGTTTAGTTTTATGTCTTTACTTTACTTTCGAACAAATACGTAGTTTTACCTTGAACACTAGTTTGTACTATGTAAATTATTTGAACAAGTTTTATGTCTTGATATATATATATATATATTGGTATGTTTATTATAAGTTTTTACTAGTGTTTTAATTCAGTTTACTTATTTTATTTTATTCCGCAAACGAAATTTTAAAATTGACATGTCTACAAGATTAATTCTTTTATAACTTGGGTAAGTTTTATTGGGATTGGTCTTAAATGTGATACCCTAGGGTAGGTGTTACAAAAACCCTTGAATACTCATCACTTAGTGCTCTTTGGAATATCTAATTCATCAAAACAGAGCAATTATATTCGAATAACTCATTCTGTTATTCTAATAGAACCTTCAAAGTTTGCATTCTTGTAAGGTTTATTAGAATAACACCTTAAAATTGTGCAATTCACTTTGTCTCTACCTTGGGTTTATTCGAATAACACTTAGTGTTATTCAAATAACAGCTTTGAAATTTCACTCCCAGAAACTCTCTGTGGTGCTTTATTTGAGTAGCCTTTGCCTTATTCGAATAAGGCATCACAAAACAGCTTTTCCTAGGCAGCAAAATAGCTGTGTCACTATTCTATTATTTCCCTTATCATATCACAATCCTCAATTATGGGTTCTAGGTGGTTTCCAACCCCAAAAATTGTTACCAAGTGGCTTCCAGTACTCAAGAGGGGGGTGAATTGATTATAAAACTTTTTCACAAAACCTCTTTTTTTAATTAATACGAATATCAAAAGCTTAATAAATAAATGCATAGAGGGGATGAGAAGAAGAAAAGAAATAATAAAGAACAGTGAAAAATAAATGTGCAATAAAATAAATTGCATAAAAATAAAGAGATTAGGGAAAAGAGAAGCAGGCACAGTATTTATCCTGGTTCGACCACTAACCCACTTGTGGTCTACGTCCAATCCTCGAAAGCCGAGATTTTTCACTAAGTATACAAGCTTCAATAGGTGCTTGCTACTGTTACAAAATAGAGCACTTTTCACACACAGGGACACTCTACCATTGTGCTAAAGTCTCAAATACGAGGATACCTCACCCTTATACAAACCTTGAGGGATACCTCACCCTCGATCTGAGAATATCGAAAAATAAAGATGAAGAGAAACTCTCACTCGAGTAAGTAATACAAATTGAAGTGCTAATAGAGCTCTCACGAAATATCTCAAAGTTTTTAAACAAGAAGAGCGTAGAAAATAGTTTTCACAAAAACAGAGTAAATGTAGAAAAATAGTTCAAATTATGGGCAATGAAAAACGTGACCCGGGCTTGCTATTTATAGGAAAACTAGGTTAATTAGCCGTTGAGTATAATTAATAACAATTAACACGAATTTAAAATCTTGTCTGTTTCCATATGTGTAAACAAAAGCTCGTGTTTATTCGAATAGAGCAAAGGCTTATTCGAATAACACTTTCAAAAACTCATTTGAGATGGGTTATTCAATAACCAACTGTTATTCGAATAACTCTGTTAAAACCAGTTTGTGAAAATGAACATTATTCGAATAAAGACTCATCTATTCGAATAACGTGTTTAAAAGAAGTTCAGATAAAAAGAATCTATTCAAATAACGTATTAGTTATTCGAATAACTCATTTAAAGCACAGTTCTAAAAAACCTTGGTTATTCGAATAAGAGAAAGTTTATTTGAATAGCCACTTACAAAGCAGTTGACTGAAAAGCCTTGGTTATTCGAATAACAGGGTAGTTATTCGAATAACACCTTTTAGAGATCAAACCACGTGAGGATGTTTATTCGAATAGGCAAGGCCTTATTCGAATAACTCAGTTTCAAAAAAGGTTTCTAAAAGATGTTTTCAAGGATACTGAGTTTAAAAACAATTTTTCTCTTTTCTTTCAAAAACAAAGAGATATCAATGTGAGCTCCGTACAATAGATCCTAAGTCCTAATGCTAATCAAATATAAACTCAGACTTGGTCTATATATCATCTTCATTTATACTTCGCGTTTGTTATCATCAAAACAAGTCTTCAAAGGTATGCATCCAAACACAAAAATAGCCTCTAATCATATTGTAACTCACATACAACTCTTAACTCTCTCAAGCATGAATTAAAGAATCAATCATAAACCTTAAACACCCATTTCCTAACTCACAACTCAAGTGGATTCAATGGATTATAAGGGATCAAAACTAACAATCATGCATCAAACATGCTACAAACAAGCCATCATCAAGTTTAATAACAAGAATCAAGCATGAAAAACCACAACCGCACTCAAACCTATTTCCATCTTCAAGTAACCTCATGAAGCAAGATGAAGAAAAGGAAAGAAAAGAGTTAAGAAACAAGGTCCCCCTACCTCTAATGTCCAAGAAAAATGAGCTCAAGGTTTCTTCACATCTTCCTCTTTCTTCTTCTTCTTTTCCTTCTTCGTTTTCTGCTCCTTCTCCTTTATTTTTTTCTTTTCTTTTCTTTTCCATTTTTCTACTGACAAAAGATGTAAAGAGTGGGTAAGAATGAAGGAAAAGAAGCAAAGAAATTCAAGGCAGAAAGGATGAAAACGTAAGGCAATTGGCCAATTAAGATATTTTAACTAGAACATTATATCTGTTAAGAACACTAAGATTTCTCCAAATCAAGTTTTCTAACTTCCAAATGTATTAAGGAAAATCCTAGAATTCATCTAAATCCTAATTTCACTATGTCCATAACTTACAAAAAATCTAACTCGCTAATCCAGTATTAAAACACTTATGCATTGTGCTTAAAAATACCAAACAGATTTAGTTAGTTCTGAAAATTTAACTATACCTTATTCCACACATTTGTGACCTAGAAACAAATTATCTAAATTTATCTCCATTAACTAAGTAGTTTAAGCCAATTCCAGAACTAATAATAACTAATTTTCACATATAATGTTATAGCAAAGTAACTAAACTAACTTAGAAAGCCACAAAATTAAGCAGGCATGTTAAGCAAGTATTAGGCTATCTCTACAACCATATACAAGTCTAACATTTTTTTGAGGGTGTTACACATTCTCCTTAACCTAGTAGTCCTAATCAGGGTTATAGAAGCTCAGTAATATTAGTATAAGTTGTTAGTTAAATTTTAGATCAGTTTAACTGTAATTCTATAATACTGAATATGAAGAATAGTTAAAGTTTATGCATAAATAGTTGATATGATGGAAATAAATATGAAAAACTTATTTCCTAGTTACAAATAATTGATATGAGTTGTAGTAAATTTTAGAGAATGAACTGAGTTAGTTTGATATTTTTAAGGATACTGAAGAGGAATAGTTGGAACAATTAAGTAGCTCAGAAAATTATGAAATTATGTGGAGATATCATGCAGAGGATGGGGAATATTTTGGTAAAGAATACTAGTTAAGGTGTATATTAGTAAACATATTTGCTTAATTTTTAGGCTTAGTTTAACTTAAGGAAGAGTAATGAAGCTTAATTGATAAATAGCAGTACATGAAAAGTTATGGAAAAATGAATCTGAGGACTAAGTTGAGTCCTAAAATTTTCTATAACACTTATGGATACTTGAAAACTTAGCTTTGGAATATTAAAGTGTACGTGATTGATCCAAAAGTTTCAGCATGAAATTTTAGCCATCTTTTTAGTTTTTCCACCGCCTTTCACATTTCTAGTCTTTTCTACACAAATCATGACTTTCCCTTCATCTTTTTACTTCTCATTTACACACACAGAGAAGCCCTCCACCGTCTCTCTCTTTTTCTTTCATCTTCATTTACTTTGTTGACTTTTCTTCCCTCATTTTGGCTTCCATTTTTCATGGTCTCTAGTAGCCAAAATAGAAAAGAAAAGAAACGTAAAAGGAAGAAAGGAGTTGGCAACTAAGGGAAGAAAGAGGGAAGAAAAATGAAGGAAAAAGTGAAGACAAATTGAAGGAAATTCATAGAACCAAAGCTTGAGAAGTTAGGAGGCGAGGTATGGGTCTTTGACTAAAACCTATTTTTTTTCTTTATATTGATTTTTTTAATTGAATTTGTTATCAGTTGTGATAAGGAAAAATTAGATTCCTTGTGTCTTTTATATTACCAAGTGGCCTTAATACTCAAGAGGGGGTGAATTGAGTTTATAAAATATTTTTGTAAATCTTTCACAAATCGTTTGATTATCAATTTTTATTGAAGCTATTGATTGATAAAGATGAATGGATAGATCAGATTGAAAGCTTTCACTCACAAATAAGACACCCAGGCAAGAAAGTATTTAAACAAGCCAATAAAACAATGCACAAAAGTAGAGGAGTAGAGTTTAGAGACTCAAACACAAGGTTTATCTTGGTTCAGCCACCAATCCACTTGTGGCCTACATCCAGTTCTCAAGTAATCACCCGAGATTTCCATTATATCTTCAAGCTTCAACAAGTGCTTGCAACATTTACAAACTAGAGCACTCAACACACTTTGTGATACCTCACCCTTTGTGCTTAAGTCTCAACAATAAAGGGATACCTCACCCTTACAACTTTGAGGGATATCTCACACTCTCTTTTACAATTTATACAGAATATGAATGATAAGAAACTCTCTCAAGAATGGATAATACAAATTAAAGAACAATGGGTATCAAGGACTCACACTTTGAAGCTCAAAACAGAGTATTGATAGAAAAGATGGTAAAACTCATAATTAATGTTCAAGAAGGATTTTCAGAATGTTTTTCAACCTGTAATTAATGCAAAAACATTTTCATTTATAACCTAAAACATTTAAGCGCTGTTGGTGGTGGTTAGGGGCATTAAATGCTAAATTATAGCCATTGGAGAACCATTTCTGGTTGCCTAGATAATCGGTTATTACTATTTCATAACTGGTTATTTGGTTTCATAGGAGCTTTTAAAACAAGCCAATAACCGGTTATGGAAAACTCATAACCGGTTAGGAGCTTTTAGAAATAAAACGTGGGCTCCTGACTTTAGTGAATAACCGGTTATGGAATATCCATAATCAGTTATTGCACTCTATTTTTGAGAAATCAATCTTTGAAGGATCATAACTTATTGGTTATACATTCATTTTAAACAAATGACTACTCATTGAAAAGATCATTAAGTCTACTTTAATATAAAACAAGTTCCAAAACAAGACTCAAAAAGACATGAAAGATATGGTTAAATCACTAACCAAGGTTCAGTTTTGCAAAGCACAAACTCAATAAAATTTTCATAGATTTGTACTTCCATCATAATTAGCTTTTCAAAAAATAGTTTGTTAGGCATTTTAACAATTAGGAAACACTTGTAAATATTTTAAAACTTATTTGAGCTTCATGTGATTCCTATTTACCTTTACACGTAAGACTTAAGTCTTATAAGTTAAACTTGATGAAACTTGGAACTTGATCTTCGCGCAACCAAACCTTTCTTGTTTGTTAATCATCAAAACCATTGCCATTTACATTCTTTCCTTTTTTGGTGATGACAAACAATCATTTGAGAAAAATGTTAATTCAATTAAATTGGAACTCACAAAAGGTATTAGAGATTTTCTCCCTCTCTATTTTTCAAGAGGTGATTAGTTTAGAGTTGCACAGCTCCCCCTTAATATTCGAATCCCAAGATCATTGAATTTGTACCTTTTATTAACCTTTTCTCAATGTAGACCAAAAACTTCTCTCCTTTTTGTCATGATAAAAAAGATATATAATATATTTTGACAAAGAGAGAAGGCACATTTCAACAAAGTCATGCAATATATATAAACCAAAACTATTACTAGATAAACATATATTCAATAAGAGGTTGAGCAATAGTATAATCAAAATAAGGAATTCATTGCAATATGATAATCATATCAAAAACATCATAGAGCTTCAATCAGTTATAATCATGTTCACAATGCAAATCATTAATTGTTAGATCCAAAATAAAAATATATATAAAAAAATTAGTTAAAAGAAATTTGGATCCATGCCTAAGCCCCATCATCCTCCGGTGGTTGAAAACGATGCTCAATTCTTTCCAAGTGAGCATCCAGAGAGCTGAGGCAGTCATAAATAATCTCATTACTATGATCCTGATAAACTTGAAGATCTGTGAGCTGAGCTTGCAAACTAGCTAAGGCATCCAGGATCTGGTCTTGATTTGAAGCAGGGGTATCCTCTATAGGTACATCAACACCTCCAGCTGTTGCTGCTGCTGTCTTGCATCCTCTACCATAAACTCATTCTTCATTTACCTTCTTAATTTGTATATAGTTGAAGGAAGCTTTGCCAAATTTGTTGTGACTGGTAAGCTCAATTACACCATCATCATGTAGGCTGAGTTTGTATTGGTCTAAGATTTTGGCAATGACCAAGGCATATAGAAGATCCATCATCATCTTGTCCTTGGCTTTCATCATGTAGTGCATGATGTAAAGGGCCAATTGATGTGCAATCACTATTTCATTGCCCACATCAGGAAGACATCTTCTTCTTCAACCAAGGCATAGTTGCTAGCCCTTGGAACTAGGATATGTGCCACCACAAAATGAAGAAGTCAATCTTGTGGATTTAGATTACCAGCGGTGAAGGTTCCATTTGAAACTGTAAACCCAGGCTGAGTCATGCTCTCGATGGCTTCTCTCCTATCAAAAGCTTCCCATAACTTATGATTATCCTCTATAATTTTTCCCCGAAGTAATTCAGACCAAACAGAGAAGTCCACTGACTAGGGGTCACAATAATTCTATGCCTTTTTACATCAGAAACTAGATTTCCTCCAGTGATACTCAAATTGCAGAAGTAAACCTTAGTGGTTTCAAGGTACTAGTACTTTGAGCAGTGACAAAAGCTTTCAACCCGTGATACTCCAAGATTTCTGTGAGGAATGTGCACTCTTGACTGACGAAGAAATCTCAATCCATGTCCTTAAGCTGAATTATATTGCGGGCTTGGAACTCCAATTGATACTTTTGCATCTGCTGAGGATGGGAAAAGAATCTTCTATGGTCCAAGCTAAGGGGAAGGTTTGGGTCAAAGGCTGGGGCAGGTGTTTCCTTGGGTACAGAAGGGTTTTGGAGTGCGACCTTTTGGGGTGAGAGGAGCTGGTGGCCATGGTGGAAATGGAGGTTAGGGCATAGTTGGAAGAGAGAAACAAAAAGGGAAAGTGAGATTTTTGGAAGAGAATGATAGTTTTGATCGGTGGAAAGTAAGGGTTTTTGGTAGAAAATGTGTTTTACTGGTGGATTTTGGTTGGATTTGAGGTGTGAAGAATTTGAGTGAGTGGGTATGAGTGGGTGTTTGAGAAGAAGAAGAGGAAGAAGATGAAAATGGTGGAATTGTAATGCCCCAAAAATTTCTTATTTCATGATAAACACTTATTTTATAATATTTATGATTTTTGTGAATTTTTGTATTTTTTCAGAAACATTGAATATTTTAATATATTTCTCATTTTACGTGCGCACTGAGCAGAGCTAGTGTAAAGCCCCAAAAATTATTTATTTTATAATAAATAATTATTTTATAATATTTGTGATTTTTGTGAATTTTTCTGGATTTTTTTTGAAACTGTTGGTTATTTTAATATATTTCTCGATTTACATGTGTGCTGAGCGGAGTTGAGAAAATAAAATATTTTTCCCGTGGCTGGTAAACCTTGAACTATGGAAACGTCGATGGGGGATTTTACTAAACCCGAGTTGGGCATAGTTTATGAGGTTTACATTTTTCAAGATTTTATCTCTTAAATAAAATCGCGGTACATTCTTTTAAATAAAAATTTTGCAATACGCTCTATTATCCATTGGACAATAAATACTGACTTTGTGAACTGTAACAATTGTGTAACACCTTCCGTAGGGCATCACATTTCTGACTACAAGCTCATAATCTGAAAATGATTTCATAAAAGGTTTGAGTTATAAAACATGAGTTTTAAAATTTCTTTTCGTGGAAACATGAACTTACTGAAATTTATAGGTAATACTAAAACATAGATTTAAACTTATTAATATACATTATTGACACCACATAATATTTAACAATTATTTAGGAAATATAAAACTTACAGACTCAATTCTAAACAGTAGCAAACCCCATTACGGGTCCTACTCAATAGCACGGTAAAATACTAACGAGAAAAACTCAACATACTTATTCCGTCTTGTATCCCTCTTGATGCGTCATATATCTGTTCATCCTCAAAATTGCACACCAACTAATTCGGGGTGGTCACTCCTCGATGTTATCACCAAATTCAGAATATTTGCCTCCAGTCACGTCCAAGAAACTCGTTCCATCTACTATATATAATTTTAACAATACAAGCACAACAAAACAATATAACAAAGAGGTGAGATCCCCTTTCATCAATACCAAAGTTGTAACAAGGAATGATACGAATGAAAAAGTCATTCCATACGCACAGATATCATAATTTCATTCATGTTATCAATTCATCACAATTTCCTATCAATTCATCATACTTCGTTATCAATTCATCATACTTCACTATCATTTCATCATACTTCGTTATCATTTCATCACAATTCTAGTAAACATATATCTCAGTTAAATCACCAGTACCAATCTCATCATAACAGATATCCTCAGTATATAAAATGATGATATCACATCATATGAATATTACTCATGCCACAACAATATGTGTTCTGACTCATGTGTATGCATACTAGATCAATTTTCCCACTCCATAGAGGTTTTCATAATTTCGAGAAGAATGCTCTAGTTAATTGTCCAGCCTTAGCCCACAGACAATCTCCAGTCTTTGAAAAGAATCGTGTTCTTGTCGAGTATTGTCAATGCGTTGCAACGGACTGCGTCACCATGTGGCACAAGGTACTTGCCCCTGCCTACTAGATCGACCGCCACGCCTTGACGCTCCCCAAGATCCATCATAGATCTCACTTTTCAATTCTCATTCCCTCTTCAACCACAAGGGCCATAATAGCTATCAGTTATATTCTGTTCAGTGCACGAATATCTCAATGCAAGTTCTGTTTAATGCACAAATAACTCAATGCATGTCTCAATTTCATCATACGCCTCAATGCATATTTTTCAATTTCATCATTAAAAAGGTTCCCTTTCAGTTCATCTGTTCTTTACAGTATCTTTACTACATTTTCAATCGCGTATCATTTTTAACGCATTTTCAAAATTGCGTAACTTAAAAATCATATTTTTAAGTCGCATAAATCCTTTTTCATCATTTTTCAACTTCATAAAATATTTCTCAATATTCCAAACATCGTTTTGGATTTTCAAAACTCAATACCATTTCCAACTTCATTTTCCACATATTCTTCACTTAAAAATCTTCTACATAATATTTTTCATCATTTTTCACTCAAAATCAATATTCCTTCAAAATCAATTATTCTAACTTAAAATTTCCTAACGTGCCTCAAACCCAACGGGTGAGCTATACGTTAGTAAATTTCAAGTCACCAACATATTTTCCATAATTCTAAATCAATTCTAAAATCAGTCCTCTCCAAAATAAGTGGAGGTTAAAACACTTCCAACCTCTCTTTTTCTTTCATCAATGAAATCTTCATCTCTTAAGTGACAAAGTATTTCTCTTCCATTTCTTAAATCCTTCTATAAATTTCTTGTACTAAATTAATTAACTTTTCATTTCTAAATCAAAGTTTTATATAAAGTAAAACCATTTCAAACTCACAAAACCGTAACTACATGGCCATTGAAATCATCATATCTTTTCTTTTCCTTTTTCCTTCTAATCATCCAATTTTACCATTCATGAAACTCTTAATTTACCATTCCTTGGCATAATAGGCGAAAATCATAAATACCTTCATCATAAAAATCTTTGTTCATTTCCTTGTCCACTTTCTTTGCAAATCCTCAAAATCATCAACTTATTACTCTTTTATCTAAAACTCATAATTAGTAAAATACTTAGAATCTTTTGCTCCCAAAAATTATTTTGAGGCAGTGTGCCTCCATGGTTCTTTGGAACCAACATATTTTCCTTTGTCATGTAATTCACATCTTAAAACATACACAATTCATCATGCATCATAAACACATACTAAAGCATGTTATCAAAGTAATAAACATCTCAATCACCAAACAACCATAAATATGGAAAGCTCTTAAACAAACAAGTGAAATAATCCTTATGGATTTTTCACCACACACACATCCATTCCTCACCACCAACACATGGTTGATGAGGGTAATCTGCCTCTTACCTCTTGAAGAAACCTCCAAAGCTCCTTGTTTTGCTTCTTGTACAAGTTCTTCACCACCAAATAAATCTTAGAATCACAACAAACACATACAAATTAGTATCTAAAGCTTGATTAAGATGACTATAGATCAAACATGGTCTTAAGATTCTAAAAATCAAATAAAAAGCCAAGTTTCAAGATTTTTACCTTGAAACCCTAGAACTTAAATCCAAGATTCAAGCATAAAGATGATGGATTTAGACCAAATTCTCAACATCAAAGAGTCTTAGAAGAAGGTGAGGATTCAAGAAATATGGTTAGTTGAAATTAAACAAACTTGAAGGGTGGTCTTAGGGTGGTTGACCAAATCCTTCATTAGAGGAAAAATAAGGGCTTTTTGATCTTTAACTTGAAGAACAAGGTTGAAGATGATAGAACTAGGCTAAGATCTTAACTACAAAGTAGCTTAGGATTATGTATAGGTTCTAGATCTAAGGTTGTATAAAATTATTGAAGCTTGGAAGTGTTTCCATGAGTCTTGATTGAATTCCTCATGAAGAAAGAATATGAAATTTTATGTTCTTGGCTTGATATGATGATGAAGATGAATGAATTTTGAGAAGTTCTCAACATGAAAGTGTTTTGAATTGATGAGAAGATTCAAGATATGTAGCTAGATAAAATTATGGAAGATTGGAAGTGGTTCTATGGGTCATGACCGAATGGTTCAAGAGAAGAAGAAGATGGAGTTTCATGGTGTTTGTTCTTGGTGTTCTTGAATAATTGGAAGAGAGAGAAGAGCGAGAATGGTTTTTGTGCTACTAAGTGTGATAAAAAATGAAAATAGATGGCTTAGTTGAAGTGAGCAGCCGTGGGAGTGAGTGTGTAGAGGATTCTAGGCTTGTTTTGTAAGATTAAGCATAAGCACATGCATGCACATGGCCTATGTCACTTGGTGTCATCAATTGGTCATCAAATGATCATCAAAGATGAATCAAGAACCTCCTAGATCATGCTAGGCAGCCATGGAGTTCACTTAGGATAGCTAACTAAATCTTAATTAAATTATTTTCTAATTACACTTAAGCTAATTTAATTAGTTACTTAGCTTACCATCAAGTTATAATTAAATTAATTTAGTTAAGCCATTTAATTACATTCTAACTAGTTTATTATGTCATTGCATATGTCATGTTTCTAAATAATTAAATATTTATCTAATAACTAGTTTCTAATTATTTAGCAACTAAACTAGTTCATTTAGTTACTAATTAGACTATTAGGGTAACTAAGTTAAATTATTTACTTACTTAGTAATTAATCTAGCCACTTTTATTGACTAAATCCTAACCATTAAAATCAACTTCATCTCCTAACCATTAATTAAATCTAAGGTTGATATCATAAGCTTCTTCATCAAGATTGCTTCCACACCATTGATTAGATCAACAGTGAGGATCTAAGGCTTTTCTATCAAGTTTTCCATCCAACGGTTCACAACAAAGTCTAGCCACTAAATTTGATCTACTCTTATTGGTTAGTCAAAAGCTATGTAATGATGGGTCATCATTACTCTTAAGATATTTAACTTAGATATTTTCAGTTTTCATGATTACACTTGAGATATTTGATTAAGATATTTTCCCGGTAGATATTTTCTGATTAGAAATATCTTAGATATTTTCTGCTTAGATATTTATTCCTAGATATTTTATCTTTAAATATTTACTGGGTGAGTCATCACAGAATTTTCTGGAACAGCTGAGTCAGCACGGTGAGTCATAGGGTGAGTCAGCGTCCTACAAGTTTCTAGAATGTGGCGAGTCATCGTTTCTAGAACATGGCAAGTCATCACACTGAGGTGTCACGCAAGGTGTCCAGCATCTATTGGTCCGTCACTTTGAGTCATCGCCATCAAGATATTTTCTAACAGATATTACCCAATGAATAATAGCTACTGCTATTACTACACAATAGGTAATAAAAAACTCAGATATAGAAAATCCCTGTCAATTGTTCCCGGTTTCAGGTTTAGTAAGATCTCTCGATCCCGCCTTGACAGTCCAGAACCTTTGGTCCAAAAAAAGATTTTATTTTTCCGGGCCCGCCTCGGGTCTACCCCGGGCCCACACACAACTCAAAATAACACTAAAATAATAAAAAACTCGAAAGTTCTACAAAAATTCACAAAAATTATAAAAATTATAAAACTCATATTTTCAAAAAAAAAAATGAAATTCGGACATACAGTTTTAAGATAATATTAAAATATCAAAATAATATTAAAATATCAAAATAATATTAAAATATTCAAAAACGTAAAAACTCCAAAAAAATTTCTAAAAATCACGACAATCATAAAATTCATGGAAATCGAATCGGATTACTCAAAATAATTAAGAATCACCCGAAATAAATAAAATACAAATTTTTGGGGTGTTACAAATTATCTATTGGGTAATAGCTTGTAGTAAAAATCCTTATCACCTTATCTAGAAATCTACTTCATGTCATATCAAGTTGACTTTTCAAAAAGGTGAAGAAGGAGGAAACTTCCTAGCACCTTCCTATTGGCTTGCTAGAGAAGCCAATTTCCCTCTCTCCTTTGTGAAGCTCCACGACAATGAGGAGAAGAAATGGGTGGCAAAAGTTTTCACCTTTTCACCAATATTACCTTTTCACTTCACTTTTCAAATTTCTAAACTTTTCTATCACTTTCTCTCTCCAAATTTTCTCTTCTCTCACTTTTTCTTCACACTTTCATCTTCTCCATTTTCTCTCTAACTCCACGGCAGCCCCACATCCTTCCATCCTCCATGGTTGCTTGATTTCAAGCTCACACAGTTCTTGAATCCACATTTTCTTTGAAGACTTTCACTTCTTGTTGGAATCACCTTCAAGGAGCTCACATTTTCCTCTCCATTTTCTCTTTCCTTCCACGACCAAGATGCCATTTTTGGATACCCACATTTTCTTGTTCAACCAACCTTGTTTCTTACATCTTCTCATCATCTTAAATATTTTCTCTTTTGTGACCATCTCTTGAATCCACCATTTTCATCTTCTTCCATAAAGCCCTAAGATTTGGAGTTTAAGGGTCTTTGATAGTGGTAGAGGATGAATTTCAAAAGGAAAAAGGAGCTTGCTTTTCTTGTTATTTTCTTAGTAAGAGGGAGAACATCCTCATCAACCACCCATGGTGGTGAGGGACGAATTTGTGTGTTGAAATTGGAGGATCCATGTGTGGATTTCTCCTATTGATTGCTTGATTTTTGATGATTTGTAATTATGTGCTTGTATGATGTTGTTACTTGATGTTGTTTTATTATATTGCATGGATAAATTGTGATATTTTGTGTGCTTGAAATCAAGTGTGAAAGATAATGAATCCTTGCCTATGTTGAAGGGGAGCTCATGGCCTTGTGGCCTTAAATGATGAATCAAGAACCAAACCTTGTGTTAAAAAGGAACTTGAGCAACTAATTGATGAGTTGATGGAAATCTTGGGTCTAGAGACCATGGTTGAGTGTCTCGGCTAAAAGGAGGCAAATTAGGAAAACTTGCGATTAAAATTGGGATGAATTGGAACTTAGAAGTTTAAGTGGGAAAATGGATTGATTGAGGAATTAAAATGATGGATTAAGAAGATGAATGTTGAATTCCATGAACTTAGGGCTCACGGCCATTTAGGGTAATGGTTTTAATACATTTTATGATTTTGAGCCGAATTGGACCTTAAGAAGCCTAGTGAGAGGATTATAAAATATATAAAATACAGTGTTATCAAATTCCCCCACACTTAACTTTTGCACTCTTGGGCAAAACACAAAAGACAAAAACTAAGGAATAAAGAAAAATAACACAAACTCAAAAAATAAAAACTCTAAAGGATTCAATGACTCAAGAAGAGCAACTAGACAATCAAGGGATCAAAACAGTCACGAGGTAACATTTTTTCGCATCTCAAACCAACAAGCAAGGAAACTTCAGTTGAAAAGAATGAATCAAGAATGATAGATCTTCACAAGATTCACTCTCAATCTCTCAAGTGTTTAAAAGGTAGGTATTTCACTCAATTCAACCCATGAAAATTGCACTACCATAAGTTTGCTTGTCTTCTATTTCTCCACTACTCAAAACACATGCACAAACAAATCATGAGGACTTTATTTAAGGTTGTAATGTGGTCAAGGTAAAGGAGGAGGTAATATGGATATGACAAGTTAAATATCGAACAAAGAGCATGAGAAGTTCATTAACAAGCATGAAAGTTCATCCTCCACTAATACAAATTCCCTTTACATATTCTTTTTCTTTTCTTTATTACCTTATTGACCCTCTCCTTTTTACATTTTTTTTATTTTGATTTTGATTTTTTTTATTATTTTTTTTTTGAAGAAGAACATGACTTTAATTTAGAACAAAGGAAAATTACTACAAGAAAACCTAGTAACAAAATGGCATCATTTTGGTAACTAACACCTAACACCCTTAATGATCTGCCAAGGCCTCCTTTTATAGAGGTTTAGAGATACAAAATGACAAGGGGACTAAGTCATTAGTGGGTGGATGAGTGGAAAATGAGTGGAAAATGCCAAATGACTTTTGGTGAGTGGAAATTTATAGAGATTCCTTGTCTCCGAAATCATGCAGCTCTGAAGTCATTGCATTCGTCATTTTTGAACTAAGTGAGTGTAATTAAGTTGGTAACAGTCATAGGTTTGTTGAATGTTAATAATTTCTTTGATAATTTGTTATCTTTTGTTGACCATGCTGTGGAACAGAAATTTGTCACACCTTCTGCAAGACGACTCCTTATCTCTGCTTCTACTGTTGATGAGTTAATTGATAAATTAGAAGCTTTTGTTTATGAACCTGATCCAGCAACAGCTCAGATAGATTGGTCCGAAGGAAGCGGTGAGGGAAGCAAAATGAAAAGAAAGCCAGCCAAGACACTCCAACTATTTAAATAATTACAAGCTTTGGTTTTATTTATCGTACTTTGTTTCTGTTTAAATTTGTGTGAGATTTTTCTTTCCAGTAATTGTAGCAACAGGTAATATATTCTATCCTTTACTTATCTATGTTTTGACATTGAGGACAATGTTGTAATCTGGTTGGGGGGAAGGATGGTTGTGAAAAAAAAACCAAAAAAAAAAATTAGGAAGTGTGTTTGTTAATATGTTTATTGTGTTTATAAAAAAAACTAAAAAAAAATAGGAGTGTGTTTGTTAATATGTTTGTTGTGTTTATCATCAACAAAAGTAATTAGGATTGGCAGAATAAAGAGTAAATTATTTACTCTTGAGACGCATCAAAAATTGGTGGCAGAGTAAGGAGTAATTTGTGTAGTAACTAGTTTGTGTGGAAGTAGCAATTCAAATTCAGGGAAATTTGCATGATTGAGTAAATTGTCTTCTTTCTTAAAATTCACATGCTTGGTTATGGATGTTGAATTGGTGGACTGAGAATGATAGAATTATGCCTTGTGAGATTTTGAGCCTATTGATGAATGGATTGAACATTTGTACCATTCTTTTCTTTATTGTGTGAATTTCACTCATGGAATTGTTACTCTAGAACTTGCTTTGATTCTTTTTGAGACTACATTTTCATATGCATACATAAATATGATTGAGGTATTTTTCTTGAAATAGCTACTTTAATCAAATAGCCAGCCTTGTTTAGCAGCATGTTGTCTCAATATGATATCAAGCACTCTTATGACTTCTTGGAAATTCTCTGATTCCTGCCAACATAAAGCATTAGAAATGACCTATTTCCCCTTGCTTAACCCCTTTGAGCTTATTTGACTATTCTTTGTTTCAAACTCATTATGTGCCTTAAATGAAAAATCATGTTCTTACTTGACCTTAGGGAATAAGAGAACATTAGTTTTGTCATTCGATGAGTTCTTGAACAAGTGTGGGGGTGTGTGTGCAGAATGGTTAAAAAAAATGTATATATGATGTTCTTTTTGTAAATAAAAAATAAAAAAAAATCAATAAAAAATGTAAAGAGAAGAGGGTCAACAAGGTAATAAAGGAAAGGAAAAGAATATGTAAAGGGAATTTGTATTAGGTGGAGTTGGGATAAACTTTCATGCTTGTTAATTGAACTCAGCTCTTATGCTCTTTTATTCTCTGGTATTTAACTTGTCATATCCATATTACCTCCTCCTTTACCTTGACCCCATTACAACCTTGAATAAAGTCCTCATGATTTGTGTGTGCATGTGTTTTGAGTAGTGGAAAAGTAGAAGATAAGCAAGCTTATGGTAGTGCAATTTTCATGGGTTGAATTGAGTGAAATACCTACCTTTTAAACACTTGAGGGATTGAGAGTAAATCTTGTGAAAATCTATCATTCTTGACTCATGCTTTTCAATTGAAGTTTCCTTGCTTGTTGGTTTGAGATGTGAAGATATGTTACCTCATGAATGTTTTAATTACTTGAATGATTGGTTGCTCTTCATTTTTAAATTAAGTCTTTTAGAGTGTTTAACTTTTGAGTCTATTTCGTTTTTTTTTTTTTAGTTTTGGTCTTGTGTTTTGCCCAGTAGTGCAAAAAGCTAAGTATGGGAGAATTTGATGATCACATATTTGATACATTAATAAGCTTTCATTTTTAGTCATTTACACTCTCCATGTACTTAATTGATTGATTTTGATTATGTTTTGTAAGTTTGGACTCAAATTGGACTGAATTGAATTTTTCAGCATAATTTACGTCTTACGTTGTTTCTGTATTTGGGCTATATCTTGGGATGTAGGTGGTCTTTGGAGGTGATTCTAGTGGCATTTGAAATATAAGAGAGAGTTCTATAATTTTTATGAAGACCTCAAAGGCCTAATCACACGAGTAGATAACTCAAATTGGAGTTGAAGCAAGAACCAGAGTGCTTTTCCTGACAGCTTAACCTACGTGTACTGTTCATCACAGTTTTTGGGAGAGGTTGTCAAATGGGCTGAAATTTGGATACGGAATAGTTAAGACCCATATCTACAATTTTTATGTTGAACACTTTTCCAGAATCGGACTCCTTGAAGGTGATATTGGGCTTGGAAGTCAGAACAGAGGAGCTGTGACTAGGCCTAGGCAATGTGCAGTAATTTGAACATATCTGGAGTTATAGAAATGATATTGGACTCAAACTAAAGCCATTTGAAAGCTAAGAGCCAGGCCTACAACTTTCATGAAGACCACTTGGTTCAAAAATGACGAATGCAATGACTTCAGAGCTATATGATTTCAGAGATAAGGAATCTCCATAATTTTCCACTCACCAAAAGTCATTTGGCATTTTCCACTCATCCACCCACTAATGACTCAGCCCCCTTGTCATTTTGTATCTCTAAACCTCTATAAAAGGAGGCCTTGGTAGATCATTGAGGGTGTTAGGTGTTAGTTACCAAAATGATGTCATTTTGTTACTAGGTTTTCTTGTAGTAATTTTCTTTTGTTCTAAATTAAACTCATGTTCTTCTTCTTCTTCTTCTCTCTTTCTTTTTTCTTATCTATGAGTAACTAAGTTTCATTTTACTTAGGTGAAAGGGTGAATCTCTTGGTAATAAAGTAATGTTAGATTTATTCTTCTCTTGTGCTTAAATGATTATATTTTCTAGTAACCATTATACGTATTATAATTTGTTTCTTATAATTTAGAAATCATCTTTATAAAGAGGAGTTCTTGATTTGTTGTAGACAAAATATTGGCACAATGAATGCTTTAACCCATTTATAAGTGGTGGTAATATTTTTAAAAACATAATATAATTACGTATATTATTTTAAATGACTTTTAATGTTATATTTTCGATTGGAACCTCCATGTATTTGAGGATTCTAATTGAGTTATAAAAGAAATTAATCTTACCTTTACTTTATTTACCAAGAATGGATCTTTTAACCTAAGTAAATAATTTTTATCATAGTAATAAAATATTTACTTCACCTTAATTAATCTTCAACAATTCCCTATGGATCGACCTCGGACTCCCGAGAAATTTATTACTTGAGACAACCTGCACTTGGGTTCGCAAAGCAACAATTAATCCCGCATCAAGTTTGTAGACTTGTTTGAAACTAAAAATTGTGCATCAACTCCAGTGTCGCATTTGCAAACCCAAGTGCAGGTTGTCTCAAGTAATAAATTTCTCGGTGAGTCCGAGGTCGATCCACAGGGAATTGTTGAAGATTAAGGTGAAGTAAATATTTTGTTACTACGATAAAAATTATTTACTTGGATAAAAAGATCCACTCTTGGTAAATAAAGTAAAAATAAAATTAATTCCTTTTATAACTCAATTAGAATCCTCGCAACATGGAGGTTCCAATCGGAAAATACAACGTTAAAAGTCCATTAAAATAATATACGTAATTATATTATGTTTCCTTTAATCATCTATTAATATCATCACTCATAAATGGGATCAAGCATTCATTGTGCTAATACTTTGTCTACAATAGATCAAGATCTCCACTTTACAAGGAGAGTTTCTAACACTAACACTTGTAAATGGGTTAAAGTATTCATTGTACCAATCTCTTGTCTACAACAAATCAAGAACTCCACTTTACAAGGAGAGTTTCTAAATTGATTGGAAACAAAATACAATACGAAATAAAATAATATACGTAATTATATTATATTTCCTTTAATTATTACCACTACTTGTAAATGGGTTAAAGTATTTACTGTACTAATATTTTGTCTACAATAAATCAAGAACTCCTCTTTACAATGGTAGTTTCTAAATTATCAGAAACAAAATATAACATGCATAATAACTACTTAAAAAGATAAATCATTAAAGCACAAGAGAGGAATAAATCTAATCTTATTTTATTACCAAGAGCTTCACACTTTGACCTAAGTAGACTTGAACTTATTTACACATAGACTAAAAGAGAGAAAAAGAGAAAAAGAAAGAGAAAGGAAATTGGAGGGAGGAGGAAATTCCTCAGAATTTCCGTCCCCCTGAACGCGTCTCGTCCAAATTGTGCTTCTGAATTGTGCTCGTCCGTCTCCAATTCAATGCCTTTTATAGGCAAAGAAATGGTTACTGTGCAATGCACAGTAACCTGAATGATTAAGAGTAAAACGTCACGGATGATGTTTCTTTAATTTCTCTTTTCTTTTTTTTTCTTTTTTTAAAAAATAATAATTGAGTAAATACACAGTCGTGCATCCAGTCATTTTTTTTATTTTTGAGAGAAGTGGTCTTCATGAAAGTTGTAGGCCTGAATATTTTCTTTAAAATGGCTTTGGTTTGAGTCCAAAAGCATGCCTAGAACTCAAGATATGGTCCAATTACTGCAGAGTGTTTTAGGCCCGATTTTAGCTCCTCTATTCTGACTTCAAAGCTCAATATCACCTCCAAGGAGTCCGATTCTGGAAAAGTGTTCAACATCAAAGTTGTAGGGAATTGTCTAAGCTTTCTTACAAGACTAAAATCACATCAATCAGATATTAGAAACTCAAGTTATAGCCCGTTTACTAAACATTGCCAAAGAGATAATTACGGTTAATTTATGCAATAATTTATTTAATTATCCAATTCGGCTCAAAATCATAAAATGTGTCAAAATCAACTTAATTAAGCCTAATTGAACCTTAAGAAGCCTAGTGAGAGGATTATAAAATGTATAAAATACAATGTTATCAAATTCCCTCACACTTAACTTTTGCACTCCTGGGCAAAACACAAAAGACAAAAACCAAGGAATAAAGAAAAATAACACAAACTTAAAAACTAAAAACTCTAAAGGATTCAATGACTCAAGAAGAGCAACTAGACAATCAAGGGATCAAAATAGTCATGAGGTAACATTTCTTCGCATCTCAAACTAACAAGCAAGGAAACTTCAGTTGAAAAGAATGAATCAAGAATGATAGATCTTCACAAGATTCACTCTCAATCCCTCAAGTGTTTAAAAGGTAGGTATTTCACTCAATTCAACCCATGAAAATTGCACTACCATAAGTTTGCTTGTCTTCTATTTCTCCACTACTCAAAACACATGCACACACAAATCATGAGGACTTTATTTAAGGTTGTAATGTGGTCAAGGTAAAGGAGGAGGTAATATGGATATGACAAGTTAAATACCAGAGAATAAAAGAGCATGAGAGCTGAGTTCAATTAACAAGCATGAAAGTTCATCCCAACTCCACCTAATACAAATTCCCTTTACATATTCTTTTTCTTTTCTTTATTACCTTATTGACCCTCTCCTTTTTACATTTTTTTTATTTTGATTTTGATTTTTTATTGATTTTTTTTTTTTTACAAAAAGAACATCATATATACATTTTTTTAACCATTCTGCACACACACTCCCACACTTGTTTAAGAACTCATCTAATAACAAAGTTAATGCTCTCTTATTCCCTAAGGTCAAGTAAGAACATGATTTTTCATTTAAGGCACATAATGAGTTCGAAATAAAGAATAGTCAAATAAGCTCAAAGGGGTTAAGCAAAGGAAAATATGTAAGGTTGGCTATTTGGTCAAAGTAGTTAATTCAAGAAAATACCTCAATCATTTTCATGTATGCATATGAAATTGTAGTTTCAAAAAGAATCAAAGCAAGTTTTAGAGTAACAATTCCATGAGTGAAATTCACACAATAAAGAAGAGAATGGTACAAATGTTCAATCCATTCATCAATAGGCTCAAAATCTCACAAGGCATAATTCTATCATTCTCAGTCCACCAATTCAACATCCATAACCAAGCATGTGAATTTTAAGAAAGAAGACAATTTACTCAATCATGTAAATTTTCCTTGAATCCATTTGCTACTTCCACACAAACTAGTTGTCTACCCTAACTAAGATGCATCTCAAGAGTAAAATTTACTCCTTACTCTGCCATCCTTAACTAGTTTAGTAGTTACTGACAAATATATAAACACAACAGACATATTAATACACACACTTCCTAAATTAATTTTTTTTGGATTTTTTTTTACACAACTCTACACACGACAAATATAAACACACTTACTATATTTTTTTACACAACTATCCTTCCCCCCAACTAGATCACAATATTGTCCTCAATGTTAAAAAATAGAAAGGAAAAAGATAGAAGATAGTACCTGTTACCGCAATTACTGAAAAGAGCAACCTCACACAAATATAAACATAAACAAAATATGACCAAAGATTGAAATTATTTATACAGATGGAGTGTCTTGACTGGCTTGCTTTTCTTACTACTTCCCGCAACATTTCTTTTTGACCAATCTATCTGATCTGCTACTGGATCAGGGCTGTCATAAGTAGAAGAAATACAAGAAAATATATACATGTAGTTGTGATTGTGGCTCACATCTTCCTCTGGTTTTACGTCCAGTAACGGCTTAAACGCCTTCTATGAGTCGAGGATAAGCTTCCTATCCAATTTTCTTATAAATTGACAAACAGGGTCTTTTTGAGTCAGATTCCCAAGACTGTAACACGCTTACTTACCTTTGAAGAGATTCCACAAATTAATAAATTCACACTGCATAAATTCACAAGAATGCGTCTCAAGAGTCAAAAAGATTTCATCTAGTGACTCCTTACTCAGGCAATTCTTTAATGAAAAATATTTTATCTTTTTTTTATTTGCGAAAACCATCCACAAAGAACAACTTCGCTTGTTACAAAAAAAATTGACAATTTTGGCAAATCAAACCATAAAATTGAAAATTAAAAATTCATTAGGAAAATGATCATTGATAGGTGCGATTTCAAAAGGTGAGCCTATTGTAAGTATGGACAAATCAACAACAAAATTTTAGGCTCATTTTGAATTCCTGAAACAACAAAATCCACCGTATCAACCTAGATTTACAAAAACTTGTTGAGGAAATCGACAAGTGACCAAATTGTCAAAGTTAAGTTGATACTTAAGAGGAAAAAGACAAACAAACATTAAGACACACGAAATACTAGGAAAATTTTTTTTATTAATTTTATTAATTTTTTTTATTTTTTTATTTTTTTTTATTTTTTTTTTGAATGAAAATACATGAAATTAGAATACTAGGGATCAAACTTCACTTGATTCAATAATCTATCATAGACAATAGAGTAACTTTGGGACCTCCCTTCTAATCAATTTCTAATCATTCAATTGATAGGGAGAATCAGTAATTAAAAACATTTAAAGGCATGACTTTTACTCTATGGATTCTCATGGAAAAATGCCACAGTTCTCTCACACAACCTATAACCTCCATTCCTAGATGATTATAAATCATGGCACTTTATTATTTATGGTCTAGGTCATATGCAAACATTTGGGTTACACATATACCCACTAGATCAATTTATGAGTGGCCAATTCATAAAAGCATTATGAACCATAATAGGCACTCAAATTGAGTAGAAAAGAAATTGATTAAAATTTTAATCTTAATACATGTCCATTGAATCAAGTTACGTTTTCACCCTAAAAACATACAAATTAATTACACATAACAAAATAGAAGAAGAAATAGAAAAAAAAAAAAAAAAAATATATACAAAGGTGTGGTATAAATCCAACCACCAAATAAATATTTACAAAGGCGTGGTAATAAACCAACCACCAAATATATATATTAATACGTAATAAATAAATATTAACAAGGTGTGGTAATAAACCAACCACCAAATAAATAAAAAAAAAATAACAAAGGTTGGGTAATAAACCAACCACCAAATAAATAAATATTAACAAGGTGTGGTAATAACCAACCACCAAATAAATAAATAAATTAATTAACAAAGGTGGGGTAATAAAATAACCACCAAATAAAAAAATAACAAAGGTGGGGTAATAAACCAACCACCAAATAAAAAAATAAAAATGGTGGGGTAATAAACCAACCACCAAATAAAAAAATAACAAAGGTGGGGCAATAAACCAACCACCAAATAAAAAAATAACAAAGGTGGGGTAATAAACCAACCACCAAATAAAAAATTAAAAATGGTGGGGTAATAAACCAACCACCAAATAAAAAAACAAAGGTATGGTAATAAACCAACCAAAAAAAAAATTAACAAAAAAAATAACAAAGGTGGGGTAATAAACCAACCACTAAATAAAAAATTAAAAATGGTGTGGTAGAAACTAACCACCAAATAAATTAATAAGCACAAAAAAAATTAAAATGTTAGTATAAAAAGTTAGATAATTAGTAAGAAAGTAAATTAAAATGTTAGAAACAAAAAATAAAGTAAAAATTAGATAATTAGTAAGAAAGTTAGTAAGTTAGTAAGTTAGTAAATAAAAAAAAAAATGACAAAAAAAATAAATAAATAAAAAGTAAATAAATAACAAAAATAAATAACCCCACTAATTAGTAAGGACAAAAATAAATAAATAAATAAAAATAAAAGGAGAGAATCCCCCAATCTGAATATTTACAAAAATAAATAAATTAATATGTACAAAAAAAAAAGGAAAGGTAATAGTAGAAAATAAAATACAAAAAATAATAAAGTGCAAAAAGTAAATTACTCCCACTGAGTAAAAAAAAATAAAAGGCTTAGAGGTTCCTCCACTAGACAAGAAAATAAAATTCAGATCCTTTTTTTTGATTTAACCCATATCATAATTAGTAAGGATAAAAAATCCTATTTATACGGTTCACACTATAAATAAATAAAAATAAAAGGGAGAGACCAAAAACTTGATGCACACTTTTAATTGTCACATTTGTAAACCCAAGTGCGGTTATTTCAAGTAATAAATTTCTCAAATGAGTCCGAGGTTGATCCACAGGAATTGTTGAAGATATTTTTTTTGTTAAGGTGAAGTAATATTTACAAAAAAATTAAAAAAAGGGTAAATAAAGTAAAAGTAGAATTACTCCCACTTTAGTTAATATGTACAAAAAATAAAAGGGAGAAAATAATATACGGTTCCTTCACTAAATTAGCATATGGGATCAAGATTTATCGAAAAAATAAAACTCCTCTTTACAAGAAAATTACCCAAAAACAAAATATAACACGCATAATAACTAAAAAAAAATAAAGGGAGAATAAATCTAACCTTATTTTATTACCCCTTCACTATTAATATGTACAAGAAAAAAGAAAAAAAGAGAAAAAGAAAGAGAGAGGAGGAAATTCTTTCACGTCCCCCTGAACGCGTCTCGTCCGAATTGTGCTTCTGAATTGTGCTCATCCGTTAATATGTACAAAAAAAATGCACAAGAAAAGGATTAAATTTTTTTTTTTCTCTTTTTTTTTTTTTCTTTTTTTAAAAAATCAATAATTGAGTAAATACACCACCTTTTTTTTTTTTGTTGGTCTTCATGAAAGTTGTATTTTTTGGTTTTCCAAAATCATGCCTAGAACTCAAGATATGGTCCAATTTTTAAAAAAAAATTTTAACTTTATCACCTTTCTTTTCAACATCAAAGTTTTCTACTATTTACACTATTATACACATCCTTTTTTTTATGCAATTTTATTTAATTGTCCAATTATTATTAGAATTTCATATCATTATTTAAATTTTTAAAATGTACTTTTTTAACACTATTTATACTATTCATATATTATTTATCCTATTTATAAATACGAGTTATAAAATTTCTTGATGATAGTAAGATAAACTTAGCGAAAATTAAAACATTACAACATCATCACAATTTTTACCTAAAAAATTGTTTTAATATTTTTGAACTCTAAAAATATTTTTAATTAAACTACACAATGCCTAAGTAACTCTAAACATGCGTAACCCTCGACGGTCATACTATTCAACTGCATTCCGAGTACGATTACTATTTTTATGTGAGAAACACATATCCATACCTTACTAACTTCCTTCTCGAAAATCTTTCCTTGTGTTCTCACTCAACGTTTTGCTCATTCACATACTATTCACTTATTACTATGTCACAAAAATATTTACATTTATCAAAATTCATTTATTCTTCACTTATTCAATAATTCAAGTCAACCTCAATAATTATGATAATACCCTCGATCTCTCGTATAAAAACTTGAGCTAAAACTCGGCCTCGGAAAGAGTGATTTTTAATTGTCGCTCATTTAGCATTTGCACATAAACATCACGCTTTATCGATCTCGATTATGGATAGTGTCTCGGTCCGGATCATTGGTTGTCTCGGTCTAACCTAATAAATTTCTCGTCCATTGTGGCAACCCGCACCCCGATGCCCCCAAGGTCAACGATCCACACTACGCACATCGCACCCACTCAGGAATTGTTGAAGATTAAGGTGAAGTAAATATTTTGTTACTTCTCGATAAAAATTATTTACTTGGGTAAAAAGTGTATCAATTTTTCATCATTTCTCAATCACATAAAATACTCTTCATCAAGAATACTAGTTTCCTCGCTAACACCAAAACTCAACTTCATTTTTCATTTTGTAAATAAAGTAAAAAAGTAAACATTAAAATTAAAAATTCCTTTTTACGAACATCCCTCATAAAATTCATATTAGAATCCTCATATTTACAAAATAGTAAAAATTCATAATCTTTCAGGTTCCAATGGGAAAATACAAATCGTTAAAATAGTCTATTAAAATAATATACGTAATTATATTATGTTTCCTTTAATCATCTCCATTAATATATACAATATAACCATTCAAAAATCAAAATTACAACATGGATCAAGCATTTAATTTGTATTGTTTCTCCAATATTTTCTTATTGTATTTGACTCTTCCAAATTCAATAAATCAAATTCTCGAACTCATATTATTCACATCTAATTTACAAGGGTAGTTTCTAAATTATCAAAACAAAAATATAACACACATGCATAAATAACTACTTAAAACATATAAATCATTAAAGCACAATTAGAGATGAATAAATCTAACCTTATTTTGGTTGGTGAGGTTAAATCTCCCTCTTACTCTTGAGACAAGCTTTCAAGCTTTCCTCCTTTCTTTGAGACTTTGACCTAAAGTAGAAGCTTGAACTTATTTACACCTTATAGACTAAAAGAGAGAAAAATTGGAAGAAAAGAAAATGAAAGAGAGAGGCATGAGTTTTCCTTTGGAACTTTGAGAGAAATGAATTTATGGAGGAAGTAGAAAAGTGAAGAGTCCTCGAAAAGTCACGCCGTTTCACGTCCCCCCAAATTCTCGATTGCATAAGCGTCTCGTCCGAATTTACATGAAGTAAAATATCTACTTTTGCTTCTTTTGACTTTCAAGGCTTTTAGATTGTGAACTCGTCCATCTCCAATTCATGAACGTGAGTTTCCAAGGAAATTTTATAGGCAAAAAATTCGAAATGGGAGAACATCATTTTCCCAAGCAATGCACAAAACTCTGAATGATTAAGAAAATGAAAACTTGAAAAGTCAACAACTATCCTATGATGTTTCTTTAATTTCTCTTTTCTTTTTTTTTTAAAATAATAATTAAGTAAATACATAGTCGTGCATCCAGTCATTTTTTCATTTTTGAGAGAAGTGGTCTTCATGAAAGTTGTAGGCCTGAATATTTGCTTTAAAATGGCTTTGATTTGAGTCCAAAATCATGCCTAGAACTCAAGATATGGTCCAATTACTGCGGAAATTGAGTGTTTTGGTCGAGTTCATACTGCCTAGTTTCAACTCCTCATATTAGTAAGAAGATTAAATTCGACTTCAAAAGCTCAATATCACCTTTTAACATTGGTAAAATCGTCCGACAGTCCAAGATTTTCCTTAATCGGAAAAGTGTTCAACATCAAAGTTGTGGGGAATTGTCTAAGCTTTCCTACAAGACCAAAATCACATCAATCAATATTTGAAACTCAAGTTATAGCTAGTTTACTAAACATTGCCAAAGAGATAATTACGGTTAATTTATGCAATAATTTATTTAATTGTCCAATTCGGCTCAAAATCATAAAATGTGTCAAAACTAACTTAATTAAGCCTAATTGAACCTTAAGAAGTCTAGTGAGAGGATTATAAAATGTATAAAATACAGTGTTATCACGTGTAGTGTAATTGTCACGAGAACTAAGAGGAAATTTTGTATTAAAATGAAACTTTGAATACTTAAGTGATTAGACATTCAATTAGGGATTCATAAGATGAAAAGAGAAAGGAAATAAAATTTCACCATAAAACTATAAGTGGATCTTGACCTTTAAAGGAAAATGAGTGTGAGTGAGACTTTAAGAATCATAAGACATTTAACTAAATAAGTTTTATTAAGAATAAAGAGAAGGACCAATTGAATTAGAGAAACAAGAATTAGCAGTGTTGTTCCCAAGTGGCCTCAATACTCAAGAAAGGGGGTGAATTGAGTTTGTAAAACAAGTTCGCAAATCTTTCGCAAAACATTTGATAATTAATTTTTGTTGAAGCTATTAAATGGATAGAGGTAATTGGATGAATGAGATGAACACTTTCACTTAAAAATATAATAGCCAAAGGAGACAATATTCAAGCAATTCAATGAAACAGTGCACAAATGTAAAGAGAAAGGTTTAGAGAAACAAAAACAATAGTTTATCTTAATTCGATCACCAATCCACTTGTAATCTACGTCCAGTCCTCAAGCAAACACTCGAGATCTTCCACTATATCTTCAAGTTTCAATAGGTGCTTGATAACCTTTATAACCTTGAGCACTCAACACTTTAGGATACCTCACTCTTTGAGCTTGAGCCTCTTCAACTAAGGGATGCCTCACCCTTTACACTTTGGGAGGAATGTCTCACCCTCTTTACAAAGCAATTCAGATTGATAGAATGAAACTCTCACAAGAGTAATTGATACAAATTGAAGCTCTAATATGCTCTGAAAAGATATCTCAAGATTTTCACAAAAAACAGAGCAAGAACATTTTCAAAATTTGATTCTCGTGTTTAAGTATTAGATTGATGTTCTAAATTGAAGGTTAGCCATTAATGAAGCCCAAAGGCAAGTATTTATAAGTTATTGGAAGAAAGGAGTTGTTGGGTTTAATGGACAGCATTAAATGCTGATAAAATAGTCATTGGGCACTAACAGATTAGTGGTAAACGATTACATAACTTATGTAATCGATTATATGGCTGTTCCAACGTGTTCTTGGCTTTCTGGGCACTTGGTAATCGATTACCAGCTTGGTGTAATCAATTACAAGGCCTTTGACTTGCTTGTAATTGATTACCATGACTGTATAATCGATTACAAGGCTTCTTGAACGTGTTCTTGCCTTTTTGGGCTCATTGTAATCGATTACCAGATTGGTGTAATCGATTACAAGGCCTCTGACTTGCTTGTAATCGATTACAATCCACATGTAATCGATTACAATCCACATGTAATCGATTACAAGGCCTCTGTTTGCTATGTAATTGATTACAAACATCTTGTAATCAATTACCTTGGCCTTTGAACACATTTTTCAAGTCCAATTTGAGATGTAAGCCATTTTTAACTTTGAGAAACTTAGATTGAACAATATTGACATGTGTTTTACATAATCCAAGATTAAAATCAACATTTTCTTAAAATATGAGCTTTCAATAACAAGTTAATTACGAAGGATCTTGAAAAACCATTTGAAGATCTTTGAGACACTTAGAGAGCTTTTAACATTGATAATCTAGGACCTATATCTAATATACCTCTTTTGATCTTGGTCTTCTCTTTTGATCTTGATCTTCATCTTGACTTTGTTATCATAAAAAACTCATTTGGTATACTTTAAGACATAAGCATTCTCATTCTCTCCCTTTTTGATGATGACAAACTGATCATAGGAAAAAGAAAGAGTTTTTGCATTTGTGTATATTTGAGATTTAGGCGCAGCTCTCCCCCGTAATTTATGCATGATATAGGATAAGATTTTTCATGTAAAAGTTTAAAGCTCCCCCGTACACATGCAACAATAATTAGATTTCATTTTTCTCTAATCTCTCCCCCGTTAGCATTATCAAAAAGACATAAGCATTTTAAATGAAATTTCGGAAACATTTTTGCATAATCTCTTGATTAGCCCAAAAATAATCAAATATAGTAGCCAACAGAAATAATAAGATCATTAAGAGTCGTAAAGAGATATATTATATCATTATAAAAAATAAAACCCATAATGGTCCAAAGACAAATGTAAATCAGTCATGTACAATAATCAAAGTGAGAAACAGAGAGTTTGGTGGTTGGGTCTTCATGAGAGCAGAGGAGAAGAAGAAACGGTTCTAAAGAAATGACCTTTCGCGTGACAGAAAACCTTTTAAAACCCCTGTGTAATCGATTACATAGCTTGTGTAATTGATTACCAGCCTTTTGTTACCCCTGTAATCGATTACAATTTTGGTGTAATTGATTACCATGCTTCTGGGAACCTTGTAATCGATTACATTATTAGTGTAATCGATTACCTGAGTTCTGGGTCTATTGTAATCGATTACAATGGTTGTGTAATCGATTACATACTTGACAGAACCTTTGTAATCGATTACAAAGGCTTTGTAATCGATTACCAGTATACTCAAACTCAGATTTTGTGTTCCAAACAGCAAAAGGATCAATTTTGAACCTTTCAAATTAGTTCCAGAACATTTCAAATCAATTCCAAACATCATGCAAGCATATAGTTCAATCAGATTATGATCCAAAATACATAATTATGCAAAATGACTACTTTTACTAAGAATTACATCATTTGGATGGATTTGTGAAGTTTTTGAGTTTCTTGGAAGTTTTTGACATGAGGAAGCACCTGCAAAATAACTTAGGGGGAATTTTCGACGCTCAAGTTAGTATTGGATTCAAATATGATTAAAAATAAAAAAATTATGCAGCAAAAAGTCATAATTATGTAGAAAACAACATGTTATGCATCAAGATATCATATTATGCAACAAGATATCACATTATGCAGCAAAGCAATATATTATGCATCAGTTTTAGGTTTATGCAACAAATAATCAATTTATGCATGATTGATCCAATATACCAAGTTCATTTCTTATATAGAAAAATGCTTTTTTTGTTAAGGACTTAGTGAAAATGTCAGCTAGTTGCTTAGTGGTTTCTACAAATTCAAGCATGCAATCACCTTTTTGAATACGATCTCTTATGAAATGATGCCTAATTTCAATGTGTTTAGTTCTTGAATGCAGAATGGGATTTTTAGATAAGTTGATTGCACTAGTGTTATCACATCTTATTGGAATGTGATCATGCTCAAGACCATAGTCCAAGAGTTGTTACTTCATCCAAAGGATTTGAGCACAAGAACTCTCAGCTGCGACATATTCAGCTTCAGCTATAGACAATGCCGCACTATTTTATTTCTTGCTATGCCAAGAAACTAGTGAGCTTCCAAGCAAGTGGCATGTCCCACTAGTACTCTTCCTATCCATTTTGTATCTAGTAAAATCAGAGTCGAAATACCCAATAAGACTACATGAGGCACCCTTAGGGTACCACAAACCCATTTGTGATGTGCCTATTAGATATTTCATAATTCGTTTTACAACACAAAGATGTGATTCTTTAGGATTAACTTGATATCTAGCACACATGCATACACTAAACATTATATCAGGCCTACTTGGAGTGAGATAAAGGAGTGAGCCAATTATACCTTTATATTTTATAGTTTCTACAGATTTAACTCATTCATCCTTGTCCAAATAGCAAGAGGTGTCCATAGGAGTAGCCATATGCTTGGCATTGTCCATTCCAAACTTCTTGAGCAACTCATTGCAATACTTGAATTGGCTTATGAAAGTCCCTTCTCTTTTTTGCTTGATTTGGAGACCAAGGAAGACGTTAAGCTCACCCATCATGGACATCTCAAACTCACTTTGCATAATATTTGAAAATTCTTTACAAAGAGAGTTGTTAGTAGCTCCAAATATAATGTCATCAACATAAATTTGAACTAGAAGTATGTCATGCATTTTATGCTTTATGAAAAGGGTAGTATCAACTTTACCTCTAAAAACATCTTTTTCTAAAAAGAATTTGCTCAACCTTTCATACCAAGCTCTAGGAGCTTGTTTTAAGCCATATAAGGCCTTTTTCAATTTAAAGACATGGTTGAACATTTCAAAACTTTCAAAACCAGGAGGTTATTTTACATACACTTCTTCTTGTATGAAACCATTTAAAAAGGCACTTTTAACATTCATTTGATAAAGTTTGAAATCCATGATGCATGCATATGCAAGTAGTAATCTTATGGCTTCTAATCTAGCTACGAGAATATATATTTCTTCATAATCTATTCATTCTTCTTGATTATAGCCTTTTGTAACTAACCTAGCTTTATTTCTTATAATTAAGTCCGTTTCATCAAGTTTGTTTCTAAAGACCTATTTGGTGCCAATTATGGGATGATCATTGGGCCTTGGAACTAATTCCCAAACTTGATTTCTCTCAAATTGGTTTAGTTCATCTTGCATAGCCAAGATCCAATGTTCATCATTAATGGCCTCATTTATGTCTTTAGGTTCAACTTGAGAGACAAAAGTCATATGATTACATGCATTTCTAAGAGAATTTTGAGTGATTACCTCTTTTGATACATCACCTATCACCTTGTTGAGAGGGTGATATCTTGATGTCCTCCATTCTTTGGGAAGGTCCATGACTTATGAGTCCTCTTCTCTTGAGGAGTTAATGAATTTTTCTTCTTACTTCTTCGTTTCATTCTCTTCATTTTCCAGGTGGGTTCTTTCCAACAATTCTGCAACATCATCAACCAAGTCCTTTCTCGAACTATTTAGATTAGTTTCATAAAAAATAATATGTATAGACTCTTCAATGGTCATAGTTCATTTGTTATAAACTCGAAAGACCTTACTTTGTATAGAATAGCCAATAAATATTCTCTCATTAAATTTTGCATCAAACTTCCCCAAGTTATCCTTTCCATTATTCAAGACAAAGCATTTACATTCAAAGACATGAAAATATGACATATTTGGCTTCTTTCTCTTGTACAATTCATATGGGATTTTCTTTAAAATTTGCATTATTAGGGCTTTATTCATAACATAACAAGTGATGTTAACCGCATCTGCCCAAAAGTACTTAGGAAGGTTGATCTCATTGAGCATAGTTCTTGCTATTTCCTCTAAAGATCGATTTTTCCTTTCTACAATACCATTTTGTTGCGGTGTTTTAGGGGCAAAAAAATTATGTCCAATGCCATGTTCATCACAAAAGGTTTCAAATTCATGGTTTTCAAATTCACCACCATGGTCACTTCTTATGGATGCAATACAAAAACCTTTTTCATTTTTGATAACTTTGGCAAGCTTCTTAAGTGATTGAAAAGCATTATTTTTGTGAGCCAATAATAATGTCCATGTAAACCTAGAAAAATCATCCACAATCATCAATACATAGTAATTCCCACCAAAGCTCATAGTTCTAGAGGGACCAAAAAGATCCATGTGCAAAAGTTGTAAAGGTCTAGAAGTTGAAACCACATTTTTAGCTTTAAAAGAGACCTTTACTTGTTTTCTCTTTCGACATGCATCACAAAATTTTTCTTTTCCAAATTTAAACTTTGGAAGACCAATTACTAGTTCTTTAGAAACCAATTTGTTTAAGTGATCTATGTGAATATGAGCAATTCTTCTATGCCATAACCATGAATCATTTTCTTTACTCATAAGGCATTTAGCATCATTTGAGGAAATGACATCAAGACTAATCATATATATATATTATTGACCCTATGACCAACAAACTTAACATGCTTATCATCTTTGCCCCCAATTATGCAACAATTAGAATCAAATATTACTCTATTCCCCTTATCACATAGTTGACTAATGTTAAGCAAAATATGTTTGAGTCCTTCAATAAGCAGAACATTATCAATAAATGAAGAATGGTTCTTACCAACTTTACCAACTCCAAGAATCTTTCCTTTGTTGTTGTCACCATATGTCATATGACCATTCTTTTTTGGGACAAGGGAGGAAAACTTAGAGCCATCATCGGTCATGTGCTTGGAGCAACCACTATTGAGATACCAACTCGAGCTTTTGGTTTTCAAGTACACCTACAACATACATTCAAATTTTAACCTTTGGTACCCAAATTGTCTTGGGTCCTTGTGTGTTAGAGTTAGGCAAAGTGCACTTAGGAACCCCAATCCTTTTAGTTCCAATCTTGGTATTGATGTTCTTTCTAACAATACCTGTGGATGCACTATGCCCTTTTTTTCCACAATGAAAGTTTTTAATAAAAGGACTACTTGAAGTATTTATGGAAACAAAGAAATTTTTGTAAGATTTTTGTTAGTTATTAGGATTATACCCTAAACTGGTTTTTTGAAAAACATATTTTTGTTTCCCTAACAACACATTCAAGTTATCTCTTCTAAAAGTAAATTTTGCAAGAATGTTATTCAAATCTTTAATTTCTTTTTTAAATGCTTTTCATGATGAACAAGGTAATGATATGGATGTGTTATCATATGAGGAGCAAGTCATGCATAATGAGTTAGCATCAATAAGTCCTAAAGTCTCATTTTCAATCTTAAGCTCATTTATCTCCTTGTTTAAAATAGAAACTTTGTTTACCAATAGGGAGATTGTTTTGTTAGAGGATAAAACCATTTTTGTGAGTCTCATAAATTCATCATGCAATTCTTAAAAAGCATCTTGCAATTCATCATAAGAAGGTGGAGATCCTAAGTTAGAAGATGTTACCTCAGTACCACTCTCTTCGCTTTCTTCTCCTTGAGCCATGAGACAAAGATGAGCTTTTTCATCTTCCGAACTATCGGAGGAGCTCATGTCATTATCTTTCCATTCTATATATGCCCTTCTTCCTTTCTTTTCCTTGGAAAGCCTTTTCTCAAACTTCTCTGTTTTCTTATGGTACATAGGACACTCCATTTTCATGTGCCCCGATTTTCCACATTCATAACATTTTGGAGGAGTTGAGGATCCTCCTCCTTTGTGGTAGACTTTCTTTTGAGGGAGGGGTGGCCTTCTTTGGAATTCCTTCTTCTTCAAGAATCTTCCAAACCACCTCACAAGGAGACTAAGATTCTCCTCACTTAACTCAATATTTTCTGCATCTTCTTCACCATCTTCATCATCATCTTCAATTTTAGAAGAGGTGATTTTGAGTGCAATTCCCTTTTTCTTCTTATCATGCTCTTCATTTTGATTGAACTTATTTAGCTCCAACTCATGTTCTTGAAGCTTCCCAAATAAGGTAGCTAGAGACATTGTTGATAAGTCTCTTGATTCCGCAATAGTCGTTACTTTAGGTTGCCAATTCCTACTCAAACATCTCAAGACTTTGTTAATAAGATCTTCATTAGAAAATGTCTTTCCCAATGAGATAAGATGATTAACAATATGTGTGAATCTTTTTTGCATCTCTTGAATATTTTCACCTTGATTCATTCTAAATAATTCATATTTATGAGTGAGAGTGTTTATTGTAGATCGCTTTAACTTACTTGTACCTTCATGAGTTAATTGTAAAGTATCCCACATTTCTTTAGAGGTTTTGCAATTTGACACCCTAAAGAATTCATCATATCCCAAGGATGTGGTGATGATGTTCTTAGCTCTCAAATTGTATTGAACCTTCTTTTTGTCCTCATCGGTCCATTCATTTTTAGGTGTATTAATTTTCACTCCATCTTTAGTATGTGTGGCAACAAAAGCACCATTTTCAATGGCATCCAGCACTTCTAAGTCAATAGCTTCAATAAAAATTTTCATCATTTATTTCCAATAGGCATAACCATCCCCATTGAAATAAGGAGGTCTGTTTATAAAAGAACTTTCATTTGAAAAACCATTTGAAGCTATCACTTCTCTTGAAGCTGCTAAGCTCTTTATACAAGAGTCTAGCGCTGATACCACTTGTTACCAAGTGGCCTCAATACTCAAGAAAGGGGGTGAATTGAGTTTGTAAAATAAGTTCACAAATCTTTCGTAAAATATTTGATAATTAATTTTTATTGAAGCTATTGAATGGATAAAGGTAATTGGATGAATGAGATGAACACTTTCACTTATAAATATAATAGCCAAAGGAGACAATATTTAAGCAATTCAATGAAACAGTGCACAAATGTAAAGAGAAAGGTTTAGAGAAATAAACACAATAATTTATCCTGATTCGATCACTAATCCACTTGTGATCTATGTCCAGTCCTCAAGCAAACACTCGAGATTTTTCACTATATCTTCAAGTTTCAATAGGTGCTTGACAACCTTTACAACCTTGAGTACTCAACACTTTGGGATACCTCACCCTTTGAGCTTGAGCCTCTTCAACTAAGGGATACCTCACCCTTTACACTTTAGGAGGGATGCCTCACCCTCTTTACAAACTAATTCAGATTAATAGAATGAAACTCTCACAAGAATAATTAATACAAATTGAAGCTCTAATATGCTCTCAAAAGATATATCAAGATTTTCACAAAAAAAAAAGCAAGAACATTTTCTGAATTTGATTCTCGTGTTTAAGTGTTAGATTGATGTTCTGAATTAAAGGTTAGCCATTAATGAAGCCCCAAGGCAAGTATTTATAAGTTATTGGAAGAAAGGAGCTGTTGGGAGCTTTAATGGGCAGCATTAAATGCTGATAAAATAGCCGTTGGGCACTGACAGATTAGTGGTAATCGATTACACAACTTATGTAATCGATTACATGGCTGTTCCAACGTGTTCTTGGCTTTCTGGTCACTTGGTAATCGATTACCAGCTTGGTGTAATCGATTACAAGACCTCTGACTTACTTGTAATCGATTACTATTTCTATGTAATCGATTACAAGGCCTCTGACTTGCTTGTAATCGATTACCAGATTGGTGTAATCGATTAAAGGCACATGATTACATTCCCATGTAATCAATTACAAAGCCTCTGTTTGCTATGTAATCGATTACAAACATCTTGTAATCGATTACCTTTGCCTTTGAACACATTTTTCAAGTCCAATTTGAGATATAAGCCATTTTAACTTTGAGAAACTTGGATTGAATAATATTGACACGTGTTTTGCATAATCTACGATTAAAATAAACATTTTCTTAAAATATGAGCTTTCAATAACAAGTTGATTTTGAAGGATCTTGAAAAATCATTTGAAGATCTTTGAGACACTTAGAGAGCATTTAACATTGATAATCTAGGACCTATATCTAATATACCTTTTTTGATCTTGGTCTTCTCTTTTGATCTTGATCTTCATCTTGACTTTGTTATCATAAAAAACTTATTTGATATGCTTTAAGACATAAGCATTGACAAGTGTAAGGGAGGATTTGAGAAATATAAAATACTTATTTTAGTTGAATTTTATTAAGGACAAAGAGAAGAACTTTTTGAATTAGAGTAAAATGGATTCGGTGAAAGATAGGAGGATATATTCCCTAGTGAAGCTTAATAGGAAAAGTATTGAGGTTGAGGTGATATTCTTATACTAATTTTGAAGATTCAATGTTTATTTTAATATGGCTTATGGTTATAAAATGCACGATTGAAATCCTCTGTGATAGCATGCATTTGGCATTGTGCTTTTGGAAACAAAGTATTGGACCTAGAAACATTAGGTAGGTGATCGAGTCAGATGTGGTTTGCTTTTATAATCAGAAACATCAGATAGACAATCGAGTCAGATGGGACTGGTTATCATAAGAAACCTAGATATTAGTGATATTATGTAGTCGTATAGACGGTTATATAATGTCATGGATATAAATCGTATGGAACAATTGTATGGACGGTTGCTTTAATGCTAGTGGGAACGGTACAATGATAGTTTGGTGTCATTGAATATGCATTTGAGCATCATACAATTATGGCTGTTGTGGCATTTTATGCCTAAGAAGTGAGTGGGAGCTTACAGGATAGTGCGATCCATGATGGATCTCAAGGGGCGTCCGTGTATGGTGATCCACTTAGTGGCCTGTTTGTCACATTGTATACCCTTGGCCGTGGTGATCCGTTGCAACGCACGACGAGGACTTGACAAACACTATTACTTTTCGTGGTCCGACGTAGACTATCTTTTGAGGGGGGACAGATCTTCTGGAACGCTTATCTTTGATGTTGTGTCTAGCTCCATGGAGTAGGAACTGGTTCATTATGCATACAAATGGTCAATTCATACATTGTCATGGCATGGTCAACATACATATTGTGGAGGCATAATTATTATTTATACATCTATGGTGGATATCTGTTGTTATTGTGCTGCTAATATTTATATTATTGTGGGATATGCTTTCGATATATCTTTATAATGATATATATGTAATATTGATAATGACTTTGTCATTCATATTATTTTCCTTCGCTACCATGTTGGTAATGATGTAGGATATCTCACCTCTTGTTTATACTATTCTTGTTCTATGCAATTTTGGTTAAAAAATTGTAAAGGGGATGAGGATGAATCTCCTAGATCTTACTTGGTTTGATCTCCTGCGTTCGGTGATGGCGGCAATAAGGGGTTCTATTATTTTTGTCAGGATTATGTTCACCAGGGGTGCCAATGCTTGGCGAGTCAACTAGGTCGGCGAGTGTAAACAATATATTGGGGATCTGATCTTGACCGTGAGGAGAGCCCGGGATGGAGATCCTATCCTGACTCTCACTACATCAGTGCATCTGGAGTTTTCCTTGCCCATTCGGGAGCTATGGGGTGATCCGTTTCACACCCCTAGAGAGGACGAGGATTCTATAGCATCAGCTGCTAGGGCACCTACCCATAAGACCGCACTCTGTCCTGTCTTAGTGTCTTCAGATGAACCGGGGGAGGATCCAATGGAGTGCCCAACTCCTTAGACGTGGGCGTCGTTATGGGTAGTTTATGTTTCTTTTGTATTACCTATATAAAGGTTCTTTTGAGTATAATTGCATTTTGAAGTACAACTTGGTGTATTTTTTAGTGGTATGAGCAATGCGTCGCGCCATGTATGTTTTAAGGTAATTATCCAGTCTTATGTGCTGTATTTTGAGTATATCTTATTGAATTATATTTTCAAATGACAGCATGTGTATTTATTCATTCATGACTCATATTTTCTTTATATGCACAATGATTAAATTTAAAAACTTATTATTTGAGTTGTAGCATGCCAAAAAAATTTAGTGTCTGTGGTGTAATGATGATTGTGTCGTGGTTACTAAATCATGGGGTGTTACAGAAATGGCTTCCTGGGTGACAGGGGAGGCTGTTATAAAGAAACCTAATAATTGGTTATAGGTTATGGGTAACCGGTTATTAGCGTGAAGAAAAAAAAAGAGGGCCTCTATCAGTTGGAATAACTGGTTAGAGGAAAGTAGGTAACCGGTTATTTGCTTGAATTTAGAAAACACAACCTTTGTTTGCTTTATATAATCGATTATAGGAAAGCCCTAATCGGTTATTTTCATATTCCAGAGAGCACCAGGACAAACTAGTTACTCAATAACTGGTTATGAGGGTCTCATAATCATTTATTTTAGCTTGGCAGAGAACATTTCAATGTGCCATATTAATTCCAGAGACCAAGTAACCGATTATTCAGAAACATAGATTCTTCAAGAATTTAGTCCTTAAAATACCAACTTATGCCATCTTGAGAATCTTCTTAGCTTGGCCTCACTTTTATCAATTCTAAACACCATGAACGCAACCTAAAAACTGATTTTTCTTCTTCAAAGGCATCAAAATTCATTTTTCCACAGCAGGAATCTTGAAATTTGAGATTGGGGAACTTAAGCATGGATAAAGCACCTGCAAAAAAAAATTGGGGAAAACTCTAACGCTCAAGTCAATATTGGATTCAAGAGATAAAAATACAAGAGAAATTATGCAACAAATTATTATGCAACAGGGCATTGTGCAGCAAGGCTATTTTTCAAATTAAATGCATGATTGATCCAATATGCCAAGTTCGATTCTTATATAAAAGAATGTTTCTTTATTCAAAGGTTCAGTGAAGATGTCAGCTAGTTGTTTAGTGGTTTCAATAAACTCAAGCATGCAATTACCTTTTTGAACATGATCTCTTATAAAGTGATGCCTAATTTCAATGTGCTTTGCTCTAGAGTGCAAAATAGGATTTTTAGACAAATTGATTGCACTAGTATTATTATATCTTATAGGGATGTGATGAAGCTTAAGTCCATAGTCTAGAAGTTGTTGCTTCATCCAAAAGATTTGAGTACAATAACTTCCAGCTGCAACATATTCAGCTTTTGCAGTAGACAATGTCACTATTTTGTTTCTTGCTATGCCAAGAAATTAGTGAGCTTCCAAACATATGGCATGTCCCACTAGTGCTCTTCCTATCCATTTTGCATCCACCAAAATCAAAATCGGAATAACCAATTAGGCTACATGAGGCACCCTTAGGATACCACAAGCCCATTTGTGAAGTGCCTATTAGATATTTCATAATTCTTTTTACAACACATAGGTGTGATTTTTTAGGATTTGCATGAAACCTAGCACACATGTACACACTAAACATGATATCTGGCCTACTTGCTATAAGATAAAGGAGTAAGCCAATCATACCTTTATATTTCTAGATTTCTACAAATTTACCTCATTTATCCTTGTCCAAATAAAAAGAAGTGCTAATTGGTGTAGCCATATGCTTGGCATTGTCCATTCCAAATTTCTTGAGCAACTCCTTGCAATACTTGAATTGACTTATGAAAGTCCCATCCCTTGTTTGCTTGATTTGGAGACTAAGGAAGAATTTCAGCTCACCTATCATAGATATCTCAAATTCATTTTGCATAATGTTAACAAACTTCTTGCAAAGAGACTCATTAGTAGTACCAAATATAATATCATCAATATATATTTGAACAAGAAGTATGACATGCTTTTTATGCTTGATAAAGATAGTAGTGTCAACTTTGCCTCTACAAAAGTCTTTTTCTGAAATGAGCTTGCTCAACCTTTTATACCAAGCTCTAGAAGCTTGTTTTAGGCCATGCAGGGCATTTTTTAATTTAAAAACATGGTTAAGCAGTTCAAAATTTTCAAAATCAGGAGGTTATTCCACATACACCTCTTCTTATATAAAACCATTTAAGAAAGCACTTTTAACATCTATTTGATAAAGTTTGAAATCCATGATGCATACATATGCAAGTAGTATTCTTATGTCTTCTAATCTAGTTATGGGAGCATATGTTTTTTCATAATTTATGCCTTTTTCTTAATTATAGCTTTTAGCAATAAGTCTAGCTTTGTTATTATTATTAAGCATGTTTCATCAAATTTGTTCCTAAAGACCCATTTGGTGCTAATTATGGGATGATCATTGGGCCTTGGAACAAACTCCCAAACTTGATTCTTTTCAAATTGGTTTAGTTCATCTTGTATGGCCAAGATCTAATGTTCATCATTAATGGCCTCATTTATGTCTTTAGGTTCAACTTAAGATATAAAATCCATATGATTACATGCATATCTAAGAGAGTTTCGAGTGGTTATCCCTTTTGATACATCACCTATTACTTTGTCAAGAGGATGATATCTTGATGTCCTCCATTCATTGGGAAGATCCATGATTTATAAACCATCTTGCCTTGGGAGATCAAATGAGCTTTCTTTTTGCTTCTTGGCCTCTTTCTCTTGGTTCTCCAAATGTGTTCTTGACAAGATTTCTATAACTTCATTAACCAAATCCTTGTTGGTGTATGCCCTAGTGGCCAATATATTTTGTTTGTATTGACATACATTATATTATGCTATTTTATATATGAGGCATTTCATTTATTGTGTTCTTTTTGATAAACATAATAAAGTCCTTAGAATAGTAAGTTTGATGCCATAGGACATCAAGTGGATGACTTGATCGTGAGATCCTTTTGGTTACAACACTATTCTTAAATGTCCCTAGTCAAGTATTATTGTTAATTAGGACAACAATAATACATTGAGACTAGTATGTGTAGAGGCCCATGACCGCATCTCACGGGTCATGGATATGAGATATCAAGTCTTCACATTGGTACATATTAGAGTAATGATGTACTGGGATGACCCACCATGAGAACGCTACATGGATCGTTACGTGAGTGTCATAAGCGATTCTCATAGTGATAATGGTGTTTGTGGTCCTTTGACCTCGAAATCACTACGATTCCTACATGAGGAGTTGTGTGTTTTAATGCCATCAAACGTCATCTGTAACAAGGTGATTATAAAGTTGGTTATTGGACATACCGCAAATCATGCAGGGATGTGAGTGACCTAGATGGAATTTGTCACTCCTACATAACAGAGCGATATCTTCGGGCCCCCGATTGAGTGAGATCGCGAAATGCATGGCCATGCTCAAATGAGTCAATATGAGATATTGATCTCATTTATTGTTACAAAGTCTACTCGAGTATCGGGAAACGAATGATTGGACTATACAAGGGTGACGCATTCCATGCCTTGTGTTCAATCTAGATATCTTGACAAAGGGACTAAACTACACGGAAACATTGATCACAGGATAGGTTATGTCAAATCACCGACATTCTCATTACTTGGGTAGCAGTGATGTGTTGCTAGATACCGCACTCGTTGTTTGTAATATTAAAATGAGATTTTAATATTACTACCAACGTCATGAGAACCTATCGCACACTTAGAAACAGACTAAATTGGAGCAATAAGGATCCAAGTTGGACTCGGATTCAATTGTGGGCCTAACTCATGATGGGTTTTAGGGTTGCACTGACTTACCTTGCTTTTGCTCGCACTCACTTAAGGCAGCCACTATTATAAATAGTACTCATTAAGGGGCTGCTATATACGTTACATCACAACCCTAGCCGCACCTAAGAAAGTGAGTGAGAGACGGTGAAAGGTTCTTCTCTTCTATTCGCAGCTAGCACCGCGAAACATAGGCGTGACTCCTTTTGCAAGTCTGTTCGTGTGGATACCGCAGAAACATCGTCACTATTACGGTGTTGGTGATTCACCTCGCTTGTGTTTATCACGCTTCAAGAGGTAATTTTTAAAAAACTCGGATTATGGACTTTTCGCATGGATCCTGTGTGGGAATCCTATTATTCCGCTGCGAGATATTTTGATCCGCAATTCCCAACAATCCTTTCTTAGACCATTTGGGTTAGTTTCATCAAATGCAACATGAATTGATTCCTCAATGGTCATAGTTCTCTTATTATAAACTCTAAAGGATTTACTACTAAAAGAATAACCAAGAAATATTCCCTCATCGGATTTAGCATCAAACTTTCCTAGGTTATCTTTTCTATTGTTTAGAATAAAGCATTTGCAACCAAAGACATGAAAGTGAGAAATGTTTGGTTTCCTTCCTTTGTATAGTTCATAGGCGGTTTGCTTTAAAATTGGTCTTATTAAAGTCCTATTCATGACATAACAAGCAGTACTAACTGCGTCTGTCCAAAAATACATAGGAATATTTATTTCATTGAGCATAGTTCTTGCTAACTCCTCTAAAGATCTAAATTTCCTTTCAACTACTCCATTTTGTTGTGGAGTTCTAGGAACAAAAAAATTATGCTCAATTTCATATTCATTGCAAAATATTTCAAATTATTGGTCTTCAAATTCCCCACCATGATCACTTCTTATGGATGCAATGCTACAATTTTTTTCATTTTGAATAACCTTTGCAAGTTTCTTAAATACATGAAAGGCATCATTCTTATGAGCAAGGAATAGAGTCCATGTATATCTAGAGTAATCATCCACAATCACCAAAGCATAGTAATTACCCCCGAAGGTCATAGTTCTTGATGGTCCAAAAAGATCCATATGTAAAAGTTGTAAAGGTCTAGTAGTAGAAACAACATTTTTGGCTTTGAAAGAGACCTTTACTTGTTTACTCTTTTGACATGCATCACAAAGTTTATTTTTCTCAAAATTGAGCTTTGGAAGACTAATTACTAAATCTTTAGAAACAAGTTTGTTTAGGTGATCCATGTGAATGGGAGCAATTCTCCTATGCTATAGCCATGAATCACTCTCTTTATTCATAAGACATCTTGCATTTTGGGAGGTAATATCATCAAGGTTAATCATGTATATGTTATCAATTCTATGACTAACAAACTTAACTTACTTATCATCTGTACCTTCAATTATGTAACAATTAGAGTCAAAGATAACTTTATTTCCCTTGTCACACAATTGACTTATGCTTAGCAAGTTATGTTTGAGTCTTTCTATATACAAGATATTATCAATTGAAGTAGAGGGAATCTTACCAACTTTTCTAATTCCAAAGATCCTTCCTTTGTTGTTGTCCTCATATGTGACATGACCATGCTTCTTAGGTTCAAGAAAGGAGAACTTGGAGCCATCACCCATCACATGCTTGGAGCATCCACTATCAAGGTACCATCTTAAGCTTTTGGTCTTCAAGCACACCTACAACACATATTTAGATTTTAACTTTTGGTACCCAAATTTTCTTGGGTTCTTGTGTGTTAGATTTAGGCAAGGTGCCCTTAGGAATCCAAATCATTTTAGTTCCATCCTTGGTGTTTATGTTCTTCCTAACATTGCATGTTAAGGCATTATGCCCTTTCCTACCACAATGAAAGCATTTGATAAAGAGCTATTAGATGTACTTAACGAAAGAAAGAGATTCTTGAGAAATTTTTGTTGGTTATTAGGATTAAACCCTAAATCGGCTTTTTGAAAAACACATCTTTGTTTTCCTAGCAATACATTCAAGTTATCTTTTCCAAAAGTAAATTTTGCAAGAGTGTTTTTCAAATCTTCAATTTCAATTTCAAATGCTTTACATGATGAGAAACATGAGGGTGTAGGTGCATTATCATGTAAAGAACAAATTATGCATAAAGAATTGGCATCAATAAGTCCTAAGGTCTCATTCTCAATTTTGAGCTCATTGATCTCCTTGTTTAAAATAGAAACTTTGTTTATCAATAAGGAGATTATTTTGTTAGAAAATAAAACTATTTTTGTGAGCCTCATGGATTCATTATGTAATTCTTCAAATGCATCTTGCAATTCATCATAGGAAAGTGAAGAGTCTAGGTTAGAAGAAGTTAGCTCGATGTCACAATCTTCTTCTTCTTTGCCTTTAGTCATAAGGCATCGATGAGCTTCCTTATTGCTCAAGCTATTGATGGAGTCCATGTCATTGTCATCTTAAGCAATGTAACCTCTCATTCCTTTATTTTCTTTTGAGGGTTTCCTTTCAAATTTCTCTATTTCCATTTAATAGACGGGACACTCCATCTTTATATGCCCCAGTTTTCTGTATTCATAGCATGTTGGAGTAGATAAGGTTCCTTCCCCTTTATGATAGGCCTTCTTAGGAGGGAAATGTGCCTTCTTTGAATTCCTTTCTTCTGAAGGAATCTTCTAAACTTTCTCACAAGGAGACTAAGATTCTCTTCATTTAGCTCAAGGTTTTCTATTCTATCTCCATCATCTTCATTATCATCTTCAATAGTGGAGGAGGTGGCTTTGAGTGTAATCCCCTTTTTCTTCTTGTCATGCTCCTCATTTTGATTGAGCCTATTTAGCTCTACTTCATGCTCTTGGAGCTTCCCAAATAAAGTGGCTAATGTCATTGTTGATAGATTCTTTGACTCAACAATTGCCGTCACTAAGGGTTGTCAATTCCTATTTAAATAACACAATACTTTGTTAATAGATCTTCATTAGGAAGTCTTTCCCAATGAAGCAAGATGATTTATAATGTGTGTGAATCTCTTTTAAATTTATTGAATGCTTTCTCTTTGGTTCATTTTAAACAATTCATATTCATGGGTGATAGTATTTATTCTTGATCTTTTTACCTCACTTGTGCCCTCATGGGTTACTTGTAAGGTATCCCATATTTCTTGGGCGGTCTTACAATTTGATACCTTAAAGAATTCATCATACCCCAAGAATGTGGTAATGATGCTCTTGGCTCTCAAATTGTATTTAACATTCTTTTTGTCCTCATCAGTCTATTCACTTCTTAGTGTATTGATTCTTACACTATCAACTACATATGTGGTAACAAAGGCGCTATTTTCAATGGCATCCCACTCATCCAAATCAATAGCTTCAATAAAAAAAAAATTTCTTTCTTTCTAATAGGCATAACCATCCCCATTAAAATAGGGGAGTCTATTTATAGAAGAACTTTCCAAAGAAAAATCGTTTGAAGTCATCACTTCTCTTGAAGCTGGTAAGCTCTTTACACAAGAGTCTAACTCTGATACCACTTGCTACCAAGTGGCCTTAATACTCAAGAAGGGGTGAATTAAGTTTGTAAAATACTTTTACAAATTTTTCGCAAAACGTTTGATTATCAATTTTTGTTGAAACTATTAATTGATAGAGATGAATTGATAGATAAGATTGAAAGCTTTCACTCACAAATAAGACACCAAAGCAAGAAAGTATTCAAGCAAGCCAATAAAATAGTGCACAAAAGTAGAAGATTAGAGTTTAGAGAATCAAACACAAGATTTATCCTGGTTCAGCCACTAATCCACTTGTGGCCTACGTCTAGTCCTCAAGTAATCTCTCAAGATTTCCACTATAACTTCAAGTTTCAACAGGTGGTTATAACCTTTACAAACTAGAGCACTCAACACACTTTGTGATACCTCATCCTTTGTGCTTAAGTCTCAACAATAAAAGGATATCTCATCCTCTCTTTTATAATTTATACAGAGTATGAATGATAAGAAACTCTCTCAAGAGTGGATAATACAAATTGAAGAACAATGAGTATAAAGGATTCACACTTTGAAGCTCAAAATAGAGTATTGATTGAAAAGATGGTAAAACTCATATTTAATGATCAAGAAGGATTTTCAGAATGTTTTTTCAACTAGTAATTAATGCAAAAACACTTTCATTTATAGCCCAAAGTATTTAAGAGCCATTGGTGGTGGTTGGGGGCATTAAATGCTGAATTATAGCTGTTGGAGAACCATTTCTGGCTGCCCAGATAGCTAGTTATTACTGTTCCATAACCGATTATTTGGTTTCATAAGAGCTTTTAAAACAAGCCAATAACCAGTTATGGAAAACTCATAACTGGTTAGGAGCTTTTAGAAACAAAACATGGGCTTCTGACTCTAGTGAATAATCGATTATTGAATATCCATAATTTGTTATTGCACTCTATTTTTGAGAAACCAATTTTTGAAGGATCATAACTTATTGGTTATACATGCGTTTTAAACAAATGACCACTCGTTAGAAAGATCATTAAGTTTACTTTAATATAAAACAAGTTCCAAAAAAATACTCAAAAAGAAATTAAAGATATGGTTAAATCACTAACCAAGGTTTAGTTTTGAAAAGAACAAACTCAATAAAATTTTCATAGATTTGTACTTCCATCATAATTAGCTTTTCAAAAAATAGTTTGTTAGGCATTTTAACAATTAGGAAACACTTGTAAATATTTTAAAACTTATTTGAGTTTCGGGGAATTCCTATTTACCTTTACACGTAAGACCTAAGTCTTATAAGCTAAATTTGACAAAACTTGGAACTTGATCTTTGCGCAACCAAACCTTTCTTGTGTGTTAATCATCAAAACCGTTGCCATTTACATTTTAGTGAGAGTGGGTTATGGCCAAAGCATGTTCTTTGTCTTAAACTTACTCTTATCTTTCTATTGACTTTAAATTAAATTTATGGTCTTTGCATCTTGGAGGTCATAGCCAAGCCATATTGGAAAGAGAAATCTTGTCGATTTTATGTTATTATTTCTTGATTCTAGTTGATGAGGTTAAAACAAACTTGGAATGAATTTCCATGTATGATTAAAAAAAAAGGTGGTTATGGTTTCAATGTGAATAATAAGTTAGAACCGTGTGCTCCACGTGTGAATAGGGTGGTCTTGGTTTCAATGTTGACTCTTTGATTTTCTATGTGTGTTTGTTAGTCAAGTTGATTAATGAGAAAATGGTTGGTTGAAGAGATAGTCAATTTGGTCATAAAAAAAAAGCCATGGTCGTGACTTATCTTGGTTGAGTTCTAAAGATTTAACTTGATTAAATCACAAGTTAGGATTAATTAGATGATTATATGTTATTAGAGAGTAAGTTTGACCCTTGTGGTTAATTATGTTTGTTAATGGTTATTTGAGATATTAATAATTTTATGAAGAAATCCTAGTGTTTCAATACTTGTAATGATTAATTGGATGAGTTTGTAAAGATGGTTTTATTGTAAACCTTGGCCGTGACACGTTCTTGATTAATTGTGCTTGATATTGATATTGTGACATATTCTTAATCCCTTGTGCTTGATATTGATTAATCGAGGTATTATAAGTTTTGGGAGGAATTCTAGCAAAATGTATTCTTAAAGTGACCATATAGGTCTTGAGTTGGCCATGTAGGCCAAATGATAATTCAAGGGGATACCGTAAACTCCTTGTATGTGCTTGAATTTTTGTTAGTTGACCGAATGGCAAGTAATCTTATTTATGTTCATTTTGATATTTAATTAAGAATTAGATGTCTTTAGCGTTGTTCATTTGTTGAGAATTTGTTGAATATGATGAATAAAAGGGTATTGGATACTTATTGTGTATTTGATGTAACACCCCAAATTTTAGACTATGTTACAGAACTGACAAAATTACACCGTTTTGTGTTTTCTGTGTAATATAAAAATAATTTAATTATTTTGATACTATTTTTGATTATTTTGTGTGATTTGCTCCAGGTCGGAAAATAATAATTTTCGGGCCGAAAAAAATTCTTATTTTAATTAATTGGAGCTGGGGGATCTTACTAAATCAAATTGATTGATATATATATATTAATCTTATAATTTTTTGATTTAATCTGTACAATAAAATAATTTTATATTATTATAATATTATTTTATTCAACAGTACCTACTGTCTTAAAAACAGTAAAAAATTTGCTAGTAGACCTAAAAAAGTTCGTGGGGCCCATGTTTAGTGTAACAGTCAACGATTCTGACTAGACAGAATTCTAAACCAATGAGAATCAGTCAACGAAAATGGCTGGACTGTTTTAAACCAATAAGAATGAGTCAACGAAAGAAGCATAGACTTCTTTGTGGACCATTAGATTGTAAAGCTTGTTTTAGAAGCTTTGATCTTAACCGTTGATCCGATCAATGGTGTAAAACGAATCCTGATAAAACCACTAAGTAATATCCACCGTAGATGAGATCAATAGATAGGAAACCAAGTTGAATCCAATGGCTAAGATGAAGTCAACAATAGTGGCTTGAATTTGATTGGTAACTAATTAACCCTAATTTAATTAATCTAATGGCCTAATTAACAAGTTAAGTAAACTAATTAGATATCCTAATTTTAATTAGAGGTTATAATATATGAAATAATATGTTTAATTAATTAGTTATATAGTTAGAATGTTAATTAAGATTGATTAGGAAATTTAACCTAACTAATTACCTAATTAATTAGCATGCAATTAGGTGTAAATTGAAAACAATTAATTCCCTAAACACTCAAGGAGTCCCACGGTTTTGGCCGCAGCTTGGGGAGGCTTCTACATGAATCTTGAGCAATCCAAATAGCCATGCAAAGTCAAGTTGATGACATATGCCATGTGCACATCCATGTGCATCCAATTGGTGATATTTTGAGTCAAGTATATCACTTAAATCTCTATGACTCTCATGGCAGCAGCAGCCCCATTTACTCTCTCAATATTCATTTTTCTATTTCACCAAAAAGCTTTCATCTTTTCTTCTAAAAAATTCCAAGAACACCAAAGCATATTTTCCTTCCTTTTCTCACCATATGGTTCGGCCCTAGCACCCTTGAGCACCCTCACTCACCTATAATTTTCACTCTCATCATTTCCTAAAGCTTAACAACATTCTAAACACTTTCCATTTAGAAAGTTTTCCCAAAATCCCACTCTAAGTGCTTCAAAATCCCACTTCTATCTTACTTCCCTAGAGGTAAACTTTGATTTCTATGGTTTAAATTCATGTTTATGATTTTCTAAACCATGTTTGTTCCATGATTTGTTATTAAAAAGCTTTGTATATGATTTTACTAATTATTTTAGAATTGTTAGGAATTGTTTGTAACTTGTACGAAAACAAGGAGAAGGAGAGGAGTTTAAAAAGCTTGTCTTCAAGAGGTAAGAGAGAGATTTTACCTCACCAAACATGTTTTGGTGGTGTGGGGATGGTTGTGTATGGTGAAAAACCCATAAGGGTTTATTCACTTATTGTTTGATGTCTCTTTGTTTGTGATTTTGGTGTTTATGGTTTTATATTTTTGATTGCATGTGTGATAATATGTCTAAAGCTTTGATAATATGCTTGAATGGATAATTTTGAATGCATGCAAGTGTATGAGTAATTTAGGATGTGAATAATATGATGAACCGATTTTATGAGAGCTCCAAAGAGCTTGAGGCTTACGGCCTTACTAGGGTCAAGAGGACCAAAGTCCTAAAAAATGATGGATTTAAATGAGAATTAGAGATTGAAATGAAAAGGGATTGAATTTAAAAAAATTTGAGTATAGTAAAGTAAAAGGATTTTGAGAAAACAATTTGATTTAATAAATGAGTTATGAAATTAATTCGGGTGTCAATACTTGAAGTTTATTGACGTATGGCTCACCCTATGGGTTTAAAGGTGCGTCTGTAAAATTTGAGCTGTGATATGTGGAGTAAATGAAAGAAATAACATTTTTGGGGAAACAATGCAAATACCAATTTTTAAAGGGGTAATATTATAATTTTCATTTTTAAAAGGGGCCATATTGTAATACTGATTTTTAGAGGGGCAATATTATAATTTTTGTTTCTAATGGGGTCATATTGTAATTATTAATTTTAGAGGAATTATATTGTAAATATTTTATAAAAGAGGGACTATCTTGTAAATATTATTTTATGAGGGACTATTTCGTAAAAATAAATTTTATGAGGGACGATTTTGTAAATATGAATTTTATGAGGGATGATTTTGTAAATATGAATTTTATGAGGGACGATTTTGAAAATATTAATTTTATGAAGGACTATTTCGTAAATATGAATTTTATGAGGGATTGTTGTGAAAATATTATTTAAGTGAGGACTAAAATGTAAATATTATGTTTTGAGGGGTTATTATACAAATATAAAAAATAAAGTCAAATTTTGGTGTTAAATGAGAAAAATAATATTTTTGATTTAAAACGTGTGAAAAATATTTTACGCGATTGAGAAAATGCAAAAATATGGTTTCGCAATGAAATTATAGTAATGATACTGTTAGGCCTATATGAGGACCTCGAATATGAGATAAAGAAATTGAATTGAGAATATGAAATAATGAATTAGAATTGTGAATGGTGCATAGTACATGCATTGGAAAAGTCCGATGGACTGAATAAGGCTAATTGCCTAGGAAAGAATACACCTCCTGAGTGGGTGTGATATGCGTAGTGTAGGTCACTCATTGACCTTTGGGGGCATCGGGGTGCGGGTTGCCTACAATGGACAGTTAATAGAGCTTCTGTACCGTAGGTTAGACTGATGCAACACACCAATGATCCGGACCGAGACACTATCCCTAATCAAAATTTGATAAAGACTGTGGTGCATATGCTAGATGTGTAAAAATTGAGCATGTGGTCTGAGGCATATTAGTGCAGACAGATCTTTTCGATCACTCTTTCTGATATGAGTTTTAGCTCCATGGACTAGGAAATTGAGTCTGTATGCATACATGTAGATAGTGAGAGCATTATCGTAATAATGATTTATGATAATTGATTTATTGAATATTTGATTATTGATAATGGCATGATTGTAATTATTGCTTATTACATGAGTTATGATGATAAATGATGTTGGTGGCATAATTGTAAATATGTATGATGTGCTGGTATGAGATATTGTATGTGTTTATCTTCATTGCTACCATTCTGGTATTAGCGTAGGTGATCTCACCTCTTTCTATGTCTATTCTATATTGTATTTATAATTTTAAAGACGTTGAGCGAGAACTTGAGCAAGAAGCTGAGGAAGAGTAGATTTCGGTATAGGATGTTGAGTTCTAAAAAATGGAGGTGCCTTGTTTCTTTGGGTATACGAGATTGACGTTTCGTGGAGGATTAGAGGCGTGGCTCGTCGACCTAGAAAGAAAGCGTATTTATTACATAGGGGACTTAAACATTATTTTAAGTAGGCCATATCTTGAATATTAGGGTGAATATTAATGTACACCTAGAGTTCCCATTGTCAATTAGGCAGTATTGGGGAGTATACTATCGTACTCCGAGTGCGATTAGTATAGTGTCGTCTGTGCGGATACCTGTTCGTAGGACTTCGCGTCAAGTCGGACTTCTATCTTCTGAGGAGTCTGAGGAGGACCCGTCTGAGGGTTCTACTGTGTAGTAATACTTGGACAGTATTTCAGTTTAAATTAAAGTTTAAATATTTTGAGAGTCTAGTTTGTAAATATTTAAATATGACAATACTATGACTTGTGTATATACGATGTAAATAATTTGTGACAATATTGTTATGTTTTTATTTCCTGTTAAGTTTATCTTACTATCATCAAGAAATTTTATAACTCGTATTTACATCACAAAACACGATTTTCCAATGAAGAGGTAATTTGGTAATTGAGTAACATGAAGTGTGACGCCCTAAGGAGGGTGTTACATTAGTTGGTATCAGAGCCCAAGTTAGAGTCTTTTGGGTTTGTGGGTAGGTTTTTCTTGTTTGTGCTGTGTGAATCTCTGATGTTGAACACAGAGATATATTTTGGTTTCCGAAACGAGACGATATTGTGTGAAATAGTTACGTTTAATTCATCATGTTTTAATTTTTGTTCATCTTTGAAGAAAGATAATGGAATGTGGTGAACATGAGTATGTGGACGCGAGACGTGATGAAGATCGTATAGCCGCAGCTAGAAGTGTGATGCAAAAGATGATTGAAGTAGCAGTACAACAGAGACAGATGATCGTTCAACAACAGGAACTGATAATCGAACTTCATAGCTTATTGGGATTGGAGCAGCCACTGGATGCGAGAAGCTGTAATTTAGAGCCTTCGATAATCCAAGATGGAAGGAAGCGTAAGGTCGATTATGTTCAGCAAAAGCCGTGTGTACGATCACCGGGGAAGCAACAACGAACAAAGAGAGGAAGTACTAGTGATAACAATTTTGGTCAGACCATGGCATCATCAATAAAATGTTTTAAGTGTGGGAAAAATCATCTCACCAAAGATTGTCAGCATAAGAAGATTATTTGTTATGGATGTGGGAAGCCTAGACATTTCTCCAGAGATTGTGATCAACTGAAGATGGAATCTTCCATTAGTGATACACGTATTTCAAAATATTAAGAAGAAGAAAGAGCTAGTGCAGAGAGTGTAGTGCGAACGTTCAAATACAAAAACTTAAGGAGTGAGGAAATTGTGCCATAGAGGGTAATCTTAAAGCTGTATTGTATAGTGCGTAAGGTAACCCAGTCTCTTGTGATCTGTGACTGTGTAAATCTTTTGGGGTTATCTGTGTTTTGTTCTTTTCATAATACTACTTCAACTTCTAAACTTGTTATTACTACTCGAGTCTGTTTGAAACTATCCTATTATTATTGGAGTTTGAAACTTTTCTGTTGATCTGGTTTGTCTATTTCTTTCTCAAATAGACTGAGTAGATCAAGTTGACTTATCCATGTCTTCGTTATAGTGTGATCGGAGTATTTCTACTCTTCTTGTTAAACTTGTTGTTTATACTCAAGTTTTCTAACTCTACCCTATATCTATTGGATATCAAATCTTTTCTATTGATTTGATTTGTTTATCTAAAATTACAACTATTTGAGAGCCTAACTTTATAAATGGATTGGTTATTTTTTTACCATATCCTATTAGATTGTTGCAATGCAATTTTAGTGTTTCCTTGACTTGAGATTTTTGGGTTTGAATCCAAAAAGTTCATTTCTAAAATTATTGGACCATGTTCATTTCGAAATCTATTAGACCATCTCAAATTCTTTGTTGGACTAATCTAGCAATCTATCGAATAGTCTTATTACTTTTCCTTATAACCTTCAAAGTGTCTTTCATGTATCTCAATTAAGAAGGAGTTATGCGTAAAACTAGTCAAATGCAAATTCTGTTAGAAGTTCAACTCGTGAATTTAGATTGAGTGTTGAGATCAAATAAAAAGGTGGTGGTGTATACTTCAAGGCAGTGAAACGTGCATGAGAATAATTATTCAATTTACGTTTTAGGATATGCAATAATCATTTTGCAAGGAAAATTTGAAGACATTTTCTTTCTTATAAAGTTTATAATAATTACAAGGGCTTGAAGTACCTATACAATCAAGAGGGGCTTGGATATAAGGAAGAGACGATAGATAGAATTTTCAAAGGACTTGTTGGAAAATTGTGTTCTAGAACAAGCTGGTTGTTGGGGTGAATTTCTACCATTGATAGAATTCACATACAATAATAGTTTTCGTTTGAGTATAGGGATGGTACCCTATGGGGCATTGTATGGGAGACAATGTAGAATGCCATTGTGTTAGTATCATGATGCTGAAAGTACTGAGGTAGGACCAGAATTTGTGCAGCAGACTATTGAGAAAGTGAAAACGATTCAAGGAAAGATAAGGACAACTCAGACACGACAAAAGAGTTATGCTGATAAAAGACGAAGATCGCTTGAATGTGAAGATGGTGATCATGTGTCTCTACATGTGACACCTATGACTAGAGTTGGACGAGTGATTAAGTCGAGGAAACCCACTCCGAAGTTTATCGGACCGTATCGGATACTCCATTGGACATCGTACAAATGAAGAAGAATTTAACCTACGAGACGTTTCCAGTCAAGATTGAAGATCGAAGGACAAAGCAACTTCGAGGTAAAGAAATCGCATTGGTTAAGTGGTTTGGAACGATGTAAGCGGTGAAGTCACATGGGAATTGGAAGATAAGATAAGAGAGTAGCATCCATTTTTATTTTAAGTGTGTCAAGTTTCGAGGACGAAACTTCTTTTTAGAGGGGGAGTATTGTAACACCCCAAATTTTAGACTATGTTACAGAAATAACAGAATTACACTGCTTTGTGTTATCTGTGCAATATAAAAATAATTTGATTATTTCGATGCTGTTTTTGATTATTTTGTGTGATTTGCTCCGGGTCAGGAAAATAATAATTTTCGGGCTGGGAAAATTCTTATTTTAATTAATTGGAGCTGGGGGATCTTACTAAACCCAATTGATTGATATATATATATATTAATCTTATAATTTTTCGATTTAACTGTAATAAAATAATTTTATATTATTATAATATTATTTTATTCAACAAGACCTCTTGTCTTAAAAATAGTAGAAAATCTGCTAGTAGACCCGAAAAAGTTCATGGGGCCCACGTTTAGTGTAACAGTCAACGATTCTGACTGGACAGAATTCTAAACCAATGAGAATCAGTCAACGAAAGTGGCTGGACTGTTTTAAACCAATAAGAATGAGTCAACGAAAGAAGCATAGACTTCTTTGTGGACCATTAGATTGTAAAGCTTGTTTTAGAAGCTTTGATCTTAACCGTTGATCCGATCAATAGTGTAAAACGAATCCTGATAAAGCCACTAAGTAATGTCCACCGTAGATAAGATCAATGGATAGGAAACCAAGTTGAATTTAATGGCTAAGATGAAGTCAACAATAGTGACTTGAATTTGATTAGTAACTAACTAAACCTAATTTAATTAATCTAATGGCCTAATTAACAAGCTAAGTAAACTAAATTAATTGTTAATTAGTTATAATTTAATTCTTAATTAGATATCCTAATTTTAATTAGAGGTTATAATATATAAAATAATATGTTTAATTAATTAGTTATATAGTTTGAATGTTAATTAAGATTGATTAGGAAATTTAACCTAACTAATTACCTAATTAATTAGCGTGTAATTAGGTGTAAATTGAAAACAATTAATTCCCTAAACACTCAAGGAGTCCCACGGTTTTGGCAGCTGCTTGGGGAGGCTTCTACATGAATCTTGAACAATCCAAATAGCCATGCAAAGTCAAGTTGATGACATATGCCATGTGCACATCCATATGCATCCAATTGGTGATATTCTGAGTCAAGTATATCACTTAAATCTCCATGACTCTCACGGCAGCAGCAACCCCATTTACTCTCTCAATATTCATTTTTCTATTTCACCAAAAAGCTTTCATCTTTTCTTCTAAAAAATTCCAAGAACACCAAAGCATATTTTCCTTCCTTTTCTCACCATATTGTTCGTCCCTAGCACCCTTGAGCACCCTCACTCACCTATAATTTTCACTCTCATCATTTCCTATAGCTTAACAACATTCTAAACACTTTCTATTTAGAAAGTTTTCCCAAAATCCCACTCTAAGTGCTTCAAAATCCCACTTCTATCTTACTTCCCTAAAGGTAAACTTTGATTTCTATGATTTAAATTCATGTTTATGATTTTCTAAACCATGTTTGTTCCATGGTTTGTTATTAAAAAGCTTTGTATGTGATTTTACTAATTGTTTTACAATTGTTAGGAATTGTTTGTGGCTTGTACGAAAACAAGGAGAAAGAGAGGAGTTTAAAAAGCTTGTCTTCAAGAGGTAAGAGGGAGATTTTACCTCACTAACCATGTTTTGGTGGTGTGGGGATGGTTGTGTATGGTGAAAAACCCATAAGGGTTTATTCACTTATTGTTTGATGTCTCTTTGTTTGTAATTTTGGTGTTTATGATTTTATATTTTTGATTGCATGTGTGATAATATGTCTAAAGCTTTGATAATATGCTTGTATGGATAATTTTGAATGCATGCAAGTGTATGAGTAATTTAGGATGTGAATAATATGATGAACTGATTTTATGAGAGCTCCAAAGAGCTTGAGGCTTACTGACCTTACTAGGGTCAAGAGGACCAAAGTCTTGAAAAATGATGGATTTAAATGAGAATTAAAGATTGAAATGAAAAGGGATTGAATTTGAAAAAGTTTGAGTATAGTAAAGTAAAAGGATTTTGAGAAAACAATTTGATTTAATAAATGAGTTATGAAATTAATTCGAGTGTCAATACTTGAAGTTTATTGACGTATGGCTCACCCTATGGGTTTAAAGGTGCGTCTATAAAATTTGAGCTGTGATATGTGGAGTAAATGAAAGAAATAACATTTTTGGGGAAACAATGCAAATACTAATTTTTAGAAGGGCAATATTATAATTTTCATTTTTAAAAGGGGCCATATTGTAATACTGATTTTTAGAGGGGCAATATTATAATTTTTTTTAATGGGGTCATATTGTAATTATTAATTTTAGAGGGATTACGTAAATATTTTATAAAAGAGGGATTATCTTGTAAATATTATTTTATGAGGGACTATTTCGTAAAAATAAATTTTATGAGGGATGATTTTGTAAATATGAATTTTATGAGGGATGATTTTGTAAATAAGAATTTTATGAGGGACGATTTCAAAAATATGAATTTTATGAGGGACTATTTTGTAAATATAAATTTTATGAGGGATTATTGTGAAAATATTATTTAAGTGAGGACTAAAATATAAATATTATGTTTTGAGGGGTTATTATGCAAATATGGAAAATAAAGTCAAATTTTGGTGTTAAATGAGAAAAATAATATTTTTGATTTAAAACATGTGAAAAATATTTTATGCGATTGAGAAAATGCGAAAATATGGTTTCGCAATGAAATTACGGTAATGATACTGTTGGACCTATATGAGGACCCCGAATATGAGATAAAGAAATTGAATTGAAAATATGAGATAAAGAAATTGAATTGAGAATATGAAATAATGAATTAGAATTGTGAATGGTGCATAATACATGCATTGGGAAAAGTCCGATGGACTGAATAAGGCTGATTGCCTAGGAAAGAATACACCTCCTGAGTGGGTGTGATATGCGTAGTGTAGGTCATTTGTTGACCTTTGGGGGCATCGGGGTGCAGGTTGCCTACAATGGACAGTTAACAGAGCTTCTGTACCCTAGGATAGACCGATGCAGCACACCGATGATCCGAACCGAGACACTATCCCTAATCAAGATTTGATAAAGACTGTGGTGCATATGCTAGATGTGTAAAAATTGAGCACGTGGTCTGAGGCATATTAGTGCAGACAGATCTTTTCGATCACTCTTTCCGATATGAGTTTTAGCTCCATGGAGTAAGAAATTGAGTCTGTATGCATACATGTAGATAGTGAGGGCATTATCGCAATAATGATTTATGATAATTGATTTATTGAATATTTGATTATTGATAATGGCATGATTGTAATTATTGCTTATTACATGAGTTATGATGATAAATGATGTTGGTGGCATAATTGTAAATATGTATGATGTGCTGGTATGATATATTGTATGTGTTTATCTTCATTGCTACCATACTGGTATTGGCGTAGGTGATCTTACCTCTTTCTATGTCTATTCTATATTGTATTTATAATTTTAAAGACGTTGAGCGAGAACTTGAGCAAGAAGCTAAGGAAGAGTAGATTTCGGTAAAGGATGCTGAGTTCTAGAAAATGGAGGTGCCTTGTTTCTTTGGGTATACGAGATTGACGTTGCGTGAAGGATTAGAGGCGTGGCTCGTCGACCTAGAAAGAAAGCGTATTTATTACATAGGGGACTTAAACATTATTTTAAGTAGGCCATATCTTGAATATTAGGGTGAATATTAATGTACACCTAGAGTTCCCATTGTCAATTAGACAATATTGGGGAGTATACTATCGTACTCCGAGTGCGATTAGTATAGTGTTGTCTGTGCGGACACCTGTTCGTAGGACTTCGCGTCAAGTCGGACTTCCATTTTCTGAGGAGTCTGAGGAGGACCCGTCTGAGGGTTCTGCTATGTTGTAATACTTGGGCAGTATGTTAGTTTAAATTAAAGTTTAAATATTTTGAGAGTCTAGTTTGTAAATATTAAAATATGACAATACTATGACTTGTGTATATACGATGTAAATAATTTGTGACAATATTGTTATGTTTTTATTTTCTGCTAAGTTTATCTTACTATCATCAAGAAATTTTATAACTCGTATTTACATCACAAAGCATGATTTTCCAATGAAGGGGTAATTTGGTAATTGAGTAACATGAAGTGTGACGCCCTAAGGAGGGTGTTACATTTGACATTATATTGCTCCTTGATTATTCAAGTTGAGCTTGAAATTGGTATTGCTCCCTTAATTCTTTAAGGTTGAGCTAGAATGTGAATCATACTTGTGTTTAATTAAACAGTGCTCATGGTGTATGAATTTGAATTGTTTATGAGAATTTTGGGGCATTTATCCTAGAATGGGAAGGAAAATGATTCTGATATGCTTTTCTCACTTAAAGTATCCTTTTTATATGAGCTGTTGTTTCACTTGGTATAGTGGATTTTGGAGTTGATCCTTTATGGGGAAAGGGTATCCAAAATTTCATTAGAATCTTGGATATGATCCTTTGTGAGGAAAGGGATCTTGTATTCTTAAAAATTCCTCATTATGTTTTCTCACTACATTTTTTATGAACCGTCAATATGTCATATTTTTACTATTCAATTCTTTGATTTTTCCTGTTCTTTTTATATTTTTTTATTGAACTTTGTTAGTAAGTTTTGTTATATTTTTAGTTTTGTTTAATTGTATTTTTATTATGTATTTTGTGTGTTTTTGTCAGGTCATTGCACATGGAGAAGATTGGACCTTCAAAGAAGCAAGAAAAAGAGGAATTTTTCATTAACATCCAGCGCTCAAGCGCTGGAGTGGAGCGCTTGAGTGCCCAAAGCATATGCAACAGTGGTGATTCAATGACCTAGTGCTTGAGCGCTGGGAAGGCAGCGCCTGAGCGCGCAACGTGCAATGCAGCGCGTATCCGTTTAAGTGACTCAACGCCCAAGCACCCAAAATCCAGCGCCTAGGCACTGGTTCCATAACAGACCACGTTCTTTTCCAAAAATAGGGGAATTGCACCACAATACATTGAGACTTTACACTTTGCACATCACACAGAAAATCCCTAATCCTGATAGAGTAGTTTCGCAGTAGCAGACCTTGGAGGAAGGCTTTGAAGGGAGGATTTCATTCTTGAAGGCTAGAAGATCATAATCACTATAAAAGGGGTTTTGATTTCTCTTTCCCTCTAGTTTTTCCCTTTTTTGGGTTTTCTTTCCATGGGTTTGTATTGTGATATGAGTTTATTTGTATTGAATATGAGTAGCTAAACCCAAAGCTAGGGCTATGGGAGATCTTGTTTTTATAATTATTTGGGTTTGATTTCTAATTTGATTAAAGTAATTTCTTTTAGGATCTATCATATTACTTGCATTCTTGTCATAACTTGATCACTTTTGGCATGTTTTAATTCATTGTTTGATCGATGACCATCCGCATTTCATGAGTGGATCTATATGGTAAGCTTCAGATTAGATTAGTGAATGACCAAACATCAATTTTTCCTACTAATGGAATTGACAAGTATGTTAGTTCATCTCTTGAATTGATGCTTAATGCATTCTTAATTAATTCGACTAAATGACCAAATAAGTGATTTAATTTAGAGATAGAATATTGTTTCATTAATGACCATTGGGATTCAATAGCAGGTAAGATAATATTGGCAAAAGAATTACCTTACATCATAAATGAAAGAAAATCTGAATAATTAGATTCAAGTTAATCTTGCGCCCTAGTCTCTCTCTCATTGATTATCTATTCTTTGTTTGATTGTTCAATGTTTTTCTTTATTTATTTTTTGATTTTATCTTGAATTTCTTCATACAGTTTTGATTGTCTGGATAACAAAGAGTTTTACGAATCTAGTAATTATCATTTAATCCTCGTGGGATCAATAACTGAGACTCAAGTCCTATATTACTTGGCGATAGAATGCACTTACTCTTAGTGTATTTTATGCGTATCAAGTTTTTGGTACCGTTGCCGGAGAATAAGTTTGGTAATATTAGAAGCGAAAAGCTCTAGTTAATTTAGATGCCTTTTTATTTTATTCCTTATTTTTTTTATTTTATTTTATTTTATTTTTAATTAATTTGTCACTTCATATTTTTTGTTTATACTTATTCGATCTCAGTTTGCTGATTTGACATTTGATCTAGAAATTGAGAGAACAACTCGCAGGTTAAGAAAATAATCTTATATTAAAGTTGTGACAAAAGATATAAATAAGATGGAGAGACAACTAGTATTTGAGGCGAATCGTGAAGAAAGAGCTACCCTAGTAGAGCGAACCATGCTTGAGTACTCCATGTCCACTGCTGAAGGGTATGGAGGGAATATTATAAGACCAGCTATGGTGGCTAATAATTTTGAGATCAAACCAGCATTGATCTTCATGATTCAAAATTCTGTTCAGTTTGGTGGATTGCCCTCGGATGATCCAAATAAGCATTTGGCTAGGTTCTTGTAATTGTGTGATACTATAAAGTACAATGGGGTGACAGATGATGCAATTCGATTGCGATTCTTTCCTTTCTCTCTTAGGGACAGAGCAAGTCAATGGTTAACGTCACTACCAAGGGGTTCCATTACTACATGGGATCAGTTAACACAATAGTTTCTGGCTAAGTATTTTCCCCTTCTAAATCTGCTAAGTTTAGGAATGACATATCTTCTTTTGTGCAGTTTGACATAGACACTCTTTATGAAGCTTGGGAACATTTTCAAGAGTTGTTGAGAAAATGTCCACATCATGGATTTCTCGTATAGTAGTAGGTTCTTACTTTTTACAATAGTTTGTCGCCTGCAAATCGTTCACTCATTGATGTCACTGTGGGAGGTACAATTTGGAGGAAAATACCTTTTGAGAGCTAAGCATTGATTGAAGAAATGGCTCTGAATAGTTTTCAATGGCAAAATGAGTGCCAGGTTCCTAAGAAACAAGTAGGTGTGCATGCTGTTAATTCCTCTACTACTATTTTGAGTCAATTGGAAGCATTGACAAAGAAGGTGGAGACTTTGATGATAGCAAACAATACAGCCCCACTAATCATTTATGAAGCATGTGGAGGACAGGGTCATATAAGTTCAAACTGTCAAGTTAGTAATCCTTTTGCCCCCGAGCCTGAAGCAGCAAATTTTATTGGTAATTCTAACCGGTAATAGTACAATCCATATTCCAATATGTACAATCCCGGTTAGAGGGACCACCCTAATTTCAAATGGGAAAATCACTAGGGCTATCAGCAGAGCCAGTAGAGAGCTCCACAACCACCTCCAAGTTTCCAAACACCTGCAGAGAAGCCAAGCTTTGAAGATTTAGTAATGAAGTACATGCAAAATTCAAATGCTAGAATGAATAGCATGGAGACTTAGATTAGCCAGTTAGCTACATTGATGATAGCAAGGGAATCAGGGACAATGCCTAGCACTACTAATGTAACACCCCAACTTTTGGCATAATTACAATATAGTCCCAAAATGTACTGTTTTGTGAATTCTGTGAGCAGTAAATTAAATTTGACTGTTTCGTGAGTGTACTTGACTGTTGTATGTGATTTGCTCTGAGTCAAGAAAATAATAATTTTCTGGCCGAAAAAAACTTATTTTAATTAATTGGAGCTGGGGGATCTTACTAAACCCAATTCTGATTGATATATATATTAATCTCGTAATTTTTTGGATTTAACTGTGCAATAAAATAATTTTATATTATTATAATATTATTTTGTATTACAGTACCTACTGTCTTAAAAATAGTAAAAATCTGCTTCGGTTTGACCGCAGATCTTTAAAAGTACTGTGGGACCCATGTTTAGGAAAAACAGTCAACTGTGCTGACTGGACAAATTCTAGCCAATGAGAGCAAGTCAACGAAAGTAGGCTTAACTTTCTAAACCAATAGGAAAAGGTCAACGAAGGGAGCATAGACTTTCTTTTGGACCGTTGGATGAAGACTTAGTTAGGAAGCCTTTAACCTTAGCCGTTGATCTAATCAATGGTGAGATTAGAATGCTAGTTTCATGACCAATTGATGTCTACCTTAGATGTAATCTATGGCTCGGAATTAAAGATGAATCAATGGTTAGAATTAAGTCAAAAATTGTAGGCTTGAATTTGGTTAGTAGCTAATTAAGCTTAATTTGACTAATCTAATTACCTAATTAACAAACTAAGTGAACTAACTTAATTCTTAATTAATTATAATCTAAATACTAATTAGATATTCTAATATTGATTAAAGATTACAATATATGTTAATATATATTAAACTAATTGATTATATGATTAGAATGTTGATTTAGTTTTAATAGGATAATTAACCTAACTAATTGCCTAATTAATTAGCATATAATTAGGAGTAAATGGAAAACAATTAAGCCTCTAAAAACTTGAAGAGCCACACGATTTTCAGCAGCCAAGGAGGCTTGTTGGTCAAGTTCTACTAGCTTCTTGAAACCTCCAAATGGTCATAAACCATGTGCACCATCATGTGCATTTGATTGGATATTTACTTAGCAAAATCAAACACTCAACCTCACCCAAAAAGTCGCTCACGGCAGCAGCCCTTTAGTTTGCCCTGTTCACTTTTATTTTCACACTTATCTTAATTAAGCTATTCATTTCCTCTCCAAAAATACCAAGAACTTATGCATACTTTTCCTTCCTTTTCTTTCTCTCTAATTCGGCCAAGCCCTCACCCCACACAACCAAACCTCTATAATTTTATCTCATCATATTTCCTAAACCCAAATCCTATTCTAAACACTTTTTATTCACAAAGTTTTTCCAAAATCCTACTCTATCTTGTCCAAAATCCAACCTTTTGCTTACTTTCTTAAGGGTAAGTTTTGTTTCTTTGGTTCAAAATTTGATTTCTAATTTTTCTAACCATGATTGTTTCATGGTTTTTCAATATTAGACATTGTATGTGTTTTTACTAATTGTTTAAGAATTTTAGGGATTTGTTTGGGAGATTGCACGAAATTTCAAGAAAGAAGGAAACTAACCGATTAATTGTCTTCAAGAGGTAAGAGGGAGATTTAATCTCATCAACCCTAAGTGGTGATGGGAAAATGGATTTGATTGTGTATGAAGAATCCATAAGGATTCGATTTGTGTGATTGTTTATGGCTTTTATTATTTTTGTGATTGTTTAGATGCTTTCCTATTTGTGATTTATTTTGCTATGCATGATTATAGCTTTCATTATTTTTGCTATGCATGTTTATGGTTTTAAATAAATTGTATGTATTTTGTATGTGATTATATAATTGCATGTGTTTATAATTATATAATTATTAAAATAGGATGTGAATAACATGTACGATTTGCATGAGTGTTCCAAAGAACACATTATGAGGCTCACGGCCTTACATCCAAACCGAGAACCAAAATGTTCTCGGTAATTTTTTTTTTTGAAAATTACCGATTTGAGGAATCTAGGTAAAATAATCAAATTAAAGTTGATTTAAGTTTAATTATGGCCAACATGCCATTTAGTGTATAATTAAATGCCATTTTATTTACTAAGATAGGTTAGGTAATCGTTTTACAACATAAATTGATTCCAATGAATCATTGAGAAAATAAAAGGAATAAATTCAGTTTTAGAATTTTAACTTAGCAGACATTAGTTTAAATAAGAATTAAATTAGACGCTTGAAAAATACTAATGTAGAGCTCATTCCATAAATTTTGAAGTGCGTTAGTAAGTTTCAAAGTGAAATTATTGGGTAAAAATAAAATAAACTATATTTAGAGGAAAACGTTAAAAATACCTTATACTGATTTTATAAGCAAAATGCTGCCAAAATTTATTAAAATTAGACGCATAAAATGAAAAGATTCCATACTATATTTAGAACACAAGAAAAATACTCTACGTATTTTAAATATACTAGATATAGTTTTACACATATTGAAAATAATAATTATAAGCTATTCGGTTAAGAAAATGAATTAAAAATCCTACGCGATTGAGAAAATGATTTAAAAAGATTTTATGATGTTTAAAAACGTCAAAATATCTTTACGCAATTTAAAAATGTTTGTGAAAACGACGAGATTGTGAAAACACGATAAAATTCCTACGCGATTGAACAATACTGTGAGTTTTGCTGTCGGGCCAAAGTGGTGGACCCAGACATATTGCAGTGTAGTACTGTCAGGTGGGACGTACTATACTTTGTTATTTTGTGACTAAGGGTATTTTAGTAATTTTTCATAATTATGGTAAAATTTGGATAATAAGGGTATTTTTGTCATTTTAGATCATACTTAGAGTGTTGTGCCAATTTGGGTTATAATTGGTGATTGATTGATTGGTCATGCGAATTACACCGTGTTTTGGTGTGATAAGCGTAGTGTGGTTCATTTATGAACTTGGAGGCGTTAGTGTGCGGAGAATTCCACATGCGGACAATGGGTTGCTCCTCTAGGCCGTGGTAATCGGCAACACACACTAATGATCTTGACAAGCACTATTCTTAGTCGAGATCTTGAGGGGACTATTAAGTACTATGCCTGTGGTACACGATGTTGGACTGTGTACTACTACACGATGTTTTGGACTGTGGGCTATAGACACAAAGATTTGACAGTGCAATAGTTCGGTTGGGCAGCCATAAAGTATTATTAGTTTCTAATCGGATCATTCTCTCATATATCCGTGTTTAGCTCCATGGAGTAAGAACAAGTCAGTGTGTGTATCATTCATCATCTGCATTTTAAATGTTTATTATGTTCATGCATTATTTGCATTTTACTGTTCATGCATCCTCTACACTTTACTGTTTACCATATTATGTGATAAACTATATGATGTATTGCTTTAATATATATTGTATGATATGATGATATATGTTATTTAATATATATATATATATATATATATTGCTTTGTTATATTATGTATGATGTATGAAATAGCTATACTGTATATGATGTAATAGCATGTGTTATTGTAATATCTGCTTGCCATTGTAATACCTGTTTGTGTTGTCATTTTCTTAATTGCCATGCGGGTAATGATGTTGATTGTCTCACCTCTTTATTGTATTGTTCTGTTTTGTTTTCTGCTTTATGTTTATATCACCGAAGACTAGAATGGCGGCAAGGCAAGATCAATTAGGTTTCTTTAGACTTCAGTTTCTCGAAGGCGCTAAGGCTTGGTATGTCCACTGGGACACAAGACACATAGAGTACAGTGGTAATGTGACTTTATCAGTAAGTAGGACTCAAGATGGGGTTATTACTACACGTTATACAGTTGCTTTCGTAGAGATCATTTTACCTATTAGGGAGTTGTGGGACGAGTTTCACTATACCCCTAGAGAGAACTTCGATACACTTTTGGGTCGAATTTCTATCGGTCAAGACATTCCTAACTAAGGAATTTGTCTTATGACGAGGGCTCATATCTTAGGTGTTATGTTTGAGTAGTATAAGAATGCCTTTTATTGTTTCTATTAAATCTTAATAGTTGTAAATTAATTGTATACTTCAGACAAGAATCACATGTATATTATGATGAGTTTATGTTTGTTATATTTTGTGTTCCATGTTATTTTATTTAAATGTTATAATTATAAAAAGAAAAAAAATATACCACAAATATTATTCAAGTATCAAGTGTTTTACAACATGGGTAAGGATTTTATTTATTTTTATTTTTCTGCATCATAAATGTGACATCCCCAGAAAGGGTGTTACAACTAAGACTAATCCAAAAGAACAGGTCCATGCAATTACCTTGAGAAGTGGTAAAGAACTTGGGGATCCCTCCTAGAAGAAGGAAATGCCAGAGTATAAAGATACTTTTGATGAGTCAGCTAATGTTAAAGATGAGAAGGCAAATGAAGCACCTAGCTCATCAGGAATTGAGACCAAGAAAAATGACATTCTTATTGAAGATGTCTCAATTCAAGATGTCAATAAAGCAGGAGAGGTTGAGAAGTGTAACACTCCAAAAATTATTTATTTTATGATAAATAGTCATTTTATAATTTTTGTGATTTTTGTGAATTTTTTTGGAACTGTTGATTATTTTAATATATTTCTCAATTTGTGTGTAAGTTGAGCGGAGCCGGAAAAATAAAATAATTTTCCCAAGGTCAGAAAACCTTGGATTATGGAAACGTCGACAGGGGATCTTACTAAACCTAAGGCTAGGCACAGTTTACGAGGTTTACATTTTTCAAGATTTTATAGATAAAAAAAATCACTGTACCATGAAATTATCCAAAGAATAATAAATACTATTCTTATTAACTATGACTTTTGTCCACTAGATAATAATTCTAGTAGAGTATTAATCATCTTTTCTAGAATGTTCATTTTATGTGACATCACCTTGATGACATCACACAAGTGACATCATCGTTGACTTTTCAAAAGGTGAGTTTTAGCTTCTTGAAGAAGCTTTGGAGGAAGCTTCTTAGCACATTCCTATTGGCTTGTTGCAAAAGCTAATTTTCCCTCTCTCCTTTGTAAAGCTACATGGCCAAGGGGGGAAAGGTAACCAAAATCCAACATGTTTATTTTACTCTTACATTTCAAAAACCTTACTATCACTTTCTCTTTCTTACAAAGCTCTCATCTTTTCTTTTCTTCACTTTTCTCTTCTCCTTTTTCTCTCCAAACCGCTGGCCACACACACACACCACCATCACCTCTCCATTTTTGTTTGCTCCAACTAATCACATTTCTTAAATCCTCTCATCACCATGATCATTTTCTCTTTGGTGAACATCAATTGATCCCTCCATTTTCACCATTTTCTCTCAAGCCCTAGACTTGGAGCTCTTGAGGTAATGTTCTTGAATCTTCATTTTCTCTTCTTGATTTCGTGATTCTTGGTCCTCTTTGTGACCAAGGGCTTCTCTTTGAAGACTTGATGGTTGATTTTGGGAATTTGAATCTCTTAGGGTTTTGTTGGAGGTGTTGGACGAATTTCAAGAGGCATCAAGGAGCTTGTTCTCTTGTTTTCTCTTTAGGTAAGAGGGACATCATCCTCTTCAACCTATTTTGGTGGTGAGGAACACATCATTATGGTAATGGTGAGGAACCCATGTGTGGGTTACCTTTTTGGTTGTGTGATCTTTAGTTGTGTTGTGATTGTTTGTGTGGTATGATCTTAACATATGTTGTTGTGAAACTTGGTGCATTTGGAATACTTGATATGTTTGGAGTTTTTCTGCACTTCCAGTGGGTTACACGGCCTAGGCCGTGTAAGGGTACACGACGCCATGTAAGGGTACACGACCATGTAATATGACAGGTCATGACAGTGAGTGAACTGAAATGGAAATAGTGCTGTATTCCAGAGGAGTATACAGCCTAGGCCATGAAATGTGACACGGCCGTGTAGGCCAGGCTATGTAATATGACACGGCCGTGTAGGCCAAGCTGTGCAATGTGACACAGGTGTATAATTTGGATGTTGAAAAATGGTTGGGTTTCTAGTTTCTTTGGAGGCTCACGGTCTCCTTGGACACTCGATATGAGGCTTTTGTACTAAGTTAAAACTTAGTTAATGGAACAATTAGACAATTAATTAGGACATCATAAAATGTAAAGGGTAAAGAACAAGTCGTTAACCTATAGCTTAGAGTGGTCATTGGATAAAGAAAGAACATGAGTGTGAGTGAGGTTATGAGGAACTTAAGATAATTACTTTAAGTGAGCTTGATCAAAAACATAGGAAATGACCTATCTAATTGAGAGTGATAAATGTTGGATGAAAAATACTGGAGAATTTTCCTAGAATGGTTAACGGAAGAATATAATAAAATTGAAGCATGACAATCTTATCAACTTTAAAAAGTATGACTTATTGTGGGTCCGAGAATGGGACCAAGGATTGTTGATAAATGATTGGGCTTGATATGGCATGTGATTTTGGACAAGTTATGCTATTATTGTCAATCTATATATGTATATATGTATGTATTGAATCCACATGCATTAAGACATGATTGAGAAAGTCTGACATGATGAGCATGATTGAAACATGCATTGAGAAAGTCCAATGGACTATGTTTGAAAGGCTATATGCCTAGGATTTGAATCACACCTATGTGCGGGTGCGAATAGACAAGTATAGGTCATTGGTTGACCTTGGGGGCATCGGGGTGCGGGTACCTCACAATAGGTAGTTAGTAGCTCTTCTGTTTGTGGGGCAGACCAATGTAAATGCACCGACGATCTGGACCGAGACACTATCCTATATCGCGACTTAATGTAAATTGTCTTGTACAATGTCATGATGTGCACGTTGATAAATTGAGAAATTATAGCACTTATTAGCCACAGCGGCTAAGTTACAAACATGTTTCCTGATCATTCTCTCCGATTGTTTGTGTCTAGCTCCATGGAGTAGAATTTCGATATCATATGCTTATGCATAGTAAGTCAACATATTATTTGGCATTTATTCATATGATGATTTGAATTGTTATCTTATTGATGTTATAACTGCTTGGATTTATTAAATTGTTTACCATTTGCATCTTGATGTTGCTTATTATTCTTGAAATGCTATATGGGCGTCTTGCACCGTTTTGTTTCTTTATTGCCATAATTGGTATTGAATGTATGATGTCTCACCTCTTTTCTGTATTTCTGCTATTCTATCTACTTGTATGTTTCTCTGAAGACGTCGGTGAGGAAGGGGAAGTGCATGAATTCCATGGCTTTTGGCCTAATTTTGACTAGTTATCTGTTTTGATCATGGCGTCCCATCCGCATGGCTTCTTGGGTTATACAAGATTGACTTTTCATGGAGGTCTGGACTGTTGGCACATCAATCTGGGTACGGATCACTGTGTCTACCTCGGGGACGTGACTGTGTCTCTTGCTTGGGGATGTTATGATCTGCCTATCTTTACTTTTCATGCTCGCCTATATTTAGAGTTTTACTTGCCCATACGCGATATGTGGGATGAGCGTTATTACTCCCCACAAGAGGATTCTTTCTTATCCTCTGCACGGGCCCCTGCTCGTAACTCAGTTGCTTTGATGAGGGTTTTCTCTGACGAGGAAGACCCTGAGGAGGATCTAACTATGGTTTCTTCTCATTTGCTTTAGGGGCTGATGCTATTGGTAGCCGCTGACGGCTATCTGTAAATCTTTTGGGGGCCTGATGTTTTGTCTTTTTGGTAGGCTATATATGTGTAATCATTTTGGGGGCATGTAAAGTTTCTAATTTTTTTTTGTATATCTAATGATGTATCTAAACAAGTATGATATAAAATATATATATATATATATATATATATATATATATATATATATATATATAAATATATATAAGTTTGATGTATGAATGTATGATTTACTCTTCATGTTACTTTCTGTTGTAACCATGTATGATCATCTGATTTTATTTTATAACAAAAAAAAAAAAAGAAAAAGGATTCACCAAATTATATATATGATTACAACTAAACAGGCTTAATTATATTATAATGAACCAGGTCTTAGTTTATGCATTTTGTTTCCGTATCGTGGTTATGGTGTGACGATCCCTCCTCAAAAAGGGGCGTTACACAAGTTTGGTATCAGAGCCCCGGTTTAAGTTTTCTTTGGGTCTTTGTGGTTAGGTCTGTCTTATTTGTGCTATGTGATCCTCTGTGTTTGGTATTCCGAAAGGATACATCTAATTCTTCTTTGTGTTTTTCATTTAGTCTACCCTAAAAAAGTGAAATGGCAATCGGTGGAGGCATGCCCGCAGTAATCGAAGCAACGTAACAAATGGCAGACGTCATTGCACAACAAACTGAGAAAGCTGCTGAATAGCAGGAAAGGGCTGCACAACAACAAGAAGATTCAGTCGATGCTCAAAATCTATCGGAGTTTCGTTGCAACAACCCTCCTTAGTTTAAGGGAGAATTTGATCCAGAGAAGGCTAGTCTTTGGATCAAGGAGCTGGAGAAAATTTTCTAAGGTATGAACTGTGCCGATGACAAGAAGGTAACCTATGCTGCTTTTATGCTGATCAGAGACGCGAAAGATTAGTGGAACGGAGTGCAGAGATTTCTAGAAGCTGAAGATCGAGTAATCACCTAGGAGGTATTCAAAAATAAATTCTTGGATAAGTATTTTCCATCAAGTGCAAGGCATACTAAAGAGATGGAGTTCCTTAGTTTGAGGTAAGAGAACTTGACTATCAGCGAGTATGCCGCGAGGTTCGAGAGCTTGTCCAAAATTTCAACATATTTCTAACACCAGCCGGACGAGGTGTGGTAGTGTCAGAAATTTGAGGAAGGATTGAGGCATGACGTAAAAAGGGTGGTCATAACCTTGAGGATCAACTAGTTTTTAGAGCTGTTGGATACATGTCGTCGAGTAGAAGATCTGGATCAGGCACCGGACACAAAGAATCGTAAATTTGGACCTACTAGGTTCTAAAGGGGAGTGGAAACAATACAAACTGCTTTCAGAAGAAACCCTATTCCCGACCACCGGGAAGTTTACAACAGTCATCTAGTGGAGGTCTCAGTGAAGGTTGTGGTGGGAACCGAATTGGTCAGAATGTGGCATCATCTCCAAAGTGTTTGAAGTGCAGGAAGGATCACCTAACGAGGGATCACACCATCAAAGGAATAATCTATTTTCGATGTGAAAAACCTAGACACGTCTCTAGGGACTGCAATCAAGCTAAGGCAGAGCCTTCAGTCAACACTGCACGAGCTGCAAAACCACAGGCAGAAGGCCGAGTCTACACTATGAGTAGAGCGGAAGCCTTCGAATATAAAGATCTAATACAAGGAGAGGGTACCATAGGAGGTAATCTTTTGACTATACTATATGACTCTGGGGCAACCCACTCTTTCATTTCTTATGACTGTGTACGATGACTTAGTTTACCTGTGTCTTCCTTACCTTTTGACTTGACTGTTTCTACCCCTACTACTAAACCTATTGTTACCACCAAAGTTTGTTTAAATTATACTTTAATGGTTGAAAGTCGAATCTTCTCCGTTGATTTGATCTGCTTACCTCTTTCCTAATTAGAAGTAATTTTAGGAATTGATTGGTTGTCTTCTAACTATATCCTGTTAGACTATTCTAGTAAAACTATAGTTTTCCCTATGGATGAGGTTTCTAGATTTTTGACGGCTAACCAAGTTTGAGCTTTCTTGAAAGAAGGAGCTCAGGGATACATGCTATTGTCTTCCTTAGAAGTCGAGGGCAAGATAAATTTGGATGTTATTCCGGTAGCTAATGAATTTTTGGAAGTCTTTCCTGATGACATACCTAGTTTACCGCCAAAGTGAGAGATAGAGTTCACCATTGATCTTGTGCCTGGATCTGGTCCAGTATCTATAGTGCCCTAAAGGATGTCACCATCAGAGTTAGTTGAGCTTAAGAAGCAGTTAGAAGAACTATTGGAAAACCAGTTTGTTAGACCTAGTGTGTCACCATGGGGAGCACCAGTGTTGCTAGTCAGAAAGAATGATAGGACTTCGCGATTGTGTGTGGACTATCGCTAGCTAAATAAGGTCACAATCAAGAATAAGTATCCACTTCCAAGGATAAATGACTTGATGGATCAACTGAAAGGAGCAACAATATTCTTTAAGATCAATCTGTGATTGGGCTACCATCAAATTCGAGTAAAGGTTGAGGATATTCCTAAAATGGCTTTTCTTACCCGTTACAGTCATTACGAATATCTTGTGATGTCGTTTGGTGTAACGAATGCGCCTGCCATATTCATGGACTACATGAACAGAATCTTTCATCCTTACTTGGACAGATTCATCGTTATCTTCATTGACGACATTCTAGTCTATTCTCAAAATCAGGAGGATCATGCTGAACACCTCAGTATAGTTCTCCATATTCTAAATGAGAAGAAACTGTACGCCAAATTGTCGAAGTATGAAATCTGGTTGGAAGAAGTTAAGTTTTTGGGTTATGTGATGTCGAAGGAAGAGATTGTAGTGGATCCGTCAAAAGTGGAAGCAATTCTGCAATGGGAAAGGCCAAAGACAATGACAGAAATTCAGAGCTTTATGGGATTAGTTGGATACTATCAGAGATTCATTAAGGAATTCTCTAAGATAGCAGGGTCTCTTACTCAACTCATGAGAAAGAATCAAGTTGATGCAGATATCAGCAAGTGCACCGAATCGACAAAAGTAATAAAAAGTGAGTAGAGTATCGTCCCACGAGGATTAAGTTATTAATTACTAAATTAACTGAAAATAACACTATTTAAGCTAACAAAAAGAGAGTTGGTAAAAATTAAATTAAAAAGAAAAATAAAAATCAGCAAACAATAAATCAAAGGGGTGAAAAACAATAATGTTAAAGCGTTAGGGTTCAGATTTCACTTGAACTCTTTAGATGCACACTCAAATATTGATTTAACTACGTTCTATTTCAATGATTTATGGTCAACTCCCAAAATTAATTAATACCCAATCCTTTGGTATATTAATTCTCTTACGCTAATTGAAATTAACTAATCCCTTAGTCTAACCTCAATTAGAAAGGCATTATCAAGAACGAGGGAATTAAAAGAAAGACCACATAACCCACAATGTCTATCCCTAGCGATTGCAGAAGTTATGGCGTTTATCACAAGTTCTAAGTTCATGCAAATTTTCCCAAATCATACATAAACCCAAAAGATCATTCCCAAATTGGCCAGATTTAGAAAAACATTAAGAATAGAGATAAACACGTAAATCATGAAATAGAAACATAAATTATACCCATAAAAGAAAGTTACATCATCTAAGAACAAGATCCATCATCCCCCTAACAATGGGAAATTAGTTAAACATGGAAAAAGAAGAATACAAAGGGAAGAATATGACAAACTCCATTGTAGAAAGGTGGAAAGGTTGAAGAAAATCCCTAATCTTCAATCCTAATTACGCCCACACCACATTAGGGTTTGTGCCTTTTGATGACTACTGCGTTCTGTCTAAGTGTATAAAAGTGCATAAAAAGTGTCAAAGAGTGTGAAAAGATTAGCAAAACTTTCTTTTTTATAATAAATTCACGCTGCTATTACGCGTTCAGCGCTCAGGCGCTCATCTTTCAGCGCTCAGGCGTTGGCCCACTAAAGTCACGGTGCAACAAACGCAATCAGCGCTCAAGCGCTCCTTGTTCAGTGCTCAGGCACTGGCCCATTAAAACAGGACTCCTCCAGCGCACGTTGCGCGCTTAAGCGGTGAGGGCCCAGCGCTCAAGCGCTAGGCTTCTGAATTATTTTTCTTATTCTTTTCTGCTCCTCAAATGCCCAGTCCTTTTTCATATGCAATTACCTACAAAAAATACATAAAAACATGTAATAAGAACACAATTAAAATAATAAAAAGATAATAAAATTTGAGAACAAAATTAAATCAAAAAGATTAAAAGAGGATGAAAACCTAAGATTTTGAACCATAAAAATATGAATTTTTATAGGTTCATCACTCCCCCAAACTTAAGCTTTTGCTTGTCCTCAAGTAAAAGAAAAACAAAATAAAATAAAATAAACTAAAACTCAAAACAGACTCAAACATGGCAATACCGGGTATTATCATTCATATTCTCATAAACTGTTTCATAATTTAATTTTAAAGTGTCACACATGAACAATCCAATTATCATATCGTCTCTCACATGTAACTCTTATGCACAAATGTCTTCCCAAAAATATGAATGAAAGACACAATTTCCTGATAAAGTACAAACTCAGATATGTTTATAAACTGCAAATGCACATCAAACCCACATCCATAGGGTTGTTCTTCATCTCTCTCTTCACTAATGTAAACAGTACACAACCAAGGATCAAAATGGACTTTATAAGCTTGTAATATAAAGCCAAGGGTATGGGTTAAGAAAGAAGTGGTAGGAAAATGAAAACAAAAGTTGAGATACAAAATCATGTAAATTTCATAATTCAAGCCTCAAATACTGAACAAGTGCAAAAAAGAATCAACACAACATTCACTTTTCTTTCTTTCTTTTTTTTTTCTTTTTCAGCAACCTCTACCCCCAAACTTATTTCTTTGCAATACTTTGGGTGGACTTTCTTATTTTTTTTTCTTTTCTTTTTCTTCTTTTTTTTTTGAAATTTTTTAGCTCCACAAAACTTCATGCACAAAAATAATGAAGACTTGAATAATAAAATAATACAAAATATGCACTCAACAGAGGTTATGTAAAAGAGAAAAATTTTTTTCATGTGGGTATGGGAAAGGAAAATGTGGGTAAAGAAAAGAAATAGATGCCAAACAATAGCAAGGCTGCAAAAGGGACCTAAGGATAAACTCTGTTTACAGTTGGCTTGAAAGGCTCAAACGGTCCAAAGAAGGCTCTTATCATTTCCTTAATCATGCACTGCCTAGGATTTCGCCTCAAAAGAGAATCAAACAACTTCTAGATGCAAATCATCCACACACATACAATCTCATAAACTTTCTCTAAGCTTGACATGCATGTATAATCCAAGGTCTATCAATCATAAAGATGAGAAGAACATCCATACACAATTGAAACAATAGAGATAAATGCAACTCATAAATTCTCATGTGCTATCCCAAGAAATCAAATCAATCCACAATTCAAACAATCATTGGATATTCAATTCAACACATCGGAATGCACAAAATGACTCAAAATACAAAAGGGATGATGATGACAAAATAAAAACAAAAAGAATAAATAACAAAATGAATTAAATGCAAGAAAGGAAAAGAAAAACTCTTTTTGGCGCCCGACAACTATATATATCCCCCTACAAAGGCTCAAACTCAGGGAGGCACCTAAGCCGACTCAACGCTAGCTAATTACAAAACAGAAAAATGTTAGTTAATAAAAAAAGAAAATAAAAAATAAAAACAAAAATAAAAGAGAAAATGAGAGAAAATTTGGGTTGCCTCCCAAAAAGCGCTTGTTTAACGTCATTAGCTCGATGTTGCCTTTCTAACTAATTAAGGTGGCTTGAAGCAAGAAAAGTAGGATAACATTTTTCTCTTATCAGCTCTTTGCTTCCATACTCTCTCACTACCTCTAGAATCAATCTGCAATATATTAGTGGAAGTTGGAGGATCTTTTTCAATTGTAGCACTTTTAGAAAGAGAAGGTCCATATGGATGTTTAATTGACCGATCAGCTAGTTGAAGAGACATTGTAGTTGGCTTCACTTTATCAATCCCAAGCTTGTGGAGAATTGACAATGGCATTAAATTAATGCTAGCTCCTAAATCACATAGAGCTTTCTCAATAGTCAATTTGCCAATGGTGCAAGAAATAATGAAACTACCTGGATCTTTCAATTTAGGTGGCAATTTCCTCTGAATTATAGCACTGCACTTCTCAGAAAGTGCCACAGTCTCATCTTCTTTCAACTTCCTTTTCTTTAAGATCAAATCTTTCATGAACCTTGTATAAGAGGGCATCTGCTCAAGTGCCTCAGCAAAAGGAATGTTAATCTACAGCTTTTTGAAAACTTCTAAGAACTTGGAAAACTACTTTTCTTGAATCTCCTTCCTGAATTGTGAATGCTTATGTCTCTAAGGCATGTCAAAAGGTTTTTGATGATAACAAAAGCAAAAGAGAAGATCAAGCGCAAAAGGAAAAATCAAGATCAAAGAAAGAAGACAGAAGGTTTATTTAGACTTAGGATATTAATGTTAAATGCTCTCAAGATTTCTCAAATGGTTTTTCAATATGTGATTTCAAAATAAATGGGAAATTTCAAAGTTAAACATGGCTTTCAATAAAACTTGAGTTTCAACTTTAAATCTAACACTCTTAAAAGGATTTATGTTTAATCAAGTATCTTGAGGTGTTGGAAATGACTTACAAGCGTTATTGGACTTGAAAAATGTGTTCAAAGTTAAATGTAATCGATTACATAGTGTTTGTAATCGATTACACATCAAACAGAAGATCATGAATCGATTACATTGTAAATGTAATCGATTACAAGCAAATCGAGGCCATTATGTAATCGATTACACAATATATGTAATCGATTACACAAAGCCCGAAAGGCAAAGAACACGTTCGACGAGTAATGTAATCGATTACATTTATGTTGTAATCGATTACAAAACAAAGTCGAAGCCATGTAATCGATTACACCAATAATGTAATCGATTACACAAAACCCGAAACTCAAAGAACACGTTCGACGAGCCATGTAATCGATTACATGAATATTGTAATCGATTACAAGAAGTCGAAGTCATGTAATCGATTACATGAGCATTGTAATCGATTACAAGAAAAGTCAAGCCATGTAATCGATTACCTCAAGAATGTAATCGATTACTACGAGCCTGAAAGTTCAGAAAACGTTGGAACAACAATGTAATCGATTACCTGAGATATGTAATCGATTACGCGCATCCTGACAACGTCCAACGGCTATATTAAATGCATTAAATGCATGCCCAACTACCTTCAACGGCTCTATTAATTGAGAAACTTATAAATACCAAAGTTGGGTCCTTATTTGCGGTTGACCTTGAATCAAAAACTGATCATCATACTTCAAAATGTGAATCAATCCTTAAAATCATTTCTTGCTCTGTTTTCTGACTAAAAACGTGAAAAATCTTTGAGAGCATATTAGAGCTTCAATTTGTAAACACTTGCTCTAGAGAGAGTTTCTTCTACTTCAATCTTATACATTCTGATTAGTGAGGGTGAGGTATCCCTCAAGTATTGTAAGGGTGAGGTATCCCTTGGAAAATAGAGGCTCAAGCTTTTGGGTGAGGTATCCTATATTGTTGAGTGCTCAAGGTTGTAGTGGTTTTTCAAGCACCCATTGAAGCTTGAAGATATAGTGGAAAATCTCAAGTTGTTGCTTGGGGACTGGACGTAGATCACAAGTGGAGTGGTGATTGAACCAGGATAAACGACTGTGTTTGTTTCTCTAAACCCTCCTCTGCTTATCTTTGTGCACTGTTTCATTGTTTTATTTGAATATTGTCTCCTTGACTATTACGTGTATAAGTAAAAGTGTTTAACTCATCTATTCAATTATCTCTAATCATTCAATAGCTTCAACGAAAATTGATTGTCAAACGATTTGTGAAAGATTTGTGAACTTATTTTTAACTACTCAATTCACCCCTCCTCTTGAGTATTGAGGCCACTTGGTAACATGAATCATTGAGGATAAGGAAGTTTAGTATAAAGTGAAGGATCAACTATTTTCTGTTCATGCTCCTTCTTCTTCCTCTGCCACTTTGGTTGCTCCTCTTTAGCTTCAACCTTTTTACCATTATCCTGAGATAAAACCTCTCCAATCGGAACCTCAGTACTTTCATTCTGATTTCCTGCAGAACCAGATGCTTCATTCTTGTTTTCCAAAGTCTTGCCACTTCTCAGTATAATTGCATGGCATTGCTCCTTTGGATTGACGACAGTATCACTCAGGAATGTACCTAAAGGTTTCTCTTGAAGCTGTCTCGCTATCTGCCCCACTTGATTCTCTAAATTTTTAATAGCAGCTCCTTGATTCTGAAAATTTGCTTTTGTTTCCTCCATAAAAGCAGAAGTTTGTTGCACAAAAGCAAAGGTCTGTACAGAGAGTTTCTCAAGTGCAATCTCAAGAGGAGACTTCTTCTCTAGTTGAGGATTCAATGGCACTGTTTGATTGCTCCAAGAAAAATTGGGATGATTCCTCCACCCTGGATTATATGTATTTGAAAATGGAACACCCTGAGGTCTGGAAGGATTACCCATATAATTGACTTGCTCATGAGAGCTGAAACCAGAATTACTTGCCTCACATCCACCATTAGCATGATTACCTCCACAGAAGTCACAAATTAACCTTTGATGGTTTACAGAATTTACCTGCATACTCTCAACTTGCTTGGTCAGGTTGGCCAACTGTTGAGAAATACTTTTGTTTTGACCAAGTAAGGCATTGAGAGTACCAAGTTCCATCACTCCTTGTCTGACGACTGCTCTCCCACTAGGCAACTGATATTCATTGGTAGCCAAAACCTTAAATAATTCCTGAGCCTCTTCAGGAGTCTTAGTGTTTAAAGACCCACTTGCAGATGCATCCACCATAAGTCTTGTGGAATGATTTAAACCATTGTAAAATATCTGCACCTGTTGCCAAACTTCAAATGCATGATGAGGACATTTTCTTAATAGCTCCTTGAATCTTTCCCATGCTTCATAAAGAGATTCTCCCTGATTCTGAGTAAAGCAAGCAATCTCACTCCTTATCTTCACAAACACTGATGGAGGGAAGTATCGAGTCAAAAATTTGCTAACCAAATCCTCCCAAGTAGAGATGCTCCCTTGTGGCTAGGCTTGTAGCCAGCTCTTTGCTTTATCTCTGAGAGAAAATGGGAACAGTCGTAATCTAATGGCATCATCAGTAACACCATTATACTTAAAAGTATCACAGAGCTGCAAGAAATTCGCAATATGCAAGTTTGGATCTTCTGCATGGCCTCCCCTAAACTGATTCTGCTGAACCAGCTGTAGAAGTGCTGGTTTAATCTCAAAATTATTGGCTTGAACAGCAGGACGCACAATACTGGTAGAAATATTTTCAACATATGGAGTAGTATAGTCAGCCAATGTGCGTCTTCGCTCTGCAGTTACAACTCTTTCTGCCATTTTTTGCTCTACTTCTTCAAGCCTCTTCCTCTCTCTAGCTGCTTTCCTGTTTGCTCTAGCTGTTCTTTCTATCTCTGGATCAAAAAGTAATTCTTCTGACTCTAGAGAATCTTGCATAAACAAACAAACAAATAAACCAAAGTGAAGTAAAGAAGGAAATTAAAAATAAATAACAAATAAAAATAAACAAAGAAAACAAAAAATAAAAGAAACAAATTAAAAAAAAATTAAATGAAGAAAAATGAAATTAAATAAGAAAAATAATTATCAAAAAATAAAAAAAATTAAACAATTAAAAATAAAATTAAACAATTTAAAAAATGCTCAAATTAGTGTCTTTTCAACTACTATTTAATATCAATAACAATAATCCCCGGCAACGGCGCAAAAAACTTGATGCAGATATCGGCAAGTGCACCGAATCGACAAAAGTAATAAAAAATGAGTAGAGTATCGTCCCACGAGGATTAAGTTATTAATTACTAAATTAACTGAAAATAACACTATTTAAGCTAACAAAAAGAGAGTTGGTAAAAATTAAATTAAAAAGAAAAAGAAAAATCAGCAAACAATAAATCAAAGAGGTGAAAATTAATAATGTTAAAGCATTAGGGTTCAGATTTCACTTGAACTCTTTAGATGCACATTCAAATATTGGTTTAACTACATTCTATTTCAATGATTTATGGTCGATTCCCAAAATTAATTAATACCCAATCCCTTGGTATATTAATTCTCTTACACTGATTGAAATTAACTAATCCCTTAGTCTAACCTCAATTAGAAAGGCATTATCAAGAACGAGGGAATTAAAAGAAAGACTACATAACCCACAACGTCTATCCTAGCGATTGTAGAAGTTATGGTGTTTATCACAAGTTCTAAGTTCATGCAAATTTTCCCAAATCATACATAAACCCAAAATATCATTCCCAAATTGGCCAGATTTAGAGAAGCATTAAAAATAGAGATAAACACGTAAATCATGAAATAGAAACATAAATTAAACCCATAAAAGAAAGTTACATCATCCAAGAACAAGATCCATCATCCCCCTAACAATGAGAAATTAGTTACACATGGAAAAAGAAGAACACAAAGGGAAGAATATGACAAACTCTATTGTAGAAAGGTGGAAAGGTTGAAGAAAATCTCTAATCTTCAATCCTAATTGCGCCCACACCACATTAGGGTTTGTGCCTCTTGATGACTGCTGCGTTTTGTCCAAGTGTATAAGAGTGTGTAAAAAGTGTAAAAGAGTGTGAAAAGATTAGCAAAACTTTCTTTTTTATAATAAATTCACGCTGCTGTTACGCGTTCAGCATTCAGGCGCTCATCTTTCAGCGCTCAGGCGCTGGCCCACTAAAGTCACGGTGTAGCAAACGCAATCATCGCTCAAGCGCTCCTTATTCAGCGCTTAGGCGCTGGCCTATTAAAACAGGAATCCTCCAGCGCATGTTGTGCGCTCAAGCGGTGAGGGAGCGCTGGGCTTCTGAATTATTTTTCTTATTCTTTTCTGCTCCTCAAATGCCCAGTCTTTTTCCATATGCAATTACCTACAAAAAATACATAAAAACACATATTAAGAACAAAATTAAATCAAAAAGATTAAAAGAGGATGAAAACCAAAGATTTTGAACTGTAAAAATATGAATTTTTGTAAGTTCATCACAAGCCTTTGAGTGGACTAATGCTTGCGAAGAAAGTTTCCAAGAATTGAAGAGACGATTAACTACTTCACCAGTGTTAGTTCTACCTGACCCGAGTGAACCCTTCGAAGTGTATTGCGATGCTTCATACCAAGGATTAGGATGTGTGCTTATGCAAAATAGAAAAGTGGTGGCTTATGCTTCAAGACAATTGTGAGTACATGAGAAGAACTACCCAACACATGACCTGGAGTTAGCAGCTGTGGTATTTGCTTTGAAGATATGGAGGTATTTTCTTTATGGGGTGGCGTTCAATGTCTTTAGCGACCATAAGAGCTTGAAGTACTTGTATGACCAAAAGGAGTTGAATATGAGACAGCGAAGGTGGTTGGAATTCCTTAAAGATTATGATTTCTAACTTCAGTATCACCCTGGAAAGGCAAACGTCGTGGCAGACACTTTAAGTAAGAAGATGCTCAGTATCTCTGCTATGATGATCAAGGAAAATGATTTGATAAAGCAATTCAAGGATGTATGGTCCTTTGTGGAATTGGCATCGAGGAAGATTTGCATGAACATGGTCACTATTTCAAGTGAGTTAACAGAAGACATCCGAGAGAATCAGAAAGTTAACAAGTATTTGCAAGAAGAAAGAAAGCCAATGAAGTAAGGCGATGTGATAACATTTGAGGAAGGAACTGATGAAATCCTAAGGTTCTGAGGCAGAGTTTGTATACCCAAGGATCAAGAACTTAGAAAGTATATTCTTGAACACGCTCACACGAGCAAGTTGAGTATGCATCCGGGAATAACCAAGATGTATCAAGACCTGAAATGGTCATTTTGGTGGCACGGAATGAAGAGTGATATTGCCAGATGTGTGTCGTCTTGTCTGGTTTGTCAAAAAGCAAAGGTTGAATACCAGAGACCATCAGAAATGTTGCAACCCCTAGCTATTCCCGAATGGAAGTGGGATGGTATTGCGATGGACTTTGTGGTTAGATTACCAAAGACCAGAAAAGATTACGATTCAATATGGGTAATCGTTGATCAATTTACGAAGTCAGCACATTTCTTACCGATCAACATAAGGTACAACATGGAGAAGTTGACTCAGTTGTATGTTGGTGAGATCGTTAGGCTGCATGGTGTGCCTACCAGTATTATTTCTGATAGAGATCCAAGATTCACATCAAAGTTTTGAAAAATTTTGCAAGAAGCATTGGGAACGAAGCTACGTTTGAGTTCTGCTTATCACCCACAGACCGATGGTCAATCGAAAAGGACGATTCAATCATTGGAGGACTTGCTCAGAGCTTGCGCTTTGGAACAAACTGGAAGTTAGGATGAAGTTTTACCATTAGTAGAGTTCACCTACAACAACAGTTTTCATTCGAGTATTGAGATGGCACCCTATGAAGTTCTATATGGACGACGGTGCAGATCACCTTTGTGTTGGTATCAAGATGGAGATCACCTTACTGTTGGACCTGATCTTATATAACAAACAAATGAGAAAGTCAAGATGATTCAGGAAAAGATGAGGACGGCCTAGAGTCGATAGAAGAGCTATACGGACAAAAGGAGAAAGCCTCTTGAGTTTGAAGAATGCGAGCATGTGTTTTTGAAAGTCAAGCCTACGACTGGGGTCGGCCGAGTTCTGAAATCTAGAAAACTTACTCCTAGATTCCTTGGACCTTACCAAATTCTTCGCTAGATAGGTCCAGTAGCTTATCAAATAGCTCTACCACCTTTTCTTTCTAACCTTCATAATGTTTTCTATGTATCGCAATTGTGAAAATACATTCCTGACCTGAGCCATGTCATAGCACCGGACACAGTACAATTGAAAAAGAACTTAACCTATGAGGCACCTCTTGTAAGGATTGAAGATAGGAGAGTAAAGCAACTCAGAGGGAAGGAAATTCCATTAGTAAAGGTAATCTGGAATGACACGACCGGAGATGCAACATGGGAGTTAGAAGACAAGATGAAGGAACAACATCCACATCTATTCTAATGTATGAAAATTTCGAGGACGAAATTTCTTTTTAGAAGGGGAGAGTTGTACACCCTGAAAATTGTTTGTTTTATGATAAATAGTCATTTTATAATATTTTTTATTTTTATGAATTTTTTTGAATTTTTCTAAAATTGATAATTATTTTAATATATTTCTCAATTTACGTGTGCGCTGAGCGGAGTCAGAAAAATAAAATATATTTCTCGAGGCCGAAAAACCTTGGAATGTGAAAACGTCGATGGGGGATTTTACTAAACCTGAGGTCGGGCACAGTTTACGAAATTTATATTTTTTAAGATTTTATCTGATAAATAAAATCGTTGTATCATAAAATTATCCGATGAACAATAAATACTGTTCTTATTAACTATAACTTTTGTCCACTAGATAATAACTCTAGTAGAGTATTAATAATCTTTTCTAGAGTATTCACTTTATGTGACATCATCTTGATGACATCACACAAGTAGCATCATCGTTGACTTTTCAAAAGGTGAGTTTTGGCTTCTTGAAGAAGCTTTGGAGGAAGCTTCCTAGCACCTTCCTATTGGCTTGTTAGACAAGCCAATTTTCTCTCTCTCCTTTGTGAAGCTACACGGCCAAGGGGGGAAGGTAACCAAAATCCAACATTTTCATTTTACTCTTATATTTCAAAAACCTTACTATCACTTTCTCTCTCTTACAAAGCTCTTATCTTTTCTTCTCTTCACTTTTCTCTTCTCCTTTTTCTCTCCAAACCGCTGGCCACACACACACACCACCATCACCTCTCCATATTTTTTTGCTCCAACTAATCACATTTCTTAAATCCTCTCATCACCATGATCTTTTTCTCTTTGGTGAGCATCACTTGATTCCTCCATTTTCACCATTTTCTCTCAAGCCATAGACTTGGAGCTCTTGAGGTAATGTTCTTGAATTTTCATTTTCTCTTCTTGATTTTGTGATTCTTGGTCCTCTTTGTGACCAAGGGCTTCTCTTTTAAGACTTGATGGTTGATTTTGGGAGTTTCAATCTTTTAGGGTTTTGTTGGAGGTGTTGGACGAATTTCAAGAGGCATCAAGGAGCTTGTTCTCTTGTTTTCTCTTTTGGTAAGAGGGAGATCATCTTCTTCAGCCTATTTTGGTGGTGAGGAACACATCGTTGTAGTAATGGTGAGGAACCTATGTGTGGGTTACCCTTTTGGTTATGTGATCTTTAGTTGTGTTGTGATTGTTTGTGTGGTATGATCTTAATATATGTTGTTGTGAAACTTGGTGCATTTGGAATGCTTGATATGTTTGGAGTTTTTCTGCACTTCCAGTTGGTTACACGGCTTAGGCCGTATAAGGGTACACGGTCGTGTAATATGATAGGCAGTGACACTGAGTGAACTGAAATAGAAATGGTGCTATATTCCAGAGGAGTACACGGCCTAGGCCGTGAAATGTGACACAGCCGTGTAGGCCAGGCCGTGTAATGTGACACGGCCATGTAATTTGGATGTTGAAAAATGGTTAGGTTTCTAGTTTCTTTGGAGGCTCACGGTCTCCTTGGACACTCAATATGAGGCTTTTGTACTAAGTTAAAACTTAGTTAATGGAACAATTAGACACTTAATTAGGACATCATAAAATGTAAAGAGTAAAGAACAAGCCCTTAACCTATAGCTTAGAGTGGTCATTGGATAAAGAAAGAACATGAATGTAAGTGAGGTTGTGAGGAACTTAAGATAATCAATTTAAGCGATCTTAATCTAAAACATAGGAAATGACCTATCTAATTGAGAGTGATAAAGGTTGGATGAAAAATACTGGAGAATTTTCCTAGAATGGTTAACGGAAGAATATAATAAAATTGAAGCGTGACAATTTTATCAACTTTAAAAAGTATGACTTGTTGTGGGTCCGAGAATGGGACCAAGGATTGTTGATAAATGATTGGGCTTGATATGGCATGTGATTTTGGACAAGTTATACTATTATGATAAATCTATATATATATATATATGTATGCATTGAATCCACATGCATTGAGGCATGATTGAGAAAGTCTGACATGATGAGCATGATTGAAACATGCATTGAGAAAGTCCGTTGGACTATGTTTGAAAGGCTGTATGCCTAGGAGTTGAATCACACCTATGTGCGGGTGTGCATAGACAAGTGTAGGTCATTGGTTGACCTTGGGGGCGTCGGGGTGCGGGTACATCACAATGGGCAGTTAGTAGCTCTTCTGTCCGTGCGACAGACTGATGCAAACACACTGATGATCTGGACCGAGACACTGTCCTATATCACAATCTAGTGTAGAATATCTTTTACAATGCCATGATGTGCACATTGATAAATTAAGAAATTATAGCACTTGTTGGCTGCGGTAGCCAAGTTACAGACATGTCTCCTGATCATTCTCTCCGATTATTTGTGTCTAGCTCCATGGAGTAGGATTTCGATATCATGTGCACATGCATAGTGAGTCAACATATTATTTGGAATTTATTCATATGATGATTTGAATTATTGTCTTATTGATGTTATAACTGCTTGGATTGATTAAATTGTTTACCATTTGCATCTTGATGTTGCTTATTATTCTTGAAATGCTATGTGGGCGTCCTGCGCCATTCTGTTTCTTTACTGCCATAATTAGTACTGAATGTAGGATGTCTCACCTCTTTTTTGTATTTATGTTATTCTATCTACTTGTATGTTTCTCTGAAGACATCAGTGACGAAGGGGAAGTGCACGAATTTCCTGGCTTTTGGCCTGATTTTGACTAGTTATCTGTTTTGATCATGGTGTCCCGTCAGCGTAGCTTCTTGGGTTATATGAGATTGACTTTTCATGAAGGTCCAGACTGCTGGCACATCAACCTGGGTTCGGATCGCTGTGTCTACCTCGGGAACGTGACTGCGTCTCTTGGTTAGGGACATTATGATCCGTCTATCTTTACTTTTCATGCTCGCTTATATTTAGAGTTTAACTTGCCCATACGCGATATGTGGGGTGAGCGTTATTACTCCCCACAAAAGGATTCTTTCTTATCCTCTGCACGAGCCCCCGCTCGTAACTTGGTTGCTCCGATAAGGGTTTCCTCTGACGAGGAAGACCCTGAGGAGGATCCAACTATGGTTTCTTCTCATTTGCTTTAGGGGCTGATGCTGTTGGTAGTTGCTGACAGCTATCTGTAAATCTTTTGGGGGCCTGGTGTTTTGTCTTTTTGGTGGGCTGTATATGTGTAATCATTTTGGGGTATGTAAAGTTTCTACTTTTTTTTTGTATATCTAATGATGTATCTAAACAAGAATGATATAAGTATATATATATATATATACATAGAAGTTTGATGTATGAATGTATAATTTACTCATTATGTTACTTTTCATTTGTAACCATGTATGATCATCTTATTTTATTTTATAACAAAAAAAAAAAAAAAAAAAGGATTCGCTAAATTATATATATATATATATATATATATATATATATATATATATATATATATATAATTACAACTAAATAGGCTTAATTATATTATAATGAATCGGGTCTTAATTTATGCATTTTGTTTCCGTATCGTGGTTATGGTGTGACGATCCCTCCTCAAAAAGGGGCGTTACATGAAGAAAGAACCAATGTGGTAGAGAGCGAAGAAGGATCATGAGCAGTGCACAATATATGAACCATCACCATATGCTAAGATCCCATTCCCTCATAGGTTTAAGAACACTCAGCCAGATTAGGAATTTGCTAAATTCTTAGAGATGCTCATGAAATTACAAATTAATATTCCATTCATTGAAGTCATCTCACAAATGCCCAAGTATGCAAAATTCTTGAAGGAAATACTTACAAAGAAACACAAGCTTGAGGAATTTGAGACAACATGTCTTAATGAGGAGTGTTCTGCCATCCTTTTGAAAAAGTTACCTCTGAAATTAAAAGATCCAGGGAGTTTTACTATTCCTTACTCTATTAGTAATTCTTATTTTGAGAAAGCATTATATGATTTAGGTGCTAGTATTAATTTGATGCCTTTCTCTATTTTTAAGAAATTAGGAATACAGGAACCAAAACCCACCAATATTTCATTACAATTAGCTGATAGATCATTCACTTACCCTTGTGAGGTGGTGGAGGATGTTTTGGTGAAGGTGGATAAATTCATATTCCCAGTTGATTTTGTGGTGTTGGATGTGGATGAGGATGACGCTGCTATTCCTCTAATTCTTGGAAGACTGTTTCTAGCCACTTTAAGAGCTGTGATTGATGTACCTCGGGGTGAGCTCATCTTGAGAGTAGATGGAGATTATGTGACCATTAATGTCTTTAGGGAGGCTATTTTGGTGATAAATCATTTGATAGATCATTCACTTACCCTCGCGGGTTGGTGAATGATGTTTTGGTGAAGGTAGACAAATTCATATTCCTAGTTAATTTTGTGGTGTTGGATATAGATGAGGATGGCGTTGGTATTCCTCTAATTATTAGAAGACTGTTTCTGGCCACTTCAAGAGCTGTGATTGATGAGCCTCGGGGTGAGCTCATCTTGAGAGTGGATGGAGATTATGTGACCATCAATGTCTTTAGGGAGGCTAAATCTTCCCCAATGTCAAACTTCCACGCCCCTATCAATTTTGTTCAAGCTAAGAAGTAGGAAACCTTAGCTATCAAAGACCTCCCACCATCATACAATGTTGATGTTGACCTTCCGAAAACTCAAGTTGCTAAAATAGATAAAGGTCCTACTATGATCCATGCTCCTTTATAAATTATTCCTTCATTTGTTGATCAACTAAAACCACCATAGTTTAGTGAGATCTCTTGCACCAAGGCACTTCCAGAGCAACCAAGTCCTTTTCACGCTCAAAATGCTTTTGGAGGCACCTCCAAGGTCATTGACAAAGGATAGAGTCACTGCTTTGAAATGAAGAGGGTGTCCTCCTATTTCTCTTACTTTAAACCACCTTGATTTATCTTAAAAAGGCAACATCGAGTTAATGACGTTAAACAAGTGCTTCACAGGAGGTAACTTATGTTTCTTCTTTATTTATCTTATTTTAATTATTTTTGTTATTTTTGTTTTTCTTGTAGATGCTACTCATGTATTTTGGGATTTTTCAGGTTCTATTGTTATACTGACTTTTGTGCTTCTTCTATGCCTGATATTTTATCACTTGTCATCAGGTTATGTTGTTCTTTTCTTTACCCTTTTATTTCTTTTTCTTCCACGTTGAGGACAATGTTTATCTTAAGTGTGGAGGGGTTCTTTTACAATTTTTGTGAAAAAAAACAAAAAAAAATGATGAGCACTTGAGTATTACTGGTAATTAAGCAGGAATTGTGTGTTGATGTCTTGATTTATTCTGAGCTGATAGAGATATGTTTTAAAGGGGATTCCATTACTCATGAGCTGATAATGTGTGAAGCAATCTTTTTCAATGAAGTAAAGTAAAATTTAGCATCTTAGTTGGAAATTAGTCATGTTTGTTTGCTTTTGTTCTCTTTATTAACTTTAGTCAGAAAGTGAGTTTGGAGCTTTAATGATAGGATTTTTCATAAATAAAATCTTATTTTTCTTCTAGAGTGAGTTTTCTCTTTATTTATGTGTGCTAGAACTTGCTTTGATATCTTGTTGAGGCTTTAATAATTTACATACAGACTTGAATATGATTAAGGCAATTAGGCTTTTCTTTCTTGACTTTTAAAGTTGTATTATAAAATAATCCCTTAGTTGCCCTATTTGAGCCTGAAATTAATTTCTTTGAATACTCAGTTAAATAATCAGGTTGACTTCTATGGAGCAATTGATGTATTAATTGAAAGGTCTTAAAAGGTTGCGTTTGTCTTCAAGGGTAAAAAAAAATCTTGAAAAAAAAGAAATAAAAAAAGAAAGAAAATAAAAAATAAAAAAAAAAGAAAAAGAAAAAGAAGAAGTTTGTTGGTGAAGAATAATGAAAATATTGGGTTGAAAGTGAGAATTTGTTATATTATTATGCATTATGCTCTATTCATCATCTTTTCAACCTGATTCTGCTTTGTATTGATTTATCCATAAGCATTCTTTACTCTTATTTATCTTTTCCCTACCTCTCATTATACCCTTGGCCCCGTTACAACCAAAGGAAGTTCTTTTGATTCTTGTGCTGTATATGAACTTGGAAGTGAAGATGAGATTGATAAGAAAGCCTATGGTATTGCATTTTTCAAGAGAAATTTGAGTGATCTCTTTGTCCTTAAACACTTGAGTGATGGAAAGATGAGTGATCTCAGATGTTTGGTGAAGAGAAAAGATGTAAGCTAGACTCAAGCCTCTAATTGTTTTAAGTGCTGAATGATCATGCTTGATTGGATTTGATTGCTGAACTTGAATTTTTTAAATTGTGAAATTTCTCTTGATTCATGTTTCCTGATGTTGAGTTTGATCTTGTTGTTGATTCCTATTCTTTGCTTGAGGACAAGCAAAGCTCAAGTGTGGGAGAGTTGATGAACCGTCAATATGTCATATTTTTACGGTTCAATTCTTTGGTTTTTCATGTTCTTTTTATATTTTTTATTGAACTTTGTTAGTAAATTTTTTTTTTATATTTTTAGTATTATTTAATTGTGTTTTTATTATGTGTTTTGTGTGTTTTTGTCAGGTAATTGCACATGGAGAATATTGGACCTTCAAAGAAGCAAGAAAAAGAGGAATTTTTCATCAGCGTCTAGCGCTTGAGCAATGGAGTGGAGCGCTTGAGAGCCCAAAGCATATGCAGGAGAGATGATTTAATGACTCAGTGCCTGAGAGCTGGGAAGGTAGCGCTTGAGTGTGCAACACGCAACATAACGCGTATCCATTTAAGTGACTCAGCACCCAAAAGCCAGCTCCTAGGTGCTGATTGCATAATAGACCTCGTTCTTTTCCATAAAATAGGGGAGCTGCGCCATAATACATTAAGACTTTACACTTTGCACATCACGTAGAAAATCCCTAATCTTGAGAGAGTAGTTTCACGGTAGCAAACCTTGGAGGATGGCTTCGAAGGGAGGATTCGCTTCTTGGAGGCTAGAAGATCATAATCACTATAAAAAAGGTTTTAATTTCTCTTTTTCTCTAGTTTTCCCCTTTATTTAGGTTTTCTTTCCATGGGTTTGTATTGTGATATGAGTTTGTTTGTATTGAACATGAGTAGCTAAAACTATAGCTAGGGCTATGGGGGATCTTGTTTTTCTAATTATTTGGGTTTAATTTCTAATTTGATTAAGGTAATTTCTTATAGGGTCTATCATATTGCTTGCATTCTTGCCATAACTTGATCACTTTTGGCATGCTTTAATTCATTATTTGACCAGTGACCATCCGCATTCAATGAGTGGATCTATATGGTAAGCCTAGGATTAGATTGGTGAATGACTAAACATTAATTTTTTCTACCAATGAAATTGATAAGTATGTTAGTTCATCTCTTGAATTGAAGCTTAATTCATTCTTAATTAATTCAACCAAATGAACAAATAGGTGATTAAATTTAGGGATAGAATATTGTTTCATCCATGACCATTGGGATTCAATAGAAGGTAAAAAAATATTAGCAAAAGAATTACCTTACATCATAAATGAAAGAAAATCTGAATAATTGGATTCAAGTGAACCTTACGCCTTAGTCTCTCTCTCATTAATTATCTATTCTTTGTTTGATTGTTCATTATTTTTCTTTTTTCTTTTTAATTTTATCTTGAATTTCTTCATACACATTCAATTGTCTAGATAACATAGAATTTTATGAATCTAGTAATTACCACTTATTCTTCGTGGGATCGATAATTGGGACTTAAGTACTATATTACTTGGCGATAGAGTACACTTGCTCTTAGTATATTTTACGCGTATCAGTTTCCCTCATAGGATACTAGTAGTAGTGTGAGGCCCTAATTCCCTCCTTACCATGAGTATATAGAACCTGAGCAATATGAGGTAGCTCTCACCTATTATGGTGCATGTGATATGGATTCTGTGGGAATAAGGAAGTATTTGAATAAGCATTAAAATGGATTTGAATTTGTATGTCATATTATGACTTTGTTATGTTGTAAGAACTATTGCATGAGTTTGAGATTATGGTTCATATTTAGAAACTATTTTTGAAATTACTTATGGACATAAATTATGATTTTGGTTCTTGTCTGAAAATTGTTTCTGAAAGTATTTATAGATATAAATTATGATGAATGTTAGTAAATATTTTCAAAAAAATTATTAATAATTAGAATTCTTTTTCGGGAAGAGAAAAGATCAGATTTGGCTTTTTGCCACCTTTCTAGCTTTATATATATATATATATATATATATATATATATATATATATATTATATTTTATAAATTTTTAAAACATGTTTTACCCTAAACAGTTGAAAGTATTATGATAACACGTATTTTTAATAGTATTACTAAGAATTCTTAGAATTTTCACTCCTTTTATTTGTATTCCATAATATTTTTAGGGGTGAGCACTTCAAATAAGGCAAAAGAAGATATAGGATAGTTTTTTATATCTTTTGTATTTTGTGATGTATATTTATTATTTGTAACATATTATGTAAATATTATGTATTGTGACATACTTTGTATATTATCCTTCATAGTATATGTATGTTATATCAACCCTCAACAGTTTATATTTTTGTATATTATTTAAATGTAATTTAAAGTTATTATATTAGTTTTACATGACATGCTTAATTTAGATTGCTAATGCGTACTTCTGGATATGTTATTAGTAATTGTATTAAGGATGTTACACTTGGTCTTATCGGGATATGCCTGGATTAGATTTAGAAATAGCGTCACATAAAATCTCACTATATCCACATATTGAGGCAAAGAAGCAGAAGTTAAGAAGGATGCATTCTGATATGTCCTTGAAGATCAAGGAGGAGGTGACTAAGCAGCTAAAAGCAGGATTTATAGAAGTGTGAAGACACCCAGAGTGGGTAGCTAATATTGTTGCTATGCCTAAGAAAGAAAATTTAGAATGTTTGTGGACTACAAGGATCTAAATAAGGCCAGTCCGAAGGATGGTTTCCCACTCCCTCATGTCGATGTTCTGGTTGATAACACTGCTAAGAATCACATGTTTTCATTTGTGGATGGATACTCAGGGTATAATCAAATCGCCATGGATGTTAATGACAAAGAAAAAACCACTTTTATTACTCCTTGGGGAACATTTTGCTACACAGTGATGTCATTTGGATTAAAGAATACTGGAGCTACTTACCAACGTGCTATGGTTACGTTGTTTCATGACATGATGCACAGAGAGATTGAGGTGTATGTGGATAATATAGTCGCCAAGTCAAGAGAAGGGGAAAGTCATGATGGCACCTTACTTAAATGTGTGGATGCTCGTGAAGCTCGTATAGTCATGATTGAAGTCCATGAAAGAATCTGTGGAACTCATGCTAATGGTCATATGATGACACAAAAAATTCTAAGGAGTGGTTATTATTGGTCCACCTTGGAAATAGGCTGCATAGAATATGTTCTAAAATGCCAAAATTGCAAGATATACGCAGAACGAGTCAATGCACCTCCATTCCCCTTGCATAATTTGGTATCTCTATGACCTTTCTCGATGTGGGAAATAGATGTCATCGGGCCCATCAACCCTAAAGGTTACAATGGTCATCGCTTCATTTTAGTGGCAACTGACTATTTCACTAAGTGGGTAGAAGCTTCCTCGTATGCCAATGTCACTCAAAAAGTATATTTGAAATTCCTCAAAAGGGATATTGTCTATAGATATTGAATTCCAAAAAGGATAATCACATATAATGCTACTAATCTCAATGGTGCTGAGATTTAGAAGTTTTGTGAAAATTTCAAAATCAAGCATCATAATTTACCTCCCTATAGACCTCAGATGAATGGTGTAGTTGAAGCAGCAAATAAGAATGTCATGAAAATTGTTGTTAAGATGGTTGTGAACTACAGAGACTGACATGAAATGTTACCTTATGCTTTGTACGCGTATCTTACCAATATACGATTGAGCATTGGCGCAACACCTTTGTTTTTTGGTGTATGGATGGAGGTTATCTCTCTTATAAAAATTGAGATTCCTTCTCTAAGGGTTTTGATGGAAGCAAAGTTGGAGGAATCTGAATGGGTGAAGACTCGATATAAGCATTTGAATATGATAGAAGAGAAAAGACTGGAAACTATTTGTCATGGACAATTGTATCAAAGCAGAATGACTAAAGCCTTTAATAAGAAATTTCGTACTAGAGAATTTTGTTCAAGAGATTTGGTTTTGAAGAATATTCTTCCTAATCAAGAGGATGCCAGAGGAAAATGGGCTCCGAGTTATGAAGGCCCTTACATAGTTAAGCAGGCATTTTCAGGATGAGCATTAATATTACAGAATATGGATAGAGGAGAATTGCCAAGGCCCGTAAACACTGATGTTGTTAAAAGATTCTATGCCTAAAAAAAAAGCTCATTAGTTTGAAAACTCGAAAGGGTGGCTTAAGCAAAAGTTAGGGCAAATAAATAGGCAAAATCTCAAAGAAAGATGGCTTGAAACTCCTTGAAGGGTCCTGTAACACCCCTAGATTTAATATCCACGGCACAATCGTCATTATACTACGGATACTAAATTTCAGCGTGTTACAATTTTAAAATAATATTTATCCCAATTAAATCATTGTGTATACACAGAAAATATGAGCCACTGATGAAATAATACATAAGCCGTCATTAGCACATATAATTCAACGAGCCAAAATCAAAATACAGTTCATAGAACTAGATAATTAATTTAAAGCATACATAGTGTGGCGTATTTCACGTACCGCTCAAAATAAAATACATCAAGTTGGACTTTAAAATGCAGGTATACTCAAAATTACACCTTAAAGAATCCACGTCTAAGGAGTTAGGCACTCCATCGGATCCACCTCGGGATCCTTTCCCGGCTCGTCTGAAGATATAAGGACAGGACCGAGTGCGGTCCCACAGGCAGGTGCCCTAGCAGTTGATGCCATAGAATCCTCGTCCTCTCTAGGGGTGTGAATCGGATCACCCCATAGCTCCCGGATAGGCAAGGCGAACTCCAGATGTATCGAAGTAGTAATTGTCAAGAAAGGATCTCCATCGTGGGTTGTCCTTATGGTTAAGATCAGGTCTCCAACATATCGTACGCTGTCCAGCCTAGTCGACGCGCCACGCATTGGCGCCACCAGTGAATACAATCCTAACGAACCCAGTGGAACCTCTTCTTGATGACATCCTCGAAAGCAAGAGATCAATACCCAGTAAAGTCTAGGTAAACCAATCTCGTCCCCTCTACAGTCTTTAACCAAATATCACATAGAACAAGAATAGTGCAAGAAAGAGGTGAGATATCCAACTTCATTACCAATTATGGCAGTAAGAAACATAAACGGCGTAGGACGCCCACATAGCATAACAAAAATAATAAACAGTATCAAGAAGCAGATATTAAGCAGTTTAACAGTTTCAGGCAGTATATCATCAATAAGATAGCAGATCCAATTATCATATAAATTAAATGCCAAGTAATGTATTGACTCACTATGCACATGTACATGATATCAAAATCCTACTCCATGGAGCTAGACACAAACATCGAAGAGAATGATTAGGGAGACATGCCAGTATCTTGTTAGCCTACAATCAAGTGCTTCCAAGAATAATAATAGTTTTGCGCAACAAGGATTTATACAATGACATTCCCATAAGATCGCGATATAAGACAATGTCTCGGTCAGGATCGTTGGTGCGTTTGTATCGGTCTGTCTCACGGCCCAGAGGGGCTACCAACTGTCCCCTGTGAGACACCTACGCCTCGACGCCCCTAAGGTCAACAACAGGACCTATACTAGTCTATTCGCACCCGCACTAAGGTGTGATTCAACTCCTAGGCAACATAGCCTTGACAAATAGTCCATCGGACTTCCACAATGCATGATAACTCAATGCATATATCATATATGTTTATCGTTACATACTTTTCCATAATATGCCTCAATTGGCCAAAGTAAGCATCAACACATCATTGGTCCCTCACATGGACCCACAATAAATATTATTAAGTTCTTAAATAATGCATTACACCTTTAGGATACATTATGGAATTACGCCTAAATTTCTACATTCTTCTTAATAAGTTTCTCTTTTTGAGAAATGCTATCACATTATTCATTTAATCATTATTATTTTGATTACATAAGTCCATCTTTAAATTTTAAACCTAATTCCCTTAGAATGATTTAAATTGAATTATTTATCATTCTTACTTGCACTCATGGTCTTGCTTTAATTAAAATTTACTCTAAGTTTTTGGATAAAACTCAATTCCTGATTCTTTCCATTTTATGAAATCCTAAATTAATTTCCAATTGCCCAATTTAATTAAGTTTCACTTTGATTTAGTAATTCTTATGAGATTCTTTCCTAGAAGGGTTCATTTCATTATTGGGTTCCTTATTTTTAAACTTAGTCATGCTTACTTAAAGAATTATTTCTAAGTCTTACCAAGTGTCACACATCCTTATTTATTCTTAAAGTCCAAAGAGTTCTATTTGGTTACCTAATTAATTTCCTTCCATCACATAATCCACTTGCTTGATCACTTGTTTAATTAGAGGTCATAGTTGTATGAAGTCACATGATTAGGCCAATATTAGCCATAGAGGCCGTGAGCCACTCCAAGCTTTAGGATTCCAAATTTCCATTCCATTAATTACATATTATCCACTTGATTAACTATGTCTTCCACTTGTTATGATTTTTCATCAAGAATCCTAATTTTTGAGCCCCAAAATCGTGAGCCTCCTAGGGGGAGTCTAGGTCATTTCCTTCCATTTTAAGTTTTCCAATCCATCCAAGTATATCAATATACATAACCAATCAATCAAATTACTTAAACAAATTAAAAATAATATGTAATCATACAAATCATACAAACAAAGAGAATAACCCTACTAGGGTTTCTTATAACCAATCACAAAAACAAAGTTCCTTACTACCAATATAGGTTGAGGAGGAGTATCTCCCTCTTACCTAGAGGAGAAAACAAACAATGGATCTCCCTTGAAGCTCCAAGTGAAATTTGGATTCCACCTCCACCAAAACCCTAGGACATCAAACTTTCACAAGAATCATAATCAAAGCTTGAAAAAGGCATCCATGATCACCATAGTGACCATGGATCACGAAAATGGGAAGGAAAGATGATAAAGTTATGAACTTTTACCTCAAAGTTTCTAACTTTAAAGCTTGATGGAGAAAAATGAAAATGGATGAACCAAGTGATGCTTTCCAAAGAAAAAAGATTAATGGTGATGAGAAGGTTTAATAAATGCGATTAGTTGGAACAAACAAAAGAAAAATGTAGGATTATGGTGGTGAGTGGCCAGCGGTTTTGGAGAGAAAAGGGAAAGAGAAAAGTTGATTCCTTTGTTGGTGATTTTAACAAGAGAAAAGCTTCAATGGAGGGATGAATTCAAGCAAAGTGGTTGCTTGAAATAAATCAATAATGGTGGAAGAAGGAGAGGGTGCAGCTGTGGAGAGAAGAAGAGAAAAGGAAGAGAAGAGCTTGGTAAAGTGAAGAAGAGAGAAAGAGGAGAAAATGTTAGAGAGAGAAGTTAATTTGAGAAAAAGATGATGACTTTTTGCTTTTGAAATTAGAATTGAATAGTTTAATTAAATGAAGCACAATCTTGGACTCCAAAAGTGCTGTTGCCGTATGGTGTGTGGGGGGAAAGAGAGAGAAAAATGGTTGAGAGAAAAGAGAGAAGGAAAATCTAGAGAGAAAAGTTGATAAGAGAAAAGGTGATGACTTTTTGACTTTGAAATTGGAATTGATTGATTGATTGAGTGAAGCACATTTTTGGCTCCCCAAAATGTGCATGCAGTCGTGTGGGAGTGTGAGGGAGGAGAGAGAAGATGAAACTTCTTTGAAAAGCTTGTAGCTTTTTTCAATAAAGAGAATTTGATTAGACATAAAGGAGATTACCTTTGGATAAGATAATGTGATTTAGTAATTAAATAATAAGGCAGTTGGGATTTTACTACAAGCTATTACCCTATGGATAATTGTTGTAGTACACAAGTCAATAATAATTATCCATCGAATAATAGAGCGTACTGTAAAATTTTATTTAACAGTGCATACAAAGATTTTATTTATCAGATAAAACCTCAAAAAATATAAATCTCGTAAACTGTGCCCAGCCTCTGATTTAGTAAGATCTCTCGTCGACACTTCCACAGTTCAAGGTTTACCAGCCTCAGGGAAAACATTTTGTTTTCTCGGCTCCGCTCAGCGTGCACGTAAAACGAAGAATATACTAAAATATTTGATATTTTCCAGAAAAATCTATAAAAATTCTCAAAAATCACAAATACTGGAAAATAACTATTCATCATGAAACAAATAATTTCCAGAGCGTTTCACTGACTTTGCTTAGTGTGTATGCAAAATAAGGAATATATTAAAATATTCGACATTTCTAGAAAATTCTAGAAAATTTCTCAAAAATCACAAATATTATAAAATGACTATTTGTGATGAAACAAATAATTTTCAAAGCATTATACCGGTTCTGCTCAGTGCGCATGTAAAACGAGGAATATACTAAAATATGTGAATGCTTATGTCCCTAAAGCATGTGAAATAGTTTTTGATGATAACAAAGGCCAAAGTGAAGATCAAGTGCAAAAGTGAAGATCAAGAGCAAAAGGAAAAATCAAGATCAAAGAAAGAAGTCAAGAGGTTTATGTAGTTATAAGACTTAGAATATTTATGTTAAATGCTCTCAAGATTTCTCAAATGGTTTTTTAATATATCATTTCAAAATAAAGTGGAAAATTTCAAAGTTAAACATGGCTTCTCAAGAAACTTGAGTTTCAATCTTAAAAAATCTAACACTCTTAAAAGAATTTATGTTTAATCAAGTGTCTTGAGGTGTTAGAAATGGCTTACAAGCTTTATTGGACTTGAAAAATATGTTCAATGGCCAATGTAATCGATTACATGATGTTTGTAATCGATTACACAGCAAACAGAGGCCTTGTAATCGATTACATGACCAATGTAATCGATTACAAGCAAGTCAGAGGCCATGTAATCGATTACACAATATATGTAATCGATTACAATAAGCCCAGAAAGGTAAGAACACATTCAAAGAGTCATGTAATCAATTACATGGATATTGTAATTGATTACACAGCAAGTCAAAAGTCATGTAATTGATTACATGGATATTGTAATCGATTACAAGCAAAGTCAGAAGCCATGTAATCGATTACACCAATAATGTAATCGATTACACAGAGCCCAGAAAGCCAAGAACACATTGGAACAACAATGTAATCGATTACATATGTTGTGTAATCGATTACACGCACCCTGACAACGTCCAACGGCTATATTAAATACATTAAATGCATGCCCAAAACCCCCCAATGGCTCCATTTATTGAGAAACTTATAAATACCAATGTTGGGTCTTCATTTGAGGTTGACGTTGAACCAAAAATTGATTACTAATACTTTCAAATGTGAATCAATCCTCAAATCCATTTCTTGCTCTGTTTTTTGTAAAAACGTGAAAAATCTTTGAGAGCATATTAGAGCTTCAATTTGTAATCATATACTCTAGTGAGAGTTTCATTCGATCTATCATTATTGCTTTATAAAGAGGGTGAGGCATCCCTCCAAAAGTGTAAAGGGTGAGGTATCCCTTAGTTGAAGAGACTCAAGCTCCAAGGGTGAGGTATCCCAAAGTGTTGAGTGCTCAAGGTTGTAAAGGTTATCAAGCACCTATTGAAGCTTGAAGAAATAGTGGAAAATCTCTAGCGGTTACTTGAGGACTGGACGTAGATCACAAGTGGATTGGTGATCGAACCAGGATAAATCATTGTATTTGTTTTCTCTAAACCCTTCTCTTTACATTGAGTACTGTTTTATTGATTTGCTTGAATATTGGTACCTTTGGCTATTGCATTTATAAGTGAAAGTATTTATCTCTTGTATCCAATCATCTTTAATCATCAATTAGCTTCAACAAAAATTGTTTATCAAACGATTTGTGAAAGATTTGCGAACTTAGTTTTCGTACTCAATTCACCCCCCTCTTGAGTATTGAGGCCACTTGGTAACAAGTGGTATCAGAGCTAGACTCTTGTATAAAGAGCTTAGCAGCTTCAAGAGAAGTGATGGCTTCAAATGATTTTTCAAATAAAGATTCTTTTATAAACAGACGTCCTTTTTTCAATGAGGATGGTTATGCCTATTGGAAAGAAAGGATGAAAATTTTCATTGAAGCTATTGATTTAGATGTGTGGGACGCCGTTGAAAATGGTGCTTTTGTTCCTATATAAACTAAAAATGGTGTGAAAATTAATACACCTAGAAATGAATGGACCGATGATGATAAAAAGAAGGTTCAATACAATTTAAGAGCCAAGAACATCATCTCCACATCCTTGGGGTATGATGAATTCTTTAGGGTGTCAAATTACAAAATCTCAAAAGAAATGTAGGATACCCTACAAGTAACTCATGAAGGTACTAGTGAGGTAAAACGATCTCGAATAAACACTCTTACTCATGAATACAAATTGTTTAGAATGAACCAAGGTGAGAGTATTCAAGATATGCAAAAGAGGTTTACTCATATTGTTAATCATCTTATCTCATTGGGAAAAACATTTCCTAATGAGGATTTTATTAATAAAGTCTTGAGATGTCTAAGCAGGAATTGGCAACCCAAAGTGACGGCGATTGCAGAATCAAGAGATTTATCAACAATGTCTCTAGCCACCTTATTTGGAAAGCTTCAAGAACATGAGCTGGAACTAAATAGGCTCAATCAAAATGAAGAGCATGATAAAAAGAAGAAGGGAATCGCACTCAAAGCCACTTCCTCTACAATTGAAGATGATGATGAAGATGGTGAAGATGATGCTGAAAGTGTTGAGCTAAGTGAGGAGAATCTTAGTCTCCTTGTGAGAAAATTTAGAAGATTCCTAAAGAAAAAGGGATTTCAAAAAAGACCACCATTTCCTCAAAAGAAAGTGTATCACAAAGGAGAAGGATCCTCTACTCCTCCAAAATGCTATGAATGTGGAAAACTGGGGCATATGAAAATGGAGTGCCCTATGTATCTCAAGAAGACAGAAAAGTTTAAGAAAATGCCCTCCAAAGAAAAGAAAGGAAGGAGAGCATACATAGCTTAGGAGGACAATGACTTAAGCTCCTCCGACAATTCAGAGGATGAAGAAGCTCATCTTTGTCTCATGGCTCAAGGAGAAGAAAGTGAAGAGAGCGACACCGAGGTAACTACTTCTAACTCAGAATCTCTACTTTCATATGATGAATTGCAAGATACCTTTCAAGAATTGCATGATGAATCCTTAAGGCTCACAAAAATAGTTTTGTCCTCTAACAAAACAATTTCCTTATTGATAAACAAAGTTTCTATCTTAAGTAAAGAGATAAATGAGCTTAATATTGAAAATAAGACCTTAGGACTTATAGATGCTAATTCACTATGCATGACATGTTCTTCACATGATAACACATTCATATCATTACCTTGTTCATCATGCAAAGTATTTGAAAAAGAAATTGAAGACTTGAACAACACTCTTGTAAAATTCACTTTTGGAAGAGACAACTTGAATGTGTTGTTAGGGAAACAAAAATGTGTGTTTCAAAAAGTCGGTTTGGGATTTAATCCAAACAACCATAAAAAATCTTATAAGAACTTCTTTGTTTCCTCAAATACTTCAAGTAGTCCTTTCGTTAAATGTTTCACTGTGGTAGGAAAGGGCATAGTGCATCAACTTGCAATGTTAGAAAGAACATAAACACTAAAGTTGGAATAAAAAGAATTTGGGTTCCTAAAGGCACCATGCCTAATTCTAACACACAAGCACCCAAGACAATTTGGGTACCAAAGGTTAAAACTTGAATGTGTATTGTAGGTGTGCTTGAAGACCAAGAGCTCAAGTTGGTATCTTGATAGTGGTTGCTCCAAGCACATGACCGGTGATGGCTCCAAGTTCTCCTCCCTTACACATAAGAAACATGATCATGTCACATATGGTGATAACAACAAAAGGAAGATTCTTGGAATTGACAAAGTTGGTAAGGTCCCTTCATCATCTATTGATAATGTTTTGCTTGTTGAAGGACTTAAACATAATTTGCTTAGTATTAGTCAATTGTGTGATAAAGGCAATAGAGTTATATTTGATTCTTCTTGTTGCATAATTGAGGGAAAGGATGATAAGCAAGTTAAGTTTGTTGGTCATAAAGTCAATAATATATATATAATTAGTCTCGATGATATCTCCTCAAATGATGCTAAATGCTTTATGAGTAAAGAAAATGATTCATGGTTATAGCATAGAAGAATTGCTCACATTCACATGAATCACTTAAACAAATTGGTTTCTAAAGAACTAGTAATCAGTCTTCCAAAGCTCAAATTTGAAAAAGACAAACTTTGTGATGCATGTCAAAAGGGGAAACAAGTAAAGGTCTCTTTTAAAGCTAAAAACATGGTTTCAACTTCTAGACCTTTACAACTTTTGCACATGGATCTTTTTGGTTCCTCTAGAACTATGAGCTTTGGTGGGAATTACTATGCATTAGTGATTGTGGATGATTTTTCTAGGTTTACATGGACATTATTCTTAGCCCACAAAAATGATGCTTTTCAATCATTTAGAAAGCTTACCAAAGTTATCCAAAACGAAAAAAGTTTTTGTATTGCATCCATAAGAAGTGACCATGGTGGTGAATTTGAAAATCATGAATTTGAAACTTTTTGTGATGAACATGACATTGAGCATAATTTTTCTCTGCTTCTTAGAACACCACTGACACAACAAAATGGTGTTGTAGAAAGGAAAAATCGATCTTTAGAGGAAATGGCAAGAACTATGCTCAATAAAGCCAACCTTCCTAAGTACTTTTGGGCGGATGCAGTTAACACCACTTGTTATGTTATGAATAGAGCCCTAATAAGGCCAATTTTAAAGAAAACCCCATATGAATTGTACAGAGGAAGGAAACCAAATGTGTCACATTTTCATGTCTTTGAATGTAAATGCTTTGTTTTGAATAATGGAAAGGATAACTTGGGGAAGTTTGATGCAAAATCTGATGAGGGAATATTTATTGGCTATTCTATACATAGTAAGGCCTTTAGAGTCTATAATAAATGAATTATGACCATAGAAGAGTCTATACATGTTGCATTTGATGAAACTAACCCAAATGAGCCGAGAAAGGATCTTGTTGATGATGTTGCAGAAATCTTGGCAAAAACGCACTTGGAAAATCAAGAGAAAGAGTCCAAGAAATAAGAAGAGAGACTCCTTAATCACTCATAGCAAAAAGATTTAGAAATCTTGGACCTACCCAAGGAACGAAAAACTTCAAGATATCACCCTCTCGACAAGGTGATTGGTGATGTATTGATAACACTGTATTTTATACATTTTGTAATCCTCTCACTAGGCTTCTTAAGGTTCAATTAGGCTTAATTAAGTTAGTTTTGACACATTTTATGATTTTGAGCCAAATTGGACAATTAAATAAATTATTGCATAAATTAACTGTAATTATCTCTTTGGCAATGTTTAGTAAACTAGCTATAATTTGAGTTGAAAATATCTGATTGATGTGATTTTGGTCTTGTAGGAAAGCTTAGACAATTCCCTACAACTTTGATGTTGAACACTTTTCCAGAATCGGACTCCTTGGAGGTGATATTGGGCTTTGAAGTCAGAATAGAGGAGCTGAAACCGGGTCTAAAACACTCTGCAGTAATTGGACCATATCTTGAGTTCTAGGCATGATTTTGGACTCAAACTAAAGTCATTTTAAAGCAAATATTCAGGCCTACAACTTTCATGAAGACTACTTCTTTCAAAAATGAAAAAATGACTGGATGCACGGCTGTGCATTTACTCAATTATTATTTTGAAAAAAATAAAAAAAAAAGAAAAAGCAGATAGAAAAATATCATCCATGACGTTTATGACTCAATTTGTTTAATTGTGGCCACTGTAGCCACAGTGACACAATTTGCCTATAAAAAGGCCATAGAATTTGACGGAGATTCACAATTCAGAAGCGTGAAGGAGAATTTGGAGAGGAGAATTCGGAGAGGGGTTTTTGGGCAGTGCCCTGCTCCTCTCCTCAGTCTCCCTCCAATTTTCTTTCTCTTTCTTTTTCTCTTTTTCTCTTTTCTAGTTTATGTGTAAATAAGTTTTAGTCTACTTGGGTCAAAGTGTGAAGCTCTTGGTAATAAAATAAGGTTAGATTTATTCCTCTCTTGTGCTTTAATGATTTATATTTTTAAGTAGTTATTATGCGTGTTATATTTTGTTTCTGATAATTTAAAAACTACCATTGTAAAGAGGAGTTCTTGATTTATTATAGATAAAATATTGGTACAGTAAATGCTTTAACCCATTTACAAGTGGTGGTAATAATTAAAGGAAATATAATATAATTACGTATATTATTTTATTTCGTATTGTATTTTGTTTCCAATCAATTTAGAAATTCTCCTTGTAAAGTAGAGTTCTTGATTTGTTGTAGACAAGAGATTGGCACAATGAATGCTTTAATCCATTTACAAGTGTTGGTGTTAGAAACTCTCCTTGTAAAGTGGAGATCTTGATTTATTGTAGACAAAATATTGACACAAGTGAATGCTTGATCCCATTTATGAGTGATGATATTAATAGATGATTAAAGGAAATATAATATAATTACGTTTATTATTTTAATGGACTTTTAACGTTGTATTTTTCGATTGGAACCTCCATGTTGTGAGGATTTTAATTGAGTTATAAAATGAATTAATCTTACTTTTACTTTATTTACCAAGAGTGGATCATTTTACCCAAGTAAATAATTTTTACCGTAGTAACAAAATATTTACCTCACCATAATTAATCTTCATCAATTCCCTGTGGATTGACCTCGGACTCACCGAGAAATTTATTACGTGAGACAACCTGCACTTGGGTTTATAAATGCAACAATTAAAAAGTGTGCATCATGTATCAAAAGGGGTAATCACTCAAAACTCACTTAGAAATACATGTAATCACCTAGCCTTTGTCTCTCAAGTTGAACCTAAAGACATAAATAAGGCCATTAATGATGAGCATTGGATCTTGGCCATGCAAGAAGAACTAAACCAATTTGAGAGAAATTAAGCTTAGGAATTAGTTCCAAGGCCCAATGATCATCCTATAATTGGCACCAAATGGGTCTTTAGGAACAAACTTAATGAAACAGGCTTAATAATAAGAAATAAAGTTAAGCTTATAGTTAAGGGATATAATCAAGAAGAAGGCATAGACTATGAAGAAACTTATGCTCCTGTAGCTAAGTTAGAGGCCATTAGAATGTTACTTGCATATGCTTGCATCATGGATTTCAAACTCTATCAAATGGATGTCAAAAGTGCCTTTTTAAATGATTTTATACAAGAAGAGGTATATGTAGAACAACCTCCTGGTTTTGAGGATTTTGAAATGTCCAACCATGTTTTTAAACTGAAAAAGGCATTGTATGGCTTGAAACAAGCTCCTAGAGCTTGGTATGAAAGATTGAGCAAATTCCTTTTAGAAAAAGGTTTTTCTAAAGGCAAAGTTGACACTACCCTTTTCATAAAACATAAAATGCATGACATACTTCTAGTTCAAATCTATGTTGTTGACATTATATTTGGAGCTACTAACAACTCTCTTCGTAAAGAATTTTCAAATATTATGCAAAGTGAGTTTGAAATATCCATGATGGGTGAGCTCAACTTCTTCCTTGGTCTCCAAATTAAGCAAACGAGAGAAAGAACTTTCATAAGTCAATCTAAGTATTGCAAGGAGCTGCTCAAGAAGTTTGGAATGGACAATGCCAAGCATATGGCTACTCCTATGGGCACCTCTTACTATTTGGACAAGGATGAAGGAGGTAAATTAGTAGAAATTACGAAATATAGAGGTATGATTGGCTCACTCCTTTATCTCACTGCAAGTAGGCCTGATATAATGTTTAGTGTATGCATGTGTGCTAAATATCAAGCTAATCCTAAAGAATCACACCTAAGTGCTGTTAAAAGAATAATGAAATATCTAATAGGCACATCACAAATAGGTTTATGGTACCCTAAAGGTGCCTCATGTAGCCTTATTGGGTATTCCGATTCTGATTTTACTGGGTGCAAAATGGATAGAAAGAGCACTAGTGGCACATGCCACTTGCTTGGAAACTCACTAGTTTCTTGGCATAGCAAGAAGCAAAATAGTGTAGCATTGTCTACAGTTAAAGCTGAATATGTTGCACCTGGGAGTTGTTGTTCTCAAATCCTTTGGATGAAACAACAACTCTTGGACTATGGTCTTGAGCTTGATCACATCCTCATAAGATGTGATAATACTAGTGCAATCAATTTGTCCAAAAAACCCATTTTGCATTCTAGGACTAAACATATTGAAATAAGACATCATTTCATTAGAGACCATGTTCAAAAGGGTGATTGTGTGCTTGGGTTTGTAGAAACCACTAAGCAACTAGCTGACATTTTCACTAAACCCCTAGCAAAAGAAGCATTTTTCTATATAAGAAATGAACTTGGTATATTGGATCAATCATGCATAAATTAACTATTTGCATAATCATAAAACCAATACCTAACTTGTATTTTTCTACATAATCATGCCATATTGCTGCACAATCTCTGAATTTTTCATCATATTTGAATCCAATATTGACTTGAGCGTCAGAGATTTCCCCTAAGTTGTTTTGCAAGTACTCCCTCATGCCCAAGACTCCCAAGCAACTCAACATCCTCACAATTTCACCAAAAATGGTGTAATTCTTGGTAAAAATGGTAATTTTGATCAATCATGTGAGTTGAATCGTAATATGATTAGATTATATGTTTGCATGATGATTTGAATTGATCTAAGTTGCTTTGGAACTGATTTGGATGGATTAAAATTGATTATATGCTATTTGAAATGCAAAATCTGAGTTAAAAAGTGCTGGTAATCGATTACAATGCCTTTGTAATCGATTACACAGGTTCTGTCAAGCATGTAATCGATTACACCACTTTTGTAATCGATTACAATCAACTCAGAACTCAGGTAATCGATTACATCAACTATGTAATCGATTACATCAACTATGTAATCGATTACAAGGTTCCCCAGAAGCATGGTAATCGATTACATATCCACCAGAATGCATGTAATCGATTACACACTCAATGTAATCGATTACACAAGGTTTTTTAAAAGGTTTTTGATGCGCGCAGAGCTCATTTCTTAGAACTTTTTCATCTCCTTCGTCTTCCTCCTCTGCTCCCACGCAACCCAAACCTCTCAATCTCTCATTTCTCCCTCAAATCTCCATCAAAATCCCTTATTTCACCTCTCTCAATCTTGAAAAACTCCTCTCCACACAGCCCATCTCTCAAAATCTCCTCACATCCCTCACTCAAATCTCCCCATCACCTCTCACGAACCCCATCCCTACTTCTCTGCCCTAACCTCGTCCCTCTCTCTTTCCTCACTCATCCCTAACCACTTACCACTCATCCCACTCTACTCCTTCTTATAAATGGCTGAATCCTTTCATCGCTCAAAGCGCCCAAGAACAGGGGCTGCCATTGGAGGGTCCTCTAGTGGTGCTTCACGCAACATCTCTGGCCTAGACCTCACGCGCCACTTCTCCACAGTGAAGCGAGCTGAGTTGTTCCGGAAGAACTTCCAGCTTCGCAAAACCATTTCTCCCAGGTATCTTCCCATCACCTTCTGCAAGAGTGAACCTTTGGAGAGCTTTAGAACCATAGAAAATTTAAGCTTGCTGGGTTTCTTGAGTATAGAGAAGGCTATCTACCCAAACCTTGTGAGAGTCTTTTATGCAAACCTAAAATTTGAGGACAATTGCTTAATCTCTGAAGTGAAAAAGAAACAAATAAGGATAACCATGGCTGAGTGGTATAGGCTAACCAAGCTCACTCCTGATGGAGCTCACTTCTGTGGGAATGCAAATGTCTGGGAGCATGAGTTTGAGCATAAGGCTGCTCTTCTCTCATTGATTAAGACTGGCTACTACCCCCTAGTGATCCTAAACGAAGAATCATGGCCATTGGCCTAGCTATGGAGAACAGGGTTCTCCACTACCTTTTGGTTCGAGGATTGATTCCTAGGGGAGGGAATTACTCCCAGGTTCTTAAGGACGATGTGGTTGCCTTATGGGCAATGACCACAGGGCGGCTGATAAACTGGGGTTACTACATTATAGAGCATATGTTAGATGTAAAGAAAAAGAAGAATTCTGCTCTCCCATTTGCCATGTTGGTAACCACCATCCTAGAGCACTGTCGCATTTCACTAGCTGAGGAGTCCAAGGACACTAGCTCGAAAGGACCACAATCCATTGGCTTGCATACCCTGAAGAAGCTCTATCTCTACAAAGTGGATGATAGGTGGCATTACATTGCTCATGGCACGTTTGGTCATATCCATCACGATCCGGATAGTGACGATGATGAGGAGGCTCAGCATCCTGCCCCTGCCCCTGCTCCTGCTCCCGCTCCAGCTACTATTGACCTCCTGCTTCAAGAGATGTGAAACCTGAGCGCTAATGTTGACACTCGCATGGATCACCTTGAGCTGAGGATGGACTACTCAAATCAGGAGCTTGCCTCGATTCGATCCCTCCTGGGTGGACCTCCCATTCCTCCGAGTGCTGCTGCTGCCCCTCCCACATCCTCTGCCTCTCTAGTTCCTCTGTCCTTTGCTGGTCCATCTGGCGTTCCTGCTGATGATGAGGAGCTTCTGGACTCTGACAATGATCTTGAGCCCGACAACGATAACATTGATCTAGCAGACATTGCTGCAGATCCAGACAATGACAGCGAGGCCACTGATAGTGATCATGGCCCATTGCCCTAATGTTTTTGACAACTACCTTGTATTTTCTTGTTTGTTTTTTTGACTCTGATTATATTACATTGGTATACATTTCTGGTGTGTTTGGTTATTGGCTATACTGGTTGAGAAAAGTTACTGTGTACATGCTGATTAATGATATATGAACTTGTTTCAACTTTGCTTCTATTCTTTGAATGTCTGGCTGTTTGAAAAATTGATTGGACTGATTAATCTCTTTGGATTTCTTGTTCTGGCACAATTTGGGGAATCATGAAATATAGCTGTCATGCTGTCCATTTTTCTTTAAATGCTTATCTCTTTTTGATAATGCCAACGAGGGAGAGAATAAGGAAAAATGAAATGAAAAAGGAAAAATGAAATGAAATCTAATAAAGGTTGCATGAGTACGGGGGAGTTATTGAGCTTTTGAGCTCTTAAGCTTTTTATATATGCAAAATCTAACCCAATATCATGCATAAACTCCGGGGGAGCATTGCGCCTAAATGTCTATTATATACAAATGCAAAAACTCCTTCTTTTTCCTATGATCAGCTTGTCATCATCAAAAAGAGGGAGAATGTGAATGCTTATGTCCCTAAAGCATGTCAAATAGTTTTTGATGATAACAAAGGCCAAAGTGAAGATCAAGTGCAAAAGTGAAGATCAAGCGCAAAAGAAAAAATCAAGATCAAAGAAAGAAGTCAAGAGGTTTATGTAGTTATAAGACTTAGAATATTTATGTTAAATGCTCTCAAGATTTCTCAAATGGTTTTTCAATATATCACTTCAAAATAAAGTGGGAAATTTCAAAGTTAAACATGGCTTCTCAAGAAAATTGAGTTTCAATCTTAAATCTAACACTCTTAAAAGGATTTATGTTTAATCAAGTGTCTTAAGGTGTTAGAAATGGCTTACAAGCTTTATTGGACTTGAAAAATGTATTCAAAGGCCAATGTAATCGATTACATGATGTTTATAATCGATTACACAGCAAATAGAGGCCTTGTAATCGATTACATGACCAATGTAATCGATTACAAGCAAAATCGAATCGATTACACAATATATGTAATCGATTACAATAAGCCCAGAAAGGCAAGAACACATTCAAAGAGTCATGTAATCGATTACATAGATATTGTAATCGATTACACAGCAAGTCAGAAGTCATGTAATCGATTACATGGATATTGTAATCGATTACAAGCAAAGTCAAAAGCCATGTAATCGATTACACCAATAATGTAATCGATTACACAGAGCCCAGAAAGCCAAGAACACGTTGGAACAACAATGTAATCACTTACATATGTTGTGTAATCGATTACACGCACCCTGACAACGTCCAACGGCTATATTAAATGCATTAAATGCATGCCCAAAACCCCCCAACGGCTCCATTTATTAAGAAACTTATAAATACTAATGTTAAGTCTTCATTTGAGGTTGACCTTGAACCAAAAACTGATTACCAATACTTTCAAACGTGAATCAATCCTCAAATCCATTTCTTGCTCTATTTTTTGTAAAAACGTAAAAAATCTTTGAGAGCATATTAGAGCTTCAATTTGTAATCATCTACTCTAGTGAGAGCTTCATTCAATCTATCATTATTGCTTTGTAAAGAGGGCGAGGTATCCCTCCAAAAGTGTAAAGGGTGAGGTATCCCAAAGTGTTGAGTGCTCAAGGTTGTAAAGGTTATCAAGCACCTATTGAAGATTGAAGAAATAGTGGAAAATCTCTAGCGATTGCTTGAGGACTGGACGTAGATCACAAGTGGATTAGTGATCGAACCAGGATAAATCTTTCTGTTTGTTTTCTCTAAACCCTTCTCTTTACATTGAGTACTGTTTTATTAATTTGCTTGAATATTGGTACCTTTGGCTATTGCATTTATAAGTGAAAGTGTTTATCTCTTGTATCCAATCATCTCTGATCATCAATTAGCTTCAACGAAAATTATTTATCAAACGATTTGTGAAAGATTTGCAAACTTAGTTTTCATACTCAATTCACCCCCCTCTTGAGTATTGAGGCCACTTGGTAACAAAATATTCATCGTTCCCAGAAAAATCCACAAAAATTCACAAAAATCTCAAATATTATAAAATGACCATTTATGATGAATGAGATAATTTTTGGGATGTTACAACTCTCCCCTTCAAAAAAAATTTTCGTCCTCAAAATTTGATCTATCTTAGAATTCACGTGGATATGATTCATTGTAGAATGCTTCCAGGTCTTCAGCGCAATCCCAACGGCTAACTTTGAGTTTTTGTGTAGAGTAACTCTCCTCATATGCTTTCAGTTGTCTTGAAGCACACGCTACTACTCCTCCTATCTGCACAAGCTCACGTTCCAAAATCTAACGCAAGGCATCAATGGGTATCTCAAAATGTTCATTGAGATTAGGTAGAATCATCACTAGTAAAGTAGTTGAGTGTTTCTTCAACCCTTGAAAATTTCCCCTATATGCATCGGTCCAAACAAAAATTGACTCTCTCGTATGAGTTAGATGTGAAGTCTTGCCACATTGGAAAATTCTACGATGAGTCTCCTGTATTGACCAACTAATCCCATGTGGCTACGAATCTCTATTACGGTCGTTGGTCTTTCTCATCGAAGAACAACTTTGACTTTCGACAGCTCTATAGCAACTCCTTACTTTGAGATCATGTGACCCGAAAGTTGAATTGCCCCTAGCTAGAATTCGCACTATGACAACTTCATGCATAACTTTTTCTTCTTCCTTAGAACTTGAAGAACAACAAGGTATGCTTAGTATGTTCAGCGTGGTTCCTCCAAACTTCAAGAACATATCGAAATGTCATCAACAAGGTAAAGAGAGATTCTATTTTGGTAATTGACGAATATTATCGAAGCGTTCGTTACACGGAATGACATTACGAAATACTCGTAGTGCCTATAACGCGTCAAAAAAAGCTGTTTCAGAAATATCTATTACCTTCAAGCGAACTTGATGATAGTCCAGAACACCAGCTGATCTTGGAGAAAAAGTAGCTCCCTTCAGTTGATTCATTAAGCCATCTATCCTTGATCTTAACAGAAATGTCATATAGGGTATGTTCTTCTCTAACCGTGCTGCATTCGGTGCACCGTTATGGTTCAAATTCAGGAACACATTTCCTCAGTCAAAGTGTACTAGAAACATTATAACAGTTAGAAGGAAAAGATAGGGAAGTCACTCGGTCTACCACTAAACCCGTCCAGTGAAGAATATGATATGGTCCAATAAAACTTAAGAATGAGTTTCCGTGGATTCAAATCTAGGAAATTTCTATCCCAAGAGGCACTAAATTTCTATTAAAACAGAATGATGAGACATGGTTAGAAAACAACCAATCCCCTTTTTGAGATCAAGCCTATTCACGAAGAAAGCAAATAACTGAATTGGCAAAAAGGGTTTCAATTTCTAACAATAATAGGATAGTTTAAACAAACTTGTGTAATGATAGTAGGCTTGTAAATCAAAACAGTAATATTTGAGTCGAAAGGAAGTAAATACACAGACAACTGAATCCCAAAAATAAACTTTTAATTTTTCATTGGAATATTTCAACAGGATATAGTCGGCAGATAACCAACCCTTTTGTTTTGATATCACATCAGATTTATGAAGAAGGTAAACAAATCCAATCAACAGAAAAAACTCAGTCTTTAACAGACATAGGTTAATTTAAACAACTAGGCTACCAACAACACGTTCTTAGTAGCAGAAATAGAAATAACTTAGTTAAAAGATAACGATGATACAAAGGATCCTAATAGACTTATACAATCATATGTCACAAGGAAATGGGTTATGCCCAGAGTTATACAATGGAATCACAGGGTTATCTACTGTAACATAGTCCCCCTCTTCATTTCGGTCTTCAGTCTAGGTGGAGGAATTAACTCTCCCTTATTCATGAGATTTTGAGGTACATACATCTCCGACGGAAGGCTTTGTCCTATGCAAGGTACAATTTCTCGCCACATGTTCTGGCTTTCTACATTTGAAATAAATTATTCCTTTGATCGTACAGTCCCTTGTTAAGTGCTCCTTTCTGCACTTAAGGCAGATTACCCTCTTGATCTTACATTCCTTCATTGAATAGTTCTTTCTACACTTCTTACATATTTGTAAAATTGTCACGGGATGACTAGGTCTGCCACTACTAGCATTACCCCCAGTTGGTTGCTGTCGTCATTGATTCCTTAGTGGTCGCCAGTACAATTTCCACTTGAACTGATTGATCATTCTATTATTCCTCTTTCGTAACTTAGGTAATTTAGAGTTACTCCAAAACTGACTTTCTCCCAACAAATTCTAAACCTCGACTTCTAACTCCTGTTATTGTGCGGTCCCCTGACTTGGTTGTACTGTTACACTAGCCATTCCCCGCATTGCTTCCATAGTCGCATCCACCCATTTGTTGTTGCGTTCCACATTTCTACGCGTACGTCTACTGCAAGCCATTTCCTTTCCTTCGAAAACAAACAGTCAAACACAATGGAAACAAGAAGTAACCATTTCAAACAATATTGTCTCTTTTCGAAAACCAAACACAAAAGGCACACAACCCAGCAAGACAAACCAAATCATCAAAACCCAAAAGATTCTAACTTAAGCTCTTTCATTCTGCCTTCTATGGCGTGATCTCTTGTAAGTCTTTATCTTCCAAGCAGCTCCTCGAACCATACTTACGCCAGATATTCTTCTCCCAAGAGGATTCAGTTCTCCGAAACGTCTTGGACGCCTCGGTCCACAGACCTTACAAGTCCTATTTAACTACCCATTTCTAACCCACTGGCTCAAACAATTTTAGAGGTAGTACAACAAGGGTATAAATGCAAGTAAGCCCTAGACAAGTTCAGTCACACCAGCTAAGCTTCTTACTAAAAGAACTTCTATTCGCTTAGTACGCCTAGGTGAAGTCATAGTTTTTCATCCACACAGAACATTACACATTGAGTGGGCCAATACTCAATATCATGTAACTATGTAACAGTAACTAAGAACATTCAAACTATGGCAAGTCATGCCTTCATTTCCCAAACATCTCTATCAAGAGACAAGGAAGTGTGATGCGTGAGGATATAGTGATTAAAATTCAGATAGAAATCGGCTGTCAGGTCCACCAGAAAATAAAAACCTTACAACTAGTTGTAGTTAGTAAGGGTCGATCCACAGAGAATCAATTCAATTAACACTATCAAGTAACTCCCAATTTAAATTCTGATTGACAATAAATAGTAAATAGGGGGGTTTTGGAGTTTTGATGAACAATGAACAGCTTCAAAGGCAATAACAATAAATAAACTGAAATCAACAATATAAGAAAATTGGTTAAGAGATTGAATCCACCACTAGATTTATATGATAATGTAAATCCACATATCCTTTTATTCCAACATGCTCAATTATGTTTTTCTGCAATTGTGAGAGTAAATCTCTGTTTTCCTTACGTGTTGGCAAATTTAGCAACCGCTCAAATCAACTCCTAATCACTAATTAGTCATAAAGTAACTGCTCTTACAACTATCCAACAATTGCATTAAGATTTAGAAAACCAATCACACTAAGATCTAATCACACACCGAGATTAAATTACTTAGAACATATATTTCTCTAGATCTATTACCGCAACCGCGCATAATAAACCCAGATCTACCACTTTTATAATTGGCAAATAGCGCAAAGATAATTATACCCACATGAACATCATATATTCCTCTAGATCTACTACCACAATCGCGCATAATAAACCTAGATCTACCACTTTGAAAGTGGGAACAAGTACAAAAACCTTCATACCAATAATAGATTCAGAAATATATGAATAAAAACATAACTGTGTTGAAATAATCAAATATGCAAGATTCACAACATCAATACTAGTGGTTTCATCACCCCCTTAACCAAGGGAGGTTTAGTTACACATAGCTAGAAGGAAATCACAAGAAAAACTGAGAAAGAACAACATAAGAAAGAAAGTGCAGAAGAAAAACTAAAACAAACGAGTTTCTGAGGATTGAGGATGATGGATCTCCGATGGCTCGAACCCAAGACTCCAATCTTTGATCCAAGACTCCCCTCTCCTTCTCCAAGGAGTTACAGCTGCTCTCCTAGGCCAGAACTCCCTTCAAAACGTGCCAAGAGTGTCAATATATAGGCCTCTAACACAAACTTCGTGTAGAAGTCTCAATAATTGAGTTTCTGGCATGAATACACGGCCGTGTATGACACTGAGTTTGGGGGCAAAATTTCACTATTTCAATTGCAAAGTCAGTAGCGTACACGGCCTACGCCGTGTATTCTCACACGGCCGTGTATTTTCACGCAACTTAGGCCCTGTATTCTAACGCAGGCCCTGTATTCTGACTCTGGTTCTATAATCTGACTTCCAAGCTCAATATGACCCCTTAGACCTCCAAATATAAAGGTCAAGCTATCAGGATCAGCACTCTAGTTATTGTTTCAACTCCAATTTGAGTTATCCAAACGTGTGATTGGGCCTTTGAAGTCTTCATGAAAGTAGTAGGAAATTGTCTTAGCTTTCCTACAAGACCAAAATTACATCAATCAGATATTTGAAACTCAAATTATAGCTAGTTTACTGAACATTGTCAAAGGGATAAATTGAGGCTAATTCATGCAATAATTCCTTCAATGATCCAATTAGGCTCAATATCATAAAATATGTCAAAACCAACTTAATTAAACCTAATTGAACCTTAAGAAGCCTAGTGACTGAAAAGCATAATTCAATTATGAGTGCAAATGAACACATTTAAGCAAAGTTTCACAGTAATGATCCAATTCGGGTTTGATATCAGAAACTAAGCTAAATGATGACAATTAAGTACAAATGGAGTTCAATGAATCAATTATAAGGCAACTAAAATATAGGAATAATCAACAGATCAATTACCCCCACACTTAGCCTTTTGCACTCTTGGGCAAAAATATACAGTTCAACACAGTTTCACAACAAGCCAAACAAATGCAGAATAATGAGCAAAGACCTTTGTGCATTTAGTTTTCAAAGCATTTAAACAATCAAGAATTCCCTTTCTTAGCAATCCAAGTTGACAAGCAAAATCAATCAAATTTCAGGGTTCAATCAACATGATAAATCCTCACTGATATGCTCTCTCACTCAAGTGTTTCAGACTTGTGTTTTCACTCAACCAACTCATGAGAATATGCTTTACCATAGGCTTGTCAAGCCTCTACTTTTCCACTACTCAGACCATATGCAAACAGAGATCAAAAGGACTTTATTCAGGTTGTAATAGGGTCAGGGTTAAGGTAGGATATATCAAAGATAGACAAAGCTAGACCATAGGAACTAGAAGAGCAAAATGGAAAGATATTCAATTATTACACAGAATTTCCCAATAATCTTCCAATTCCAATCCCTTTTATGCACCTTATCCCCTTTTTTTATTTTTTTTTAGTTACATATATATATACACAACTTACATCCTATTCACAATGATATTTTGCCAGCATGAGACTTTTATATACAAACATAGCTAGGCAAATACATCATACCCCCACACTTATTCAAGAACCAATTTCCATCATAATCATAAAGCTCTTCTACTCCCTAAAGTAGGGTAGTAAAATAGTTTTTCACTTTTAGGTTTAAATTGAGCTTAGATAAAAGGAAATTGGGTTAATTAGGCTCAAAGGGGTTAATCAATGGATAAAATGCAAGGATGACTATTTGGCCAGCAGCTATTTAAAAGAAAATGCCTTTATTATTTCAAATGCATGCAGTGATCATTAGCAGCTTAAAAGAGAACCAAGACAAGTTCTGAAAAGCACAATAATCATGAGTGAAATCACACAATCAAGGATCCAAAATGGCCTAAAGTTAGCCATTTACAACAAAGCCCAAAACTCACTAGGTTTCAATTCATCATTTTCAATTAAACCTTTTAATTTTTTAGAATTTCACCCGACAAGATCACTAACCAGAAAGTTCATTCAATCATGCTCAAAGTTTTTTTTTTTGGGTCAATTGCTCACTAATCACATCACTTGAAAGCTTATCGGAAACTTTAAAAGCCCAATGCAGAAGTATTCACAAGAAGAACAACACCATCAAAATCAAATACACTCACCCAAGAAAGTTCAATCAGTCATTCAAATCTCAGGAGAACAATTCAGAAATCAATAGTATTCACAATAGAGCATCAAAGTATCCACACCCCCACACTTAAAACAAGCATTGTCCTCAATGCTACACACATCCAAAAAGAAAAATAATAACAAAGAGAATGCTACACATATCCAGAAAAGGAAAACAAGCAAAGACATCTATACCACAATCAGAAGCAGAAACAAATCTATCAGTAAATCAAAAGTGCAAATCAAATCCCAAATGTACACAATACCATAAAATGAAAATACAATGGAAACTAAGGGGGGTACATTAATGGGGAAATGAGGGGAAATCTACATGACTCGATTAACATTGAGATGATAGGAAAACTCCTATGGATGATGATGTTCTTTGAAAAATAATAAGAAATCAGTTCAAAAACACAAGTCAGGGTCTTTTAAAGTCAGATTCCCAAGACTAAAACTCATCATGCTTGAGGGGATTCCCAAAAATCGACGAAGTTCATAAGGCACATATTCATAAGAATGCGTCTCAAGAGTAAAACTCTTTACTCAGTCCATTCATCATGAACTTAAAATTTAACTTCTCAATTGAATGAAATCATTCCCAAAGAATATATTTCAAGATGCAAAACAACAAGCTTACAAATGAACTAATTCCTAGTTTTGCTTGGTTTCCACTGTACTTAATCCACACAAATATCAAACAAACAATCCATTCAAACACACAATAAATCAAACCAAACACAAGGTTTTTTTTTTAAGATTCAAATGCTTACAACTAACAAACAGATAAAAACATAATCTAAAAAACTCATAAAAATGCAAAATAAAAAGGGATAAAAAGAGCAAATCTGGTTGGGTTGCCTCCCAATGAGCGCTTAGTTTATTGTCCTCAGCCTGACATTGTAACACTTTCAATGATCCTCATATTGTGGAAGGATGAGGGTCATCACTTCCATTTCTGCACTGTCAGGAGGTTCATGATAAGGTTTGAGACGATGACCATTGACCTTAAATGTTTTGCCTGAAATTTCACTCCTGATCTTAACTGCACCAAAAGGAAAAACATTAGTTACCATAATTAGTCCAATCCACTTAGAACGCAGTTTACCTAGAAATAATTTGAGTTTGGATTGGAACAGTAGAACTTTTTGTCCCTTGTGAAATTTCTTTCTGGAAATCAATTGGTCGTGAAATGCCTTAGCTTTAGTCTTATAAATCAGGGCATTCTCGAAGGCCTCATGTCTTAGTTTTTCCAGTTCCTGTAACTGGAACTTCCTTTGCTTTCCAGCACCTTCCAATTCCATATTTACTTGTTTAATGGCCCAGTAAGAGCGATGTTGCAGCTCAACGGGCAAATGACAGGGCTTTCCATACACCAACCGAAATGGTGACATGCCAATGGGAGTCTTATAGGCAGTCCTATAAGCCCATAAAGCATCTTCAAGTCGAGTACTCCAATCTTTTCTTGAGGGATTCACTGTCTTTTCAAGGATTGATTTAATCTCCCGGTTGGACACTTCAGTTTGCCCATTTGTCTGTGGATGGTAAGGAGTGGAAATTCTGTGCATTACTCCATATTTCTTCAATAGAGCATCAAAGGTTCTATTGCAAAAATGGGTCCCTTGGTCACTGATGATAGCCCTCGAGGTCCCAAACCTAGAGAAAATATGTGACTTAACAAAATCTGCAACAGTTTTAGAATCATCAGATCGGGTGGCTTTTGCTTCCACCCATTTAGACACATAATCAATAGATAAGAGAATGTATGTGAAACCAAATGAGGGAGAGAATGGTCCCATGAAATCAATACCCCACACATCAAAGACTTCCACAAAAATAATCGGAGTCTGAGGCATTTGATTACGAAGACCAATGTTACCTATTCTCTAACAGCGGTCACAAGACTTACAGAAGTTGTAAGCGTCTTTGAAAAGTGTGGGCCAATAGAAACCACTGTCAAGCACTTTGTTAGCTGTCCTTTTATTGTCAAAGTGTCCTCCACATGCATAGGTGTGACAAAAGGAGAGGATGAAGTGTGTCTCAGAATCAGGAATGCACCTCCTAATGACTTGATCTGCACAATGCTTCCATAGGTACGGGTCATCCCAGATATAGTATTTACAGTCACTCCTTAATTTATCTCTTTGGGCCTTGTTCAAACCCTCCGGAAAGTCCTTAATAACCAGGTAGTTAATAATGTCAGCATACCAAGGGATTATGGCATTGACAACCATCAAATATTCATCCGGAAAAGTCTCCATGATAGGCATTTCTTCCTCTTCAGTTACCAACCTACTCAAGTGATCAGCCACCAAGTTCTCGCTCCCTTTCTTGTCTTTAATCTCCAAATCAAATTCCTGGAGCAATAAAATCCATCGGAGCAATCTAGGCTTTGCTTCTTTCTTTGTTAGTAGATACTTCAAAGCTGCATGATCTGAAAACACAATTACTTTAGAACCAATTAGATATGATCTAAATTTTTCCAAAGTAAATACAACAGCTAGAAGTTCTTTTTCTGTAGTTGAGTAATTAAGCTGAGCATCATTTAGAGTCCTTGATGCATAGTAAATGGCATAAGGAACCCTATCAACTCGCTGTCCTAAGACAGCTCCTACTGCAAAGTCACTAGCATCACACATTAGTTCAAACGGTAACTCCCAGTTAGGTGGCCTGATGATAGGCGCAACAGTTAACAACTTCTTGAGTTTATTGAAAGCTTCCATACATTTCTCATCAAAGTTAAAATTGACATCTTTTTGAAGAAGTCTGCAAAGGGGCAATGAGACTTTAGAGAAGTCTTTAATAAATCTCCGGTAGAAACCTGCATGACCAATAAAAGAACGAATCTCCCGCACACTAGTGGGTGGGGGCAAAGAATGCATGAGTTCTACCTTAGCTTTATCTACTTCAATTCCCCTAGCAGAAATTACATGACCTAACACAATACCTTCCTTAACCATGAAATGACATTTTTCCCAATTCAGTACCAGGTTAGTGTCAATGCATCTTTTAAGCACCAATGTTAAATGTTCCAGACAATTTTCAAAATCATTTCCAAAGACACTAAAGTCATCCATAAAAACCTCAATGATATTTTCAATGTAATCAGAAAATAAACTCATCATGCATCTTTAGAAAGTTCCTGGTGCATTGCAGAGTCCAAAAGGCATTCGCCTATATGCAAAGGTACCAAATGGACAAGTGAATGTAGTTTTGTCTTGGTCTTCTGGAGCTATGGCAATCTGATTGTAACCTGAAAAACCATCTAGAAAATAATAATGAGAATGACCAGCTAATCTCTCTAACATTTGATCAATGAAAGGTAAAGGAAAGTGGTCTTTTCTCGTGGCGGCATTCAATTTCCTGTAATCAATACAAACACGCCACCCTGTCTGCAACCTAGTGGGAATAAGCTCATTTTCAGCATTTCTTACCACAGTAATTCCAGATTTCTTTGGTACTACCTGGACTGGGCTTACCCACTTGCTGTCAGAAATGGGGTAGATCACCCCCACACTTAGGAGCTTCAGTATCTCCTTTTTCACAACTTCCATCATGGGAGGATTCAACCTCCGCTGAGGGTCTCTCACAGGTTTAGTATCCTCCTCCATTAATATCCTGTGCATACAAATGGAGGGACTAATACCCTTGATATCAGCTATTGACCAACCAATGGCTGTCTTATGTTCCTGCAAAACAGCTACCAGTTTCTCTTCTTGCTCTTGGGTGAGTGACTTTGCAATTATTACTGGAAGGGTGTCCTTCTCCCCCAAGAAGATGTATTTAAGATGATCAGGCAGTGCTTTAAGTTCCAATTCAGGTGCCTGCACAACAGAAGGTTGAGGTATATCAGTAGTAACAGGTAAATCAACAAAAGTTACCTCATGCTCTTCTGGAGTGGAAGAGAGCTCTTGTAAGGCAGCAACAATTTCATCAATGTCTTCACTCCATGGCTCTTCTTCTTTTCCTCCTGTACATCTAAGCTATGAGTTAGAATTGTATCAAGAGCATCAAAATGGTCTATATCAAAAGCTGCAGAAATTAAAGAATCAAAAGGATCAAAAGAATTAATTAAACAAGCAGAGTGCACATCACTTGGGTATCTCATAGCTTCAAAAATATTGAATCTAATTAATTCCCCATCAAATTCCATTGTTAGAGTTCCTGAGTGCACATCAATTTTTGTCCTTGCAGTTTTCAAAAATGGTCTTCCTAACAAGATAGGAGTAGATTTGGGAGACTCATCCTCTTCCATGTCCAAAACATAGAAGTCTGCCGGAAACACTAATTCATTTACTTGCACCAAAACATCTTCAACCACACCCTTAGGGTATGCATTAGATCTATCAGCCAATTGAATAACAACACTAGTAGGTTCCAAAGGACCCAAGTATAAAGATGCATAAATAGAATATGGCATAACATTTATAGATGCACCTAAATCAAGCATTGCCCTTTCAAACCTTGTGTTACCTATAGTGCATGGAATGGTGAATGTGCCAGGGTCCTTACATTTGGTTGGGAGTTTCTTTTTAATTACAGCTGAAACATTTTCTCCCACTTGGATCTTTTCATTTCCTTTTAGCTTCCTCTTATTAGTGCATAATTCTTTCAGAAATTTTGTATATCTAGGTACCTGCTTAATGGCATCTAACAAAGGGATATTAACTTCTACCTTCCTAAAAGTCTCAAGTATTTCTTTTTCTGCTTCTTCTTTCTTGGTTTTAACCAACCTACTAGGAAAAGGAGCTTTAGTGACATATTTAGGAAGGGGTTCAGAAATACTTACCTTAGGGGCTTTGGAAGTTTGCCCCTTATCATTTGTTTCTTTGGGTGGTTCATCTTTCTCTTGAGTGATTAGTGGAAGAGGTGTAGGCTCATCCATCGTCTTTCCGCTTCTCAATGTGACAGCACTAGCATTTTCCCTCGGATTCACTTCTGGCTGTGAGGGTAGTTTTCCTGAAGCTTGGCTTTGAAACTTATTGAATTCTGTGGATAACTGCCCTATCTGATTCTGCAAGTTATTGATTGCAGGCCTTATTTCTTGTTTGAACTGCAAATTATCAGTGGCCATTTGTTTCACTAGCTCCTCTAGCGAAGACTCAGATTGCTTAGGAGCTTGAACTTGCTGTTGTCTCTGAGGGAAAGATGCTTGCCTTTGTTGGAATCCTGGAGGTCCATAAGCTGGAGGTTAATTTTGAGGTTGCTTTGCATAGCTGAAATTAGGATGATCCCTCCAACCTGGATTATATGTGTTTGAGTAGGGGTTGTAATTTTTTGAAAGTCCAGTATATCCCCCTACTGCTCTTACCTCCTCATTAGTGTCCTCTTGGAGAGTGGGACACATATCAGTGGGATGTCCAGATGAACAACAAATCCCACAAGCATGAACTGGTGCTTTGCCTGTATCCATTAACCGCTGAACCATAGCAGTCAATTGAGTCATTTGTTGTTGTAGACTGGTTGTCTCTACTTCTTTCACTGCTCTTACTCCAGTGTCATTTCTAGAGTAAAATTGTTGAGTATTGGCAGCCATTCTTGAGATCAAGTTTCTAGCTTCTTGAGGAGTTTTATCAACCAATGCTCCTCCACTAGCAGCATCAATCATGTTGCGATCCATCACTTGTAAACCTTCATAGAAATACTGAATTAAGAGCTGCTCACTTATTTGATGATGAGGGCAGCTGAAACATAGCTTCTTAAATCTCTCCCAGTAGTCATGGAGTGATTCCCCATGCCTTTGTTGAATACCACAGATTTCTTTTCTGATTGTTGCAGCTTTTGAGGCAGGGAAGTATCTGTCTAAGAAAGTTCGGGCCATGTCCTGCCATGATTGGATGGATCCGGGTGGCAAGTAGTAAAGCCACTCCTTAGCTGAGTCTTTCAATGAAAATGGAAAAGCTCTCAACTTGACTTGCTCTACATGAATTCCTGCAGCCTTCATGCTAGAACATACCACATGAATTTCCTTCAAGTGTTTGTTGGGGTCCTCTCCGGGTAATCCATTGAAAGATGGCAAGAGATGGATTAAGCCGGATTTCAATTCAAATGCTTCTTCATTTTCAAGAATGTCTATGCATAGAGGCTTTTGATCTAGATCTGGAGCACCCAATGCCCTTAAAGTGTTTTCTGCCATTGTCACTTCTTCAGATATTTCAGATGGCTCAAATGTCTCTGAACTTGATAAATCAATGTAACGGGCAGCTTTAATGTCAGCAGGTGTGAAGTGGAAGTTAACCGGATGGAAGGGAAATTAAGGATGTGAAGTGAGTTGATCAATATAGTTCCTCAAATTTAGCAATCCTTCGTCTACCCCTTCAATGGACATCAACACCTACAAGATACTCAGAAAGAAAGATTCAAAAACTAAAAATAAAATAAAAATAAAAATAAAAACAGAGTAAAAATAAGAAAATAAATTAACAAAGTGCAATTGAAAAATTGGTTCCCCGGTAACGGCGCCAAAATTTCTGATGCGTGAGGATATAGTGATTAAAATTCAGATAGAAATCGGTTGTCAAGTCCACCAGAAAATAAAAACCTTACAACTAGTTGTAGTTAGTAAGGGTCGATCCACAGAGAACCAATTCAATTAACACTATCAAGTAACTCCCAATTTAAACTCTGATTGACAATAAATAGTAAATAGGGGGTTTTGGAGTTTTGATGAACAATGAACAACTTCAAAGGCAATAACAATAAATAAACTAAAATCAACAATATAAGAAAATTGATTAAGAGATTGAATCCACCACTAGATTTATATGATGATGTAAATCCACATATCCTTTTATTCCAACATGCTCAATTATGTTTTTATGCAATTGTGAGAGTAAATCTCTGTTTTCCTTACGTGTTGGCAAATTTAGCAACCGCTCAAATCAACTCCTAATCACTGATTAGTCATAAAGCAACCGCTCTTACAACTATCCAACAATTGCATTAAGATTTAGAAAACCAATCACACTAAGATCTAATCACACACCGAGATTAAATTACTTAGAACATATATTTCTCTAGATCTATTACCGCAACCGCGCATAATAAACCCAGATCTACCACTTTTATAACTGGCAAATAGCGCAAAGATAATTATACCCACATGAACATCATATATTCCTCTAGATTTACTACCACAACTGCGCATAATAAACCCAGATCTACCACTTTGAAAGTGGGAACAAGTACAAAAACCTTCATACCAACAATAGATTCAGAAATATATGAATAAAAACATAACTGTGTTGAAATAATCAAATATGCAAGATTCACAACATCAATACTAGTGGTTTCATCACCCCCTTAACCAAGGGAGGTTTAGTTACACATAGCTAGAAGGAAATCACAAGAAAAACTGAGAAAGAACAACATAAGAAAGAAAGTGCAGAAGAAAAACTAAAGCAAACGAGTTTCTGAGGATTAAGGATGATGGATCTCCGATTGCTCGAACCCGAGACTCCAATCTTTGATCCAAGACTCCCCTTTCCTTCTCCAAGGAGTTACAGCTGCTCTCCTAGGCCAGAACTCCCTTCAAAACGTGACAAGAGTGTCAATATATAGGCTTCCAACATAAACTTCGTGTAGAAGTCTCAATAATTGAGTTTCTGGCATGAATACATGACCGTGTATGCATACATGGCCTAGGCCGTGTATGACACTGAGTTTGGGGGCAAAATTTCACTATTTCAATTGCAAAGTCAGTAGCGTACACGGCCTAGGCCATGTATTCTCACACGGCCATGTATTTTCACGTAACTTAGGCCCTGTATTCTGACGCAGGCCTTGTATTCTGACTCTGGTTCTATAATCTGACTTCCAAGCTCAATATGACCCTTTAGACCTCCAAATATAAAGGTCAAGCTGTCAGGATCAGCACCCTAGTTCTTGCTTCAACTCCAATTTGAGTTATCCAAACGTGTGATTGGGCCTTTGAAGTCTTCATGAAAGTAGTAGGGAATTGTCTTAGCTTTCCTACAAAACCAAAATCACATCAATCAGATATTTGAAACTCAAATTATAGCTAGTTTACTGAACATTGTCAAAGGGATAAATTGAGGCTAATTCATGCAATAATTCCTTCAATGATCCAATTAGGCTCAATATCATAAAATATGTCAAAACCAACTTAATTAAACCTAATTGAACGTTAAGAAGCCCAGTGACTGAAAAGCATAATTCAATTATGAGTGCAAATGAATACATTTAAGCAAAGTTTCACAGTAATGATCCAATTCGGGTTTGATATCAGAAACTAAGCTAAATGATGACAATTAAGCACAAATGGAGTTCAATGAATCAATTATAAGGCAACTAAAATATAGGAATAATCAACAGATCAAAGTGCACAACATACAAAGAAACTTCTAACATGTCTAAGCATAGTCAGTCCATATCCCGGCTCAACAGGATGGACTGAGCTTTGATACCACCTAATGTAACACCCCTCGATTTAATATCCACGACACAATCGTCATTATACCATGGATACTAAATTTCGGCGTGTTACGATTTTCAAATAATATTTATCCTAATTAAATCATTGTGTATATACAAAAAATATGAGCCATGGATGAAATAATACATAAGCCATCATTAGCACATATAATTCAACGAGCCAAAATCAAAATATAGTTTATAGGACTAAATAACTAATTTAAAGCATGCATAGTGCGGCGTATTTCACGTACCGCTCAAAATGAAATACATCAAGTTGGACTTTACAATGCAAGTATACTCAAAATTACACCTTAAAATAAATAATATAGAAGGAAACATAAGCTATCCATAAAGACATCCGCGTCTAAGGAGTTGGGTACCCCATTGGATGCACCTCGGGATCCTCTCCCAGCTCGTCTGAAGATATAAGGACAGGACTGAGTGCGGTCCCACGGGCAGGTGCTCTAGTAGCTGATGCCATAGAATCCTCATCCTCTCTAGGGGTATGAATCGGATCACCCCATAGCTCCCAGATAGGCAAGGCAAACTCCAGATGTACCGAAGTAGTAAGTGTCAAGATAGGATCTCCATCGCAGGTCCTCCTTATGGTCAAGATTAGGTCTCCAACATATCGTATACGCTGTCTAGCCCAATCGACGTATCACGCATTGGCGCCACCAGTGAATACAATCCTACGAACCCAATGGAACCTCTTCTTGACGACATCCTCGAAAGTAAGAGATCAATACCCAGTAAAGTCTAAGAAAAATAATCTCGTCCCTTCTACAGTCTTTAATCAAATATCACATAGAACAAGAATAGTGCAAGAAAGAGGTGAGATATCCAACTTCATTACCAATTATGGCAGTAATAAACATAAACGGCGTAGGACGCCCACATAGCATAACGAAAATAATAAACAGTATCAAGAAGCAAATATTAAGTAATTTAACAGTTTCAGGCGATATATCATTAATAAGATAGCAGATCCAATTATCATATAAATTAAATGCCAAGTAATATATTGACTCACTATGCACCTGTACATAATATCAAAATCCTACTTCATGGAGCTAGACACAAACATCGGAGAGAATGATCAGGGAGACATGCCAGTATCTTGTCAACCTACAATCAAGTGCTTCCCAGAATAATAATAGTTTTGTACAACAAGGCTTTATACAATGACATTCCCACAAGATCGCGATATAGGAAAGTGTCTCAGTCAGGATCGTCGGTGCGTTTGCATCGATCTGTCTCACAGCCCAGAGGGGCTACCAACTGTCCCTTGTGAGACGCCCGCACCCCGACGGCCCCAAGGTCAACAGCAGGACCTACACTAGTCTATTCGTACCCGCACTAAAGTGTGATTCAACTCCTAGGCAACATAGCCTTGACAAATAGTCCATCAGACTTCCACAATATATGACAACTCAATGCATATATCATGTATGTTTATCATTTTATACTTTTCCACAATATACCTCAATTGGCTAAAGTAAGCATCAACACATCATTGGTCCCTCACATGGACCCACAATAAATATTATTAAGTTCTTAAATAATGCATTACACTTTTAGGATACATTATGGAATTACGCCTAAATTTCTACATTCTTCTTAATAAGTTTCTCTTTTTGAGAAATGCTATCACATTATTTATTTAATCATTGTTATTTTGATTACATAAATCCATCTTTAAATTTTAAACCTAATTCCCTTAAAATGATTTAAATTGAATTATTTATCATTCTTACTTGCACTCATGGTCTTGCTTCAATTAAAATTTACTCTAAGTTTTTGGATAAAACTCTATCCTTGATTCTTTCCATTTTATGAAATCCTAAATTAATTTCTAATTACCCAATTTAATTAAGTTTCACTTTGATTTAGTAATTCTTATGAGATTCTTTCCTAGAAGGGTTCATTTCATTATTAGGTTCCTTACTTTTAAACTTAGTCATGCTTACTTAAAGAATTATTTTTAAGTCTTACCAAGTCTCACATACCCTTATTTGTTCTTAAAGTCCAAAGAGTTCTATTTGGTTACCTAATTAATTTCCTTCCATCACATAATCCACTTGCCTTATCACTAGATTAATTAGAGGTCATAGTTGTATGAAGTCACATGATTAGGCCAATATTAGCCATAGAGGCCGTGAGCCACTCCAAGCTTTAGGATTCCAAATTTCCATTCCATTAATTACATATTGTCCACTCGATTAACTATGTCTTCCACTTGTTATGATTTTTCATCAAGAACCCCAATTTTTGGGCCCAAAAATGGTGAGCCTCCTAGGGGGAATCTACGTCATTTCCTTCCATTTTAAGTTTTCCAATCCATCCAAGTATATCAATATACATAACAAATCAATCAAATAACTTAAACAAATTAAAAACAATATGTAATCATACAAATCATACAAACAAAGAGAATAACCCTACTAGGGTTTCTTACAACCAATCACAAAAACAAAGTTCCTTACTACCAATATAGGTTGAGGAGGAGTATCTCTCTCTTACCTAGAGGAGAAAACAAACAATGGATCTCCCTTGAAGCTCCAAGTGAAATTCGGATTCCACCTCCACCAAAACCCTAGGACATCAAACTTTCACAAGAATCATAATCAAAGCTTGAAAAAGGCATCCATGATCACCATAGTGACCATGGATCAAGAAAATGGGATGGAAAGATGATAAAGTTATGAACTTTTACCTCAAAGTCTCCAACTTTAAAGCTTGATGGAGAAAAATGAAAATGATGAAAATGGATGAACCAAGTGATGCTTTCCAAAGAGAAAAGATTAATGGTGATGGGAAGGTTTAATAAATGGGATTAGTTGGAACAAACAAAACAAAAATGGAGGATTATGGTGGTGTGTGGTCGGCGGTTTTGGAGAGAAAAGGGGAAGAGAAAAGTTGATTCCTTTGTTGGTAATTTTAACAAGAAGAGAAAAGTTTCAATTGAGGGATGGATTCAAGCAAAGTGGTTGCTTGAAATAAGTCAATAATGGTGAAAGAAGGAGAGGGTGCAGCCGTGGAGAGGAGAAGAGAAAAGGAAGAGAAGAGCTTGGTAAAGTGAAGAAGAGAGAAGGAGGAGAAAATGTTAGAGAGAGAAGTTGATAGGAGAAAAAGTTGATGAATTTTTACTTTTGAAATTAGAATTGAATAGCTTAATTAAATGAAGCACAATCTTGGACTCTAAAAATTGCTGCTGCCATATGGTGTATGGGGGGAAAGAAAGAGAAAAATGGTTGAGAGAAAAGAGAGAAGGAAAATCTAGAGAGAAAAGTTGATAGGAGAAAAGGTAATGACTTTTTGACTTTGAAATTAGAATTGATTAATTGATTGAGTGAAGCACATTTTTGGCTCCCCAAAATGTGCATGCAACCATGTGGGAGTGTGAGGGAGGAGAGAGAAGATGAAGTTTCTTTGAGAAGCTTATAGTTTTTTTTCAATAAAAAGTATTTGATTGGACATAAAGGAGATTACCTTTGGATAAAATAATGTGATTTAGTAATTAAATAATATGGTGGTTGGGATTTTACTGCAAGCTATTACCCTATGGATAATTGTTCTAGTACACAAGTCAGTAATAATTACCCATCGAATAATAGAGCGTACTGTAAAATTTTATTTAACAAGTGCGTACAGAGATTTTATTTATCAGATAAAACCTCAAAAAATGGAAACATCGTAAACTGTGTCCAACCTCGGGTTTAGTAAGATCTCCCGTCGACGCTTCCATAATTCAAGGTTTACCAAATTTCTCGGGAAAACATTTTTTTTTTGGCTCGCTTTCGATCGCACGTAAAATGATGAATATACTAAAATATTCAAAGTTTCCAGAAAAATCAATAAAAATTCTAAAAGATCACAAATATTGGAAAATGACTATTCATCATGAAATAAACAATTTCTGGAGCATTTCACTGACTCTGCTCAGTGTGTACCAAAACGAGGAATATATTAAAATATTTGATATTTCCAGAAAATTCTAGAAAATTTCTCAAAAATCACAAATATTATAAAATGACTATTTGTGATGAAACAAATAATTTTTAGAGCGTTATACTGGTTCTGCTCAGTGCACATGCAAAACGAGGAATATACTAAAATATTCATCGTTCCCGAAAAAATTCACAAAAATTCACAAAAATCTCAAATATTATAAAACGACCATTTATGATGAATGAGATAATTTTCGGGATGTTACAGGTCCACCAAACTAGGGCAATTTTTATTTGCGTTTAATTGGCTACACAGGGGCAACTTTGTTTGCATTCAATTGGCTATACCGGGGTAAAATTTCTTAAGGATTAAGGAAAAGATGTGTTGAAGGAAGTAGCAACAAAGACAACGATTGAGTTATCAAGCAGTTGTAGAGAATCAATTAGATGAGGAACAAGAAACTAATACTGGGGCAATTATTTTTATAAAATCCCTACAATTTTTTTTTTGTTTCTACGTTTCATTTTTCAAGTATGTGCCTTATCAAAAGTTCGTGTATAGTTAGATTACTAAAGTAATGAAAGGAAGTTTGTTCATTCAATGATCATTAAGTTATGTCTCAAATAAGATAAATTTAAGGTCAACAGTTTGATTTGACAATTCTAACAGCAATCCTTCAATGATTGAGTTAGACTAAAAGATCTTAGTAGCTCAAAGCACATATTGCAATACAACATTTGTTGGAAATAATTACAATACTAGCCATATAAGCTTTCGTTGCCAAAAAGAAAAAAGGGGATCAAGAAAAAAAATGAAATAATGAAGGGAAATGAGCAAGTAAAGAGGATTCCAAGCCAACTGAAGTGTCTGATGAAGAAAAGCACTTGAACAAGGATTTGATTAGTCAAAGCTTTCCAGAGTTGTCACTGGTTCAAATGACTTTTAATAAAAAGAAAAGAGAGAAGAAAAAGATTTTAATTCCATGTTTAAGTAGCACAAATGTTTTCATGTCATTTATTTTGAGCGCATCAACTCCTTACATTTTAAATTCCTGTCATTTACTTTTGAGCACATTGGCTCTTGTGTTTGAGTGCAACGGCTCCCTACACTTTAAATTACTATCATTTACTTTTGAGTACATCGGTTCCTTACATTTTAAATTCTTGTCATTTACTTTTGAGCACATTGGCTTCTTGCATTTTAAATTTCTATCATTTACTTTTGAGCGCATCAGCTCCTTGCTTTTAAATTCCTGTCATTTACTTTTGAGCACATCACTTCCTTGTATTTTAAATTCTTATAATTTACTTTGGAGCACATCGGCTCTTATCATTTATTTTGAGCTCATCGACTCTTATCATTTATTTTGAGCACATCGACTCTTATTATTTATTTTGAGTGCATCGACTCCCTGCATTTTAAATATCTGTCATTTGCTTTTGAGTGCATTGGCCCCCTACATTTTAAATTCATGTCATTTACTTTTGAGCGCATCGGCTCCATGCATTTTAAATTTCTGTCATTTACTTTTAAGCGCATTAGCTTGTTGCATTCTAAATTCTTGTCATTTACATTTGAGCGCATCGGCTTTTGGCATTTTATTGTTCTCGCATTATTTTTTTTTTCTTTTTGTATCATCTTATGCATTCCCAAACAAAATTTGAGTTTATGTCTTTACTCGTTTTTTATAATGATAATATGAAAAATTACAATTATTTTTTTATCTAGTAAGAAACAGGTAAAAAGGGATAATTGTGAACACCCAATTTTGTCCGAGTCATTAAAATCTTTGTATTAAAAAAAGAATAAGGAAAATAAAAATATAAAAAAAGAGAAAAAAAGATGACTCAACTTTCTTGCATAACCTTAACCTAATTTTTCTAAAGCTACTCACCTTGAGCCCAAACCAATTTGTGACTCATCAAATATGAGTCAACTTGTATCCATCACTTCCACCTAAGTCATCTCCCTTCTCATCTAAACCCTAGCCACCATCACCCTCCAAACCCAAATTTCCTCTTATAAAAACACACGCTACCATCACGAATTAACACACAGAATCACATAAAAAAATACCCTAACAATATTTATTCCTCTTTTTCCTCCACCCTAAAGTAGTTGTCATCCTCTACAGCCAAACCTCACCTCTTAACCACTCTAAAAAATAGCCACTACATCCCCCCTTTCGTAACCTTCCCTTCCATCAACCTTCACCAAAATCATCCCAATAACCCCAACATTCATCTTAAAACAGATAAACACTCCTCACAAAAGCTTTTTCACAAACAACTCGCACCCAGAAATTTCCACCACAGCTTCTGCATTTGAACCATTTCACCATCATCACAAACCTAAACTTGTCAGACCTATTCCTTTTAGCCGCCATAGCCTCTGCTATACAATCTCCACTGTGAACCACCATAAACCACCACTCTGAACCACCGAATGTGGTCGTCTTCTCCGTCCAAGCACCTGAGTTCATGACCCAGATAGCCACCCCATCGTTGTCATCACCCTCATAGCAAACCACCTCTGCTGAGCAGCCACCTCGCACCACCCACGCTAGAACCCAACAAATAGCCACCAGAGCAACAAGATTCATCGTCCAAACTGAACCACCTTGCGTCCTGCATACCGCTGATAACTTGCATAGCCTAGGTTGAGCCACAGATTAGACCTCGCCACCACGAAGTCATGCCTGAAGACCACCGAGCCCAACCACCACAATTTATCGTACAACGAGCCACCACGACCCCAGTGCTACAAACCTAGATCCACCTCTCCCGAACTCAGCAGCCATGCCATGCTCCACCATTCCAAGCCAGCCGTGACCTAGAACCCACAAGCCTGAAAAATGCAGCCCAAAACAGTAACCCACAGTCACGTCAACCACTACCGTTGCAACCTATAGTCGTGCCAGCCACTATGCCTTCGTCCTCCACCGTCACCCATCTTCGCAGGTCCAAGCCACCACTCCACCGAACCCAACACCCATAGCCACAGCTCCGCCCCCTCCAAGCGCAATTTTTATCCAGATTTGTTGCAAAAACAAAGCTTCCGCCTAGATCAGCCACTAATTGCCAGCCTTTACATCCAACCACCGTGCCTGAGCTACAGTCCATGCCTCTTGTTCCTATGCCGTACGGGATTAGGGTCCTCTTCCATTACATGTCTGTTTTCTTTCTTTTTTTTTTTATTTATTATTTTATTCTTTTATTTGTGCTTTTATTTTTTTAATTTCTTGTTTAGGCTATTTTTTTTTTTTTTGGTTTAAGGAGATGCTTATATAGGCTAGTAGCCCATTGGTTTGTTTTATATTTGTATTTTAGGTGGGTTTGTTTACCTCTTGGGTTAATAATTAGGCCAGCTTCTTATTTGAGAAAAATGAAATTGATTTAAAAAAAAAGGAAAAATGAATTTTTTTTATAAATAATTTTTTTTAAATCAACACAATGGCCAATGATAATGATTGAATAGCAGATGTTATCTTCAATTTCATTTAGATCATAAGGGTTTATTGAGTAGCCTGATGCTGACTTGAATCCTATGCAAGAGTGAATATATTTTCAAACAAAATTCTTTTTCAAAAATCTTTTTCTTAATTAAAATCAATCAACCCACAATCATTATTCTAAAGAATTACATGACTTTGAGTTCTCCATTGCACCTGGGATATGTAGGAGCGAAACTCCTATTCCGTTAAGTAAAAAATTAAATTTTCATAATTTATTTGTTTATTTAGTTTATCTTTTAGCAAAAGGAATAAAACAAATATTTTCAAGAGTTGTAAAAAATTTGTACAACTAACTTAAGGTAATTGTCTTAGGACGGATGTATTAGGAGTGCTGTGGGATTAAGTTTCCACCCTTCCCTATACATAATTAACTCCTGAATCTACTCTGGTTTCAATGACTATTTTCTAAGAAAGGTTTGTCAATTTTTCCTAATTCAAATAAAATTGGTGGCGACTCCATTTTCTATTTTTGTATTTTTTAAAAATCTTATTTGTTTGCTGCTCCCGTTGCAGATCTCGGTCACGACATTGATCAATCAAAATTATGCTAGTTGAATTACTCTCAAGTTGATTAGATTATTCTCGAAATTACGCTTGTAGAATAGTTGTCTATTCACTAGGCCTTTTTCGAACATAATAAAAAAATTTGCTAATTGAATAACCCTTATAGTATATTCGATTAACTTGAAACTCTTATTAATCGAGTAACTCTTAGTTTACTCTGTTAGTATGACTTACCCTTTTCAAAAGCCTTAAATCATTCTGAAATGGCCTATTCAAATAGCTTTCATAGTCTATTTGATCAATATTGAAAGTATGTCATTTTGAGCTGCTGTTCAAAACTAATAAGATATTTCAATTAACATCGAAACCACCATAAATCGAATAGAACTCTTAATCTACCTGATTAACACTAGTATAACTTTTTGTACTGTGCCGATCAAATAGCTCTATCAGTCTATTCGATTAGCCTTGAGGACCATGCCATTCAAAATTTGCTTTCTTGGTATACTTTGGTTTATTTATGAAATCTTGCAAATTTGAATAGTTAATGACTTAAACATATAACATTCTATACTATTCTATTCGAATCACCATGTGGTCTTATTTGAAAAGAATACTATAGAAAGACAAGTTGAAAACTTCAAAATAACAACTTTCTTACTCTTTCACTTCTATACCAATTTCTTTATTCTATAAGTATCTAACGACACCATAACTTATGTAGAAAAGATTTGGAAACTTAACAACAAACTCTGATAAATGTTTTATATATATACTCAGATATAAACTCAGAAAACATAACTCAACTTCACTTGATTATGATTTTACTTCGAGTATCATGAAAAAATCAACTTTGTCCATCCCTTGTAAGTTTTCACAAAACAAAGAATGATGAACACAGAAAAATGAACACAACAACCCCTACTCAGTTTTCTATGGATTGAAGTTCAATTTTGTTACTTATTCTACACTTAGTTCTTACTTCTTCAAGCTTGACCACAAACAAGCCAACCGACATGCCACCTTGCTCAAGTCTCAGGAACTCCATCTCCTTGGCAATCTGTAGGTTCTTAGGGAAGTACTTATCCAGAAAAGAATTCCTAAACACCTGCCAAGTAATCTGAATGTCAGATGCCTCAAACAACTTCTTGGCATCTGTTCACCAATCCTCTGCCTCCCCATCTAACATATAGGAGGCAACCAAAACTCTCTGTTAACCTAAACAAGCCATATTTATAAAGATTTTCTCCAATTCTTTAAGCCACCCTTTGCTCCAACCAGGTCATACTCTCTCTTAAAGGATGAAGGGTTAGCCTTCCTAAGCTCTGAAAGATCTGGTAAGTTTCAGCTCTTTACCATCGGAACTTCATACACTAACTGTACTAGTGGTACTAGCTGCTAAGGTGGATTTACTTCCATTCCCTCTAAAAATCTATTTTTGACGATAGTCTGCTCCCTTATAGTAGCTGTCATCTCTATGAACACTTCAACTATAATAGCTGAACCTTCACTAGAAGAATTTTTGTTTCCCCTAATTCACCTTGGTGAAGTCATAGTTTCCTATACACACAGAGCAATACTTATTGAGTTGATCAGTCTCAATATCATGTAACTATGTGACGGTAACCATTAACATTCAAACCTAAGGCTATTATGCAATTCTATCCACACATCTCATAATGAGACAAGAAATGCACAACTTACAACAAGAACTACTAAACATGACAAAGCATAGTCAGTCCATACTCCGGCTTAACAGCATGAACTGCTCTGATACCATAATGTAACATCCTAATACCAATACATTAGTATATACTGAATATACAATAGTGGTGTGGTGTGGAATGTGATTAAAAATAAATATAAAAAAATAGTTTCCAAGTTCCACAAAAAATATAAAAACCTTGCAACCAGTTGTAGTAAGCAAGGGTCGATCCACAGAGAACCAATTCAATTAATACTATTAATCTAATTCCTAAATTAAACTCTGATAGAAAATAAACAGCAAAATTAAAAGGGGGGTTTTGTTGATTAAAACTAAAAAGAGAAATTAAACTTAAATCAAAGCAGTAAACACAAATTGAATTATCAAGTTAAAGATATTAGTTAAGAGATGGAATCCACTACTAGATTTATATGATTATGCCAACTTACATACCCTTTACACCAACATGATCAATTATGTTCTTATGTGATTGTGAGATAAATCCCATGTCTTCCTTAAGTTTCGCTTAATTCAGCAACCGCTCAAATCAAATCCTAACCATTAGTTATTTATAAAGCAACCGCTCTTACACCTACCTAATGATTGCATTAAGAATTAGAAAACCAATCACACTAAGATCTAATCACACACCGGGATTAAATTACTTAGATCATATGTCTCACTAGTCATACCACCGCAACCGCACATAGCAATCCTAGTTTTACCACTTTCGAAGTTTGGCAAGAATATAAATACTTTTATATTGATTTAAGAATAGAAACATATGAATAAAAACATAATTGTATTGATATAAAGAGATATGCAAGATTCACATAATCAAAACTAGAGTTTCATCCTCCCTTAACCAATCAAGAAGGTTAGCCACACATGGCAAATTCAAAAACAGAAGAAGAATTAAAAGAAAACATTGTTCAGAACAAAAGAAGAAAAGAAAAACTAAAGATCAAACTAGTTTCCAAGGCTTGAGAGTGATTGATCTTTGATCGCTCGAATCCGAGTCTCCAATCCTCAATCGAATCCTTCCCCTTCTTGGTCTTTGTGTTTCTCTCAGTTTCCTTCACGGCTCTCTCTGTCCAGACCTCTTTAAAGGCTCTAAGCAACCCTATTTATAGGTTTGGGAACCTAATTTAGCATTAAAACACGAAATTAAACTTCTGAGCCGATGACACGGGCCGTGTCATGTGACACGGCCCAACCCGTGTCTGATTCTGGAGACAAATTTCCAGCTATTCCAAGGTCAGAAAGGAACACGGCCCACCCCGTGTCAATTGACACGGGTCGTGTTATCGGTCAAGGCTTGAAATTACCCTTCCTTGTGAAGTCAGAGGAGTACACGACCTACCTCGTGTTATTTGACACGGGCCGTGTTGATCAGAACCTTCTAGTCTCCAAAGTCAGAATGGTACACGGCTTACCCCGTGTTATTTGACACGGGCCGTGTTGATCACTTTCTTCAAATCCAGCCCTGATTCTTCATGAATGCTCTTCTTCCTTTGCTTCTAGAGGTTGATGCTGATTCCCTTAAGTCTCTTAACTCTCTTCTCAACAGCTCAATACCAATGGACTCCATCACTCATAGATCTCCTGAAAATCACAATACGTTTATGAGTGTCTATAACCACATTTAAGCAAAGTTTCACAATAAACATCCAAAGACAACTCTAAATCAGAAACTTAGCTAAATGTCAACAATTAAACACATTTGGAATCCAATTAGATCAAACAAAGAACATTCAAGAGTTGAAATTATTAACAGATCAAATACCCCCACACTTAACCTTTTGCACTCCTGGGCAAAAACATAAAACTAAGCACATGCCTCTCAAAAAGTAACAAAAGTACTAAACAATGAGCAAATATTTACACACATCAGTTCTTTCAAGGAATCTAAGCATTTAAGAATTTCCTCTCTCAACAATCCAAATCAGCAAGCAAGGTCAATCCAATATCAGGGTTAAGTCAACATGATAAATCCTCACAGATGTACTCTATTTCACTCAAGTATTTTGGGCTTGTATTTACTCTCAACCAACTCATGAAAACATGCCTTACCATAGGCTTGACAAGCCTCTACTTCTCCACCACCTAAATCACATGCACACAAAGATCAAAAGGTCTTTAATTAGGTTGTAATGGGGTCAAGGTCAAGGTAAGATATATCAAGGATAAACAAAGTTAGACCATCGGAAATAGAAGAGCTAAGGGGAATAAAAACCAAACACTTTTGCACAATTACCCCAACATTTTTCAATCCATCTTCATCTTTTACTTGACTTTCTCCATTTATTAACCAACTTATCAATCTCTTTTTCTCTTTTTTTTTTTTTTTTCATATTTCTTCCTTTTCTCCTTTGAGAGCCCCCTTTTTTTTTTTTTTTAATAACCAAGGCAAAATAGTGTAATCACCCCCACACTTATTCAAACACAATTCCCAACATAATTATTAAGCTCTTCTACTCCCTAAGGTAGGGTAGCAATGGTTTTTCACTATTAGGCTTGTATTGAGCTATAATAAAAAGAAAGGATATAATTCAGGCTCAAAGGGGTGAAACAATGGATCAAAATACAAGGCTAGCTATTTGGCCAGTGGCTGAAAGAAAGAAATGCCTTTATCATCTCAAAAATGTGCAGTGATCATTTGTAATTTAAAAGAGAGTCAAATCAAATTCTGAAAAGCATATAATCACAAGTGGAATCACACAACAAAGAACAGAAATGACTTAAGATTAGTCATTCACATCAAGGCTCAAAAACTCACTAGGTCCAATTTTATCATATTCTCAAAACCCTTTCAATTTTCAAAACCTCTCAGTCTAAGTTTAGAATAAAGAAAGTTAATTCCTTAAGGTTTAAAAACCTGTTAATAAAAATCAATCGCTTGCTCATTACTCAATATACTCGCAAAACCAGTTAGAAAGACATGCACCAGAAATGCCATTAAGATCAGAATGTGCAATTAAGGTCAAATCCAAACTTCAAACTTCCCCCCACACTTAAAATAGACAGTGTCCTCAATGTCAAAGCATACACAACATATAAAAGGAATCCACAGTAATAAGCAAAGTATATATGAAGAATTGAGTCTGGCATCAGGAAACTCAACCAAATACAAAAGATAAACTAATAGTAACCAAAATAATGTCCATGAAGCAAGCAAAATGAAGGACACAGCCTCAAAATAAAAATACATCAAGATGGGGGAGGGGATATGAAAAACGCTGTAGCAGAAGATCAAGCTTGCCATCAATGGCATCCATCTTCTGATCGCGCACAACCTCCAGAGCCTGAAAGCGATCCTCTAAGCGCTGGAAGCGAGCAGCATGGTCCAACTCCAAGCAATCAATACGGGCCAAGATAGCATCATAAGAAAGCCGCGCATACCTGGTGAGTGGAAGGGCCCGCATTATCAGCAAACTCGGGGGGAGGGGAGACAGCAATATCCTCATGTGGCTCAGGGGTCGGATCAGCCTTAGGCAAGGCAGCTCCATCAGCGCCAAGCAAGACTAGAGCACCATTGAGACGAGTGCAGAGCTTCATAGACACCAAAATGGCACCATCAATAACATTGGGACCCTGAACCGGTGCCTCCTCCACCAAATCCAAATACTCAAAGTGATCAGCAATGGCAGTCACATACCCTCCTATCACAATACGGCCAGCTAAAGTGGTCCCGACATGATGAAACGATTACTGAGAGCCAATACCCCCATTAACAGGCACTCCCTCAAGCATACAATGTAAGAAAAACAACTCAGAACGGCTAATTGTCCCTTGACTTTCCCCCCGACCACACAGAGTATTAGCTAACCATTTTTGAATATAGCGATGGGCAGGGGACCTAAGCTGAGAAGCTTTAGACATCTTAGGATCATAGCCATCAGACCCAGGCACAGTGAGGGCAGACCACACATGATCAGCATTAAAATCACGGGGTAACATATTTTCCCCCTCAAGAAAACCAAAAATAACCCTAAACATATGAATATCAATAGAATGAGAATTACCGAGCAACCTAAAGGTGATTTCACCAGGCCATCTAGTTCGATCAGACAGAGGATAAAGCTTATGATTAAAACTAGAAACAAACTCCCTAGTCAATGCAGCAAAAGTAGGCTTATGTAACAATGCAAAATTAACTCAACTAATTCTACCCAACAGAACAAACACCTCATCATATAACCCTATAGCTCTAAGGGTATCTACGTCTAAAAAGCGAGTGGGAACCACTACCTTTCTGTTGATAGGGTTGACTGGCACCTGAGGGGGTGAGGGCTCACGCGGGGGTGATGGAGACCGAGCACGCCTAGAGCTAGAACGATGGGGATGGAGCGAGCAGGACGCAGCAGTTGTCTTGACACACTTTTTAGGACCCATAACTGGAGGAAGCAGAAGAAATGAAGAACAAGAAAAGAAATGGGATGAGACTGTGGAGGATGGAAGGAGGAACAAGGAGAAAATGGTGGAAGGGGAGGAACAATGAGAAATGCGTGGTGACTAGGTGGTGGATGGTGAGAAATGCGTATGGGGAGAGGTATAATGGTGAAAATAGTGAAGAAGGGAGGAAAATGGTGGTGAATGGTGGTGGGAAGAAGAGATTGAAGGGAAAGATGGTGGGTACGGCGCAGAGAAAACTGAGAGAAGAAGAAGAAGAAAAGGGAAATTGGGGCAAAAATTAGGGCAGAAAATCCTAAATGAGGGTTTAAGTGGGACGCTGACACGAGTACACGGGCCGTGTCATATGACACGGCCCACACCGTGTACTCCTCTGTCTTTGGGAGTAGGTGTACAAAATAACACGGGCCGTGTCATATGACACAACCCACCCCATGTACCTCTCTGGAAAATAGGGGTTCTGATTATCATGATAACACGGGCCGTGTCAATTGACACAGTCAGCCCCGTGTATTTCTCTGGAATCATCACAGACATCCTATCCTCGAAAACACGGGCCGTGTCATATGACACGGCCCACCCCGTGTAGTTTTCTGCAGTAATGAGGTTGCTGTTGTGAGGACACGGGCCGTGTCACATGACATGGCCCACCCCGTGTACCTCTCTGGAAAACAAGAAGCACTCTAAACTTTTCCTCAGGATTGCATACCCTCAACAAACCATGAACTCAAGCAATCAAGCTAAAAATTGAGCAAGTTAAAACACAAATATCAGCAAGGAGACAGATATCAAGCAAGAAACACTTAAAAATAGGTTAAACTAAGAAACTAAACAACGTAAAACAGAAAGGAAAAAGAAAGCAAATCTGATTGGGTTGCCTCCCAATAAGCGCTTAGTTTATTGTCCTCAGCCAGACATTGTGATGCTCCTCAAGATTCTTCATAAGATGGATGGAGAAGATGCATGTCTTCAACTTCTGCATTCTCCGGAAGTTCATAGTAAGACTTGAGACGGTGCCCATTAACCTTAAACGCCTTTCCAGAAGCCTCGTTCATGATTTCCACTGCACTAGAAGGAAAAACAGTAGTTACTACAAATGGGTCAGTCCATTTAGAGCGTAACTTACCTGGAAATAATTTGAGTCTGGATTGGTATAGTAGCACTTTTTAGCCTTAGTGGAAACTTTCCCTAGAGATCATGTGATCATGAAATGCTTTGGTTTTTGCCTTGTAAATGAGGGCACTCTCAAAGGCCTCATTCCTCAATTCTTCTAACTCCTGAATTTGGAGTTTTCTCTGCTTGCTAGCACCTTCCAAGTTCAAGTTAACTTGTTTGATAGCCCAGTAAGATCGATGTTCCAGCTCCACTGGCAAGTGACAAGGCTTCCCATAAACCAATCGGAAAGGGGACATACCAATAGAGGTCTTGTATGCAGTCCGATAGGCCCACAAGGTATCAGCAAGTCTAGTACTCCAATCCTTGCGCGTGGGATTCACAGTTTTTTCAAGGATAGACTTGATCTCCCTATTGGATACCTCAGTCTAGCCATTCATCTGGGGATGATAAGGAGTAGAGGTCCGGTGCACCACCCCATATTTCCTCAACAGGGCTTCAAAGATTCTGTTGCAAAAATGTGTTCCTTGGTCACTGATAATGGCTCTGGGAGTACCAAACCTGGAAAAAATAAAGGACTTCACAAAATCCACAACAGTCTTAGAATCATCAAATTTAGTGGCTTTAGCTTCCACCCATTTTGAAACATAATCCACAGCTAAGAGAATATACGAGTAACCAAAAGAAGGAGGAAATGGTCCCAAGAAGTCAATGCCCCAAACGTCAAAGATTTCCACAAAAATTATTAGAGTTTGAGGCATTTGATTTCGTGGACCAATATTACCTGTTCTTTGACAGCGGTCACATGACTTACAGAAATGATAAGCATCCTTAAAGATGGTAGGCCAGTAAAATCCACTGTCAAGTACTTTAGTGGTGTCCTCTTCATTCCGAAATGTCCTCCACAGGCATAGGTATGGCAAAAAGAGAGAACGGAGTGAGTCTCTAAATCCAGGATACATCTCTGAATCACTTGATCCGCGTAATGCTTCCAAAGGTAAAGATCATCCCAAATATAGTACTTGCAATCACTCCTCAACTTATCTCGCTGTGCCTTGTTCAGGCCTGCGGGAAAGTCCTTGGTGGCCAAATAATTGGCAATATCGATACCACGGAATAGTGGTTGCGATAGTCGTGCTTGCTCATCCGGAAAGCTCTCTTGAATAGGTATATCCTCCTCGTCAGTCACCAATCTACTCAAATGGTCTGCCACCAAGTTTTCGCTCCCTTTTTTATCTTTAATCTCCAAGTCAAACTCTTGGAGCAACAGAATCCATCGGAGCAATCTTAGCTTCGTCTCCTTCTTTGCCAGTAGGTACTTCAATGCTGCATGATCAGAAAAAATAATTACTTTAGAACCAATTAAATATGATCTAAATTTCTCTAAAGCAAAAACAACAACAAGAAGTTCTTTCTCAGTCGTGGAATAATTCAGTTGAGCATCATTTAGGGTCCTTGATGCATAGTAAATAGCATAAGGAACCCTATCAACTCGCTGTCCTAAGACGACCCTCACCGCAAAGTCACTCGCATCACACATTAATTCGAACGGCTCCCAATTTGGTGGCCTAATGATAGGTGCCTCGGTCATCAACTCCTTAAGTGTAAGGAAAGCCTTCATACACTTCTCATTGAATTGAAACGGCACATCCTTTTGGAGAAGTGTGCAGAGGGGGGCTGATATCTTGGAGAAATCTTTGATGAAGCGCCGATAGAAACCTGCATGACCAAGAAAAGAGCGAATATCCCGCACACTAGTGGGCGGGGGTAATGAACGCACAAGTTCTACCTTAGCTTTATCAACTTCAATGCCCCTAGCAGAGATTACATGACCTAACATAATACCTTCTTCTACCATGAAATGACACTTTTTCCAATTTAAAACAAGGTTAGTGTCAATGCATCTCTTTAAAACCAAAGTCAAATGTTTCAAGCATTTCTCAAAACCATTCCCAAATACACTAAAATCATCCATGAAGACCTCAATGATGTTTTCTATGTAATCAGAAAAAAGACTCACCATACATCTCTGAAAAGTCCCTGGCGCATTGTAAAGTCCAAAAGGCATTCGCCTATAAGCAAAGGTGCCAAAAGGACAAGTGAAAGTGGTTTTGTCCTGATCTTCTGGAGCGATCGCAATCTGGTTATATCCTGAGAATCCATCTAAGAAACAATAATGAGAATGACCAGCTAACCTCTCTAATATTTGATCAATAAAGGGTAAAGGGAAATGGTCTTTTCTGGTGGCAGCATTCAATTTCCTATAGTCTATACAAACACGCCACCCTGTTTGTAATCTAGTGGGAATAAGCTCATTCTCAGCATTTCTTACCACAGTAATGCCAGATTTCTTTGGTACTACCTGGACCGGGCTTACCCACTTGCTGTCAGAAATAGGGTAGATGACCCCCACACTTAGGAGTTTCAGTATCTCCTTCTTCACAACATCCATCATCGGGGGATTCAACCTCCTCTGTGGTTCTCTCACTGGTTTAGCCCCCTCCTCCATTAAGATTCGATGCATGCAAATGGAGGGGCTAATACCTTTGATATCTGCAATAGTCCACCCGATGGCTGTTTTGTGTTCTTTCAACACAGAAATCAAGCTCTCCTCTTGCTCTTTGGTGAGGGATTTAGCAATTATTACCAGAAGTGTCTCCTTCTCACCCAGAAAAACATATTTCAAATGGGGGGGCAATTCCTTCAACTCCAGCTCTGGTGCCTGCACAACAGAAGGTTTAGGTACATCAGTGGTAAAAGGTAATTCAACATACAATACTTCATGCCCTTCTGAGGTGGAAGAAAATGTATGCAAGGCTGCCACCACTTCATTAATCTCCTCACTCCATGGCTCCCCTTGGTCATCCTTCTTTGGATCCTGAAAATTTAAACTGCGAGTCATAATTGTATCAAGAACATCAAATTGATCAGACTCAAAAATAGTAGAAATTAAAGATTCAACAACATCAAAAGAATCAACAACATAGGCAAAGTGCACATCACTCGGGTATCTCATAGCCTCGAAGATGTTGAATCTAATCAACTCTCCATCAAATTCCATAGTCAATGTTTCCGAATGCACATCAATTTTAGTTCAAGGGCTTGAGGAAAGGCCTCCCCAACGAATGGGGCGAGTTGGGAGATTTGTCCTCCTCCATGTCCAGCACATAGAAATCTGCCGGAAACACCAGTTCATTTACCTGCACCAAAACATCTTTAACAACCCCCTTAGGGTAAGCGTTAGACCTGTCTGCCAGTTGAATAATAACTCTAGTAGGTTCTAAAGGTCCTAGATGTAAAGATGCATAAATAGAAAAAGGCATGACATTAATAGATGCACCTAAATCTAGCATGGCCCTCTCAAACCTTGCATTACCGATAGTGCATGGTATAGTGAATGTGCCAGGATCTTTACATTTAGTTGGGAGTTTCTTATTAAAAACAGCTGAAACATTTGCTCCCACTTGGACCCGTTCATTACTTTTCAACTTCCTTTTGTTAGTGCATAACTCTTTTAAGAATTTAGCATATCTAGGCACTTGCTTTATTGCATCCAACAGAGGAATGTTAACTTCAACTTTCCTGAAAGTCTCTAAGATCTCTTTATCTGCTTCTTCTTTCTTATTTTTAACCAACCTACTCGGGAAAGGAGCCTTAGTGACATATTTAGAAAGTGGGTCAGAAACACTTACCTTAGGGGTCTTAGAATTGATCTCCTCCTCATCTACTTCCTTAGGATTTGGAGCTTTGTCTTCAGTGACTTGGGAAGATGCGGGTCCTCCAAGTGTCTTCCCACTTCACAAGGTGACAGCACTAGCATTTTCTCTTGGGTTCACCTCTAGCTGCGAGGGAAGTTTCCCTGAAATCTGACTCTGCACCTTGTTGATCTCAGTAGTCAACTGTCCCACTTGGTTCTGCAAAGTACTGATAGTGGCCCTTGTTTCTTGCTGAAACTAAATATTGCTAGTGGCCATTTGCCTCACTAGATCTTCCAACGAAGGGTCAGGTTGCCTAGGGGCCTGAACTTGTGGTTGCCTTGGAGGAAGGGGCACTTGCTTTTGCTGAAACCCTGAAGGTCCATAGGCTTGAGGTTGCACTTGAGCTTGGGGCTGCTTCGCATAGCTAAAGTTAGGGTGATCTCTCCACCCCGGATTATATGTGTTGGAGTAGGGGTTGTAATTCTTAGATGGAGCAGAAAATCCCCCCACTGCCTTGGCCTCTTCATTTGTGTCCTCTTGCAAAGTGGGACACATATCAGTGGGATGTCCTGAAGAGCAACATATCCCACATGCCCCATCTTGGTGCTTTCCCATTATCCATCGACTTGAACCATGGCGATCACCGAGTCATTTGATGCTGCAAACTAGTAGTGTCAGCCACTGCTCTCACCCCTGTATCATTCCGAGTGAAGAATTGTTGAGTGTTCGCAGCCATTCTAGATATCAAGTTCCTAGCTTCTCGAGGAGTCTTATCAACCAAGGCTCCTCCACTGGCAGCATCAATCATGTTGCGGTCCATCACTAGTAAACCTTCATAAAAGTACTATATCAGAAGTTGTTCACTAATCTGATGCTGATGGCAGCTAGCACACAATCTTTTGAATCTCTCCCAGTACTCATGAAGTGATTCCCCATGTCTTTGTTGGATGCCGCAAATTTCTTTTCTGATGGTTGCGGCCTTTGATGCAGGGAAATATCTATCTAGGAAAGCCCGAGCCATGTCCTGCCATGTCTGAATTGATCCGGGTGGCAAGTAGTACAACCACTCCTTTATAGACTCCTTCAAGGAAAATGGAAAAGCTCTCAGCTTGACTTGCTCCACTGAAATTCCCGCAGGCTTCATGCTAGAACACACAACATGGATTTCCTTCAGATGCTTGTTAGGATCTTCTCCGGCTAGTCCATTAAATGATGGAAAAATATGAATGAGACCAGATTTTAACTCAAATGCCTCCTCATTCTCAGGAATTTTTATGCACAGAGGTTGTTGGTCTAGGTCCGGAGCACCCAACATCCTTAGTGTATTTTCTGCTATCACTTCTTCTTCAGGTGGTTCAGATATCTCAGATGCCGCAGAACTGGAAAGATCTATGTGACGGCACTTCAACGTCACCAGATGTGAATTATGAGCTGATTTGTTCAAAGTAATGCCTTAAATTCCTCAATTGCTCGTTCACCTCTTCACCGGACATGAACACCTGCAAGATAGTTGAAGAGAACAAATAAAACTATCAAAATTAAAACAAAAATAGAGAGAAAAATAGGAAACAAATTATTAGCGCAATTGCAAAATTGGCTCCCCGGCAACGGCGCCAAAATTTGGTGTGGTGTGGAATGTGATTAAAAATAAATATAAAAAAATAGTTGCCAAGTTCCACTAAAAATATAAAAACCTTGCAACCAGTTGTAGTAAGCAAGGGTCGATTCACAGAGAACCAATTCAATTAACACTATTAATCTAATTCCTAAATTAAACTCTGATAGAAAATAAACAGTAAAATTAAAAGGGGGGTTTTGTTGATTAAAACAAAAAAGAGAAATTAAACTTAAATCAAAGCAGTAAACACAAATTGAATTATCAAGTTAAAGATATTGGTTAAGAGATAGAATACACTACTAGATTTATATGATTATGCCAACTTACATACCCTTTACACCAACATGATCAATTATGTTCTTATGTGATTGCGAGATAAATCCCATGTCTTCCTTAAGTTTCGCTTAATTCAACAACCGCTCAAATCAAATCCTAACCATTAGTTATTTGTAAAGCAACCACTCTTACACCTACCTAATGATTGCATTAAGAATTAGAAAACCAATCACAATAAGATCTAATCACACACCGGGATTAAATTACTTAGATCATATGTCTCACTAGTCATACCATTGTAACCGCGCATAGCAATCCTAGTTTTACCACTTTCGAAGTTTGGTAAGAATATAAAAACCTTTATATTGATTTAAGAATAGAAACATATGAATAAAAACATAATTGTATTGATATAAAGAGATATGTAAGATTCACATAATCAAAACTAGAGTTTCATCCTCCCTTAACTAATCAAGAAGGTTAGCCACACATGGCAAATTCAAAAACAGAAGAAGAATTAAAAGAAAACATTGTTCAAAACAAAAGAAGAAAAGAAAAACTAAAGATCAAACTAGTTTCCAAGGCTTGAGAGTGATTGATCTTTGATCGCTTGAATCCGAGTCTCCAATCCTCAATCGAATCCTTCCCCTTCTTGGTCTTTGTATTTCTCTCAGTTTCCTTCACGGCTCTCTCTGTCCAGACCTCTTTAAAGGCTCTAAGCAACCCTATTTATAGGTTTGGGAACCTAATTTAGCATTAAAATATGAAATTAAACTTCTGAGCCGATGACACGGGCCGTGTCATGTGACACGGCCCAACCCGTGTCTGATTCTGGAGACAAATTTCCAGCTATTCCAAGGTCAAAAAGGAACATGGCCCACCCCGTGTCAATTGACACGGGCCGTGTTATCGGTCAAGGCTTGAAATTACCCTTCCTTGTGAAGTCAGAGGAGTACACGGCCTACCCCGTGTTATTTGACACGGGCCTTGTTGATCAGAACCTTCCAGTCTCCAAAGTCAGAATGGTACACGGCTTACCCCGTGTTATTTGACACGAGCCGTGTTGATCACTTTCTTCAAATCCAGCCTTGATTCTTCATGAATGCTCTTCTTCCTTTGCTTCTAGAGGTTGATACTGATTCCCTTAAGTCTCTTAACTCTCTTCTCTGTGACTCAATACCAATGGACTCCATCACTCATAGATCTCCTGAAAATCACAATACGTTTATGAGTGTCTATAATCACATTTAAGCAAAGTTTCACAATAAACATTCAAAGACAACTCTAAATCAGAAACTTAGCTAAATGTCAACAATTAAACACATTTGGAATCCAATTAGATCAAACAAAGAACATTCAAGAGCTGAAATTATTAACAGATTAAATAGTATACAATATTTGTCATGTCACTTCTAACTTAAAAATAACTTTTTAGATTCACAATAATCATATACGATATTACAAAGAGCCTAGTGGGAAAAAAAAGATCATATTTATGTATACAACATTAGCCTCTATAAGGCATAGTGTAATACATAAACAATTATACATAACAAAGCAAATATAATAAAATACAAGCTTTGTTCATAAGCAACTAAAACCTACTCTAGTCTATTCGCTTCTTTTTCTTCCCCTTGGAAGAGTCTCGACCTGGATTTAACTTGAAAACAACAGACAGGGTGAGAATTCACAATTCTCAATAATAAATACACATATATGTTATTATGTTACCTCCAACTGCTTCAGGAAAAACTAGTAATAAAACTCATCTTATACTTTAGAAAAGTGGCAAAAGCCAAAAAATGTTCCTTTCTCTTCTCGAGGCAGAACGTTTAATTTTATTACATCTATGGTATAATTATCACATAATTATCCATTAACAATAATTAAACTGAACAACAAAGGATTAAGATCATAATAAGTAATTGAGCTACTACTCACTACCATTGGAACATTAATATACTTCTCTATGCAACATTCACGAAGCAACCTCTAATTCTTAAACTAAACTAATAATGATAAACAACTGCCTATACAATTGTGAGATATCATTATTCCTTAGCAACTAACAATAAATTATGATTGCAACAAGTAAATGAGTCATTACTTAATACCAGTGGAATATTAACATACTTACTCTATGTAATATTCACAAAACAATGAATAATTTATATCCATAACTAACCTCTTCTCAATGATGAACAATTGCCCATACAATTGTAAAACATCATAATCCTTGGCAAAGTATTTTTCTCACCTCTTTGCCTGACAATGAGTTTTTCTCACTTCTTTGTCTCTAGTAGAGAGCTTTTCTCACTTCTCTATTGTGACAAGGTGCATTTCTCGCTCCCTTATCTTACTAATCTATCCTTAGCAAAGTACTTGTCTCATTCCTTTGTCTTAGGATAAATTGCACTATGGCTCAACTCTAACTAGTAAAGGAACCATTCTTAACTAACATGTAATTTCAGCTCAACTTTATCACATAAAGGAGCAAATCATGTTTCTAGGTTACCTTCATAGCTCAACTCTAATAAATAAGGGAAATCACTATCATTCATGCATCTCTAGCCTTACTTTTATTATAAAGGAGTAATTCATGCACTATGACAAATAACTATTACCAAACAACTCGGTATACTTACATTTGGTATATCACATCATTACATCACAAGTGACAACAAATACAACATCATTGCTCATCAATGAGTAGCAACTTGCCTATGTCAATCCACTACCAATGGATGTACAAAGGCCTATTCTTTTATACATGTGCTAGATAGATATTTACTCCATGAAATATCCCTATTAGTGTCTTAACTCACACTAAAAAGTATGCATAAAAGATCCCATCAAGTAAAGAACTCCAATTTCTCAAAATAAAAAGCCTAGGAAGTTCTATATCTAGGTGCTTAGGTGCTCACTATCCCAGCGCTTAGGCGCTCCATGATAACAAACTCCCCCTATTTTTTTGTCATTGGCTGCTTAGGTGCCTAACTTTTGAGCGATCAATCGCTCAGCACCAAAGCTTTCTGGTCTTGCACGCTTAGGCGCTCACTCTTTGGGTACTTGAGCGCCTATCACATTTCTGCTTTCTGGCCTTAGTCCCTCCCTTCTTGGGTGCTTAGGCGCTCAACACCAAACTCAGATGCTCTATTTTGTTGAGTTTTTAACTAATCCTTGACTCCTAAACACAAGTTTTTGATGGTTTTTAACCTCAAACATGGTATCTAAACATACCAAAACTATATGCATATTCTTAAATCACCAACATAATGATCATGCACATGTATGTTAAATATCTCATCCCAAAACCCATATTTCTTCAACATAAGATTATGGACTTTTATGGATGCTTACATGCTCTAAAACTTTAGTATGCATTTCTCAACTCATTACATACCATTTTCCAAACTTCTAATCAAGTTCACCCAACTTAAACACTTGGAAAACCTTTAGAAACCCAATTTTTATCCAAACAAGCATAACTCATGCATCAAAAGGATATAGAAAAGGAAGGAACTAGGTAAACAAACACCCCTACCTTAAGTCTCTAAGGATGTTGCTTGAACTTGGTCTTCTTGTCTTTCCTTGGTTCTTCCTCCTCTTCTTTCAACTTCTTCTTTCCTTTTTTTCCTTTCTTTTCCTTTTTGCTAGTTCCATCGTGAGAGATGAGAGAAATGAGTGGAAAAGTCAAAGAAAAGAGATAAGAACGGTGGAGAGACAAGGATGGACTAGATATTTAACTTGAAACTTTATATCTCTTAGGAATACTTTAATCTTACTAATCATAATTTCCTAACTTCCATAGGTGTTATGAAAATTCATAGGATTCATCTCAATCCTATTCTCATCATTACTTAATTGTTAATACACCTAAAATTATCATTGAAGTTCTATTACTCTTCCTTAAGTTACATTAAACCTAAGGAAATAAGCTAATAAGCTTACAGGTATCTACCTTAACTTGTTTCTCCTTACTAGAAAATTCTCCATTCTTTACTTGATATCTTCTCAAATTTTCATAATTTTTCAAGATATCTACTTATTTAATCTGGTCTTTAAACACTTATTTAGTGTTATTAAAAATACTAAACTGTCTCAGTTAATTCTCTAAAATTAATCACATCACTTTCTATTTACTTGTGACCTAGAAATAAATTCTCAATTTTTAATTTCCCTCATTCTAGTAGTTTACGCTACTTTTTGGGCTATTAACAGTTATTTCTCACATTCAGTGTTATAGCAAAATAGCCTAACTATCTTTAAAAGGTTACGAAAGTTAATAGATAACTCTTACAAGAGTTACTGAACTTCTATAACCATGATTAAGACTAACTGGTTAGAGAGGATGTTACACCTTCCACTCGGATTAACACATGCTAGTTAAAATATGAGAGATTACACTAAACTAATGTCATATTGTAAAAATATAATTTCAAAATTACAAAAATTAAAGGCTTATCTCTTACCATTAGGTTTACACTCTTCCTAGATGAATAAATCATAATTTGTTAAGCAAAGGCTAAGTGTGTTCTTGATAGGAGTGAAAATAATGTAGAAAATGGAGAGGTTGCAAAACGTAAATGTCAAGACACACAATCTAAATTCATTGTCAATTTACACTTCATGAGTTTGAACCTGCTCATTATAATTCACCTGGATCTTCACATTCCCCTAAATAATTTCCAATTGCAACTACATGAATAAAAGTGACTTTAAATATCAATAGGTCATGATAGTTAGGGGCAGAAATGGGTAAGGCTGCCTGTCAAGGCCCTATGTCATGGCCTGCTTGAGGCTTGGCCTGACCTGTTTACTAAACAAGTTGGATCAAGATGTTTTTAAAAAGTTGTTTAACTAAAAAGGTCAAGTTTCAAGCCATCTAATAGGTCTTTTAGGCCTAACAGAGTGGCCTGACCTATTTAACTATATATAATATAATATATATTATTATTATAATTATTATAATATATTAATATCAATTAAATTTTAATAATATTCAGTAACTAAAACCCTAAGTAACTTAGAAACAAAATAGCAAGTTAGTAAGTGAAGTAAAAACAACTGTGTTGTCATGTCCACCACTTGCGACGCCTCTGCCTCTCCAGTCTCCATGATTTGAAGCCGCAATCCACCACCGCTGTTGCCGCTCCACGTCCAGCCCACGACGCCACTTCACTGTGAGTCCACGAAGCTGCTAGTCCACAGATTCTGAGTTCCGAGTTCTAAGTCATGCCAATTGTAACATCCTAATTCGATTTACTATAGTATATTCAAAGTATACATACGTAAATAGGGTTAGGCACGTTACTACTAACTTTTAAACATTATAAAAATATTTTAATTATATATGTAAAAATATATAGAGTAAAAAATAGAGCCTTGAAAAGAAAGTAATCAAAGGAAAGAATTTGAATTATTCAACACCAATACACATATGGAAATTTTGATTCTTTACTAAAATATTATGTGTAAATACAAACAACCTTCATGGTATAAGTACAATATATATATATGAAATAAACATTCTACTTTAAACTACCAGCTTCACTCCCTCTCCTTAGAAGGATTTCAATTTCGATCTGTAATTTTCATGGGAACAAACAAAGTTATGAGAATTCAAAAATTCTTAGTAATATAACTCAAGACAGAATCATTCAAAATACAAATCCATGATAAATACATAAGTTAACAATTCAAATGAAATTATGTGTGGATGCTCATGAAATGATAAATGTTAATGCTTATGAAATGTATTATGTTGATGCTTATGAAATGTTAAATTTAATGTTTATGAAATGTATTATGATGATGTTTATGAAATGTCATGTCCTCCGATAAAGGGTTTTTCTTGCTCCTTTACTCTTGGTAGAATGTTTTTCTTACTCTTCTACCGAATACTTTATCTTTCAACAAAGGGCTTTTCTTGCTCCTTTGACCTGACAATGGGTTTTTCTTACTCCCTTGTTTCATGATATGTTATGCAAATGTCATGACATTCAGAATTTCTATTATTTGAGTAGCTTTCTTAGCCTTTTTGAATAACATTAAAAACATTACTTACTAGTCGAATGACTCTCATTGTATATTCAATTAACCTCGAAGTCATGCTAATCGAATAGCTCTCTTAGTCCATTCGATTAGCCTCAAACTTACCATTTTGAAATAGTCTATTTGAATAACTATCTTAGTCTATTCGATCAACATTGAAAATATGTCATTCTGAGCTACTATTCATATAGCTATCGTGATATTTCGATTAATATCAAAATCATACCAAATCGAATAGCATACTTGTCCACTCGATTAGCACTAGTAGTATGCCTTTCTGAATTAAGTCGATCGAATAGCTCTCCTAGTCTATTCGATTAGTCTCGAAAGTTATGTCATTCAAATTGCTCACTTAGTATACTCAGTTTAACATCGAAATCATGCAATTCGAATAACTGACACATCAAAACCAGAACATTCTGTGATGTTCTATTCGAATTGCCTTTTGGCCTATTCGAATAGTACACTACAAAAAGACATTCTATTTAGATTGCCCTTTGGCCTATTTGAATAAAACACTACAGAAAAACATTTTGGAGCATCTGAATATCTATTTTCCTATTTAATTCATCTCTATATCAATCCCTTTTACTACAAGCATCTATTTATACCATAAATCATGTAATAAAGTATTTGACAATCATCAATAAGAAGTTTTGGTAGTTGTGTTCATGCATATACATGTCTATGCAAATATATGCTCAAGTATCATAAAACCCATCTCGTACTACACTCAATCATGATTTTTCTTCGAGTATTATGAAGAACTTGATTCTGTCCATTCTTTGCCAGTTTTCATAAACAAAGAATGATGAAATACAAAAAACAAACACAACAACCCCCTACCTCAGTTCCCTATGGATGGAATTCGGTTCTTTATCTTGTTCTTCCATTGGTTCTTACTTCTTCCTCTTCTTTCTTCTTTTGATTTGCTATCTCTTTTCTCCTATTTCTTTTTTTCCTTTCTTCTTTGTTTCCTCTTTTCATTCCTATCTTTAACTTTTCTTCTCTTTTCTGCTGCTAATAGCCTTGTGAAATGAGAGAAAATGAGAGATATATATGCACAAAGTCAAAGACAATAGGAATGGTGGAACTAAGATAATATCTTTGACTTTGAGTAACTTTGACAGTTTTATATCTTTTAAAGATATTTTAGTCTTTTGTATTGACCAAATTGCCATTCTATCTCATATTAGTATTAATGCACTTCTATAACCAAATTAAAACTAATAAGTTAAGGAGGATGCTACGCCAATCAGATTGGGGAAGAGTCTTGTGAGTAACTCAACTAACTCTGTACTCAATGACCACAAGATTTACATCAAATTTATTCCTCAATTAGGTTCGAGCATTTTTGAGATAAGCAATATAATTGAAAAAATTGATTGGTTGGTTCCATTAATTTCAATTTTTCTTTTTGCTTTAATTTTACCCAAAAGAATTGTAAGTTTCCCTATATAAAGCTACAATGGATTTATGTTGTGATAGGTTGTGAGTATAAGAATTAGAAATTTTCATCTTATTCATGTTCTGAATTTTCACTATTTGGGAGGTTGACAAGTACATGGGTTGTGGACATAGAAGGTTATGGATGCATATCTGGTGTTTGAAAAAATGCTAGAAATAGTTGATACTAAATATTTGATCTTAGTTATATAGTTCATCATAATCTGGTAGTTACTAGAATTATTTTTGTTATTGCTATCTGTTTGGATGGTAGTTATTCCCACTAGATTCTATTGATGTTGGCGGCTAAACTGGAAGCATGGAGCACAGAATTAAGTGTATATGGAGCATTTTCAACTGATTGATAAGTGAAGCAAGTTAGTAAGTGAAGTGAAAATAAACAAATCGTAAGGTTAATTAATTCAGCTTTTCAAATAAAATTAGCCTTGTTATATCAAGTTCCAATTTAGGGCAGGGGCATACCTTGCAACCTAGCCATTGCCATACCATTGCCTCTAGTCATCCATGATAGAGTAGCTTAAAGATATTATACGTGCTTGAGTCACCAATAATGGAACTATCATGTCATGATCCCCACTGCTAACGAGATATAGTTTAATTGCCTTATGAAAATCAAGCTACTTTGACTAGTTATATGTTTAATACTAAATGAAAATATATAAGCAGACACCAAGCAAGATGCGTAAAAATCTTGACTTGTATATTAATGAACGATAGCCTTTTCAATTGAGATTTATATGATACTGAAAGCTACTAAGGATATCTTGGTTATAAGGTATGTCATAGTTACAACGCTGCCATTTCCCTATACTTCCCTGAAGCACATCTTGTCACTTATTGTTGACAATGCATGATTTCATCCTAGTTTCTCAAAGTGGTCACTTATTGTTTTGTTTTGCTTGTGCTCGACCTTTTGAGTTAAATACTCCAATTTTGTGTGTGATGGTTGTTTGATTGAGAAACTGAGATAGTTTCCTTTGCTGTTGAGTTGGTTGTCTTAATAGTGAAAGTAACTCATGATGCATGTTCATATATTTGTTCATAGTTTTAGTTAAACTAGGATGAAATCATGCATTTACTATTTCCTTGATTATCTCCTTTTTGCATTTACTGCTACAATTGGCCTATTTCAAGGCTGAGGCCTATTAACATATGTAAAGGCCTATTAGCTTGTTTAAAAGTAAGTTTGTTAGCCTATTTAAAGGCCTTATTTCATAGTAGGCCTTTAAGTAAGCTTTCAGGCCAGGCCAGACTTTTAAAAAGGTCAGGTCAGGCCTTAAAAATTAGCCAATTTCAAGCTCACAAGCTAGACTCAGACCTTATATTTGGGATACAAGCTAGGCCTAGCCTATTTCTACCCCTGTTGATACCCTAAGGTTGTGTTTGGTGGATAGGATAAGGAGGACTTGATAGTATTAACTAATACTATCAAGTCCTGTCAGGTGTTTGGTGGTCTAACCTGATAGTATAATCAAATCAAGTCAAACTTTTTTATCCTATTCTGACTTTATTATTTTATCCTCTCCCCCATCCCCTGATTAGACCTGATAGGATATATCTTCCTACCCTACCCCTCAACTTCATCCCTCTCACTCCAAGCCTCTCCTTCTCGGCCATCACCATCTAATCTCCATGGTTGTAGCAACCCATAACCCAAGCCGCACCACCACTCTTTGTCACTGCTGGGTAACTCGCACCACCAACGTCACCCAAGCTCATGCCTCCACACTGCCATCCAGGTCCCAATCGTCACCTCCACTAGTCACTGGCCAACCTCACCAGCCCCACTGGTAAGCACGGATCTGGCCAGTGTGTCCTGCAGCTTGTGCGTAGATCTGGCCATTGGTGCGGCGCAATGGCCTTAGTTGGTGCAACTCGCCGGTGAAGACATGGATGGCAAAGACGTGCTGGTGGTTGGGGTCATGGGTATGGTGGTTGGGTGTTGGCTGTAAGGGTAGAGGATGATGATAAAGAGTCATTTGTTAGTGATGAAGAGGGGTAGTTGTTTGAGATTTGCTTGATGATTTGTTCATGGGATGGCTTCCTGCAGATTTTGGGGATGAAAGGTATAGGTGGTTGGCGAAAATTTTATGCTAATCCTTGCATAGAGCTTTTGTAATCAATTTCTAAAATTTCATGGCTTCCTCTAAATCTATTACCTTTTTCTTTGATTTCTAAAATTTTCCATCTTTCTTGTTGATGCTCATCCTTCCTTACGTGGAGCTTGAAATCAATTTCTCCATTTTGCTTGAAAGTTGACCCGCGTATGAGTGAGACGAAGAAACGTGAATTGTGTGTGTACAAAGGGAAGTGATAAAATCAGTGTGCGGTGGAATTGGGTTAGAAGTCAAAGGAGATTGTGAGAAAGGTGAAGGGTAGTATGGTTATAGTAGATAATTATATATACTATCAAGTTGTTTACACTATGTGCATCAAATGTTTGATAGTATAAGAACTTATTAACTTATTTATACTATTAAACCTTATCCTATTACTTTATACTATCATACCTTATACTATCAAGTGCACCAAATGCAGCCTAACAAAGAAACATGGCTACAAATTAAGAAAAATATTTTCCAAAATATATAGTTTCTGCAATGCAGTTTTTCTATCTCAAACTTCTAAGAAGATGGGTGAGAGTATGGATTTGAAAAAATAATTTTCTGTGAGAATACAAAACATCTTTTAAGGCTAAAAATTAGTTTTCATGATGAGTAAACTTGATTGGCCAAAAATTGGATCATCTTGGGTCCAGAAGAATGCTGAAACTCTATCATCACATAATAATAGGAGATTAATGATAAATATTGAGATTAAGAAAATAAGAAGAGAAATTATAATTGTATTTGTTCATGTTAATATTGATAATTCCATTGTCATGAATCCTCTGCCCTCTCTGCTGTAATGCTTTGAAAGTGCCACCAATAATACTACCATCATTTTGATCCAGCCTCCAAATTTTCCAAATGCTACTTTTATACTTAATTTGAAGGATCACCTATATAGACAGGTGTATATGGCAAAATTCAGGTAAGCCATAGGATTTCCAAAGAAAAGCTTAACATGAACAATAGAAAATTCATAATAGGAGAGAAAAGCTAGATGAAGTAAGCTGGTCACTAATTAAGTGCAAAAGAAGTATATGATGCACTCAAGTCTTTCATGGGACATTATAGGTGACTTGTAGATCCTTTGCAACAATGAGCATCCTTGAAATGTTTCGTCGCTAATATTCCAAGTGTCATATGAACAAAGAAACATGGCTAGAAGTTAAGAAAAATATTTCCCAAAACATAGTTTACAATTATGCAATTTTTTTTTATCTCAAACTTTTAAGAAGATCGGTGAGTACAAATTTGAAATACTCTTCTAGGAGACTACAAAACAACTTATAAGGCTAAAAATTAGTTTTCATGATGAGTAAATTTGATTGGCCAAAAACTGGGTTTCTTGGGTCCAAACAAATGTAGAAACTCTATCAGCACATAATAATAGGAGATTAGTGAAATGGTTGAGATTAAGAAAACCAAAAAAAAAAGAAAAAAGAAAAAAGAAAGAACCTGTCATGATAAAGGTTGTTGGCTCTCAACTGAACAAAAAGGCTTTTTGAATCCCCTAACTTTGCTAACCTAACCATTTCATACAATGATCCTATAAATAGCCAAGCATGAAAATTATTATGATATACAATCACAAAATAAAAGCTACTACTTGCATAGCACTTAGTTAAGTTTTAAACCATGAACAATAAATTTTTAGCTAATAAATAAAAGAAAAAATCAAAGAAGCATATCGCCTACCACTGAAATAATATCTATTTATGTCTATTTTTCTGTGAAGATATATTGCTGATGAAATAATATATATTCCTTAAATAATAGCCATTTCAGTTAGTCTTTTAGAGTGCAAACACTACTCTCTTTTCATGCTAAATGCATTGGTCTATGTGGCTTGACTTAATGGACTCAAAGAAACTACTTCAAAGTCCTCTTTCAGTTACCTTCGTGTTCCCCATTTGTTGTTAGCTTTGTCTTACAAAAATTCACATCACTCTTCATTGTCTTGTTTGACTCATATGTTTCAGAAACATATCGAAGGCATGCTCTTCCATCTCATGCATAATGGCATATATTGGCTGGTATTGCCTCAGTTGTGGTTGGTTTCAGTGAGGCTTCTCATTAAATAAGAAATAAAAAATAACATACAATCATGCTTTACAATTTCCTGGTAGAAAGAAGTTAAATTAAGTAAAGAACAATAGTAAACAACAATAGCTAATCAATTAAATAAAGAAAGATTTACTTGATTATTAATCTTGTTTATTTCGATATTAGGTTTCAAAGATATACATATTGAAAATAAACAGTAATCCGTTTAGAGTATTTCAGAAAGTATTTAGATAATGAAAATATAAAGAACCATATTAGTTACATGCAAAATAGCTAGTATGGTCACCAAAAAAAATAGTAGCGTACTGACCTTTCTTCTTATGAATTAAGACCTTCATGATGTGGAATTAGCAAATGCATCAAATTGACAAAAGTAATAAAGAGTGAGTAAAGTATCATCTCACGAGAATTATGTTATCAATTACTAAGTTCACTGAAAATGATACTATTTAAGCTAATGAAAAGAGAGTTGATAAAAATAATAAAAAGAAAGAATAAACAAAAATAATAAAAGCCGAATTTAATTAATTGGGTTGAGTTGGAAAACAATGATATGAAAAAGTTAGGGGTCAAATTTCACTTGAACTCTTTAATGCAAAGTCAAAAATTAGTTTAATCAAGTCCCATTCCAATGATTCATGGTAAATTTCCAAAATTAATCAATATCTAATCTCTTAATATATTAATCCTCTTATACTATTTAGAATTAACGAATCCCTTAGTCTAATCCCAAATAGAAAGGCATTATCAAGAACGAGGGAATTAAAAGAAAGACCACATAACCCACAATGTCTTTTCCTAGCGATTGCAGAAATTGTAACATCCCAAAAATTTATTTATTTCATTATAAACAATCATTTTATAATATTTGTGATTTTTGGTGATTTTTGTGGAATTTTCTAAAAATGTTGAATATTTTAATATATTCATCGTTTTACGTGTGTGCTAAGCGAAGCCGGGAAAATAAAATATTTTCTCTGAGGCTGGTAAACCTTGAACTGTCAATGTGTCGACGGGGGATCTTACTAAACCCGAGGCCGGGCACGATTTTAGGTTTGTATTTTTTGAGGTTTTATCTGCTAGATAAAATCATCAGTATCATAAAATTATCGATGAATAATAAAATATTATTTTCATCGGTTGTAACTTTCATTCACTGAGAAAATAATTCTAACAGTGTAATTAAATCATCTGTCAAATGTACTTAATTGAGGAGACAAGTTTACTATGCACTTTATCGAGAAGTGCACGAAGCTTCTCAAGGAAGCTTCAAGGAAACTTCTAAGAAGCTTCCTTCCCAGCTACTATTCACTCTCTCTCTCCTCCCATTTTTGTGCAGCACGTTTGACTATAGGGGGGAGCATATTTCACTTTCTTTCTCACATTTCCCCTCCTCCCAATACGCAGCTACTATTCACTCATCTTTCTCTCTTCTCTTTCACCCCACAAAGAAGAACACCGTCCACCCACACCTCCATTTTGTACTTCAAAACCATCACACTCCTTGCACCATTTTGTGTTTGGAGGACCACCATCATTGAGGAAACCATCTTCAAAGTTCTGCATTCTTTTCATCTTCATTCTCTTTGTAACACCCCAAATTTCCCATCTCTTAAACAGTAATTTTGACAGTTAACAGAATTTTACTGTTTAGTAATTTTTGGATACTGTAAAATTATTTTGTTTATTCCGTCAACATATTTGATCGTTTTGAGTGATTTACTCCATGTCAAGAAAATAAAAATTTTTGGGCCGGAAAAATTTTTACGTAATTTAATTTTTACCATTAGGTAATTATTTTACGTAATCTGATTTAATATTTGTGTGTTTTCTAATATTTGTGATTTTGTGGATGATTTTGAATTTTTGACTGTATGTGGGTCCAGGTGGTCCTAGGTGGGCCCAAGTGACCTTACGTGGGCCTAGGTGGGTCCCGCAAAGTGAAAATTTTTCTACGCATAAAAAAATTTGTACTATTTAGACGGAGACAGGGGATCTTACTAAACCTGAATCCGGAAACAGCTTTTAAAAATTTTCTTGTATTGTGTTTGGTATCTTGTATTTAATTATCTACGATAAAAATACAAGAAATATATTCTTTCGTGGGGTTTTTAGTAGATAAAAATAGAAATTATATTGCTTAAGTCAACACTAGTGGTTTGGATATCTACCATTGATTTAATTAACGGTGGAGACTTGATCTTGATTTAATTAACGGTTAAGAAATAAATTTAATAAAGAAGTATTGGAAATCACCATTATTTAATCAATGGTGTGAGAATAAACTTAGTTAGGCAAGCTTCAATATCAACCGTAGATTTAATCAACGGTGTAAATTTGATTATATAAAGTGACCATTTACAACCATTGGATTTAGAATTGATCAAGGGTAGAGATTTGGTCTTGTAAAGTAACAAGGACCATTTATGACCATTGGATGAAGAATTAATCAAGGGTGGAGATTTGGTCTTCTAAAAAGGTTATGACTAATTATAACCCTTGGATTTAAAGTTTGAAGGAGCAATCTTACCCTTTATTTTGGAGACACATCTAATGGCTTAGAATTTAAAGGAGAAAGATCCAATGGCTTAGATTTAGTCTTCTAAAAATCAAAAGTCTACCTAAATCCTAACCATTGAATTAATCAATGGCTAGAAATGCTTCAAATAATGGCCTAATTAACAAGCCAAGTAAACTAAATTAAATATTAAATTGTTATAATCTAATTCTTAATTAGATATCCTAATTTTAATTAGAGATTATAATATAAGAAATAATATGCCTAATTAATTAGTTATGTAATTAGAAAATTAGTTAAGATTGATTAGGAAACTTAATCTAATGAATTAACTAATTAATTAGCAAGTAATTAGACTTGAATTAAAATAAATTAAAGTCTCTAAACTCCCTTGAATGTCACGATTTTCAGCAGCCTTGGGGAGGCACTACATGAATTTTGAATCATCCATAATAGCCATGCAAGCCTAATTGATGACCATTATTGCTTATCATGGTCAATATGACATTCTTCTTGACCATTATTGCTTTGTTTGCTTCCTTTGGAGTGCATGATGAAGGGGGGGACGATTTTGGAGTGTTAGGAAGGAGGAGACATGTTTAGACATGCTTGTATAGCCTTTTTAGGCCAAAGAAAAAGATGACAAAGTGGAAGACTTTGTGCATCATGTGATAGCCTTCAATTATGTCAAATGAATTCATATCTCTCTATTCTTTCACTCCCACGGCAGCAGCACCTTTGGTTACACTCTCCATATTCATTTTTCTACTTCACCAAAAAGCCTTCATCAAATTCTCTCAAAATCTCTCAAAAATTCCAAGAACCAAGCAACCATTTTTCCTTCCTTTTCCTTGAGTGATTCGGCCAAGCACCCTATAATCACCATCACTCACCTATAATTTTCACTCTCACCATTTCTAAAGCTAAACAACATTCTAAACACTTTTCATTTAAAAGTTTTCCCAAAATCACACTCTAAGAGCTTCAAATCCAAGCTTCAAGTTTCTATCAAAAATCAAAAATTCCATCTTTATGCTTCAAGAGAAGCCATTCGCCAAGCAACCAAAATCCATCCTCCATCACTCTTTAATTTCATACAACCTAATTTCTTGAATCCTTACCTTATTCTAAACAACTTTCATGTTGAAGACTTTCTCTAAATCTTCCATCTTGAAGGACTTTTACTAAGATCAAGTTCTAGAGTTCTTGTTGGTGAAGTGTAAGGAAACTTCATTTATTCTTTTCTTTTTCATGTTCTAAACCATGTTTGATCCATGGTTCCTCTTAATCAAGCTTAGTATACTAATTTCTATATATTTTGTTTTGTATTTGAGAAGTCCCTTGATGGTGAAGGACTTGGAAAGAGAAGCAAAACAAAGAGTTTTGAGGATCTTCAAGAGGTAAGAGGGAGATCCATCTCACCAACCAAGTATGGTGGTGAGAGATGGTCTTATATTTGATGGATGGTGAATCCATGTGAGGATTCCAATCCATGGTCATGTAATAATTAATTGTATGTTTATGAGCTTTGATTTATTTTCTTATGCTTTGATTATTTTTGTCTATGCTTAATATGCTTTGCATGATTTTATGGCTTTGATAGTATACTTATAATATGCATGATGAGTATATAGCATGTTTATGATATTTATGATGAAATATATATATGTATGCCATGATGTGAGGATGAAAAGAAAACTAATCTTGGTCCCAATGGCCAAGGAAGAGCTACGGTTTTGATGCCCTTGATTTGGGTCAATGTGGAAATTTTTTAAGAACAAGAAAATTAAATTTTTATTCCTAGAATAATGAGAATTTCGATCAAGACACCTCAAAATAGGTGTTCACAAATTTATATTTTCATGAATGATAAAATAGAATGATTTGAGAAGCAAAGAAAATAAACAAAAGGTTTGTGTCGCAAAAAGAATGCATACGGTTTTGGAATTTATTTAAGTTAGAAAAAAAATAATAATTCATGGTTTCAATGGCCATTTATAAGATTTTTGATAAATTTAGAACAAATGTTTTACGTATCTTTAAATTAATATTTTCATGAAGAATGATAATGGATGATTTGAAGAGTATGAAAAATAAACAAAGGGTTTGTTTTTCAAGAGAACAAAAATACGATTTTAGAGGAATTTTTATTGATTTATTTTATGTAAAAAGATCCTAAGTATTTTTCTAAATATGAGTTTTGAATGAAATGGGCAAACATTGATTTTAAGGATTTACAAAGAAAGTGAAAAAGGAGTTGCAAAGAAAGTAAAAATGAATTTGAACAAATGGATTTGGTTTTTATAACCATCGGTACTTTCTGGTTTTGAAAATAAAAATTTTAATGGTTTTGTTTGTGTAAAATCATATCAATTTAGAAGGAAAAATATTTGATGGTTTCAATAGTCATGTCCACGTTTTTGAAGGCTTGTAATGCCTTGATTTTTATGAACAAATTGATTTTCAAAGTGGAAACGTAAATTTATTTAATACAAGGAATTTGAAAAGGGAATCAAAGCATTTTAATCACTTGAGAAATTAAGTTTTTGTAAATGAAAATGTTTTCAAACTTTAATTTATTTTGAAGAAGGTTGTGTTTGGAAATGCTTTGAGAAAAATGGAGAATATAATGGTGATTTGAGAATTTACTAAAGTATAACTTATTTTCAAGTTTTGAAGTACGTGTGGAAATTTTAAGATTTGAAACATTGATTTATATCAATGGAAAAGTAATTTTATGGATTATATTTGAAAAAGAATTTCTTGAGTAAAGAAACGTGGAAAAAAAAAGATTTTCTTGAGTAAGAAAATGTGAAAAATGAAATACAAAGTCATAATATTTTGAGAAAAGATGAAATGGAATTTTTGAAAGTTGAGAAATATTTTTTCGTAATAGAATTATGGTAAAAAATTATTTACGTATCTTAAAAATGTGTTGAAAATAATATTGACTTATTTGAAAGTCCAAAATAATGTTTGGAACATTGAGGAATATTTTACATGATTGTAAAATGGTGAAAAATGATTTACGTATCTTAAAAATGATTTAAAATATAGTAAAATATTTCTACGCAATTTGAAATATGTTAAAATATTTCTATGTGATTTGAATTACGTTTAAATATTTTATGTAAGTTTAAATATTTTACGTGATTTGAAAATATAGTTGAAAAATTACTACGTGATTGAACAAATGATAAAACATTTTTACGTGATTATGAAAAATAGTAGAAAATTGGTGGAAAATTGTTATGAGATTTGGAAAGCGTTTAAATATTTTACACTATTAAAAATATTATTGAAAAATATACGTAATTTTGAAACAGTGGAAAAATAATATGCGATTTGAGAAACGTATATTTTTACGCGATTGAGAAAGACATTGAAAATTTAATACATGATTTAAAAGTGCAACAGAAGAGTTGTGACATTTTGAAAACGTAACCGAAACATTTTGGAATTGTGAAAACATAATGAAAATGTTACGCAATTTTGTGAAAACACGGCGAAAGTGTTTTATAACTATGAAAACATAATAACATGATTTTGTGTTGAAAATATAGTATAATTACTATTGAACCAGTGTATGGACACTGTATGAGAAAATGACGTGTTTTGCCTGTGATTGGATTTGATGCATTATACATGCATTGGAAAAATATGCGTTGAAGCATATGATATAAATTGAACAAATGAAATTGAAAAGTATGACCCTTGTGGTTGGACTTGCACTAAGATATTAGTGCATTGTATAAAATATATTTTGAAAAATTATGAGTTAAACCTGTGATTGATATTCTATCTATGATTTGATTTTTGGTGCATTATACATGCATTGGAATGGTCCGATGGACTGGATAAGGCTAATTGCCTAGGAGAAACGTACACCTCTTGAGTGGGTGCGATATGCGTAGTGTAGGTCACTCGTTGACCTTGGGGGCATCGTGGTGCGGGTTGCCTACAGTGGGCAGTGAGTCGCTCTACTGTAACCGTGGGTTAGACCGACGCGACACACTGATGATCCTGACCGAGACACTATTCTTAATCAAGATCTGATAAAGACTGTCGTGTATATGCTAGATGTGCAAAAATCAAAATAAGGATTATAGCACGTGGTCTGGGGCATGTGGTACCGACAAATCTTTTCGATCATTTCTCCGACCTGAGTTTTAGCTCAATGGAGTAGGAAATCAAGTCTTGTGTACATGCATAAATCTGAACATTTATATTTGTATGATATATTAATTGAGGAATATTGGTTATGACAATTGTTTTGAATACTTGGATGATGATGATGATAATGTTGAGGGCATTATCATAATTATTGCTTATGATAATTGAATTAATAAATGATTGGATGATGATAGTTGATTAATGTTGATGACATGATCATAATTGTGGTACGATCTATCTGTATAATATTGCTATTTGTGTTATCTCTGTGCTTTGCCATATTGGTATTAGTGTAGGTGATCTCACCTTTTGTTATATTGTTTTGTCAGTGTGTCAGATCTATTAAAATCAAATAATAGAAGGATCGAGTTGTCTTAGACATAACGGGCGATGGATACTCTGAGATTGGTGACAACAATAAGGAGTGGACATTCAGGACTCGAAGGTGTGCAGTGTTGACAAAGGAACAGATGTCTGATGCATCAAGATGGACAGAAAAAGAAATAAGTATGTTAAAGTTTTCCGTTAGTGTTGTACCGTGCTATTAAGTAGGACCCGTCATGGGGTTTGCTACTGTAAAAAAAAAAGTCTGTTAATTTTATATTTCTTTTTAAATTGTGATATTAATTGGTGTCAATATTGCATAATGAATAGTTGAAATATGATTTTCAATATTACCTAATATTTTCAGTAAATTTACGTTTCAATAAAGATGAAATTTTGAAACCCATATTTTATAACTCAAACTTTGTGCGAACTTATTTTCATATTATGAGTCGGAAGTCAGAAATGTGATGCCCTAGCTAGGGTGTTACATTAGTTGGTATCAGAGCTAGGGTGTTACACTCTTCTACTTTGAAGCTTAAAGGTTGGAGCTTTAAGGTAAAGCTCTTAGCTTTTTCTTCCTTTCTTCTCATTTTCGTAACCCACTGTCATTTTGATGACCATGGGAATTCATTTCAATATTGAGTTCTGATTTTGCAAGTTTAAATGTTTAAGGATTTCCTGGAAGCTGAAAACGTAAATCCTGACCAAAAGGAGCAGCCTTTCTTTGTGCTTCTCCAAGGTAAGAGGAAGACACTCCTCCTCAACCTATTTTAGCATTTAGGAACGTCTGTGATTGGTGTTGAGGGTCATTCTATTTTTGCATATTGTTTGTATTATATGTGTGCTATTTGATTGTTTATGTGTTTTGATATGTATCTGGATGTATTGGAACGTGCAATATGGAAGGGAATGACTTCCGATTGGTTCTCGGATGGTCACGGTGGTGAGCCCAGAAATTTGGAAATTTCATGTGAAAACTAGTAACAATCCTCCGCCAAACCCGTCAATTTGATATCTTGATTACTTAGTAAAATGTTAAAATCAAGTCAGTATGAACTCCCTGGCCAAACCCGTCGAATTTGATATCTTGATCACTAAGTAAAATGTTAAAATCATCAATGAAATCCTGTCGTCGAATTTGATATCTTGATCACTTAGTAAAATGTTAAAATTCGTCGAGTATGAACTCCTGGCCAAACCCGTCGAATTTGATATCTTAATAGCTTAGTAAAATGTTAAAATCCGTCGAGTATGAACTCCTGGCCAAACCCGTCGAATTTGACATCTTAATCACTTAGTAAAATGTTAAAATCCGTTGAGTATGAAATCCTAGCCAAACCCGTCGAATTTGACATCTTGATCACTTAGTAAAATGTTAAAATCCGTCGAGTATGAACTCCTGGCCAAACCCATCGAATTTGATATCTTGATCACTTAGTAAAATGTTAAAATCCATCGAGTATGAACTCTTGGCCAAACCCGTCAAATTTTATATCCTGATCACTTAGTAAAATGTTAAAATCCGTCGAGTATGAACTCCTGGCCAAACCCGTCGAAATTGATATCCTGATCTTTTAGAAATGTTAAAATCCATCGAGTTAGAATGACAGATCCGTCGAATTAGAGTTTCTGACCAGTGTTTTCGTCGGTTTGACACTTGGGAGATTTCTCCAACATCGACACCCACATCCGTCGAATTAGGACTTCTGCTGACCTTCTGGAAAAATTCAACAGTTTTGATCTCCGTTCGACAGAACCTCCATCCGACAGAAATTGATTTTTAGCCAATCTTGTTATAAAATATTCTCCCATCTATCATCCTACTGCCATGTTATTTTTCGTCGAATGGTAGCCTCAATTTTCCACTAAATACATTGTCTCCGTCGAATTCACAAGTATGGCTTATCACCCAACACCTAGCAATTAAATCTGTGACTTTGTTGGTGATTCCAGCCGTGTATCTTCTTGGACTCAAAACCTTTGGACTAAGAAAAGCATATTAATCATAAATAATTGAATGACTAGAAATTAATTAGGGATTCATAAACAGGGAAGAACATGAGTATGGGTGAGCTTGTGAGGCACATAATGAATTTAATGGTTGACTTCTATCATGACTATGAATGGAAATTGTGGTTATCCTTAAAATGTACTATTGGCTTGTTGTGGATCCGTGAATGGGATCAAATCTTGTTGTTAAATGATATGGCATACATTTGAAGCATGATTGAGTCATGCATTGAACAAAAAAAGAAAAAAAGAAAGAGATTGTCCATTGAACTTGGTTAAGGCCGGTAGCCTAGGAGTTGAACTTACACCTTTGTGCGGGTGCGAATAGACAAGTGTAGGTTACTTGTTGACCTTGGGGGCGTCAGGGTGCAGGTACCTTGAGATGGGCAGTTGGTAGCTTTCTGTCCGTGGGGCAGACCGATACACACACACTGACGATCCGGACCGAGACACTGTCCTATATCGTGATCTGTATAGAATATCTTGTAAAATGCCATGATGTACACAATGATGATTTGAGAATTATAGCACTTAAGGGCCTGGGCAGCCAAGAATACAGACATACCTCCTGATCGTTCTCTCCGAATATTTTGTGTCTAGCTCCATGGAGTAGGATTTTGACTATTGAGGGCACATGTGCATAGTGAGTCCATGAATTATCTGGCATACATTGTCATTATAATTGGAGTTGTTGTCTTACTGTTATATATATATAACTGCTTGGAACTGCTTATTTGTTTACTTCTGTTATTCAATGCCTATGCTTATTATTTAGAAATGCTATGTGGGCGCTTTGCGCCGTTTGGTTTCTTGATGCTATAATTGGTAATGATGGTAGGATGTCTTACCTCTTTCTTTTACTTTTCTTGCTCTGTGTAAATTTTTGGTTAAAGACTGTAAGTGGGAGCGAGGTTGGATTCTTTTACACTTTCTTGGTTTGACCCACTGTATCCGGTGATGTCGTCGTGAAGAGAGTTTTATTGGTTCGTTCGAACTATGTTCACTGGTGGTGTCAAGACCTGGCGAGTCGACTGGACCGACAAGCGTATGCGACCTGCTGGGGATCTGACCTTGACCATGAAGAGGACTGCAGTTGAAGATCATATTCTGTATTTTTCACTACACCTATGAGCCGGAATTGCCTCACGCATTCGGGATTCGATGGAGTGCCCAACTCCTTAGTTGTAGATAGGGTGTGGGTAGTTGATATTTTATTTTGCATTACCTATATAAAAATGTATTTTGGGTATGTGTATGTTTTAAGGTGATTATCCAGACTTAAAGGTTGTAAATTGAGTACATTCTATAATTCATATTTTAATTGGTTGTATATGTAACTATTCATTTATGGCTCCTATTTTCCTCATATGAGAAATGTTTTAATTTATTTGTAAAGTTTGTTATTTGACAATGTTAGCACGCCGAAATTTAGTGACCATGACATAATGACAATTGTGCCGTGGTTATTAAATCGAGGGGTGTTGCATTAAGGTGGTATTAGAGCTCAGTTCATCCTATTGAGCCGGGGTATGGACTGACTATGCTTAGACATGTTAGAAGTTTTTGTACGTTGTGTACTTCCTTGTCTCTTGATTGAGATGTTGGGAAAGGAAGGCATAGCTTGCCGTAGGTTGAGTGTTGGTAGCTACTGTTACACGATTACGTGACATTGAGTACTGGCCCACTCAATGTGTAATGTTCTGTGTCTACAGGAATTTATGACTTCACCTAGGTATGTTAAGGCAATAGGAATTCTTTTAGAAAGAAGCTTAGCTAGTATGACTGAACTTGTTTAGGAATTGTCTGCATTTTCACCCTTGTGTGTTGTGTGACTTCTTGTGTTTGGTTTCCGAAAGGAGACATTATTGTCTAAAATGGTTACTTGTCTCCACTGTGCCTGATTGTCTATTTCGAAGGAAGATAATGGCTCGCGAAAGATGCATGTGTAGGAATGTGGAACGCAACAACACAAGAGTGGATGCGACTATGGAAACAATGCAGGGAATGGCTGACGTAACAGTGCAACCGAATCAGAGGGCTGCACAACAGTAGGAATTGGAAGTTGAGGTTCGAAATTTGAAAGAAGAAAGTCAATTTTGGGGTAACTCTAAATTACCGAAGTTCCAAAGGAGGAACCGTGGAAAGGCCAATCAGTTTAAGCAAAAACCGTATACACTACGACCAAGGGAGCAGCAGCGACATCAAACGCATTATGGTGGTGCGAGTGGTAGTAAGTCCAATCCAACTATGGTGCCGTTATCAATGTGTAAGAAGTGCGGAAAGGACCACTTCACGAGGGATTGTAAGATTGAAGGAAGAATTTATTTTAAGTGCGGAAAACAAGGACATGTGTGGAGGGATTATGCTTTACATGAGACAAAGCCTCCACATGCAATCAAAAGGGTAATCTGCTTCAAGTGTGGAAAGGACCATTTAACCAAGGATTGTACGAATGGTGGGATAATTTGTTTCAAATGCAGAGAGTTAGGACATGTGGCTAAGAACTGTACTTCACAAAGGACGAAGCCTTTTGTTAGTAATACACGCACTTCACAATCTCACAAAGAAAGGAGAGTTAATTTCTCTAGTGGAGTAGAAACATCCAAGACTGAAGACCTGAACAAGGGAGCTTGTACTACAACTGATGACCCTGTGATTTTATTGTATAATTCTGGGGGTAACCCATTTCTTTATGATGTATGAATATATGAATCCAGTAGGGATGTTCATACCTTCGTTATCTTTTGAGTAAGTTATTTCTGTTTTGGCTACTAAGAACTTGTTGATGGTAGCCAAGTTGTTTAAATTGTCCTATGACCTGTTAAAGACTAAATCCTTCTGTTGATCTGATTTGTTCACTTCTTTTGCAAACTAGATGTAATGTTAACGATGGGATTGGTTACCTTCCAGCCATATTCTGTCGAAAATGCTTCAAGGAAATTCTAAGAGTTTGTTTTTGGAATTGAGTTGTCTGTATATTTACTTCCTTTCGACTCGAATGATACTATTCTCGTTTGTAAGTCTACTCTCATTACAACAAGTCTGTTTAAAACTACCCTATTATTGTTAAAAAGTGGAACCCCTTTTTCCAATTCAATCATCTACTTTCTTCATGAATTAGCTCGATCTCAGTAAGAAATTGATCGTTTACTAAACGGGTCTCATCATTCGATTTCAACGGAAACTTAGTGCTTCTTGAGACAGAAATTTTCTAGATGTGAATCAATGAAACTCACTCCTAAGTTTTATTGGACCATATCATACTCTTCGTTAGTTAGCGAGTCCAAAGGTAAATCAAGCGACTTCCCTATTTTTCTTTCTAACCTTTATAACGTTTCTAGTATACTTCGATTGAGTAAATGTGTTCCCGAATCTGAACTATAACAATGTGCTAAGTGTAGCATGGTTAAATGAGAACTTACCCTATGAGACATCTGTTCGAATCAAGGAAAGATGATTTGGCAAATCAATTGAAGGACATCACTATTTTCTCCAAGATCATTTTAGGTTCTCAACTATCATTAAGATCATTTGAGAAAAGGGTATATTTCCAAGGCAACTTTCTCTGATACGTAGTGAACACCACGGGTATTTCGTAATGTCGTTCCATGTAATGAACGCTTCGGTAGTACTCATCGATTACACAAACAAGACCTTTCTTCCCTATTGAGACAGAATTTTCGTGTTGTTCTTCAATTTCAGAAGAAGAATGAGGAGTTACGCTAGAAGCTGTTCAAGTACGAATTTCGGTTTGAGGCAGTTTAACTTTTGAGTTAAGTGATCTTTAAAAGAAGGAACTATTAGAGATCAGTCGCAAGTTGGAGCAGTTCTTCAATGGGACAGGTCAAAGACTATGTTGCAAATTCGTAACTTTAAAGGATCAACTGAATAGTACGGGGGACTCACTGCAGAATTCTTCAAAATGGCAATACTTCTCGTCTAACTCATGCATTGGAGTCAAGTTTGTAGGATTGGTACATATAAGAAAATATTTTCAAGGGTTGAAGAGACACTCGACTACCTTGCCAACAATGATTCTGTCCAATCCCAATGAACTTTTTGAGATGCCTAGTGATGCTTCGCATTGGAAGTTTAGAACATGTGCTTAATCAGAATAGAAGGAATGGTAACGTACGCTTTAAGACCATCGAGAATACATGAGAAGGATTACCTTACACCAACTCAGAGTTAGCTTTGTAGTTGCATTGAAGATCTAGAAGCATTTTCTACGAGGAGAAATTCTCAATGCCTATGGTAATCTTAAGAGCCAAAGGTATTTTGGCCTATTGGAATGAGTTGAACACGAGGCAGAGACGGTGATTATAAGTTTTGAAAGTTTTCAACTTTTCCATTTTAGTATAATCCCAGAAGAGGCGAACGTCGTAGCGAATACCTTAAGAAGAAAGTACGCTTAGTTGTTTACTACAGTGAGCAAGAAGAATAAGTTCGATAGAGCCACTCAACGGTGTACAGTCGTTTGGAGAGTTGGCTGTTGGATGGCTAAAGACTTAAGGAGCGTCGAATCTTTATTGATCGGCCTATGACGTCAACGCGTTTTTACTCATTGATATAAGATGCTCAGTGGAAGGAAGCAACCTTGTTACTAGTGATTTTGATTGATGCAGCTGAAGATACAACGCGAGAACTAGGAGACAAAATGAAAGAAACACAGTCGCGTTTGTTCTAAGATACGATGAATTTCGAGGATGAAATTCCTTTTTAGAAGGGGAGTGTTGTAACATCCCGAAATTTTATTTATTTCATTATAAACAATCATTTTATAATATTTGTGATTTTTGGTGATTTTTGTGGAATTTTCTAAAAATGTTGAATATTTTAATATATTCCTCGTTTTACGTGTGCACTAAGCGGAGCCGAAAAAATAAAATATTTTCCCTGAGGCTGGTAAACCTTGAACTGTCAATGTGTCGACAGGGGATCTTACTAAACCCGAGGTCGGGCACAGTTTACGAGGTTTGCATTTTTTGAGGTTTTATCTGCTAGATAAAATCGCTGTATCATAAAATTATCTGATGAATAATAAAATATTATTTTCATTAGTTGTAACTTTCATTCATTGAGAAAATAATTCTAACAGTGTAATTAAATCATCTGTCAAATGTACTTAATTGAGGAGACAAGTTTACTATGCACTTTATCGAGAAGCGCACAAAGCTTCTCAACGCTTCAAGAAAACTTCTAGGAAGCTTCCTTTCCAGCCACTATTCATTCTCTCTCTCCTCCCATTTTTGTGCAGCACGTTTGACTATAGGGGGGAGCATATTTCACTTTCTTTCTCACATTTCCCCTCCTCCCAATATGCAGCTACTATTCACTCATCTTTCTCTCTTCTTTTTCACCCCACAGCAGCAACACCGTCCACCCACACCTCCATTTTGTACTTCAAAACCGTCACACTCCTTGCACCATTTTGTGTTTGGAGGACCACCATCATTGAGGAAACCATCTTCAAAGTTCTGCATTCTCTTCATCTTCATTCTCTTCTACTTTGAAGCTTAAAGGTTAGAGCTTTAAGGTAAAGCTCTTAGCTTTTTCTTCCTCTCTTCTCATTTTCGTAACCCACTGTCATTTTGATGACCATGGGTATTCATTTCAATATTGGGTTCTGATTTTGCAAGTTTAAATGTTTAAGGATTTCTTGGAAGCTGAAAATGTAAATCGACCAAAAGGAGCAACCTTTCTTTGTGCTTCTCCAAGGTAAGAGGAAGACACTCCTCCTCAACCTATTTTAGCATTTAGGAACGTCTGTGATTGGTGTTGAGGGTCATTCTGTTTTTGCATATTGTTTGTATTGTATGTGTGCTATTTGATTGTTTATGTGTTTTGATATATATCTGGATGTATTGGAACGTGCAATATGGAAGGGAATGACTTCCGATTGGTTCTCGGATGGTCACGGCATTGAGCCCAGAAATTTGGAAATTTCAAGTGAAAACTAGTAACAGTATGAACCCCTGGCCAAACCCGTCGAATTTGATATCTTGATTACTTAGTAAAATGTTAAAATCCATCGAGTATGAACTCCTGGCCAAACCCGTTGAATTTGATATCTTGATCACTTAGTAAAATGTTAAAATCCGTCGAGTATAAACTCCTGGCCAAACCCATCGAATTTGATATCTTGATCACTTAGTAAAATGTTAAAATCCATCGAGTATGAACTCTTGGCCAAACCCATCGAATTTGATAGCTTAATCACTTAGTAAAATGTTAAAATCCGTCGAGTATGAACTCTTGGCCAAACCCGTCGAATTTGACATCTTGATCACTTAGTAAAATGTTAAAATCCGTCGAGTATGAACTCCTTTGCCAAACCCGTCGAATTTGACATCGAATTTAAAATGTTAAAATCCGTCGAGTATGAACTCCTGCCAAACCCGTCTTGATCACTTAGTAAAATGTTAAAATCCGTCGAGTATGAACTCCTGCCAAACCCGTCGAATTTGATATCCTGATCACTTAGTAAAATGTTAAAATTCGTCGAGTATGAACTCCTGGCCAAACCCGTCGAAATTGATATCCTGATCATTTAGAAATGTTAAAATCCGTCGAGTTAGAATGACAGATCCGTCGAATTAGAGTTTCTGACCAGTGTTTTCATCGGTTCGACACTTGGGAGATTTCTCCAACGTCGACACCCACATCCATCGAATTAGGACTTCTGCTGACCTTCTGGAAAAATTCGACAGTTTTGATCTCCGTTCGACAGAACCTCCATCCGACAGAAATTGATTTTTAGCCAATCTTGTTATAAAATGTTCTCCCATCTATCATCCTTCTGCCATGTTATTTTTCGTCGAATGGTAGCCTCAATTTTCCACTAAATACATTGTCTCCGTCGAATTCACAAGTATGGCTTATCACCCAACACCTAGCAATTAAATCTGTGACTTTGTTGGTGATTCCGGCCGTGTATCTTCCTGGACTCAAACCTTTGGACTAATAAAAGCATATTAATCATAAATAATTAGAAAACTAGAAATTAATTAAGGATTCATAAACAGGGAAGAACATGAGTATGGGTGAGCTTGTGAGGCACATAATGAATTTAATGGTTGACTTCTATCATGACTATGAATGAAAATTATGGTTATCCTTAAAATGTACTATTGGCTTGTTGTGGATCCGTGAATGGGATCAAATCTTGTTGTTAAATGATATGGCATACATTTGAAGCATGATTGAGTCATGCATTGAACAAAAAAAGAAAAAAAGAAAGAGATTGTCCATTGAACGTGGTTAAGGCCGGTAGCCTAGGAGTTGAACTTACACCTTTGTGCGGGTGCGAATAGACAAGTGTAGGTTACTTGTTGACCTTGGGGGCGTCAGGGTGCAGGTACCTTGCGATGGGCAGTTGGTAGCTCTCTATCCGTGGGGTAGACCGATACACACACACTGACGATTCTGACCGAGACACTGTCCTATATCGTTATCTGTGTAGAATGTCTTTTAAAATGCCATGATGTACACAATGATGATTTGAGAATTATAGCACTTGAGGGCCTGGGCAGCCAAGAATACAGACATACCTCCTAATCGTTCTCTCCGACTGTTTTGTGTCTAGCTCTATGGAGTAGGATTTTGACTATTGAGGGCACATGTGCATAGTGAGTCCATGAATTATCTGCCATACATTGTCATTATAATTGGAGTTGTTGTCTTACTGTTATATATATATAACTGCTTGGAACTGCTTATTTGTTTACTTCTGTTATTCAATGCCTATGCTTATTATTTGGAAATGCTATGTGGGCACTTTGCGCCGTTTGGTTTCTTGATGCTATAATTGGTAATGATGGTAGGATGTCTTACGTCTTTCTTTTACTTTTCTTGCTCTGTGTAAATTTTTGGTTAAAGACTGTAAGTGGGAGCGAGGTTGGATTCTTTTACACTTTCTTGGTTTGACCCACTGTATCTGGTTATGTCGTCGTGAAGAGAGTTTTATTGGTTCATTCGAACTATGTTCACTGGTGGTGTCAAGACCTGGCGAGTCGACTGGACTGACAAGCGTATGCGACCTGCTGGGGATCTGACCTTGACCATGAAGAGGACTGCAGTTGAAGATCATATTCTGTATTTTTCATTACACCGGTGAGCCCGGAATTGCCTCATGCATTCGGGATTCGATGGAGTGCCCAACTCCTTAGTTGTAGATAAGGTGTGGGTAGTTGATATTTTATTTTGCATTACCTATATAAAAATGTATTTTGGGTATGTGTATGTTTTAAGGTGATTATTCAGACTTAAAGGTTGTAAATTGAGTACATTCTATAATTCATATTTTAATTAGTTGTATATGTAACTATTCATTTGTGGCTCCTATTTTCCTCATATGAGAAATGTTTTAATTTATTTGTAAAGTTTGTTATTTGACAATGTTAGCACGCCGAAATTTAGTGACCGTGACATAATGACGATTGTATCGTGGTTATTAAATCGTGGGGTGTTGCAAAAATTATGGTATTTATCACAAGTTTTAGGTTCATGCAAATTTTTTCAAATCATACATAAACTCAAAAATCATTCCCAAATTGGTTAGATTTAGAAAAGTATTAAGAAAAGAGATAAACACATAAATCATGAAATAGAAACATTGATTAAACTCATAAAAGAATTTACATCATCCAAGAACAAGATCCATCATCACCCTAACGAAAAAGTGTTTAGTTACACATGGAAAAAGAAGAACACAAAGGGAAGAATATGACAAACTCCATTGTAGAAAGGTGGAAAGGTTGAAGAAAATCTCTAATCTTCAAGCCTAATTGTGCCCACACCACATTAGGGTTTGTGCCTCTTGATGGCTGTTGCGTTTTGTCCAAGTGTCTGTTGAAATTGGCGTAACTTATGTATGTATAGTGAAAATAACGTGTCAGTTTATGCAGAAAGCACTCAAGCGCTATGTGTCCAGCGCCTAGGAGCTGGTGTCTTTCCTAAAATTATGATATGTAACGAGCGCTCAAACGCTGCATCTTTAGCGCCTAGGCACTGAACGACTAGAGACAAAATTTCTCCTCTGCCTTACCAGTGCCTAAGCGCTAGCTTTCCAGCGTCTGGGCGCTGGACCACCAGAATGCAAATTCAACTCTGTCTCATATGCAATCGTCCAGTCTTCTTCCATGCATAATTGCCTATCAAAAACACATAAAAACACACAATCAAAACATAATTTAGAATAACTAAAAATAAAATAAAATTAAGAACAAACTCAATAAAAAAAATTAAAAGAGAATGAAAACCCAAGACTTTGAATCGTAAAAATATGAATTTTTGCAAGTTCATCACTCCCCAAACTTAAACTTTTGTTTGTCCTCAAGTAAAAAGAAAAACAAAAACAACACAAAAAGACTAAATAAATAAAAACTCAAAACACGCAGACTCAAAAATGGCAACACCGAGTATTGAAAATCATTCATATCCTCAGAAATTGCTTCACAATATAATTTCAAAGTATCACACATGAACAATCCAATTATCACATCGTCTCTCACATATAACTCCTATGCACAAATAACTTCCCAAAAACATGAATGAATGACCCAATCTCCTCATAAAGTACAAACTCAGATAGGTTCATAAAACTGCAAGTGCACATCAAACCCACATCCATAGGGTTATTTTTCATCTCTCTCTCCACTAATGTAAACAACACACAACCAAGGATCAAAAGGGACTTTACAAAGCTTGTAATGTAAGGCCAAGGGTATGGGTTAAGAAAGAAGTGGTAGGAAAATAAAAACAACAGTTAAGATACAAAAGCATGCAAATTTCACAATCCAAGCCACATAATGTAGGACAAGTGCAAAACGGAGTATAAGAAACAACACAACATTCATTCAATTTTTTCTTTCTTTCTTTTTTTTTTCAATAACTTCCACCCCCAAACTTATTTCTTTGCAATACTTTGCGTGTACATTTTTTTTAAATTTCTCTTTGTCTTTAAAATTTTTCATCTCTACAAAACTTCATGCACAAAAATAGCGACATCTTGAATAATAAAATAATACAATATATGCATTCAACAAAGGTTATGTAAGAGAGGAATTTTTTTTTTCATTTTCATGTGGGTATGGGAAAGGTAAATGTGGGTAAATAAATAAAATAGAGGCCAGACAAACACAAGGCTGCAAAAGGGACCTAAGGGTATACTATTTTCACAAGTTAGCTTGAAAGGCTCAAATAGTCCAAAGAATGCCCTTATCATTTCCTTAATCATGCACTGCCTAGGATTTCACCTCAAGAGAGAATCAAACAACTTCTAGATGCAAATCATCTATACACATGCAATCCCATAAACTTTCTCTAAGCTTGAGATGCAATTAAATTCCAAGGTTAATCAATCATAAAGAAGGGAAGAACATTCATACACAATTGAAACAATAAAAATAAATGCAACTCATGGACTCTCAAGTGCTATCCCAAGAAATCAAACTAATTCACAATTCAAACAATCATTAGATTTCAATTCAACATAAAGACTCAAAACAACAAATGAGTGATGATGGTAAAATAAAATTAATAAAAACAAATAACTAAATGAAATAAATGCAAGAAAGGAAAAGAAAAACTCTTTTTGAAGGCCGACAACTATATATATCTCCCTAAAAAGGCTCTAAACTCAAGGAGGCACTTAAGCCGACTCAACATTACCTTCAAAACAAAAATAGAAAAATAAGAAATAAAAAAATAAAATAAAAATAAAAATAAAAGAGAAAAAGAGAAAAATTTGGTTGCATCCTAAAAAATGCTTGTTTAACGTCATTAGCTCGACGTTACCTTTTCTCAATTAATCATGGTGGCTTGAAGCAAGAGAAGTAAGATGACGCCTTTCTTTTATCAGATCTTTGCTTCCATACTCGTCCACTAGCCTTGGAATCAATCTGCAATAAATCAGTAGAAGCTGGAGGATCTTTTTCAATTGCAGTAATTTTTGAAAGAGGATGTACTTTTTCTTTTTCATTAATCATTTTGGGAGTGGAAAAATTAGCATTGATTGATGATGAAGGGCTCTTACTAGCCAAATCCTGTAGAGGCTTATCTTGAATGCATTTGACAGGGGCATAGAGATCTGATGTCGGTGTAGATTTATCAAAAATATTAATAGTCACTTGATCTCCATCCACCCTCAAAATAAGCTCTCATCTAGGTACATCAATTAATGTTCCTGAAGTAGCCAAGAACAGTCTCCCAAGAATTAGAGGAATATCAGCATCATCATCCATATCTAGAATCATAAAATCTGCTGGGAAAATAAATTTGTCTACCTTCACTAGCAAATCTTCCACTATACAATATGGATATTTAATTGACTGATCAGCTAATTGAAGAGACATTGTAGTTGGCTTCACTTTATCAATCCCAAGCTTGCAAAGAATTGACAATGACATTAAATTGATGCTAGCTCCTAAATCACATAGAGCTTTCTCAATAGTCAGCTTTCTAATGGTGCAAGGAATAGTAAAACTACCTAGATCTTTCAATTTAGGTGGCAGTTTCTTCTAAATTATAGCACTGCACTCTTTAGTAAGTGTCACAGTCTCATCTTCTTTCAGCTTCCTTTTGTTTGACAGCAAGACCTTCATGATTTTAGCATATGAAGGCATCTGCTCAAGTGCTTCAGCAAAAAGGATGTTAATCTGCAGCTTCTTGAAGACATATAAGAACTTTGAAATTTGCTTTTCTTAGTTCTCCTTCTTTAACATTTGAGGAAACGGGAGTCTAGCATACAATGAAGGGTCAATTGTCATATTCTACTCACGTTCCTTTTTTTCCCTCCGCCATTTTGGTTGCTTCTCTTTAGCTTCTTCATTACAACACTCTTGAGTTGAGACATCCGCAACAAGAACATCAGTTTTTTCAATTCTCGATGAATCAGGTGCTTATTTAACTTGTCCTTCCAAAGTCTTACCACTTCTCAGTGTAATTGCATGACATTGCTCCTTTTGATTGACAACAGTATCACTTGGTAAAGTACTTGAAGGCCTCTTTTGAAGCTGTTTCGCTATCTGCCACACTTGATTCTCTAAATTTCTAATAACAGCTCATTGATTCTGAAAATTTGTGTTTGTTTCCTCCATAAAAGTAAAAATCTGCTGCACAAAAGCAGAGATCTGTATAGAAAGTTTCTCAAGTGCAATCTCAATAGGAGATTTATTCTCTGGTTGAGGATTCAATGGCACCATTTGATTGCTCCAAGAAAAATAGGGATGATTCCTCCACCCTAGATTATATGTATTTGAAAATGGAGTACCTTGGGGTCTGGAAGGTTTACCCATATAATTGATCTGTTCTTAAGAACTAAACTAGAGTTGCTTGCCTCACAACCACCATTAGCATGGTTACCTCCACAGAAATCACAAATTAACACTTGGTGGTTCACAAAATTTACCTACATACTCTCAACTCGCATGGTGAGGTTGGCTAACTACTGCGAAATACTTTTGTTTTGAGCAAGTAAAGCATCTAGAGTGTCAAGCTCTATAACTCCTTGTTTAACTACTGCTCTCCCACTAAGCAACTGATATTTATTGGTGGCCATAGTCTCAAACAATTCTTGAGCCTCTTCAGGAGTCTTAGTATTTAGAGATCCGCCTACAGATGCATCCACCATAGCCCTAGTAGGATGATTTAAACCATTATAGAAAATTTGCACCTGCTGCCAAATCTCAAATGCATGGTGAGGACATCTCCTTAATAACTCCTTAAATCTCTCCCAAGATTCATATAATGACTCCCCTTAATTTTGAGTGAAATAAGTTATTTCACCCCTCATCTTCACAAACACTGATTGAGGGAAGTATCAAGTCAAAAATTTGCTAACCAGGTCCTCCCAAGTAGAGATGCTCCCTTGTGGCTGGGCTTGTAGCTGGGCTTGTAGCTAGCTTTTCGCTTTGTCTCTTAGAGAAAATGGGAACAGTCGTAATCTAATGGCACAATCAGTTACACCATTATACTTAATAGTATCTCAGAGCTGCAAGAATTTGCAATGTGCAAGTTTGGATCTTCTGCCTGTCCTCCCCAAAACTGATTATGCTACACCAGCTATAGAAGTGCTGGTTTAATCTCAAAGTTGTTAGCTTGAATAGCAGGGTGCACAATACTGGTAGAAACATTCTTAGTAGATGGAGTAGCATAGTCACCCAAAGTGTGTCTTTGCTCTGCAGTTACAACTATTTCTGCCATCTTTTCTTCTGCTTCTTCAAGTTTCTTCCTTTCTCTAGCTGTTTTCCTGTTTGCTCTAGTTGTTCTCTCTATCTTTGGATCAAAAAGTAATTCTTCTGACTCCAAAGAACAAAGAACCTTGCATAAATAAACAAACAAATAACTTAGAGTGAAGTAAAGAAAATAAAATAAAAATAAAAAATAATAAAAGTAAACAAAGAAAATAAAAAGAAATAAAAAGAAACAAATTAGAAAAATAAAAATTAGAATCAAAAAATTAAATTAAATAAGAAAGAACAAAAGAAAAAATACTTAAATTAGTGTCTCTTCAACTACTATTTAATATTGAAAACAATAATTCCTGGTAATGGCGCTAAAAACTTGATTTGGAATTGGCAAGTGCACCAAATCGACAAAAGTAATAAAGAGTGAGTAAAGTATCATCCCACAAGGATTATGTTATCAATTACTGAGTTCACTAAAAATGACATTATTTAAGCTAACAAAAAGAGAGTTAACAAAAATAATAAAAAGAAAGAATAAACAAAAATAACAAAAACCAAATTTAATTAATTGGGTTAAGTTGGAAAATAATGATATGAAAAGGTTAGGGGTCAGATTTCACTTGAACTCTTTAATGCAAAGTCAAAAATTGGTTTAATCAAGTCCTATTCTAATGATTCATGGTCAATTCCCAAAATTAATCAATATCCAATCCCTTGGTATATTAATCCTCTTACACTATTTAGAATTAACTAATCCCTTAGTCTAATCCCAAATAGAAAGACATTATCAAGAACGAGAGAATTAAAAGAAAGACCACATAACTCACAATGTATATTCCTAGCAATTGCAGAAATTATGGTCTTTATCAGAAGTTCTAGGTTCATGCAAATTTTTCCAAATCATACATAAACCCAAAAATCATTCCCAAATTGGCTAGATTTAGAAAAGCATTAAGAAAAGATATAAACGCATAAATCATGAAATAGAAACATTGATTAAACCCATAAAAGAATTTACATCATCCAAGAACAAGATCCATCATCACCCTAACAAAAAAGTGTTTAGTTATACATGGAAAAAGAAGAACACAAAGGGAAGAATATGATAAACTCTATTGTAGAAAGGTGGAAAGGTTGAAGAAAATCTCTATTCTTCAAGCCTAATTGCGCCCACACCACATTAGGGTTTGTGCCTCTTGATGCCTGCTGCGTTTTGTCTAAGTGTCTGTTGAAATTGACGTAACTTATGTATTTATAGTGAAAATAGCGTGTAAGGTTACGCAGAAAGCACTCAGGCGCTATGTTTCCAGTGCCTAGGTGCTGGCGTCTTTCCTAAAATTATGATACGTAACGAGCGCTTAGGCGCTGCGTCTTCAGCGCCTAGGAGCTGAACGACCAGAGACAAATTTTCTCCTCTGCCTTACCAATGCCTAAGCGCTAGCTTTCCAGCATCTAGGCGCTGGACCACCAGAATGCAAATTCAGCTCTGTCTCGTATGCAATCATCCAGTCTTCTTCCATGCATAATTACCTATAAAAAATACATAAAAACACACAATCAAAACATAATTTAGAATAAATAAAAATAAAGTAAAATTAAGAACAAACTCAATCAAAAAGATTAAAAGAGAATAAAAACCTAAGACTTTGAACTGTGAAAATATAAATTTTTGTAGGTTCATTACTTCAACATATACATTTGGTAATCTAAAAAAATCTTGTAAGTATAATTTATTTAACCAAGTTATGGATTGGAATAAGCCGATTCCTTAATAATCATATGTGCTTTATTTACATCAATTAAAATAGCGCTACGTACTTTAAATATACAGAGGAAATACAAAGTTATGCTCATACAGGGAAGTACAATAATAATAATGGGTAAGATAATAATCATTTGGAGTTACCATGTAATTAAATGAAGAAATAAAATCAGGACAGACAATAAGATACCATAGTGAAAATGAGTTCTTTATCATACTAACCTTGGTTATGCTGAAATCAATCCTTCAATATATACCTTTTGAAATCCAATAAAATATCAATTAATTACAAATAATCCCAAAAATCTAAAATAATAATTTAAAAGAGCTTTTATTAACATGATTAGTTTACACTGTTGAGACTGATATTAGGATCAATAGGTGACTAAATCACTCCTACAACATATATCTTTTGAAATCCAAGAAAATCTCAAACAATTATAAATTATCCCAAAAATTCAAATAGAATCCTAAAAAAAAAAATCCTAAAATCATGAAACAAAAAAGCAAACACCAAATAATTACCTGGTCAGGTTTTAAACATGCAAATAAAAAACACATTAAAGAACAATAATAAATTACGTACAAGGTTTAATAATTAAACAAATTTCGGATGACAATAGAGAAAAAACATAAACCGTTAGAATTTGAAAGGATGAAGAGAAATATGGATTAGAAAGATAAATGAATAACATCTAATTGCTATGAATGAAAAAAAAAATCATGACAAAAGAAAAATTAAAAAGAAAACAGAATTTTAAAGCAACAAAAATATATGGAGGAGACAAAGAACAACATACCACTGATAAAGATTTTCTGAATAGTTACCGGCCACACCCTTAACTCAATCTACAATAGTTGTCAAAGTGGCATTAGAAAATGAGCTATTTTGAGTAATCTTTTTGGCATTACAAAAACATAAGGCTGCGTTTGGTGCACATGATAGTATAAGATCTGATAGTATATGATAATAGGATAAAAACTGATAGTATAAAAGATTTGATAAACTATTATACTATCGAATGTTTGATCACTATCGTATAAAAGAACTGATTGTATACAAAATTATTTATCATGACAATATTGTCCTTTCATTTTTTTTAACTAGCTTCTGAAAAACACAACAGTAAAAACCCAAAAGCATCAATCCATCCTAGTTTGTGCAAATCTACAGTTAATAGATTCATTTCTAAAATAAGTTGACATCAGCTTTTTCCTCAAGATGCAAACTCAGTTTTCTCACCTACGACTGAGTTTTTTTACCCTTGAACACAAAGAAAGGGTGGCCAGCGAGGTGAGTTTAACATGGACCTCATTAAATGAGGTCCATGAAAGAACCACTAAATTAAAACCATTAGATGGGTAGAAAAATAAATGGATGGTAGTGATCAACTACCTGCAACATGAAAAATAGGTAAGTAGAAGAAATTTAATATTACAAATTGGTACATCAAAAATGTTATTTTGTAAAACAAATAGTTAAAGTTTCAATTATTTTTCATCTTTTTCCCCCACTGGAGTCATCACCCACCCTTCCACCAACCCTCGCTGGAGTCACCACCCATCTTTGTAATAAATCTTTAACCTTTCCTCGTCAAAATCAGAAAACCACCATCCACCACCATCCTCAAGCAACCACCAGAACGTCAAGTGACTTGTCTTGGAGGGCTTTGTGGGTGAGAACAACCCAGATCGGGAGTGGACTCGTCTTCCACCACCAGAATGTCGAGCGATTAATACTATGAATCTCAGCATGCACATGGTTTTTTATGAGCTATTGAAGATACTTTACTTATGATTTGTGAATCACTCTTTTTTTTAGCTTTTGATTTTGATTTTTTAATTTTTTTTCCTTTGAGACTTCAAAATAATTTGGCTACTACTGAGTCAAAATGAGTTTCAGGTGGAAATACGCCTTGTGTACAAGAAACTAAGGGGAAAATAGGAAACTAAGGACTCATGTATAAATATAATTAGTTGAAGAATGTAAAGGTAATAGAAAAATTTATCCAGAATCATGGGTAAAGTCAAAGGTCCTATTATGAACCTTTGACTGGGAGGTTCATATTAACCTCACCCATTGCTAGTGTGGGTTCCAATTATGACGAGGGAAAAAAAAGAAAAAAATTCAAAGTTTGACAATTTCAGAGAGTGTTTTCAACCAGATGAACTACAATCTATAGATCTATATTACCAAAAACCTAACCAAGAGGGGGGGGGAAGAAACACATCCAAATGCGGGGTTCTGCTAACATGTTGATGCAGGTTACAAAGGAAAAAAAAGTAAGCAGGAACTACACTGTGTGGGCTAAGATCAATTCAATTCTTCTAATGCATTTTCAACCCCTATTTTCGTACACCACTTTTCAACACCACTTTCTACACTTAGTTAATGATGTACAAATTTGTGATTAATCACATGTATTAGTTGGTTAATGAGTAAATCCAAGCTTCAACCCTAAACTATGGATTTACTCGTTAACCAACCAATACACGTGATTAACCACGAATTTGTACATCATTAACCAAGTATAGAAAGTGTTGTTGAAAAGTGATGCAAGATGATTATTTCTCATTCATTTTCACATCAAACGCAGTGTTTAGCAAATAGCAACCAAGAGGCACAGAAGCTCGAATTCTAAAAACTCAAAATTTGTTAAAAAATTGAGAAACTCATAGAAGAGCAATTGGAATGGAAGTTTCTAGCAACTGAAAGTAAGCACTTCGCAGAGTGAAGAACGAGAACTAGATCAAAGCACCACGAAGAAGCAGAAGTAGAAACAGTAGTGGAAGAAGTGGAAGCAGAATTGATAACTTTATTCAGTTCTTGATTGCTTCTTGTAGATGGTCAGCATGATGTTGGTGGTGGCTGCCGCAGAGGGCGACGCTGCCATGGTCTATGGGGGAAAGAGAAAAAGAGAGAAGATGAAGAATCGAGAATTGTATAAATTGAGGGATGGTCTGGCGGTGGTCTAGGTTCTTGGCAGAGAAGGAAAGGCATTTTCGGCAGAGAAAGAGAAGCTTGGAGTAAGAGGGATGAAGTAAAGGGGTAAGGTGGGAAGAGATATCCTATTAGGTCTTATCATGGGGTAGGAGAGAGGATATTATTTTCAGGTTATAGTAGGATAAAAATATATGACCTAATTTTATTATACTATCAGGTGTGTATACCAAACCCTTTACAAAACCTGATAGCATTAATTTATACTATCAGGTTCTTCTTATATGACACACCAAACGCAGCCTAAGATTACAGATTTTGGCAAACACCTAAAATTATTTGTCGTGCGCTTTCAAGAACCACACGCCTACGGGGAAAAAAAAGAGAGGCATTACCAAATGTTGGAGAAAAATGATGGAAGAGAGAGCTGAAGCTGTATAAAAGAAATTTTGAGTGTCGACGGGAGAAGAGTGATAGGCATGAAGGAAGAATTCCTTATTTAAAATTTGAATCCAAACTTATTTTGGAGACAAAGAGAAAGAGATATTTCTTTTTTTTCTCAGAGCAATTAATTTTGATAGTAAGTGTGATAGTGGAAAGGATTATTCAATGGAAAATATTAAAAATAATTGAGTGGGATAAGAATTTTAAAATATTAATGAAAAAATAAATAAGATCGATGTATAGGAAATGTAAAACATTTAAAATTTAAAATTAGTTAAATAGGATAATAGATTATAGGAAAAAAATTTAAAAAATTAAAAATTAAGTGTTGTTACCAAACTAATCTTAGTTTAGGTAAGAAATTTTGCCCCTATGGCAACACCAAATTTCATTACTTTTATATATAACAGATTTAAATTTTGAATTCTAATTAACTTAAAGATTCACTGAGTATTAAATATTAGGTGAATGAAAATTATAGTTGAAATATAATTAAGAGAGTTGTAGAGGAATTGTAAAATATTAAAAGCATCAAAGTAGTAACATATATAAATTAACAATATGGGTGTGAGTGAGAGTTAAATATTCAAAAAGTGGTAAAATATAAAATGATAAAAACACCCAGAATTTAGGAGGTGTTCTTAATGGGTCAGAGTTGTTTACCTGAAAGTCTTTTGTAGTGAAGGGTGAAAGGTGTTTTCTTCTGCAATACGGTGGTTGAGTGGTGGAGCTGGAGGGAGGGGAGACCTGTAAAAAGTACTTCAATGCTCAAGTCAGTAGTTGCACTAGAATGTGGTATTAGGGTTCAAATCCTCACCGTAGTGATCCACTTTTATCTTTATAGGCGAAGGTAATTCAAAGGTTGAATAGGATAAGAGAGAATCTGAACTTTGGAATCCTTATTGATGGGTAGTTATAACCAATTATGAAATATGTAACAGTCCCTATTTATGTGGGATTCATTAGTACAATTGCTCATTAATTATGTAATGGTAATATAGTAGATGATACTAACTTAGGCCAGACTCCTTGGTGTAGGTAAGGTCGGGGTGTACATGTTGGACGGGATGCCCCAAAGGGAGCAGATCCAGATCCCAGTCCGGAACAATAACCCCTAGCTTGGTGCTTCATTGCAAGTGGAGTGTTAAGTTACCTAAGTCATAAATAGCAGTTCTGTGTTCCTTTATGTGGGATTCTTAGTCTGATTGCTCATTAATTATATAACAGTAATATAGTAGATGATATTGACTTAGGTCAGACTTTGTGGTGCAGGTGGTGCCGAGGTGTACATGTTGGTTGGGATGCCCTAAAGGGAGTGGATTTGAATCCTAGCCCAGAACAGTTGTCCTTAGTTTGACACTTCACTGCAAGTGGAGTGTCAAGTTACGTAAGCTGTAAATAGCAGTTTTGTGTTCCTTTTGCAAAGCCAGTATCTGTAACTTTTAATAGCATGTTCCTAATAGTAATATATTTTATTCATTTAATGAACCTCTCACAAGGTGTCTTAAGGTTCAAATTAGCTTAATTAAATTGGTTTTGTTACATTTTATAATATTGGGCCTAATTGGATCATTATGGGAATTATTGCATGAATTGATATTAAATTATCTATTGTGCAGTTTTTAGTATTTTAGCTAAAATTTGAGTTTCAAGTATCTGATTGATGTGATTTTGGTCTTGTAGGAAATCTAAGACAAATCTCTGTAAATTTCATGAAGACCTCGGGAGCTGAATCACACATTTGGATAATTTAAATTGAAGTTGAACAAGAGCCAGAATTCTGATCTTGACAGCTTGACCTCTGCGCATTCATTGGCCCATATCTTGAGTTATAGGAATGCAATGGACGTCAACTGTAACACCCCAAAAATTATTTATTTTATCATTTACCATCATTTCATAATATTTATAAATTTAGGAAATTTTTGTGGAATTTTCTGGAAACGCTGAATATTTTAATATATTCCTCATTTTGCATGCACGCTGAGCGGAGCCGGGATAACAAAATGTTTTCCCTGAGGCTGGTAAACCTTGAACTGTCAACGTGTTGACAAGGGATCTTACTAAACCCGAGGCCTGGCATAGTTTGCAAGGTTTATGTTTTACGAGATTTTATCTGATGAATAAAATCACTGTATCATAAAATTATCTGATAAACAATAAAATATTACTTTCATCAACTGTAACTTTTATTCACTGGGAAAATAATTCTAACAGTGTAATTAATCATCTGTCAGATGTATTTAATTGAGGGGATAAGCTTACTATGCACTTTATCGAGAAGCGCACGAAGCTTCTCAAGGAAGCTTTGAGGGAAGCTTCTAGAAAGCTTCCTTCCCAACCACTTTTCTCTCTCCTCCCTTTTTGGTGCTACATGGTTGGCTAAGAGGGATATTACATTTTCATTCTCTCATTTCCTCTCTTCCCATACGCAGCGCACCCCTCTTTCTCTCTTTTTCACATGGCTGCACACACCCACAACCACCATTATTGATTTCAAGCTTCCTTTGCTCAACCCAATAGAGACCATTGTTTCCCCTCTCCATCTTCAAGCTTTCCTTTTGTGGGACTCCTCCTGGCTTCCTCATTTTCGTGTTCCACAGCCAACATCAAAGCTTGGAGCTTTAAAGTAAAAGCTCTCAACTTTCTTCTCCTCTTCTCCTCATTTTTGTGTTCCATGGTCACCTTGGTGACCATGGCTACCATTTCCCCTCTTTGATCTTGATTTTATGGTTTTGAACACCCAAGGTTTTGGTGGTGGTGAAGCACGAGATTCCTAAGCAAAATGGAGCATCCTTTCCTTGTGTTTCATTAAGGTAAGAGGAAGACACTCCTCCTCAACCTCTATTAGCATTTAGAAACCTTGTCTGTGATTGATTGTGAGGAAACCCGATTGAGGGTTATCCTTTGTTTGCATGTTGTTTATAATGTGTTGTGTTATTAGATTGTTTGTTTATGTATATTGATGTATATGAATGGAATAGAATGCATGACTTGGAAGAAAATGATGCTGGATTGGTTCTCAGATGGCCACGGCTTTGAGGCGCAAAATTTGGGGATTCTTTGTGAACAATTGTAATAATTAGAATTTCTGACCATTTAGTACAATGTCAATATCTATCGAATTTGAACTTCTGACCATTTAGTACAATGTCAATATCCGTCGAATTTGAGCTTCTTACTATTTAGTACAATGTCAATATCCATCGAATTTGAATTTCTGACCATTTAGTACAATGTCAATATCCGTTGAATTAGAATTTCTGACCATTTTGCATTTTCGTCGGTTCAGCTCGAGAGAAACTTCTCCAATGTCAATATCCGTCGAGTTAGAATGTCAATATCCATCAAGTTAGAATTTCTGACCATTAGTAGAGAAACTTCTCCAATGTCAATATCCATCGAGTTAGAATGTCAATATCCGTTGAGTTAGAATTTTTGACCATTTAGTGCTTTCGTCGGTTCAACACTTGGAAGATTTCTCCAACGTCAACACCCATCCGTCGAATTAGGATTTCTGCTAATCTTCTACTATATTCGACAGCTATATACATCATTCAACAGAACTAACTTTCTAGTATATTCGACAGTTTTTGATATTCATTCGACAGAACCTTCATTCAACAGAAATTGATTTTTAACCACTCTTGTCAAAATTGTAACTCAGCCATTTCTGTTACTAAATCACCTTATGACTGACATCTTTCATCATTCTGTCAAGTTATTTTTTGTCAAAAGGTAGCCTCACAATTGTACACTAGATACATTTTCTCCGTCGAATCCAAAATTATAATTTATCACCTAACACCTAGTGATTAAATTAATGGTAATAGGATGCAAGAATTAGCAAATCGAAAAATTAAATTATACTTTTGAGATTCATAAATTTTAAAGAACCAAGAATGAAAGTTTCATAAGACTTGAGATAATTTTAATTAGGGTAAGAACAAGAGAGTGTAAGACTTTGAGATCTTAGAATAACCTTATAAGTGTATATGAATAAATTACCTAAGAGAATTTAATTAATTAAGAGAATTCCTTTAGAGACAAACTTTGTAAGAAAAGCTAAACCTAAGCAAGAATTTTATAATACACCTTGAAAATGCATTAATTCATTTAATTCTAATATTATGATATTGTGGGTCCATGTGATTGACCAATGATTGTGTTGATTCTTGCTTTGGCTAATTGTGGAATATTGTGGAATAGTATGTAATAATGATCATACATAATTATGCATAGAGTCTGTATGCATTGTGAATGTCCGTTGGACTATCGTTAAGGCCTAGTTGCCTAGGAGTTGAACACACCTTAGTGCGAGTGCGAATAGACAAATGTAGGTCATTTGTTGACCTTGGGGGCGTCGAGGTGCGGGTACCTCACAATGGACAGTTGGTAGCTCTTCTATCCCTGGGACAGACCAATGCAAATGCACTGACGATCTAGACGGAGACACTATCCTATATCGCGATCTAGCATAGACTGTCTGTACAATGTCATGATGTGCACGTGGATAAATTGATGAATCATAGCACTTTGGCCTCGGCAGCCGAGTTGCAAACGTGTCTCCTGATCTTTCTCTCCGAACGTTTGTGTCTAGCTCCATGAAGTAGGATTTTGACTATTGTATGCATGTGCATAGTAAGTCCATGCATTATCTGGCATTTATTTGTCATTATAATTTGGAATTGTTGTCTTACTGTTATATGTATGACTGCCTGGAACTACTTATTTGTTTATTTCTGCTATTTAATGCTTATAATTATTATTTGGAAATGCTCTGTGGGCACTTTGTGTCGTTTTGTTTCTTACTGCTATAATTGGTAATGATAGTAGGATGTCTTACCTCTTCCCTGTTTTTCTATTATTTCCCATCGGTATATTGTGTTCCATTGAAGATGACGGCAAAGAAGGCGAAGCTCCTTATTTCCCCGGCTTCTGGCTTGATCTCGATTAGTGACTACTGAAGAGCATGGAGGCACGCATGCGCAGATTTCGGGAGATATGCGTCGACCTTAAGAGGGGAGTGTGCATTTAACTTTGACCTTTCGATTTCTTTGGCCTTTTATACGCCCACGGGAGATGTGGGGTGACCGCTACTACACCCCGTGGGAGGACTCTTTTGATTCCACAGCTCGGGCCCCGTCCCGTAGCTCTGTGGCTCCTATGGAGGTTTCCTCAGATGAGGAAGACCCCGAGGAGGTCCGTGAGGATGACCTCGTGGAGGATCTTGAAGAGGATCTTAACACGATTCCTCCTCATCTGAGGGACTGATATTGCTGGTAGTTACTCATGGCTGCCAGTGTTTTTGTTTTGGGGGCCTGATGTCTTTTGTAGTGGGCTGTATATTTCTGATACCGTGAGGATGTGTATGTATAATCCTTTGGGGCAGGTATAGTTTTACTTTTTGGTATACCAGGCTTTGTAACCAAATAGTTTGATAAATATATATACGAATATGCAATGTTAATTCCAATGTACGCTTTACCTCTGTTTTTATTCTTTATTTCCATTTATGTTTCGTCACTGTGGTTATTAGCTATTGTTATTATTATTGTAACAAAATTTTTTTTTTACCAATTTAATTACATAACTATAATCAAGTAAATATGTATATTATATTAAAAGGAACTGGGTATTAACTTATATAATTTTATTTTCGCATTGTAATTGACAATGTGACGTTCCCTTCCAAAAAAGGGGCGTTACATTAAGTTGGTATCAGAGCCTCGGTTTATGTTTCTTTGGGTATTGTGATTGAGTCTGTCTTGTTTGTGCTGTGTGTTCTCTGAATAGTATACGCAAAGGTGTATTGTTTGGTGTACTTAGTGGGTGCAACTGACTTTTCTATATTTTCAGTTAATCCGATTTGAGAAAGTAAGATGGCGTGAAGGGAAGACATGGCAGCAGCTATAGCGGCGATGCAGAGGATGGTTGACGCCATCGCACAACAAATCGAGCAAGCTGCTCAACAATAAGAGAGAGTTGCACAACAACAGGAACGAGCTGCTCAACAGCTCGAGGCTACTGCAGATGCTCAGAACTTGGCAGAGTTTCGACGCCACAACCCTCCTCAATTCAAAGGAGAATTTGATCCGGACAAGGCTAGTCTGTGGATCAAGGAGTTAGAAAAAGTCTTTCAAGGGATGAACTGCGCTGAGGACAAGAAAGTGAACTATGCTACTTTTATGTTGGTGGGCAATGCTGAAAACTGGTGGAATGGAGTGCAGAGAATGCTGGAAGCTGCAAACTGCAAGATTACTTGGGACTTATTCAAGGAGAAATTCTTGGATAAGTATTTTCCTACAAGCGCGAGACATGCGAAGGAGTCGGAATTTCTTAACTTACGACAAAGGAATATGACCGTTAGTGAGTATGCGGCCAAATTTGAAAACTTGTCACAGTTTTCAACATACTCTCAGCATCAACCAAATGAAGCATGGAAATGTTAGAGATTCACAGAAGGACTGAGGTATGAAGTGAAGAAGGCTGTGATCACCCTGAAGATCAATGAGTTCTCAGAACTGCTGGATACATGCTGTGACGTAGAGGCTCTGGAGCAATCTAGAGATACGAGGAACAGAAACTTTAGGCCTACGAGTTTCCAGAGAGGCGGCGGTAACAGTGCTAACCACTTCTAGAAGATGCCATACTCCCGACTAACGGGAAACCAGCAACAAACCATGGGTGGAGTTTCTGGTGGAGGTTCTATTGGGAACTGGACTGGCCAGAACACGGCATATCCTTCTAAATGCAAGAAGTGTGGAAAAAACCATCTCACGAGGGACTGTACTATAAAGGGAGTCATTTGCTTCAGATGTGGTAAGCCTGGCCACGTGTCCCGAGATTACAATCAGGCGAAGGCTGAACCTTCGATTAATACTGCGAGAGCCAAGAAACCACAAACTGGAAGGTGAGTTTACACCATGAGTAGAGCTGAAGCCTCTAAATCTGAAGATTTGATACAAGGGGAAGGCACCATAGAAGGTAATCTTTTAACTGTACTGTATGACTCTGGAGCAACCCATTCTTTCATATCATATGACTGTGTGCAAAGACTTGGTCTACCTGTGTCGTCTTTACCTTTTGACTTAACTATTTCTACCCCTACTGATAAACCGGTAGTTACTACTAAAGTCTGTCTAAACTGTCCATTGGTTATTGAAGGTTGAACCTTTTCGGTCGATCTGATCTGTTTACCCCTTTCCTAACTAGATATTATCTTAGGGATGGATTGGTTGTCTTCCAACCATGTTCTGTTAGACGGTTCCAAAAAGACCATAGTTTTTCCCATAGATGAGAATTCTAGATTTCTGACAGCCAATCGAGTTCAAGCTCTCTTGAGAGAAGGAGCTCACGGATACATGCTACAATCTTCTTTGAAAGTCGAGAGCGAGGTTGATGTGAACATAATTCCAATGGTGAATGAGTTTCCTGAAGTCTTTCCTAAGGATGTACCTGGTTTACCACCGGCTCAAGAGATAGAGTTTGCTATCGACCTTGTATCGGGAGCTGGTCCTGTGTCTATAGCACCTTATAGAATGGCACCGACATAGTTAGCTGAGCTCAAGAAACAGCTAGAAGAGCTTTTGGAAAAGCAATTTTTCAGACCAAGTGTGTCACCGTAGGGAGCACTAATACTATTAGTTCGCAAGAAGGATGACACATCAAGATTATGTGTGGACTATCAGCAGCTGAACAAAGTGATAATCAAGAACAAATATCCACTCTTGAGAATTGACGACTTAATGCACCAACTGAAGGGAACAACGGTGTTTTCAAAGATCGATCTGCGATCTGGGTATCATCAGATATGAGTGAAGATGGAGGATGAACCCAAGACAGCTTTTCGTACCCGATATAGTCATTACGAATACCATATGATGCCATTTGGTGTGACGAATGCACCAGCTATCTTTATGGGCTACATGAACTGAATCTTTCGTCCTTACTTAGACAGATTCGTTGTGGTATTCATTGATGACATTCTGATATACTCTCAAAATCAGGAGGACCATGCTGAATACCTCAGTATAGTTCTTCAGATTCTGAAGGAGAAGGAATTGTATGCCAAACTGTCAAAATGTGAGTTTTGGATGGAAGAAGTTAAGTTTTTGGGTCACGTGATCTCAAAGGATGGGATTGCAGTGGATCCATCGAAGGTGGAGGCAGTGTTACGATGGGAAAGGCCTACGTCAGTGACGGAGATCCGAAGCTTCGTGGGTTTAGCAGGATATTACCGAAGGTTCATTGAGGGATTCTCCAAGATTGCAGGACCACTTACATAACTCACAAGGAAGAACCAAGCTTTTGAGTGGACCGACAGCTGTGAGCAGAGTTTCAAAGAGTTGAAGAATTAGTTAACTACCTCACCAGTGTTAGTGCTACCCAATCCGAATGAGCAGTTTGAAGTGTATTGTGACGCTTCATACCAAGGACTGGGATCTGTACTTATGCAGCATGGAAGAGTAATGGCTTATGCTTCAAGGCAGTTGTGAGTGCACGAGAAGAACTATCCGACGCATGACTTGGAGTTAGCGACTGTAGTTTTTGCTCTGAAGATATGGAGGCATTTTCTCTACGGAGCGATGTTCAACATTTTCATTGATCACAAGAGTCTGAAGTATTTGTATGATCAGAAGGAGTTGAACATAAGGCAGCGAAGGTGGCTAGAGTTCCTGAAGGATTAGGATTTCCAACTTCTATATCACCCTGGCAAGGCAAATGTTATGGCAGACGCCCTAAGTAGGAAGATGATCAGTGTCTTTGCCCTAATGATCAAGGAAAAGGATATGCTAGAGCAGTTCAGAGATGTATAGTCTTTTGTGGAGTTAGAACTAGGGAAGATTTGCATGAATATGGTTACCATCTCAAGCGAGCTGATGGATGACATAAAGAAAAAGCAGAAGGTTGACAAGTTTTTATAATAAGTGAGAGAGCAAGTGGAGCAAGGTGATGAAACAGCGTTTGCGGAAGGAACAGATGGAATTCTAAGATTTCGTGGAAGAGTTTGTATTTCCCGTGACCAAGAACTTAGAGAATATATCATTAACCATGCTCACTCAAGCCAGCTGAGTATGCATCCGGGCATAACAAAAATGTATCAAGACTTGAAGAAATTATTCTGGTGGCATGGAATGAAGAGTGACGTCACTAGACGCGTATCAACTTGTCTGGTTTGTCAAAAAGCTAAAGTGGAACATCAGAGACCAGTGGGATTGCTGCAACCGTTGTCTATTCCTGAATAGAAGTGGGACAGCATTGTAATGGATTTTGTAGTCGGATTGCCAAGAATAAGAAAAGGTCATGATTTGATTTGGGTAATCGTGGACCGACTCACGAAATCGGCATATTTTCTCCGATCAACATAAAATACAAACTGGAGAGACTGACTCAGATCTATATTAAAGAGATTGTTAGACTGCACAGTGTGCCTACAAGTATTGTTTCGGATAGGGATCCGAGATTTACTTCAAATTTCTTGAAGAGTTTGCAAGAAGCGTTGGGGACGAAGTTACGTCTAAGTTCTGCTTATTACCCACAGACCGATGGTCAATCGATTTACTTAGAGCACCATAGAAACGACAAGTTAGGATGACTCTATATTGATAGACGACATTCGGTGTGGCACCTTATGAAGCTGTATGGTACCAAGACGAACACTACTTGTGTGGTACTAAGCGCCTTACTATTGGACCAGAGATTATACAGCAGACAACTGAGAAGGTTAAGATGATTCAGGAGAAGATGAGGACGGCTCAGAGTCGACAAAAGAGTTATGCAGACCAAAAGAGAAAGCCTCTTGAATTTGAGGAAGGTGAGTATGTATTCCTGAAAGTCACACCTATGATTGGGGTAGGCCGAGCCTTGAAATCTAGAAAACTCACTCTAAAATTCCTTGGACCATACCAAATCATTCACCGAGTAGGTCCTATAGCCTATCAAATAGCCTTACCTCCTTTCCTTTCAAACAAGCATAATGTTTTCCATGTGTCATAACTTCGAAAATACCTTCCTGACCCAAGTCATGTCATAGCACCAGATACAATACAATTAAAAGAAAACTTAACATATAAGGCGTCTTCTGTAAGAATCGAGGATAGAAGGATAAAGCAATTAAGAGGCAAGGAGATCGTATTAGTGAAGGTAATCTGGAACGAGATGACTGGAGATGCAACCTGGGAGCTGGAAGACAAAATGAAGGAGCAACACCCACAATTATTCTAAGGTATGCAAATTTCGAGGACGAAATTCCTTTTTAGAAAGGGAGTGTTGTAACACCCCGAAAATTGTTTATTTTATCATTTACCATCATTTCATAATATTTATAAATTTTGGAAATTTTTGTGGAATTTTCTGGAAACGCTGAATATTTTAATATATTCCTCATTTTGCGTGCGCGCTGAGCGGAGCTGGGATAACGAAATGTTTTCCCTAAGGCTGGTAAACTTTGAACTGTCAACGTGTCGATGGGGGATCTTACTAAACTCGAGGCTGGGCACAGTTTGTGAGGTTTACGTTTTACGAGATTTTATCTGATGAATAAAATCACTGTATCATAAAATTATCTGATGAACAATAAAATATTATTTTCATCAACTGTAACTTTTAGTCACTAGGAAAATAATTCTAACAGTGTAATTAATTATCTGTCAGATGTATTTAATTGAGGGGACAAGCTTACTATGCATTTTATCGAGAAACGCGTGAAGCTTCTCAAGGAAGCTTTGAAGGAAGCTTCTAGGAAATTTCCTTCCCAACCACTTTTCTCTCTCCTCCCTTTTTGGTGCTGCACAGTTGGCTAAGAGGGATATTACATTTTCATTCTCTCATTTCCTCTCCTCCCATACGCAACTCACCCCTCTTTCTCTTTTCTTCACACGACTGCACACACCCACAACCACCATTGTTGATTTCAAGCTTCCTTTGCTCAACCCAATAGAGACCATTGTTTTCCCTCTCCATCTTCAAGCTTTCCTTTTGTGGGACTCCTCCTGGCTTCCTCATTTTTGTGTTCCACAGCCAACATTAAAGCTTGGAGCTTTAAGGTAAAAGTTCTCAACTTTCTTCTCCTCTTCTCCTCATTTTCGTGTTCCATGGTCACCTTGGTGACCATGGCTACCATTTCCCCTCTTTGATCTTGATTTTGTGGTTTTGAACACCCAAGGTTTTGGTGGTGGTGAAGCACGAGATTCCTAAGCAAAATGGTGCATCCTTTCCTTGTGTTTCACTAAGAAAGGGGAAGACACTCCTCCTCAACCTCTATTAGCATTTAGAAACCTTGTCTGTGATTAATTGTGAGGAAACCCTATTAAAGGTTATCCTTTGTTTGCATGTTGTTTATAATGTGTTGTGCTATTAGATTGTTTGTTTATGTATATTGATGTATCTAAATGGAATGGAATGCATGACATGGAAGAAAATGATGTCGGATTAGTTCTCGGATGGCCACGGCTTTGAGGCCCAAAATTTGGGGATTCTTTGTGAACAATTGTAACAATTAGAATTTCTGACCATTTAGTATAATGTCAATATCCGTCGAATTTGAACTTCTGACCATTTAGTACAATGTCAATATCCGTCGAATTTGAGCTTCTGACTATTTAGTACAATGTCAATATCCGTCGAATTTGAATTTCTGACCATTTAGTACAATGTCAATATCCGTCGAATTAGAATTTCTGACCATTTTGCATTTTCGTCAGTTCAACACGAGAGAAACTTCTCCAATGTCAATATCCGTCGAGTTTGAATTTCTGACCATTTAGTAGAGAAACTTCTCCAATGTCAATATCCGTCGAGTTAGAATTTCTGACCATTAGTAGAGAAACTTCTCCAATGTCAATATCCGTCGAGTTAGAATTTTTGACCATTTAGTGTTTTCATCAGTTCAACACTTGGAAGATTTCTCCAACGTCAACATCCATCCGTTGAATTAGGATTTCTGCTAATCTTCTAGTATATTCGACAGCTATATACATCATTCGACAAAACTAACCTTCTAGTATATTCGACAGTTTTTAATCTTCATTCGACAGAACCTTCATTCGACAGAAATTGATTTTTAACCACTCTTGTCAAAATTGTAACTCAGCCATTTTTGTCACCAAATCACCTTATGACTGACATCTTTCATCATTCTGTTATGTTATTTTTCGTCGAAAGTTAGCCTCACAATTGTACACTAGATATATTTTCTCCGTCGAATGCAAAATTATAATTTATCACCTAACACCTAGTGATTAAATTAATGGTAATAGGATGCAAGAATTAGCAAATCGAAAAATTAAATTATACTTTTGAGATTCATAAATTTGAAAGAACCAAGAATGGAATTTTCATAAGACTTAGGATAATTTTAATTAGGGTAAGAACAAGAGAGTGTGAGACTTTGAGATCTTAGAATAACCTTCTAAGTGTATGTGAATAAATTACCTAAGAGAATTTAATTAATTAAGAGAATTCCTTTAGAGACAAACTTTGTAAGAAAAGCTAAACCTAAGCAAGAATTTCATAATACACCTTAAAATGCATTAATTCATTTAATTCTAATATTATGATATTGTGGGTCCATGTGAGTGACCAATGATTGTGTTGATTCTTGCTTTGGCCAATTGTGGCATATTGTGGAATAATATGTAATAATGATCATACATGATTAGGCATAGAGTCTGTATGCATTGTGAATGTCCGTTGGACTGTCGTTAAGGCCTAGTTGCCTAGGAGTTGAACACACCTTAGTGCGGGTGCGAATAGACAAGTGTAGGTCATTTGTTGACCTTGGGGGCGTCGGGGTGCAGGTACCTCGCAATGGACAGTTGGTAGCTCTTCTGTCCGTGGGGCAGACGGATGCAAACGCACTGACGATCTGGACCGAGACACTGTCCTATATCACGATCTAGCGTTGACTGTCTATACAATGCCATGATGTGCACGTGGATAAATTGATGAATCATAGCACTTTGGCCTTGGCAGCCGAGTTGCAGACGTGTCTCCTGATCTTTCTCTGCGACTGTTTGTGTCTAGCTCCATGGAGTAGGATTTTGACTATTGTATGCATGTGCATAGTGAGTCCATGCATTATCTGGCATTTATTAGTCATTATAATTTGGAATTGTTGTCTTACTGTTATATGTATGACTGCCTGAAACTGCTTATTTGTTTATTTCTGCTATTTAATACTTATGATTATTATTTGGAAATGCTCTGTGGGCGCTTTGTGCCATTTTGTTTCTTACTGCTATAATTGGTAATGATGGTAGGATGTCTTACCTCTTCCCTGTCTTTCTATTATTTCCCATCTGTATATTGTGTTCCATCGAAGATGACGGCAAAGAGGGTGAAGCTCCTGATTTCCTCGGCTTCTGGCCTGATCTCGATTAGCGACTACTGAAGACTATGGAGGCACGCATGCACGGATTTCTGGGAGATGTGCGTCTGACCTTCCTAGGAGGGCCAGAGTGCTGGCACATCAACTTTAACTCCAAGCGCTACATCTACCTGTGAGACGTGTCGATTACTTTGGCCTGGATGCGTCACGAGCCGCTGACCTTTACCTGTTGCATCAGCCTGCGTCTGGAGTTTTATCTGCCCATACAGGAGATGTAAGGTGACCGCTACTACACCCCGCGGGAGGACTCTTTTGATTCCACAGCTCGGGCCCCGTCCCGTAGCTCTGTGTCTCCTATGCAGGTTTCCTAGGATGAGGAAGACCCCGAGGAGGTCCCTGAGGATGACCTCGCGGAGGATCCTGAAGAGGATCCTGACACGATTCCTCCTCATCTGAGGGACTGATATTGTTGGTAGTTACTGATGGCTGCCAGTGTTTTTGTTTTGGGGGCCTGATGTCTTTTGTAGTGGGCTGTATATTTCTGATACCGTGGGGATGTGTATGTATAATCCTTTGGGGCAGGTATAGTTTTGCCTTTTGGTATACCAGGCTTTGTAACCAAATATTTTGATAAATATATATACGAATATGCATTGTTGATTCCAATGTACGCTTTACCCCTATTTTTATTCTTTATTTCCATTTATGTTTCGTCACTGTGGTTATTAACTATTGTTGTTATTATTGTAACAAAAAAATATTCACCAATTTAATTACATAACTATAATAAAGTAAATATATATATTATATTAAAAGGAACCCAGGTCTTAACTTATATAATTTTATTTTCGCATTGTAATTGACAATGTGATGTTCCCTTCCAAAAAAAGGGCGTTACATCAACCTAAGCCCAAATGAAAGTTAAGATCCAAATAAACAACTATTATGAGAATCCTAAGAAAAACTACTTCATTTTGGGTGTACAATTGTAGTTGGAAAATAGAGATGAGTTGCTAACGAGTTTATGTCACTTAGATGGGCATAACTTAAGTTGTAGGCCTCTAATTGACATGGGACTTGGGCCCAATGATTCCTAATGGACCCAGCTTTGTAACTAATAGTTTTCTAATCATGTGAAGCTAAATTAGGAGAGAGTTATAAGGGTTATAAGTAGAATTTTGAGACTCATCTTCTCGTTCTATACTTTTCATCCTCTTTATAGATCTTTCTCTCTTCTTTTCCTTCTCTCTAGATTTTCTCTTCTTTCTTCTGAGTTCTTCCCTCCCATACATGGAGGGGTAGGGCTTTTAATCAATCCAAGGGATTGAACATTTTTTATGCTTAATCTTGAGATTTTGTTTTAATTGTTTACATTCAATTGTTAATCTAGTTTTTCTTCTTCTTCAATTTTTCTAATTCTGATTGGGTGCTTAATTTGATTGGGATTTGCATTTAATAATTGCATAATTATCATGTGTTAAGAGAGGAATTTAGAGACTAAACAAGGCATTGAATTTGGTTGATGAAATGTTTAGCTTGGTTGGATCTTAGTTTTTAAGTTAATTTGGGTTTTGGATGGATGCTTAATTTGTCAAACCTTAATTAATTGAATTCTGGATGCGTATCTAGTAGAATATCCATGGATCATTTTGAGGCATCTTGATATGATCTAAGACCAAGGATTTGATTGATAATTGAATGGACCTTTAGTTATCAAGGATGGATTAAGATCAAGATTGGTTAATTCTCGTGGATTGGTTGTTTTTCAAATTTTGTTTACTCTTTTTAATTGCTTTCTGTTGTTTAATCTTTCAAACCATTCCCCCTATTTATCAACCTCTTAATCTGATTGTGTAATTAGTGTGATCTATGGGCTCGATCCGGTGTTACCATATACTGCAAGTAGTTTTAGTAATTCAGTTATAAATTGATTTAAATTTGGTAGTCTCGGTAGTTATCAAATTTTTGGCGTCATTGCCTGAGATCATTCTTATTTTGATCAATCTTATTAGGAGTATATTCTACTAATAATCCCTCACTAACCCCTGTGTTGCTGTGTTTTGGTGGTTTTCAGGTGGTCATTTTGCAGAATTTCGTACTAATGACAAACGTGCCCAGAATGAGCTAAAAATTAGTCAGCTAAAGGAAAATGACCTAATAAAACAAGGTTCACAGTAAACTGTGAGGCACCCTTGGTTTGCCCAAATTCTGTCGTTTAGACCACTTTTTCAATTTTTAAAGATTTTTTATTGTATTTTAGAGTTTTATTTTTGTGTAGTTTTCATGTTGTATAAGTCCCATATTTTTTTAAAATGTTTAGATAGGTTATCCAGATTTATGTTGGTCGATTTTTAGTGTTGTCTAGCGTATTCTGCTTGTTTGTTATTTTTTTGCTTTATGTGCTTTGGATGATGCATGACTAGGTCTTTTGCTATCCAATTACTTGATATTGATCCTGAGATTGATTGGACCTTGCATACATTGATTAGAGCTCATAGGCTACGTGCAAGAATTGCTTCTAAACTTGATTTTGATCTTGAAATTGAAAGTGAACCCGAGATCTTATGTAATTTTGCAACTATGGGTGATAACATGCAGAATAGGACTCTTGAGGAATTGGCTGCTCTTGATGTAACTTACCAGTGTTTGTGCATTCAATACCCTGATCTTAATGCTGACTTTGAATTAAAATATAGATTGATACACTTGTTACCCAAGTTTCATGGTCTTATAAGTGAGGACCCCTATAAGCACCTAAAGGAGTTCCATGTGGTTTGTTCAACTATGAAGCCACATGGGATACCTGAGGAGCACATCAAGCTGAGAGCATTTCCTTTCTCACTTGCTGATGCAGTCAAGGATTGGTTGTTCTACCTTTCACCTGGTTCTGTCATGAGTTGGGATGATATGAAGAGGTTATTCTTGGAGAGATTCTTCCCTGCATCTAGAGCTGCTGTAACACCCTCCTTAGGGTACCATATTTAAACACTAAAAACATCAAAAACTTTAAAAAATGCGGTATAGGTTTAATTAAAAAAAATGGATTTCAAATTTTCTTTCTCAAAGGCATAAACTTAAACAAAACATAAACAACACAGGATGTAATTACTAAATAATACACATCAAAAAAGAATACATATACATAAGTGGCATAGATCATAGTCCACCAAAAATACATAAGGATTGTACTCAAAAAACATGTACAACTATTTGACAAAATATAAACTAGCCCAAGTCTAGATGCCTAGGGAGTAGGGTCCTCCACTGGATCCTCTATTGGATCCTCTATCGGGTCCTCCTCCTCGGACTCCTCACTAGACAGATCCCTTAGCCGAGGCAAGATCTCATGGACAGGTCCCCTAGCAGATGACACCATAGAGTCCTGATCTTCCCTCAGGGTGTAATGTAAATCACCCCACAACTCCCTGATTGACATAACGAACTCTAGACGTACCAAGACATCAAGAGAAAAGAAAAGATCCCCTTCGCAGGTCCTATGAATAGACAGGGTCACATCTCCTATATATCTAACTCGTTCAGTATCCTAGTCGATACGCCAAGCATCCGTACCTCCATGGAACTGAACTCTAACAAAACCAACAAACTCTCTTCTAGTCGCCATTGTAGAAAACAAAATAACAGGAAAGCTGTAATCTCCTTCGTCTTCCTTTCAGTCTTCATCAACGTGTACACATAAAATAGGATAATATGACATAGAGGTGAGATTCCCTACATCAATACCAACATGACAGCATAGAAATAATAAAGAACAATCATTACAGTTATGGCATCAAGTATCAGATAATTTAGCAGATATAAAATATCACGATGATATGTCGACAGACTATGCATATGTACAATGGACCAATTCTTACTCCATGGAGCTAAACACAATTTCTAAGAGAATGATCTAGAAGATATGTCTATATCTTGTCAGCCTCAAGTCAAGTGCTATAGTTTCTCAATTTGCGTATCATGGCTTATACAAGACAATCTACACTAGATCGTGAATAGAATAGTGTCTGGTCGAGATCGTCGGTGTGTTGCTCAGTCACCATGGCCCATTGGAGCTACCAACTGGCCACTTATGGGATACCTGTGCCCCGACGCCTCCAAGCTTAACAAGTGAACCACACTACGCAATTTGCATCCGCACTAAAGTGTAATTCAACTCCCAGGCAAAAAGCCTCAATGGACACCATCAGTATAATGCATGACCAATGACTCAATGCATGCGCACATATTAATATCATGATTTTCCATAAACATGAGCATGAGCCAAGATAGTCATCAACATCCTCGGGTTTAGTTCGAGAGCCCGACAACACAATGCTGTTATTTTCAAATGCAAGCATCTTAATCGCATAATTCAGAAATCATCGTTCTCAAATTACATAAAACATTATCACACATTTTTTTCTAACATGTAAAACTTTTATTTCACTTTTAAGCTTAATTTTTGAAATTTTCAAGGATTAATATAGAAGTTTACTTTAGTTCCAATACTCTTCTAGCTAGACTCCTCTAGGTAATACCTCCTAATATTTTCATGAAGAACATTAAAAGGAAACCACATTGTCTTAATCTCATAAATTCTTTTCCTTTCCCTAAACCCTAAAAGTACTCTAAGTTTTCATTATCTCTCTCTCAAGCTTATTTTTCCACTCAAAGGCCAAAATCCCTCTTTTACTAAATGGCCAAATTTTGTTTTATCACTCCTTCATTATTATAAATCCTTAATCCAATTCCTTTTTCACCTAAGCATCTAAGTTCCAAATCAACACAAAAATTTATCTTGGATACCCTTTTGAAAGCCACTTGGCCGAGAGCCCTAAGGTCTTTGGGCCTCTAAATTTTCATCATTATCAACAAGATTCCAAGCATACAACATATTTCAATCACCAAAATTTATACTCAACCAAGGTTATGCATAACATTAAGCTATAAAATCATATAGGGCAAATAATTACTAAACCACTTAAACCTATACAACCAAGTGAACAACCCTCACATGGGTTCTTCATTTTCAATACATCAATTCATTTCTCACCACCAAGAAAGGTTGATGATAGTAATCTCCCTCTTACCTTAGATGATGACTAACCACTTCTTGGGTGCCTTCTTGAATCAACTTTCTCTTCCAAGAGGCTCTTGCAAACAAAATCACATACAAAAAGATCAACATCTAAGGCTTGGAATAGAATGACCATGGATCAAAATCATGGTCTTAGAAAGTAAAAATGAAAAGAAAGATGAAGATGGAAGAATTTCACCTTGAAAGCATTCCAACCCTAACTTGGAGAAGCACTTGAAAATGGATGAACAAGGTCAAGATCATAACACCAAAGTGTCTTAGAATGAGGTTTTGATTTAAGAAATGTGGATGGTTGAAATTAAAGAAGAGTGGAGGGTGGTTTTAGTGGTGTGACCGTGAGCTTGGTGGAGTTAGAGGAAAATGTGAGAGAGAAAAATGTGCAGCTTTTGATTGTTGAAAGATGAATGGAAAATGATAAAAATGAGTTAAATGAAAGCTTACTCTAGAAGCCTTTTGGCTCCCCCTTGGCTGTGCACTTCTCTCCTTGGGAGGGTGTCCAAAGCTTCTCCAACAAGCTTCCTCAAAGCTTTCTTAGGAAACTTCCTTCCTATTGGTCTAAAAGAAAAAAGTCAAATGGTGATATCATAAAGGTGTGGTCACATGGGTGATGTCATCAAGAGAAACCTCTAGAAAAAGATGACTAGGCTTATATCTAGAACCACCTACTAGATCTTTACTAAAAGCTATTATCTAATGGACAAAAGGTACAGTTAATAAAACCAGTATTTGTCGTCCAATGGATAAGAGAATGTACCTAGATTTTATTTGCTAGATAAAATCTTAGACAAAGAAAACTTTGAAAACTGTCTCCGTTTTTGAGTTGAGTAAGATCCCCCGGCCTTATTTCAATAGTTCAAAATTTTCTAAAAATAAAATAAAAATAATTCAAAATAAGTTAAATAATTCACAAAAATCACAAAAAAAAAATTCACAACATCGTAGAAATCACAGATAATCCAAAAACAAAAGAAAATCGGTGCGTTACAACTCTCCCCTTCTAAACAAGAATTTCATCCTTGAAATTCATCATACCTTAGAACAAATGCAGATATTACTACTCCATTTTGTCTTCTAGCTCCCATGTTGCATCTCCAGTCACATCATTCTAGACCACTTTTACCAATGCAATTTCCTTGCCTCTGAGTTGCTTCACTCTCCTATCCTCAATCTTAATAGGAAGTGTTTCATAGGTCAAGTACTCTTTTAGTTGTACTATATCTAGTTCTATGACATAGGCTAGATCAGGAATATACTTTCGCAATTGTGACACGTGGAAGACATTATGAAGGTTGGAAAGAAAATGTGGTAAAGTTATTTGGTGGACTACCGGACCTATTCGATGAAGAATTTGATACGGTCCGATGAATTTAGGAGTGAGTTTTCTGGATTTAATAACCCTTTCGACACCAGTCATAGGTGTAACTCTCAAAAACACATGCTCACCTTCCTCAAATTTAAGAGGTCGCCGTCTCTTGTCGACATAGCTTTTCTGTCGACTTTGAGTTGACCTCATTCTTTCCTGAATCATCTTAACTTTTTTAGTTGTTTGTTGTACAAGTTCAGGTCCTACCACGAAACTTTTGCCATCTTGGTACCAACACAAGGGTGTTCTACACCGTTGACCATACAACTCCTCATAGGGTGCCATCCCAATGCTTGTGTGGAAACTATTATTATAGGTGAACTCTATCAAAGGCAAGAATTCATCCCAACTCTCAGTCTGTTCCAAGACGCAAGCTCTTAACAGATCTTCTAATGATTGGATTGTCCTTTTTGATTGACCATCTATTTGCGGGTGATATGCAAAACTTAGATGAAGCTTCGTTCCCATGGCTCCTTATAAACTCTACCAAAATCTTGATGTAAACCTTGGGTCTCTATCAGAAACAATACTCGAGGGCACACCATGTAGTCTAACAATCTCACCGATATAAAGTTGAGTCAATCTCTCCATCGAATACCTTATGTTAATTAGCAAGAAGTGCGCTAACTTCATAAATCGATCAATAATTACCCATATTGAATCATACCCCTTTCTAGTCTTTAGCAGTCCACCCATAAAATTTATTGTAATGCTATCCCATTTCCATTCTGGAATAGTTAAAGTTGCAGCATTCCGAAAGGCCTTTGGTGTTCTACTTTGACTTTTTGGCAAACTAAATAAGACGACACATACTTGGCAACATCTCTCTTCATTCCTTGCCACCAATATAATCGTTTCAGATCCTGGTACATCTTAGTAGTTCTTGGGTGTATACTCAACTTGCTCTTATGGGCTTCACCAAGAATCATCTCCCTAAGCTCAGAATCACTCAGTATACAAACACTATCTCTGAATCTTAGGATCCCATCTGGTCTTTCCGTGAATTCAGATACAGCACCTTGCTTCACCATCTCCTTCTCATTTTATAAGTATGAGTCACTTCCCTGCTTCTCTCGGATCCCTTCCATTAATCCACTCAAAATAGTGATCATACTTAAGCACATTCTCCTTGGTGTCAACTCCACAAACAATCGCATATCTCTGAACTATTCTATTAACTCACTTTCTTTGAGTATCATAGCAGAAACACTAAGCATTTTTCTACTCAAAGTATCTGCTACGACGTTTGCCTTTTCGGGATGATATTGAAGTTGGAAATCATGGTCTTTCAAAAACTCTAACCACCGCCTTTGCCTCATATTCAACTTCTTCTGATCAAATAGGCATTTCATACTCTTGTGATCACTGCAGACGTTAAATGTTGCTCTATAAAGAAAATGCCTCCAAATCTTCAACGTAAACACAACAGCAGCTAACTCTAAGTCATGCGTAGGATAGTTCTTTTCATGTACTCTCAATTGCCTTGAACCATACGCTGCTACTCTTCTATTCTGCATAAGGATACATCCTAAACCCTGATATGAAGCATCACAATACACTTCAAAAGGCTCATTGGGATCGTGTAGGATCAATACTGGCGAAGTAGTCAACCATCTCTTCAACTCTTGAAAACTCTCTTCACATGCATCTGTCCATGCAAAAGCTTGATTCTTTCTTGTAAGCTGGGTGAAAGGCCCTGTTATCTTGGAGAATTCTTCAATAAATCTTCGATAATAGCTAACTAATCCCACAAAGCTATAAATTTCTATTACAGTCTTTAGTCTTTTCCATTGAAGAACTGCCTCCATATTTAATGGATCTACTGCAATTCTTTCCTTTGAAATCACATGACCCAAAAACTGAACCTCCTCCAACCAGAACTCACATTTAGACAGCTTAGCATATAACTTCTTCTCCTTCAGAATTTGAAGAACCACACTGAGATGTTCGGCATATTCCTCTTGACTTCGAGAATAGATCAAAATGTCATCAATAAAGATAACAACAAATTTATTCGATGAAAGATCAGATTCATGTAATCCATGAATATAGCAGGAGCATTTGTTACTCCGAACGGCATCGCAAGATACTCATAATGCCCATTACGCATCCGAAACGCTGTCTTAGGATCATCCTCTACTTTCACACGAATCTGATGATAGCTAGAATATAGATCAATCTTGGAGAAAACAGCAGCTCCCTTCAGGTGATCCATTAAATCACCTAGCCTCAGAAGCGGATACTTATTCTTGATTGTAATCTTGTTTAACTGATGATAGTTCACACATAACCGAGAAGTTCCATCCTTCTTCTTAACCAACAGCACTGGGGGCCCCCACGGTGAAACACTAGGTTTCACAAACTTCTTCTCCAACAGTTCCTCTAACTGCTTCTTGAGTTCGGCTAACTCTGATAGTGACATCCGATATGGTGCCATGGATATAGGACCAAATCCTGGCACAAGATCGATAGAAAATTCTACCTCTCTTTCCAGTGGTAATCTAGGTATATCATCAGAAAAGACTTCAGGAAACTCATTGACCACAAGAATAGCATTCACATTGGTCTCACCCTTGACCTCCAAGGAAGACAAAAGCATATATCCTTGAGCTCCTTCCTTCAAGAAAATTTTGATTTGGTTAATAGTTATAAATCCAGAAATCTCAAAATCAGGAAATACTAAGGTTTTATTAGAATAGTCTAATAGGATATGGCTAGAAGATAACCAATCCATTCCTAGAATAACGTCTATTTGAGAAAGAGGCAAACAAATCAAATCGACTGAAAAGATTTGACCTTCCACAGAAATAGGACAGTTTAAACAAACTCGAGCAGTAACAACGGGTCTAGTAGTAGAAGTAAAAATACTCAAATCAAAAGGTCACGAAGACAAAGATAATCCTAATCGGTGCATACAATCATAGGCAATAAAAGAATGGGTCGCCCCTGAGTCATACAGTACAGTTAAAAGATTACCTCTTATGGAACAATCTCCCTTAATCATATCTTTGGATTGGGAGGCTTCCGCTCCACTCATAGTGTAAACCCTTCCTCCTTTCTGAGGTCTTGTAGCATGTACATTGCTAACAGAGGACTCCGCCTTGGGTTGATTGCAATCCTTTGAGATGTGTCCAGGCTTCCCACATCTAAAACAAATGATCCCCTTGATTGTACACTCCTTCGTTAAGTGGTCATTTCCATACTTGAAGCATTTTGGCGATGATGCCATGGTCTGACCAAACTTGTGGCTACCAGAACCTCCTCCATGTGATTGTTGCTGAGATTGATTCCTCAGTGGTCTCGAATATAACTTTTGTTGAAAATGATTGCCACTGCCATTCCTCCCTTTTTGTAACCGAGAGGGTCCAAAGTTACAGTTTCTTGTTTCTCGTGATTGATCCAACTCCTCAATACTGCGACACTTATCCAAAAAAGCTAGGAACTGATCAATTCCCAAAGGCAATACCGCTCTCTTCAAGTCATGTCTTAATCCTTCTTTGAACTTGCGGCACTTCCACTCCTCATCAGGCTATAGCTGGAAATACCTTGAGAACTTTGACAAGCTTTCAAACCTAGCAGCATACTCACTGATTGACATGCTTCCTTGTTTTAGGCCTAGAAACTCCAATTCTTTCGCGTGCCTCGCACTGGTTGGAAAATACTTCTCCAGGAATTTGTTCTTGAAGACTTCCTAGGTGAGCACTGTTCCCTCAGCTTCCATCAATCGTTGGGCTCCTGCTCACCAATCTTCAGCATCTCCAACAAGCATAAAGGTAGCGTAGGTTACCTTCTGAGCATCGGTACTTCCTATTCCACTGAATATCTTCTCCAACTCTTTGATCCAAAGGTTTGCTTTCTCCAGATCAAATTTTCCTTTGAATTATGGTGGATTATTGTGACGAAATTCTGACAGATTCTGAGTTTTAGCAGTAGCTTCTTGTTGTTGGGTAGCTCTTTGGTTCTGTTGCACTATAACCTTCACCATCCTCTGCATCGCCTCAGTTGCTGCAGCCATACTCTCACTGTCTTGTCCAGGGTTCATATGTACACCTCCACCATAAGCCATCACGTTCCTTTGAAGTTAGGCTAAACAATACACAATAAAAGTCAGGTGAAATCATTTCAAATAATTTTGTCTTATTTCAAAAACCAAACACAGATAATCACACAACACAAGCAAGACAGACCTAACCACAAACCCCAAAAGACTCAAACTTGGGCTCTGATACCAACTAATGTAACACCTTCCTTAGGGTACCACATTTACACACTAAAAACATAAAAAACTTAAAAAAATGTGGTAAAGGTTTAATTTAAAAAAAATAGATTTCAAATTTTCTTTCTTAAAGGCATAAACTTAAACAAAACATAAATAACATAGGATGTAATTACTGAAAAGTACACATAAAAAAGAATATATATACATAAGTGGCATGGATCACAGTCCACCCAAAATACATAAGGATTGTACTAAAAAAACATATACAACTATTTTACAAAACATAAACTAGCCCAAATCTAGATGCCTAGGGAGTAGGGTCCCCCACTGGATCCTCTATTAGATCCTCCTATAGATCTTCCATCGGGTCCTCCTCCTTGGACTCTTCACCAGACAGATCCTCAGCCGGGGCATGATCTCACGGACATGTGTCCTAGCAGATGACATTATAGAGTCCTGATCTTCCCTTGGGGTGTAATGCAAATCACCCCACAACTCCGTATTCAGCATAATGAACTCTAGATGTACTGAGATGTCAAGAGAAAAGAAAGGATCCCCATCGCAGATCCTATGAATAGACAGGGTCACATCTCCTATATATCTAACTCGTTTAGGATCCCAACAAACTATCTTCTAGCCGCCATCACAGAAAACAAAACAATAGGAAAGCTATAATCTCCTTCGTCTTCCTTTTAGTCTTTATCAACGTGTACACATAAAACAGGATAACATAACAGAGAGGTGAGATTCCCTACATCAATACCAACATGGCAGCATAGAAACAATAAAGAACAGTAATTACAGTTATGGCATCAAGTAGCAGATAATTTAGCAGATATAAAATATCACGATGATATGTAGACATACTTTGCATATGTACAATGGACCAATTCTTACTCCATGGAGCTAAACACAATTTCGGAGAGAATGATCTAGAAGACATGACTGTATCTCGTCAGCCTCAAGTCAAGTGCTATAGTTTCTCAATTTGTGCATCGTGGCTTATATAAGACAGTCTACACCAAATCGTGAATAGAATAGTATCTGGTCAAGATCGTCGGTGCGTTGCTCAGTCACCACAGCCCAGTGGAGCTACCAACTGGCCATTTGTGGGATACCTGCATCCCGACGCCTCCAAGTTCAACAAGTGAACCATAGTACGTAATTTGCACCCGCACTAAGATGTAATTCAACTCCTAGGCAAAAAGCCTCAACCGACACTGTCGGTATAATCCATGATCAATGACTCAATGCATGCGCACATATTAATATCATGATTTTCCATTAACATGAGCTACTCATGAGCCAAGCTAGTTATCAACATCTCCAGGTCCCGTTCGAGAGCTTGACAACACAATGTTGTTATCTTCAAATGCAAGCATCTTAATCGCACAATTCAGAAATCATCATTCTCAAATTACATAAAACATTATCACAATTTTTTTTCTAACATGTAAAACTTTTATTTCATTTTTAAGCTTAATTTTTGAAACTTTCAAGGATTAATATAGAAGTTAACTTTAGTTTCAATACTCTTCTAGCTATACTCTTCTAGGTAATACCTCTTAATATTTTTCTCGAACAACATAAAAAGGAAACCACATTGTCTTGATCTCGTAAATTCTTTTCCTTTCCCTAAACCCTAAAAGTACCTTAAGT